>CM037881.1:15742105-16356091 GCA_021292165.1 Shinisaurus crocodilurus
CCCTATTTTTTTTTAAACGTGCAGGGATTGTCTTTTTCCTAAGATGGCATCAAAACAGGTAACCTCCACCCCTAAAGCCGGAAGTGACACAGCGGAGAAAGAGCTCTATACAAACAGGCTCCCATTCTGGAATCCAGAAAATGGAGCCCAGAACGGCACCAGGCTTCACCAGGTGCACGCGGAGGACCTCTTGTGCACTGTGGGGTCAGTGAAGTCATCTGGTGTCCCATACTGGAGGGCTGCCAGGTGTGCCTGGCAAGGCCTAGCCTGGCGCAAGGCTCCCGAGATCGCCCAGGCATTTCTGTTCCGGTGGAATCTGGCGGCATGCCTGCTAAAGTTCTCATCAGCACCATTCGAGAAATTCGGGTTCCTTCCTGATCTTCATCCCAGCCCTGAGCCTACCAGGCGCTCTCCTCCTGGAGCCATGGAAAGACCCCAAAGTCCAGACCCCCATCCCCTCACCAGCGTCGGAGAGGTCGCGGAGGGAGCTGCTGAGGGCGCTTCTCTTCAGCCCTTCGCCCACAGTGTAGGCGTCCTCCAGGCTGGTGCGAGTCAGCGTCCCATTCACCGTATCCTTGGGCCCAGACGAGGGGGAGGCGTTGGGGCGCATCACCCCTTTCTGCTTCTCTAGCTCCGCTGTAGTGGGGGGGAGAGACACACACAAAACACACATTTAGGGATCTTCTGTTTGGTGCCCCTCAGCCCCAATTTATAGACAAGGGCCGGCTCGTCATTTACACCAACGCTACGTTCGGAAATAATCCAACAAGTATCACGGACAGTTGCAAAATTTGACCTAAAATGCTGGAATGTGGAGCTCTCTGGGGTATAAACACTCCACCCCCTCTGGTCACTGGAGGCCTTCACAATGGCCCCCAGTTCATTGCTGAGCTTCCCAACACTCACCCATTTTCAAATTATTTATTATTATTGTTGTTGTTATTATTATTATTTCAATTTCTATACTGCTCAATAGCCGAAGCTCTCTGGGCGGTTTACAACTACATATAATCAGTTAACAAGACAGTCCCTCCCCGCAGGCTTACCATCTAAAAAGAACGACACACAAGGAAAAAGGAATGGGGAGGGAAGAAGGGGCAGCCATAGCAAGGAGGACTAGACCCAGGGATCTCACTCACATTCCACACGGTACTTCTCCATCTCTTGCACTTCAGCAATGGATTCCCGCAGGTCGCTGGTAAAGCGCAACCGATCCTGCAGGCTGGGGGCATTGAAGATGATCAGGACTTTCCTCTCCCCACCAGGAACCGCCGAGAGCAGCTTAATCCCAAACTGGTAATCTGGGTGGGAGAGAGTCAGATGCTGGGTGACTGGGGCCCACTCCCATTTGGGGGAGGGGGAATCAGCATGTGGGCCAGGGCATTAGGGGGATGGAGAGGAGACAGAGCAGGGGCCAGGCACGTGGTGGGTCAGGCTAACACAGGAGTGGAAGGAGAGTTGAAAGGAGGCCAAATGGGCCTATATAGGTGCTATGGGGGGGCTGAAGGTGCAACATCCATGGGGATGAATAAGGGGGGGGGGAGATTAATCTGGGCAGCTGATACTGCAGCCTTCCCCAACCTGGCACTCTCTGGATATATTTGGATGTCAACTCCCATCAGCCCCAGCCAGCATGGCCAACAGGAATGCTGGAAGTTGTAGTTCAGAGAGCTGGAGGGCAGTAGGTTGGGAACGACTGTGATCGCGTACCCTACTGCTTGAGCCTGGGGCTCCGGCCCAGGGAAGGGGCAGCCCCCAGGCCGGCGGCGGCCTCTGTGGTGCGGGACACTCACAGGAATTCTGGAAGAGCTGCAGCTGCATCTCGACGAGAGGGAAGCTCTGGCGGAAACTGTAGGTCACAAGGATCTTCTTCTTCTGGAATATCTTTGTCACCTGAACATGGTTGTGGGGTTGTGGGGGTGGAGAGGGCCAATGAGGAGGAGAGAGAACAGTGAGTGAACCGCTGGGCCTCCACTCCTGGAGCTGAGCAGAGCGCCCAGAGGTCTGTCCGCCTCGTTAGCTGGGCAGCGCTTCTTTCCTCAGCTGGAGCAGCCTCAGCGACAAGTTAGGACCATATTCGTTCTTGGTTAAGTTAAAAGGATCACATTAAAAACAACAGGCGGTGGGTTCACACATTCCTAAAGTGGAATGGGACCCGCTTCCACCATGTGTCTGGATGCTCGGCCGCTCCAGCAGCATCTGCAGCAAGGGCCTGCGTGGATCGGTCAAATGACCGGGTTCTTTCTCACATCGGTCGTCGCCAGCCCCAGGAGCAGGGCAAAATGGCCACGGAAGGAACCACGTCACCCCCCCCAGGCCACACTATTCTTTCCTATGGAAGTGTTCACAGCAGAGTGGCATGTGGCCACCAGGTCTCCCAGGCGGCTCCCTACCTGACTGCCAGGTAGACCAGGACTCCAGATGCTGCACCCTGCTGGTTCCCCACAACCCCTCCCATGGGGGCCTCTGCATGGGGCCATCCCATCCCCACTCCCAGCGCAACTGACAACCAGGCTGGGACGCGGCCAGTGCCAGCTCCAGTTTTTGGAGGGCCCTTGGGCAAGACACCCTCAGTGGCCCCCCTCCCTCAGTGAGTCTACCCTTCCACCACCATTGTCACCAGCCGCTATAGTTCCTCTTCCTCCTCGCTGCTCCCGCTTGCTTGCTTGACTGGTTGAGAGCCAGCGAGGAAGTCGGCAGCGGGATCTGCTGCTGCTTCTCCTCCTCACCACACCATTGTCTGGGCCAGAGAAAGAGGCGGGTGGAGAAGCAGGTTGCCGTGGGGAAGAGGAGGAGCAAGTCCAGGGCGCTCTCGCCAGTGGGCCCCTGCTGGGGCGTGGGCCCTTGGCAAGTGCCCAACTATGCCCACCCTTGACACCAGCCCTGGATGTGGCCCCACTAGGTATCGCTTCACCCATTCTTATGTCTCTCAAATCCAATCCAGGAATCCTGGCTCGTAAACTTTAAATTCTTGTCTTTAAAATGGGGAAATGATATGATATACTTATTCATGTTCCCTCTACAGCGGTGCCCCCAATTAAATGACTTTTAAACTGGCATGAATTTTTCGTAGGTTCATTCATAATACTTCCGTGTTTCCCCACAGAGTCCTTCACTTCACTCACCGTGTGGATTTAATTTTTAAAAACCTGTTTTGTCAGTAAGAGTCACCTTCAAGGATCAGGGGACTGAGATAACCTATCCCCTACGATAGTAGCCATGGGACTTCAGCTACACTCTGAGGAAATGCCGGGAGGCGGCAGGCAGGCAGGCTAGAAGGCACCGCTTAACAGCGATGGCTTCTCTCAAAGAACACTGTGGATTTTGGCTTGGTGCAGGTGCCAACAATGCCCAATGTCCATCGTCAGCTGGGCTTATCAAAACCGGCGCATGGTAAGGCAGCCAGGAGTGCACAAAACAAACAGGGCTCCCTCTCCCAGGTGTCTTAGCTCCCTCCCCTATCCCGTCCTTACCACTAACAGGTCGTTGAAGAGGAAGACCTCCCTCTGGTGCAGCCCAAGCCTCTGGGGCCGGTTGGGGTCAGGTACCTCGTACAGCTGGCAGCAGCAAACCAGGCGCCTGTGGGGCAGCGAGAGCACCTGGGTGGGACAGAAAGGAAGAACACGCTGGGAGTGGAACCAGGCTGAGGGGAAACCCTGAGCAGGCCACAATCCATCTCCTCGGAAGAAGGCCTCTTCCACTCACCGGCTTTTTGCCTACAATCATGCGCTCGACTGCTTGGACCTGAGACACGTGGTCATCATTGGTACGCAGCTCCCGGCTTTGAATCCGCTGATAAATCCCTACCAGTAGATCACGAGGAATATCCTCGCCATTATCCACCCCTGGCAAAGAAATCAGAGAGAGAGAGAGAGAGAGAGAGAGAGAGAGAGAGAGAGAGAAATGAGTCACCAGATTGTAGGGAGGGCCTGGGGCAGATTTAGTCTGTCTAGAAAGCAATAATTTTTATTGATTGATTGATTGTTTACATTTCTATACTGCCCAATACCCGAAGCTCTCTGGGCAGTTCACAACAATGAAAGCCATAAAATACAATGTAAAATACACTATAGACGTTTAAAACTACAGTATAAGAGAGAAGTAATAACAACATAGTAATAATAAGTAATAACGACGGCGCTTTAGTCTTCAAAGATAATTCTCGGTAAATCCTTTCAACAGCCCTGCAGGGAAGGCTAATATTATTAACCCCACACTGAAGACGGAGGAAACGATGAGCAGCCTCATGCCATCTAGTGAGTAAGTGGCTGAGGCAGGGGTGGGCAGCATGCAGCCCGGCGGCTGCATGAGGCCACTGCAGCTCCCCCCAAATTAATTTTTTCAAAAACAAAATGGTGTCCGTAGCTGCTACAGAGTGCCCAACGGTCAACATTCGCTTGCAAACAAGCAAATGTTGATTCTTTTGGTGCTCTGTAGCAGCTCCAGCTACCATTTTGTTTTTTGTTTTTTTTATTTCACCCTCCCCATTTTTGGCACCTGCGGGGCAGTGGTGGTGGTGGCGGCAAAAATCTGGCCGACCCCTGGGTTGAGGTGAAATGTAAACTGTTTCTGGATTTTGTAAAAAAAAATCTCACTGATACTCTGGGTCAAATATTTTTCCATTAAAGAAATCTCTCTAGGATGATTTACAAACCTTTATTTAGAATTAATAGGGTGCTAGGAACTGTACAATGCCCAGAAATTATACTGGCGCCTTCTCAGAACATCCAAGCAAACTTTGCGAGCCAGTGGATTCTTCTGGTGGTTATGGAAAGTACAGATCCATAAGCACAGGCTGTTCTTCAGCCAGCATTATTGTGGCATTGGATCTAGTCTGACTTGGTCTTAATGCAGCACCACCATTGACTATTTGTCTGTGTGCGAAGGAATCCTAAGTATAATTGGAGGATTAAGACTTGCCTTAACTTCTGCTTTGAATTTTTTCCCTACTAGCCCAGTTCAGTGACAGCCCAGGAGAACACAGATGCAGATTTAAACCACCATAGATATCTGGTTCCTTTCTGTGCATTTCTCACAGAAGTGCCAACATGTGAATACTTAGGCCTTGCCTCTAGAATGCCAAACATCTACTGTCGTCAACCACTAAATCAAGAGTTCCTTTTGATCATTTAACACAGGCTCTTTTATCTAGACTGGAGACAGACACTAGTTTTCAAGATTTGAAAGTGGTCTGCAAGAGGCATGACCTCTTATGGGGAACACTGGGGGTGGGCAATTTGTGGCCCTCTAGATACCTTGGCCTACAATTCCCATGATCCCCGACCATTGCTATGCTGGCTAGGGCTGATGGGCTGTAGGCCAAAACAGCAGGAGGGCCACAAGTTGCCCACCTGTGGTGTACACACACTTTTGTTTTGTCACCTTTGGTTGAACAGATCTGGAAGGTCTGTGAAACAATATAAAAAGCAGTTTCCCGGGGGTAAAGATGGGATGACTACCTCACGAGCGGCAACCACTCTTTCAAACTGCCTTCAACTCTCTGAAAAACCGATACGCTGTCTTTGGCCTTAATTAGCTGTGTTCAGGATGCTAAGCCCACTTTGATAAGTTAATGAAGGCTTCCTGATAGAATTCTAAATCTGATGTACAAAATTAGGTCTGGGAATTTTGATTTTGATTTCATACCGTAGTTTTAAAATGTTATACTGTATTTTATGGTTTTAATTGTTGTGAACCGCCCAGAGAGCTTCGGCTCTTAAGCAGTGTAGAAAGATGATAGATAGATAGATAGATAGATAGATAGATAGATAGAAATACCTTTTAGAGACTGGTTTACGTGAGATCAACATATTAACAGAGTTTTAGCTCCCAAGGAAATCACATTTTACTACCATGCAATCAGCATTCGCTCAGGAAGCCACATGGTCTGTGCGGTTGCCCACCTCTCTCAATCAAGCATGGGCCTTTCTTTAACGACAAGGAAGGAAGGTGGAAATTGAATTTTGTGTGCTTGCTCTTGGAACTATCATTTCTATCTCTGCTGGGATGTGACACGCAGACTTACAGGATCAGAAGCTGACTGATCTGGATTTTGAGGACCATCGTACAGTAATACCTTGGATTGCAAGTAACTTGGTCTGAGAGCGTTTTGCAAGACAAGCAATTTTTTAAAATAAATTTTGACTTGATAAACAAGCGACGTCTTGCAATACCGTAGGGATGTAACCGCTCGCCTCGAGCAGGCGTAGCGGGCCGGAATCGGCCCCGCTCACGCCCGCCAGAGACTCGCTTTGATATAAGAGTGTTTTGGATTACAAGCACGGTTCCAGAACAAATTATGCTCTCAATCCAAGGTATTACTGTATCTGTAACATGGCAAAAGTAAGACTACATATATTCTATATAAATTACTCCAGGATTATTCTATTTATCTTTCTTATATATTTTAACTTAAGACTGACTGCATCCATAGTGGATCCAGAGGCTCCCTGCCTGTTGCTTTGCTTTTGTGCCACTTTACAACTCCCCCCCCCGCCTCTCTCTCTGTATATATATATATATATATGGACTGCTTATATTAGTGGATATATTTGAATTAGAAGTGTCAAATCTTTCTTTTCTTTTCATTTATTGTGTTGTGAACGGTTATTGTGAATGGATATGCTTTTTTGCCATGTTCTTCCCCACCCCCTTCCCCCCTCCATTGCGGTTTTTGTTTCCCTCCCCTCTTTCTCCTTTTGGTTTTCGTTATAATTGCAAATATAAAAAATAAAATGATTTTTAAAATAATTTTATAAAGTAAGATTTTTCTCCTCTCTAATGGTTTGTTTACATTTTTTAAAAATGGGTTTTTAAGTTTGTCCTAATTTTCCATGCCTTAAAACACTACTTGGCACTCTACCAAGATGTGTTCTAACTCAGGCTGTGCTTCCTTTTTGTTTTAATAGGAACCTGGGGGCAGTTCTGCTGAAGCCTGAGGAGTTCCATAATCACCATTTGCTCTTTTTCTTTCTTTCTTTTTTTGGTAACCCATTGCTGTCAGGAACCAAGTTTGAAGAGAGGAGAGAGAGAACGCCTCAAGGGCAGCATCTTGGATTGTGACAGTCTCAAATCTTTCCATGGCCAGGGCTATATATACTCTGTACTAAAACACATAAAGTTTTCTGTCCAGGCAATCCAAATTCTGAACCAAGAAAAGCAGAGCTGCTCTGCAGCTTGCATAAACTGTGCAAATTTATAGCTTTTCTTCTTATTTTTCATCCGTTATTCTGGTCTTGGTAGTTGTAAGGGAGGCAAGGGCACTGAAGCCACACCTCCAAAGCTCCGTAAATCTTATTTAGAGCACAATCCTGTGCAAGTTTAGACAGAGAAAAAGGCCTACAACTCCCAGCATGCCCCAGCCAGCTATGCTGGCTGGGGCATGCTGGGAGTTGTAGGCCTTTTTCTGTCTAAACTTGCATACGATTGCACCGTTAGCCATCTTTCTGGCTTCTCAGATTTTAGCAGGCATTGCCCATACACTTGCAAGCATTTCTTCTCAGCCAGGAGGGCAAGAAACCTGCTGCATTTTTATATATATATTATATATATAAAAACAGATTCTTGGGAAGCAGAATTGCACACTTGCCCCATTTTAATTTTTTCCTCAGTTCCCACAGAACTGCAGCACGTACAGAGCGCTGCGTACAGTGGTGGGTACTATGTGTTCTGAATCCCAACTTTGTCATGAAGAGCCAAAGAAGAGAGAGAGAGAGACAAGGGCAGCCAGGAGTCTTTGAGCTCCAGAGACTTTAAAAATAAAATGAAAAAAGATTCTTGCTTACCCCGCAAGTTCTTGATGAAGTCATCCAGTTTCATCTTCCTCTCCGCCTTGACGCTGGGGCTGTACATGTCGGTGTTAAGAAGGATGATGGCGAAAGCCAGGATGAAGATGGTATCCGGGTTCCGGAACTGCCGCACCAACGGGGCGTTGCATACACAGTAGCGCTGGCTGGAACAAATGTGGCAGAAGTCAAGACAACGAGAAGGCAACAGTCAATGCAGGGGACAAAGTCACAAGAGAGGGCCGGCCGGGATCAGCTCAAGATATCTTGCTGCCCATGGTGGAAAATTTAAAAGATAACCCAACTCTCACTAATTACACATAGGACACGAGCCACCAAAATTTCTTTTTAATTGTGGCTTGGGCAGAGTTTATTAGTGGATTATGTCCTTTGTTCAGATCTGTCCATCTCCTTCACACTCTTAATTCCATCCCGAGGTGACCACCTCAACTTGAGCCAAGGTAAGGCCATCTAGTTACACAAAATCCTCCACTTGCTATGTGAGAATTGGGACTTGCGGCCAGGTACCTTTTGGTCCAAGTCTTTGCCCAAAACTCAGTCCCTCACAGCTCAACTCACCCAATTCAGGCCACAGTGTGCCAAATGCAGAGAGAAAATACCTCATAGAAGGCAAATTCTAGTGTATTTTTTTTTCTAGTTTATGATAAATAAAACATGGTCCCCACAAACATCCTTATGTGTTTCAGTCTCCTTTCTTTACAATACATCTTCACACTCACTACCCACTTGTACAAAGGTGGGCGAGGAATGTAAAAACAAATAGGCAACAAACAAACAAAATCCCTGGTTTGAAACTCTTGGTTAGCGTTAACCATGGTGACCACTTATGAAGGCATAACACTGACCTGGTTTGCACAACTGCAGGGTGAAATTGGCTGGTTAATCACCCTGCACCTGCCGTGGGGGGGGGGGGGATTAGCCTAATTACCCCTGGCAGTGCGGCTTGTTGTGTTGTGCGAGGAAGCTTGTAGTGAGGGCGGCTTGTTGCCGTGGTTAACAAGCCACCTCAGAACCCTACAACAGTCCTACATAAGCCCACCGTGGCTTATTAACCACCGTATGATTATGTGACCCAGGTCACTATGTCAGCGTTTCTCAGTCGGTGGGTCGGGACCCACCAGTGGATCTCATCCCGCTTTCAGTTGGGTCTCAGGGCCTCTCTGCTTGACTGCCCTGCCCCATGGCCACACCATGCTCACTGCATAGGCAGGCATGACAGCAGGAGTTGGTTAGGGAGCAGGGCTAATATTTTTAAATAATTTTTAAAAAAGAAACTGTGAATAAAGAAGAAGGGGATAAGAGAGGAGGAAATGAACGTAAAAGCAGCAGGCGGGAGGGATGGGAGAAACTGGCATTTGGTAATAGGGTACAAGTTACATGAGAAAGGAGAAAGGGAGAGGAAATGACAGGAGAGAAGAAGAGTCTGAGCAGCATGTGGGGCAGGAAAGGAAGGAGGAAAACGATATAAAATAAAAAGGCCTCTCTGCTGATCCAAAGGCTTCTGCCTGAAATGGGGAGGCTGAATAATGATACCCCCAGGGCCAATGTCTGTATTTCACTTGAGGAAAGCTGAACTACGGAACTCCCTGCTACAAGAAAATAACTGTGGCAAAGACTTTAGCCATTTCCAAAGAGGGATTAGATATCAATATATAATGGTATTAGTGACTGCCAACTGGTTATGCCAAACTCTACTTCCACCCGCCACCATTTTGTGACTGGTGGGCCTCAGACGTTTTCAACTCTCTCAAGAGGGCAGTGGGGGTAGAAAGTCCGAGAACCCCTGCACTATGTTGAAGGGAGGAATTTGCACCAGAGAGTCTCAAAGGCACACATTCTCAGAGCTACTCTATGTTTTCAGGGGGCCTTCTGCCCTGGAGCTCTGATGTATTTTGTGAAGTGTGCCTTCTCAGCCTTTTAAGCTAAACAGGCCAGCTCCCTTATTCGCAACCTCTTAAAATGAGTTCTCCTGTCTTGTATTTTATTTTATGAAGGGGCAGGCGTGCAGCAGCAAAAAGAACAAGGAGTCCCATGGTGCCTTAAAGAATGACCAATATATTGCACCAGAAGCGTTACGATCATTTTGCTTGCACAAAATGAAAGGAGACAGGTCCTTAAATCTCCCTCAGGCAGACTTACAGCCTGGTCGCACTTTGGCCCACGGTGTGTCATCTTTACACATGACGGGATGAAAGAGTGCGTCTCTTGTCCTTGGACACCCGCTATGTGTGAGAATGTACTGCTTTGTCAGGCTCATATGCACATACATTGCTACACGCATATCCCCGTGCACTCTTTCTGGTAGCAGATGGATCGAGTGGGTGGGATACATGCGCGCGAAGGTGTATGCGCATATCAGACCAATCACAGCACCTTCTATATGCTGTGGGAAGGAAGCGGTCTGAGCAAGCTAGAGGCTCGCTCCAGCCTCTCACTAGCTGTAACGTATGTACACTGAAGCCAGCATGTGAAGCTGCCCCTAAAAGGAAGCCAGTGTTCCAGCAGCTGCTTCCCTTTCGATATACAAAGAAATCAAAGTTGAAGCAGAGAAACGATTTGCACTCGCCTTGATTCAGGATAACCTTAGACATTGTGCACTTCAGCATCTCAGTAAAGGGTCTTACTGTGGCAAGTAACCAAAGGCACAATCCTATGCATGTTTAGACAGAAAAAGGTCTATAACTCCCAGCATGCCCCAGCCAGCAAGGATTGCGCCCCAAAGGAATGCTGGGACAGAGCCACATGCTCCCCACTGGCCATGGCTTGCAGCCCCCAGAGCAAATTTGGCCAATTTGGCCCCCTTGGGCTGAAACAAATTCCTCAGCCTTGTTCCAGACTAAGTGTCGAACCCCCACCCCGCCAACCATGCCTTGATAAAAACTTTGGAAAGACGGCTGGAACCTCCAACATACCTGAAGGCCTCAATGAGGCGCTCCACCTTCTGTGCCTCGCCTTGCACCCGAATGTGGGACTGGAACTTTCGCAACGCGTCGTCCAGGTCCATGCTGGAGAAGTCCATCTCATCCACCACACAGCTGGGAGGCAGCAGAAGGAAGGACAATGAGGGAGGGAGGGTGGCAAGGCGGGGGGAGGGGGAAGAGGCCCTGGCCCGACAGGCTTACGGCTGCCTCCTCTCCTCGCGCCCCATCACGACTTGGACAACCAGTATGCCCTTCAGCCTGAGGACTCCACTGGGACCACCCTCACTGTGGCACGCAGCCCCCTACATGCTTGCCTGGACACACGGACACACACACACACACACACGCCATCTACTCACCCCATTCTCCCTCCCTCCCTCTCTCTCCCTCTCTCTCTCTCACACACACACACACACACACTCTATTCACCCAAAAAGAGACACCCCCCCATTCACTCTATTCACCCACACATATGCACTTATTCACACACATAAACACACCCCACTACACACCCGCACCCACCACCCATTCTGAAAAAACCTCCATTGACACCAGGTGCAGCGTGGGGAGGGTGATTTTTCAAGGGGGGGCTGCAGCATGAGGGGAGGGTTAGTCCTTCCCTCTCCAGAGCAACCCCCCCCCCCCGTATGGCAATTAAGCTTTTAAAAAGCTTGCATCGGTACCAATGGAGGCTTTAAAAATGCCTACTTGCAGCGTGTGTGTGTGTGTGTGTGCGTGTGCACGGGTGTGCGTGAGGGGGCAGAGGGGGTAGGCTTTGGGCCAGACTGAGAGGCCCCCCCACAGAGTGCATCCAGCCCGCAGGCCAGAGCTTCTCTGATCTAATCCAACTACTCATCTCAAGGCGGAATGTACTATATCCCAAAGTCGCATTCCTGGGGGAAAAAAACCCGTCCACATCTTGCTTGAGCCTCCGCAAGCAACGTCTGCCACTGATAAGCAGCCCTTACGGCCAGAAATATCTCCTGAATGTTTGAACTAACTTCTTCGATGGAGTCTCAAGCCCCTTGTTTCTTGTCTTGTTGCCTCTATTCTAATGGACCCCTTTTACAAATATTTGGGAACCGTTAGTGTACCCTCTTTTCTTCCTGAACCTTTATCTTATCTAAAGTCACTCTCTGTGCTCTACCCGTCTTCTGGTCTCCATTAGGCTGGAAACAGTAACTTAACAATACTTTGTATCTATACAGCACTTTTCATCTGAGCACCCCAGTTATGTACAATTTATGCTAATGGATTCTTATATTAGCAAATGGTCTCTTTTGATTCAACGTAAAATTAATTCAATTGGTATTCCCCTCGACTCCTTATTTATGCTCAGCCATCAGCAAGCCTTCAGATTGGTGTCCCAGAGGCTGCATGACATAGAGAGACAGGAGCTATTTTCGCTAGCTAATAGGACCTGCTCACCTACTGCAAACGGTGTGCTGCCAATATATGGAACTCCTGCTTCTTATTTGTCATCTTTCAGTACTCGGCAGGCTCGTAGAGCATTTATGTTAGCCAGATTTAACATCCTGCCCTCAGCATTACTTCAGGGAAGATTCTTGGGTATCCCTTACCAGCAGAGACATTGTCCGTGCTTGGTCGGAGACCCTGAATCTTTGACCCACGTCCTACTCTACTGTAGATTCTATGCAGCGCTCAGGGACGATCTAATTCTTCCCATTTTGAGGACGTTTCAAGGCTTTCCGGATAGGTGGCTGGTTTCCTACTGTTTGTGTGACCAGAAACCAATTGTTACCACCCAAGTTGCTAAATTCCTTTTAGCTGCCATGCAAAGGAGGGCCTTTCTATTGGGTAATAATTGAGAACTGTTCCATCTCTATTTGTCTGTATGCCTTGCAAATGTTGTGGCTGGTTTTTATTTTTATTTGGGTCATAATAATTGAGAGCTGTTCGTCTCTTTTTTTTCTGTATGCTTTGCAAATGTTGTGGCTGGTTTTTATTTTATTTGGGTCATATGACCGTAATAAATCAAATCAATCAATCACTTTCCTAAGTGCTCAGAACGCTGCACATGCATTATCTCAGCAATCTTCTCAACAAGCCGGTAATAGGTCAGTAACATGAACCCCATATTACAGAGGTGGCTTGGGCTAAGTCTGGAAGCACAGTAGCTTACCTAAGGCAGCCAGAGAGCTTGCAGCTAAGCTATGATTTGAACTCAAGGCTTCCAAAATGCAGGGGGGGGGGGAGATGATGAATCAAGCAAAACTCCTTACTCAAGTACATCCCGGTTGAATTGCTTTTGCCGATTGCCGAGAAATTCGCCAATCATCTGCCGGCTCAGTCCCTTCCGTTCCAGGATAAAGCGCGCCACGCCAACCGGTGTGTCTGACAGGAAGCCCCTCTCGATCAAATATTGGATCCCCTTCTCTGGTTTCCTGCCGGTGGGATGAGAAGGAGCCTGTATACATGCATGCCTGAAACCATTTTCACCTGGCACCCACTCCCCCCCCCCCCCCCATCTGTGATACTTGAGCAGAAAACACAGGCCAGAGCACTGACTTCAAAAAAGGAAAAGGTTTGGCTTTGCCACTGGAATAGAGCTTTAGAATCCACGTTTCCAGGTGTTGTTTCTGTCCTCCAAAAACCACCCTGAGTGTCCAGCCTGGTGTATTCATTTATCTGGGACAAAAACCAGAGACGAGGGAGGAATCCTCGATTATCCAATGGCAGCCATGTCTATTGCTTTTAGCTGAAGGCTTTTGCAGAATATCTAATGGAGGGGTAGACAAGTTCTGGGGGTTGGAATTCCGCCCACCCAGAACCGGGGGCTGAACCCCTCTCTGTTGCTGCTGAATTTGCTGCTGGCAAAAAAGCAGGGATGTCTCTTTAAGACAGGGGTGGGCAACCTCCCTGCCCACCACCTGTAGGTGCCAGAGCTGGTATGGAGTAGCAGAAGGGTCAAAATTAGCTTGCAAACAAGCTAATTTGACCCTTTAGGCACTTTATAGCCACTCTGGCAGCCATTTTTTTGTGGCAAAGGGTTTTTTTCTTTTTAATTTGGTGGTCCCTCTGAAATTTGGGGGTGGGGGCTGCACTGGGTTGCTGCGTGGGCCACATGCAGCCCACCTCTACTTTAAAACAAGGTGTCTGCTCCCTGCGCATGGCTTTAAAGATAAATCCCTACTTTTCTGCCTTTGGTGGCAAATTTGACAGCATGGCAGTGATGGTGGGGATCGCAAGAAAGCACGCCTGCTTGTTGCTCACTCCTGATTTAATGGCTCTCTCCTCCATTTCGATCCCACTTTCAAATTTCCATTCGGTCACATGATAAATCCAAGGCTGATACGGGTCAAGGGCTGGTTGTTATAAATGACCAGGTAAACACACACATTCAGAAACCAGGCTGGCGCAAGAAATCTCCTTACCTCAAGTGACGGGGCCACAAGTTCTGAGCGGTCTGCCCCAGGACCCTTATTAATGTTGCAAAGGATCATGGGGAACAACTCAAATGACATCCTGCTTCCTGGGCACCCCTAAACACATTGCTGGTGCCGTCAGGCAAGCCCTGCCCAAAAGACGGGGGTTGCGTCCTCTGTTCTCTCTTAATTCAACAGCCCACATGCATGTATCAAGCAAACCACAGGCTGAAGGCAGTGGCTACATCTGACCATCCTGGGGAGGGGTGATTTGTCCTGGGCTTGCTGCAGGCAAGAAACACAGTGGTGGTAGGGCAGACGTATCAGGAGCTGGGAGAGGCTTTAACATCACATTCCCACAGTGCGCTATCCCACCCCTGAGACAAGTTAATAGCTTTGTACTGAGCAGTATAATCTGTGGTAAGCCGCCTTTGGGATTATTCAGATCGAAAAGCAGAGTATAAATCCTTAAAATAAATAGATGGGTTGCTTGGATGAGTGGAGAGCTATGCTAAAGAAAAATGCTGCCCTTTCTCCTGCTGCTCTGCATCCTCAAGAAGCACCAGTGCCAGGGGTGTTGCTAGGCCTGGGCCCATCGAGCTCTAGCCCCAAATCTATGTCCCAAGGCCTTGGATCTATTTCACAGAGCGTGTCCACTGGTGCCAACGGGAGATTTCTCCCCCTCAGTTTAATTTCCATACAGTGGCCAATTTTCAAGGGGGATTGCAGCTGGGGAGGGTAGGGTGAACTTTCCCCTTCCCACATGCTGCAACACTGCCCCCCTGCAAGTCAATTAAGCTTAGGGGTGAGGGAAACATTTTCCATTGGTTTGGGATGAGCTGGGTCAGGGTGCAAGTTAATTGAAGAATTTGTTTTATTTGAGATGATTTGGATAAGACATTAATTGGTTGGCTTTGCCTCCTGTGAAATTTAAATAAATCCTAGTAATCATATCTACATTTACATACATAGATATAAATTAGCACAGGCAGATTTTATGCCGATGTGTGAGATGGTAGCGTCCTGAGGAGGTAGAATGGACTGTGCCACTTCAGACTGTGCTAAGCAGACGGGGGGGGGGGGGATGGCATTTTTTAAATGTTTCTCTTTCTTAAAGCTCCCTGTGAGTAGAAAACCAGCACAGCAGGCAAAGGGCAAGGCTGCACACCCTGTCTCCCTGCAAGTAAAAAAAAAAATCACATCAGAGAGAAAGTCTGCAACAGCCTGTCCTTTGCCTGCTGTGCTGGTTTTCTACTCACATGGAGCTTTTAACAAAGAGAAACATTTTAAAAATGCCATATCCCCTGTCTGCAGTCTGAAGTGGTACAGTCCATTCTACCACCTCAGGACTCTACCATCTTATTCTGCCACATGTTTCAGTCAAGGTCTTAACACTGAAATTATCCCAGTGGCCACAAGATGTCAGGAGTACCCCTTTTCCAATGTTATTCCTCTTCCCCCACCCCACCTCACCCAATGTGCTTGAGATGTTGGAAAAGAGGTTGGACGAGGTGGGAGGGGGTAGAATACAACATAACATCTGGGTCCCAAAGAGGAAAATGTTTATCTGAAGTGGAAGGTAATCAGGATCCCCCAACCCAGGCCAGATCATATTCTTTGCCAGCAGACGAAACGTTATAAGGGACAGGTGCAGTATTAATTACAAGGCATTAACTATAAGAGCACAAGTTGTTCAAGAAAAGCTGGAGAATGTATACCCCCCACCGGGTGATCTCTAGAACTCCAGAGCAAACACATGAGAGAATGGAGCGCTCCAGACTGACACAGAGATGGCAGAACCATGAAGCAAGAGGCAGATTCTGGGGTACAATTAAGGCAGTGTTTCTCAACCTTGGGTCCCCAGATGTTTTTGGCCTACAACTCCCAGCATGCCCCAGCCAGCATAGCTGGCTGGGGCATGCTGGGAGTTGTAGGCCAAAAACATCTGGGGACCCAAGGTTGAGAAACACTGAATTAAGGGCAGCAGAGCGGAAGGCAACCAGCCGATCCACTGGGAAGGTCTCGCGCGCTCTTGCCCAGCAGCTCCCATTCATTACAACAGGACTCGCTGAGGAGAACCTCCTAATGGATCGCAGTCCACGTCTTATTAACGTGCGCTGGGAGGCTATTTGGATTTTCCGTCTCCGGCACCAAAAACGTCTTCGGCCGGCTCCATCCTGGACAAGTCTTAAATGCTTATCTGCCGGGTGAAGGATTCACAACAGGGCTAAATGAGCAGGGGTCCGTCTCCTAGGGAGGCGGGGCGCAGAGCTCTCCCAGCCTGGCACTCCACCCTGAGCACTCAACATGAGTCATGACTACAGCTGGTTAATATGATGTGATGGCTGACCCCCCCCCCCCCCGAGAGCCTGCCTCCTGCCAGCAAAACAGATGCTGCCTTGCTCAGTAGCAATTAAATCACCAAGAGCAACAGGAAGCCAAGATCTGAGCCCTTCCCCCAACCCCTTCCTTGGTCCAGAAGACCAGTGCGCACTGCAGAGAGCAGTGACCAGCCTGGGACTGCTGGAAGGGACGCCATTCAGACAGATAATCAGGCGGCCTCCTTTAGACCGCCTGTGGGCCTGTACCTTGAATAGCAGCCTGACGTGCAGGAAATGTAAGCTGGTGAAACTTTCCCCATCATTTAGCTCTGATAGGGGGAACTTGTGCCCCCCCCCGCAGATGTTGCTGGACTACAACTCCCATCATTCCTGAGCACTGGCCATGCTGGCTGAGCCTGATCGGAGTCAGTGTCCAACAACCGGTTGCCCACCCCTGGTTTAGCTTTATGGCAAGAAATGGGGGGAGGGGGAGAATTTCACTTAATGAATTGCTGCCTGTCATGCCGATGTTAAAGGCACAGGAGCACGGCCAACAAAAAAAAGGTGGCAGCTCTTAGCAGAAAGAGGCAAAGACGAGCGAAAGCTGTAACCTTCCTGGAAGGCAAAGTGTCTGTTTCAATAATTTGGGGAAGGGGACGGGGGGGGGGAGGAGGCACACAACTATGCCGAGTGGGGGAAAGCAAAAAAAAAAAAAAGATTTTGGGAAACTGGAACGCCTTGAACGTCCAGCGTCCAAAGTGTACCGCCACACACGCACCCCGCTGCTTTAAGCAAATTTTGTGCCTTCGCCTCCTTGCCAATATTCAAGAACACACAGCCCTTTCCTGGCCCAGTGGTCCAGAGAAGAAGTCAGTGGCAGATAATCAGCCTCCCTCCTCCTTCCACTGACTGTTCTAATCATCGTTCCGCCTGTTAGCTGAGCCTGGGAGAAGGGGGGGGGGGGACAACGACGACGACACACAAAATGAAATCATCCTCGGTTGGAGGAACTGTGCCATCTTGATGATTGTACATCGTGGTTGCCCAGCAACTGCAACATGGTAATTATCGTCAGGGCTGTGCCTGCTGTGCCCTGGAATATCCAAATTCTGCAAGTGGGAAACCCCAAACAATGTGATGAGGATGACTTATTCGTTGTATCTGCCCATATTCCCATCTTAGGATTTCTTCTGCTTCTGTGTTTTAGGCTTTGAAATGCTATTTTGGTAAAACACACAAAGGGGATAGAATCACAGAATTGGAAGGGATCTCGGAGATCATCTAGAGGGGAACACATGGAACTGAAACCATGGGGACTAGGAAGTTATTTTCCTCCATATATTTGAAGGAAAGCTGGGAAGTGTTCATGCCATCAAATTCTGCCCCACAATAAATACTGTACATGTACTACCACCCACCCACCCACTATGAGGACACAGAATATTCAAAGACCTGGTGATTTCTCACACCGTCAGACTATGGGCAATAGTTTGGGGGGCAGCTGGAAAGAGTACCAAAGGGAGCAGCATCTTGGACAAATGCCCTGCTTGCTCAGCTGTGTGAGCCAAGTCAGAGGAAGAGATCTTCCACAAGGGAGCTGGGGCAGTGGCATGGAGTACCCCAAAGCCTTTGGAGAGGGCAGCCACAGGCAGCCTTTATATAGTGCATAGTGCCGTAACCTCAATCCCCAAGTCAGGAAACAGTTCACGCTCCCCTGGGTACCATCCCCAGTGGGGTGGCTCTGCCTATAATATTAGGACTGGGCTTGGCGGAGCCAGCTCCTAAAACAAGCCAGCCACTCCCCTCCCAACAGCCTCCAAACGCTCCCCTCGAAAGCAGCGATCCTTCTGCTGCTGACTTTTCCACAAGCCACGCCCACCCGCCCCTGACTAGGCGTCTCGTACTTGTTGAAGAGGTTGAGGCCGATGCGGTACTGGCGGCGCTGCACGACGTCGTTGTTGAAGGCAGGTGAGTCCCAGCTGTGCCGCGTCTCCCGCTGGTAGGTCTGTTTGCAGGGCCCACCGGGGGCCGAGGGGGCGGCGGGGGCGGGCGGGGGAGGGTCGCGCAGGCTGTCGCGGGAGGAGGAGCCCGAGCTGCAGTTGATGGTCTCGTTGGAGTTGGTGGTGCTGTTGAGGCTGTCGTTGTCGCCGTCGGAGTTGTCCGGAGGAGGAGGTGGGGGCAGGCGGCCCGGAGCCTGGGGCGGTGGCATAGGGAGAGGCGGGGGAGGCTGGCTTTGTTCAGGGTGGTAATGCCGGTGCGGGTGCGGGGAGCGGGCTGGCCCGCCGGGGTGCTTGAGGGTGCCGTGAGGGCTGCAGCCGTCCTGCTCATAAATTAGGCCCCGGTTGAGAGAGCCCCGGTCAGATCGGTCGCTTAGATCTACAGAGCTGTCGCTGGGAGGCTCGATCGTGAGCAATGGGAGGTGGGCGCCACGCAAGCGGTAGTCCCGGCATTCCATACAAGGCGTGCTGCGCCGGCTACCACCGCCCACGCCCACGCCCACCCCCCCACCCACGCCTACGCCCCCACCCCCATTCTCTCGGCTGTCCTCCCGCTGTGGTCCACCCCAGTACTCCGGCCGCGGGGGTGGTGGAATCGGCACTGCCGCGCTGGGCTCGGGGGGCTCCGTGCTGGGCGGGCGCTCCAGCGAGAGCGGCGACGTGGGAGCTCCTTCGTCCAGATATAGCGTGACGTCGCTGAACGAAGTGGCCGCGCTGTCGCCCTGCTGCTCCTTGGACTCGCTCTTCTCCAAAGTGGGCCCCCCCGGACCACCCTCCTGCCCTAGCGGGTGACAGTTCAACGCTTCATCAATTGACTCCGCCAAAGACTTCACCTGTTGGGAGGCACAGAAGGTGGTTAGCCAGGGTGGATTCTACTCAGGGCTGTTCGTGCTAAAGAAGAAAGAGGGGGGGAAATGTAACAAAAATGCTGCACCAAGGAAAGCCACATTCTGTACTCTGCCTGAATTAAGCCAACGCATGCACCTATTTGAGAATCAAAGCAAGCTTTGGATAATATTTTATGACATATACTACGGTGGCAGGAAGACAAATGAGGTATTCAATCACAGCACAGAACATCGAGAACTGCAGAAAAATGGTGATTTCACCAATTTACGAAAATCCGTTAAAGCCAACAAATGAAACATAAAATATGTAGGCTGTAGTTATTGGTTTCCTCCACACTAGAACTCTTTAGTACTGCCAAGGCATAGAGCTTTCATAGATCATAGAGTTGGCATTGCTTCTCTGCAATTAGTTGGAAAGGAATTAAAATGGGGGTTCCACACAAGCATTTCATATAGCACTATATTATCCAGCAGTGCCCTTTTCTGTGGCCAAAATACTCCTATAATGTTTGCTCACAAGTCCTGTTCAGCAAAGATCCCCTGTAACATTCATTAAATGTTTTCTCCTTGTAAGCTTTATCTGTTGTATTACTTCCTGTTAGCATTGGATTCGTGATAAATTGCCCCTTAACTAGTAGCCTTCTGCTCCCTGTGTGTGCATGCATGTGTGTGCATGTGCCTATTTCTAGCTTCCTTGCATAATTGTTTTCCTTTATAGCAAAACAGTACTACAGGCAGTCCCCGAGTTAAGAACATTCGACTGACAGACAACCCATACTTAAGAACGGACTTCTGGGTTCCCCAGCGCTACGTCGTTTATGTAGAATACATAGTGTAGTATACTACGCAATTTGCATAAATGTCAATTTTAACATATAGAACGTAATGCTGTTCCAACTTACATACAAATTCGACTTAAATACATTATTAAGAACGGAACTCGTTCGTAACCTGGGGACTGCCTGTACTATGCTATTAAAGGAAAGGAAATAAATAATGGAAAAGTCCTTCACCATTTTCAGGGAAGAGAAGCTAACTAAATATGGAGCAATTCATCACTAATCCTCCCAACCGTATGGAACAGGAAGCTAAACAGAGGCAGAAGCTGCAAGGAAGAAGGTTTTAATTAAAGGCACAGTAACAGTCTCAATAGCATTTTGCCTGTCCACAGTGGACAGGCGTGTAATTGCGTGTTATTGCAAAAGAGAGGGAGCACTAACAAAGGATGGCAAAGAAAGAGGCTAGTATGGATGCAACTTTGAGACCATAGTTATTGACTGTAGGAATTTCTGTTCCACCATACTGAAATGAAGGGGGGAAAGGACACAGAAAAGGGTTTGCACACACACATACATGGGAGGAATTTACATGGGTCTCCATTTGTTTTCTCCCTTATTTTGTACACTTTATTCCAGTCTCGGAAACAGTCACCCACCTTTGGCGAATAGAGACAAACAGGTAGAGACGTTTGTTTGTTTTTTAAATTGGATGAGAAGGAGTTGTTTTGAGGCTATCTATGGGCCACCTCATTATCAGAGATGCTGCTCCATACCCCTGCTGCCTCCCCCTCAGCCCTTTTCTGAATGTTACCGGGTTTTGCCCACTTGTTTTCAAGCCTGTTTCTGCAGCCCAAAGGGCTAGAAACTGGTGCTTTTTAAAATGAATGCCAAAATGCTCAGGAGACTGTTTTCTGGAGATATTTACACTTGACTGGTGTTATCATGGAATTGTGGAACACATACTGCCCTGAGAACACCACCATGAGGTCTCAAGACAACGTGAAACAGCAAAACCTAAATACAAATGGCATTAAAACGTATTCAGCTCACTAACCGTTTGATCAAATTTAATTTTAATAACATTTAAAATATGTTACGTGTCAGATGCTGAACTTGGCTGGTTAATCATCCCAGTGCCTTTGCACTAATCACCAACATTATCGTCATCATTATTAACATAAAACTCTGCAGAGCAGGGACAGGCAGCCTGTTTGGGCCCATGGCAAATTTAGCAATTTGAAAAACTGTCCTGGGCACCACCGCAAAATGGCTACCATGGGAGGCACGGCTACTCACAAAGGACAAGCAACCTGCATAAAAGGCAGAGGCGGGATTTGCCCAAACACACCATGCAACTACTTTGAAGCTACAGTTTTCAGCACCAACAGAAACCTAGTTCACAGAAAAGAAATTCTTCTTCTCCTTCCTCCCGGGCCAGCCAGCTCATTCATCCCTGTCTCTCTCTCTCTCTCTCTCTCTCTCTCTCTCTCAACCACCGTCCTCAAACATAGACACATGCCCTCAGCCACCCATCCTCCATCCATTCACAATCTCTCTCTCTCTCTCTCTCTCTCTCACACACACACACACACCATGTACCCATGACTGGGGAGGATAGAAACTTTAGTTGAACCCATCTGGGGGGCGCCAGGTTGGGGAAACCTGGCCTAGAACATGGGAAGCTGAAGCCACTTTGATGGTGGGGCAAACAAGAGGGGATTTGGGAAGGGCTGAAGGAGGTTAAGGGGGAGCTTGAGGTCATGGCAAAGCTGGGGTGGACCAAGAGGCAGCGCCAAAGGGGCTGTGAAAAGGGCCTCAATAGGGCCAAGGGGGCTGCTTCAAGGCGCCCAGCAAGGGTGGCCGGGACCAGGGCAGTTTGGACATTTGCACCTACCTGCTTGGAGAAGGAGTCCTCGAGCTCAGTGATGTCGTTGCAGAAGCCGCCGGAAGAGGAGTGCAGGGAGCTGGCGTCCAGCCCAGCCCGGCAGGAGCCACCATAGGGGAGGCCACGGTCCAGCAGGTGCGGTCGAGCAGTAGCCATGGTGCCCTCATCCAGCGAGGCAGGCTTGCCTTCGAAGTACGGGGCGTTCTGGGCCTTGTCGTACTCCTCAAAGGAGTACTGCATCCGCATGTTGGAGAGGATGATGCGCCGCGACATGCGGCTCTCGGACGCCGAGCTCCGCAGACGCTCAAACTTCTTGTTCATGCGGTACTGGCGGAAGGCCGTTTGGATGGTGCGAGCTGCCCGCCGGCTCAGGAAATAGCCCCCATACTTCCGCTCCAGCATCTCCACCTGCAGTGGGCAGCAGCGAAGGATCAGTCAGGGGTGGGGTTGGTGGCAGGGATCCGGGCAAGAAGAGCCAGTGTGGCGTAGTGGTGAGAGTGTTGGACTGGGACTCGGGAGATCCGGGTTCTAGTCCCCGCTCGGCCATGAAGCTCACTGGGTGACGCTGGGCCAGTCACTGACTCTCAGCCTAACCTACCTCACAGGGTTGTTGTTGTGAGGATAAAATGGGAGAGGAGGAGGAGGAGGAGGATTATGTAAGCTGCCTTAGGTTCCTTGCAGGAAAAAAGGCGGGATATAAATGTAATAAATAAATAAAGTGGGAACAAATCATGAGGGTTAAGAGGAGGAACTGTATGGAGAAGCAAAAGGTAGGTAGCTAGTTGGGGAGGGACCCTATCAGCAAAGGAGGTGGCAGGATTTTGGAGGCCCTTCAGCAAGATAACACAGTGAGCCCTTCTCAAACCGCAAAGGAGCAGGGGAACATTCACCCACAGAGCGCTTTCACTTCCATCCCTTGGGAACATCTGAAGCAGCCTTATACGGAGCCAGACCATTGGTCCACCCAGCCCACTACTGTCTAATCCAGGGGGCCCAAAACATCTTGGGTCGATGGGCACATTTAGGATTCTAAGAGAGTGTTGTAGGTGCTCTCACAAATGGCAGCCATGTGTGTGCCTTGCCCATTTACAAAATGGCTGCCATGGTGGGCATGGCGAGTAACAAAACATTCATTTCCCAGAAGCGCAAACTGAGACGGAAGGAAAGAAGAGTAACTTGCCCAAGAACCTAAAGTACAAGGACGGAGGTGGGGTTTGAGCTCCAAAACAGAAAAACGCTCTTTTGAACCTAAATAAAGATGGCGCTGGAGGGCAGCACTTCCCTTTGAAGCAAGCCAGCTTCCCAGTTAAAAAAGTGTTTTGATTTTTTTTTTTTAAAAACAAAACCTTAAGCATTAAAAAAAAAAAAAGAGGAGCCTGGCAGATGCCAAGAGTGGTGTCTGTGGGCACACTGGCGCTCACAGGCACTACGTTGGAGACCCCCGGTTTACTCTGATCGGCACAGGTTTTTCTGTGACTCAGGTGGAGAAGGGTCTTTTCCATACCTGAGTCTTTAACTGGAGGTGCCAAGGATTGGAGCTGGGACCTTCTGCATGCAAGGCAGAGGCTCTACCACAACCCCTCTTCTCAAAACCCCACCTGGCATTCACCCAAGTCTCTCCCTCTGCCCCCCAGACCCATGTCTTCGCTCAGTTGCAGAGGGACTGGGAGGGGGCAAAGTTTTCCAACTCCACGCGGGGCTTCCGGATGGATCCAAAGCCACACAATTCTCTACCGTGTTGCTTCGACCTTCTCAGGAGTGCAATGCGAAGCAAGAACGTTCTCCAAGCCTGCGGGACGTCTCACGTTGGGCCGGGCAGCGCAAGAGACAGACTTGCATTGGCTCCAGCTTTCCTGGGTGTGCTGAGCCAAGTGGGAAAGGCAGTGAAGTTGGCTCAGTGGGTCTCAGTCCTGCAAACATCTGATGCCAGTCATGGAGGCAAGCGGCAGCGGCACTCACGAGATCAGCCTTCCCCAACCTGGTGCCCTCCAGGTGTTTTGGACGATAACTTCCATTGTATCTGCTGGCCATGCTGGCTGGGGCCGGTGAGAGTTGTGGTACAAAAACATCACGAGGGCGCCAGGTTGGGGAAGGCTGAATTAGCTTATATAGGGCTCCTGGAGATACATGGGGTTCCTGGCCCTATCTGAATATGGAACTGTTTTTTACCTGTTTTAAACTGTTTTTAAAAATTTTGTATGTTAAAGGTTTTTTTATTATGTTGTATTTTGGGGGCTGTAATTTTTGTGAGCCGCCCAGAGAGCTTTGGCGATTGGGCGGTATATAAATGAAACAAATGAAATGGGGGGGGGGGATTAATTTCTGAGCTTAAGAGACCGATTTACCTTTTTGTCCTGTAGGTCTGTCGAGAGCTCATAGCTGTCCGACAGCGCCTTGGACCGCTTGCTTTCCTCCTCTTCCTGCTTCCTCAGCGCCACGCTGGCTGGCTGTAGCCGAGCACGCTGGGCCCACGGTAGCCCCGGGGATGGAGTGTGACAGACAGATGACGAGGAGGAGGAGGGCACCAAATCGTAGTGCTCCACCTTGCCCACCTCAGGGGCACAACGGTATGGGGGCTGGCTGCCCAGACTGTCCACTATGGTGCCGGCCTCACTTCCTGGAGGGTCTCCTTCCACGCTGCAGAAAAGAGAAAGAGGGCTTAAATAAAGGCCGAAGGACACTGTGCCGTAGTGACCTGAAAACACCGCACCCCACTGACCTCATGTCACAGACGGGCCAGTTCAGCCGCCGAGGGCCAAAATGAACCTGATGCACAGGATCCGAGATCAGATCCCCCATGGTTGTTTTTAAAACTTAAAAGCAGCTGCATTCCTCTGCTAATATTATCAGAATAGAAGCGCTGCTGGTGGGAAGGTTTTACCCTCCTCCAGTGCACCCCATAGCATTCCCGTGACCTAACAACCACCCACCCACCCCGAAGCTGCTTATCTTTCTGCACTAACGGCAGCTTGGGGAGAGGGGCGATTTAGATCAGGGAAACAACATGGTGGGGAGGGTTAAAAAACGCCAGCACCACAGACCCGGTCAAAACCAGAGGCCGCCCTTCCAGCTGCTTTTAGGGCGCAATTCAATGGAGATGCCTGTAAGCCTCCGAACTCGGGAGGATCACGGGCATCCTTGTGCAGGGCGGGGGAAGCTGCAGAGGTCATCTCCCTCTCTCTGTTGCTCCCGCCCTGTAAGTCAGCTAGATTGCCAATTTTGGTCGTGTTGCTGGAGGGGAGTGAAGGAGGCCGGAGTGCCATCAGGATACATACCGTAGTATCCTGGTGGCCCTGGTCTCCTCCCCTCCCCCCCCTCCCCGGAACGCGGACCTCAGAGAAGCGGCCAGCAGGGCTCTTTCCACAGCAGCTGCAAGGGGGGAGGGGGGTTCCAGAGCTCTGTTTCTGACCTCCGATCTGGGAATCCGAAGAATCCCATGGCCCCTAGACGCTGTCTAGGTTCCATAGGATCGCCCCTGCCCATTTATTTATGTTTTAAAGTGAAGAGATGCCATTGCAGGTCTCCTGTATCACATCAGTTTTAGCCTTGAGGGGCAGAAGAAGGGATCTTGCAGGCTCTGATTGGCTTCCAATCAGCCTTCTGACTGGTTGGGAGCCCTATATAAACTTTCCTGGGATAGGTCAGCTCCCATCCTGAAAGCTCTATTTCACTCCATTCCATCCTCCTACTTTTGACCCTTACCTTTGTCCTCCAGATATTCATATGTGCCTCACACCAGAAACTGCTTCCAGACTGAACCCCAACAACCCAACCTGGCAAATAGTCTTGGGTGGCTTAATGGCTTGCTATGTAATGTAACTAGCCAGGAGGGCCACATAGAGCCACTTTGTAAGTCATGTGGAGGCTGTGCCTACATTAGGATTACAACTTAGGGGCAGGCATGAAGGGTGTATTGTGTTGGATGTCACAGGCACTATCCAATAGGTGCTCATGCTGACATTTATACTATCACGTTCCAGTAAAAACGACAAATGGTAGTCTCTATCCCCCAAGTTGGGGGAAAACATTTCATGTTCTCAGAAAACACGTTATTTCAGTTTGAGTGCCAGAAAAATGTGATACGCTTGAAAGAGAGCTGGTCCTTTGAACAAAGATGTCTGGATTCCAAAAATGTAATGAGCAATAACATTTGTGAAGCATAAGCTGGCTGTGTGGAAAGGCAGAGACATAGGATTTTTGCAGGGGCAGATAAGGAAGAAAAGTTGTTACTCATGCTGAGTTGCCAGGATCAAGGTGGGCTGTAAAACCTAAGTCTGGGATAACCAACTGGAGCCTCTTAGATCCCATCTGGCCCACAAGAGAATCGTAGCCCTACGCAAATGCTCAGGCATACTGCACAGCGGAGGACGAGGGCTGTGCCGGCCCCACCACCATTTGTGCGAAGGTGCTCAAGTTTGCAGAGGGGTCTAACATATGTACAATCCATCAAGTGCAGGCTGAATTTGCACGATCTGGACACCTTGCCTGTGCTGTGTCCAGATGGCACAAATGAGATCAGTGTGTACTGAGCAATACCCGCAGCCATTAGCTCTAATGTGCAAGCGGCAGGCAAGGCCAGAGCAGGGTGGGCGCACCAAGGGTGGGCTAGCTCGGTCCTCATCTCCCACCACACAGTCATTCTGAGCATCTGCAAAGGGCTTATCTCATTTCTGTAAGGCTACCTGAAGTCTGGGGGTATCTTGTTCTGCAGATCCCTAGGAGGCTTCCAACTGTCAATGAGAAAACAAGGTCAAATGCTTTTTGCACTGATTGCTTTAAAGCAGTGTTCTCCAACCTTGGGTCCCGAGATGTTTTTGGCCTACAACTCCCAGCATGCCCCAGCTGGCTGGGGCATGCTGGGAGTTGTAGGCCAAAAACATCTGGGGACCCACGGTTGGAGAACACTGCTTTAAAGTGCTTTAGTTGGATTCTGTTTTCTTCGTCTTCTTCCTCTTCTTCTAAATACAGAGTTTATACCGGGGATGGGCAACATGTGGCCCTCCAGATGTTACTGGACTACAACTCACATCTTCCCCCGCCATTGGCGATGCTGGCTAGGGCTGATGGGAGTTGGAGTCCAACATCACTCGGAGAGCCACACATTCCTCACCCCGGTTTACACTTACACACATACATTTAGGAGCAGACACCAGTCTGATAACATAGTCCCTATTCCAGCACTGTATGACTTTTAATAAACCAAGCCTCGGATGCCCCCAAGCAGTTGGGTGCTAAAGCATACACACACACACACACACACACACACACACGCGGCTTAAGAAGAAAGCCGCACCTGATCTAATAAAATACATGCCTGCTCAGGTCCAAAACTCCTGCACCATTTGTGAGCCACCAAGTGGAACAAAATCCACCAGTCATGTACTGTGGCTTTTGTGAGGTGCTTTGCAACTCCCTGTTTTTGTAGACTTCGGCAAGCAGCAAAAAAGCAGGTTGCTGACTGAGCCCCTGGTGGGCTGCCATTTAAGGCTGGTGGATCACAGGTTGTGCAGGCCTACTCTAGGACACAGGGAGAGGAGGATGATACATATTCTAGGACAGCCTTCCCCAACCTGGTGCTCTCCAAATGTGTTGAACTACAATTCCCAGTATCCCCCAGCCAGCATGCTGGGAGTTATAGTCCAATACATCTAGAGGGCATAAGGTTGGGGAAGGGTGTTCTAGGGTGAAACCCAGAACATGAGATTTCACATTAGAAGATTTCCACAGATATTTGCATCCTGTTTAATATCCTGATGCCCAAATATTCAGATTGCTCAAAACCATATTTCCTGCAGGGCTGCAACCCAATGAAATAAATTTTAGTTGATTAACTGACTAATTAATTAATCAACTGATTAAATTTAAATACCTTTGCATGTGGGTCTAAACAATTTTCTCAAGCAAGAAGCATACTTTGTTTTCAGTTGGCGCACGAATGTGTTGAAGCAGGCGACATTTTAGAAGAGGCATTCCTTTCTGTGTGTGTCAGAGAGAAGGGAAAATGCCTCTTTTAAGATGCCACTTGCTATCTGCAGTTATAAAAACGTGCATTAAAATATATGTTTTAATTTAATAGATTAATTGCTACCAAATTAATTGGAGGCACCTTTTGGTCAACTCAAGCGTTTTTAATCTATTAATCCAATGGATTAAGCAATTCAGCCTTGCACCAATAATTTCCTATCCTAAAACTTTGGTCATTGGCAGCCATGAATAGCCCTCAAACTTCAGAAATACCTTTGGCTTCACAACAGCAATTTCAATCTTATCACAATTCAGGAACCCTGGACTTACTGCAGAATCCCAGCACATTGTAAGGATCCTGGAGCGTACTCTCCCTTTCTGCAGGGTGCCAGCCTAGGTGCTTGGGCCTAGCTATTACCCAACATGAACTGACAGTACATCCCAGAACAGGGGTGCACAACCTGCGACTTGCAGCCCTTGGTCTAACTTCAAAAGCCCAATGCTTCCAGAAGTCCTTTTGGTGAAGAGATGCTGGGGTGACTGAACCTGGGACCCACGTCCACGCAAAGCATGTGCTCTACCACAGAGCTACAGCCCTCCCGCCCCTGCCCCCCCTTCACGCTGCTGGGGGAGAACTGGGAAGCCCTCATTTGGGGGTCCTCTGGTTCTCCAGGGACCCTCTTCTGCACAGCCACTGACAACATCTAAACAAGAGCTCTCTTGATACAGAGCAGCCAAGACCAAGAGCCACTTGGGAGCCCACTGCAAAGCTTGTCACATGACCCCAGCAGCTGTGCAGACAGACAGCTACCTACGGTGAAGCCCATCTTCTCTGGGCGTTAGAGACTCTAGGGCCTGAATTGACCTGAGCCTGGCCCCTAGCCGAGTGAGCTACCAGGGAGCGGGTGCGCTCAGGCCTCCAGGAGCAGAAGGAAACAGGGCTATGCAACATCCGCCCCTATGACTGGCAGACAGCATGGCACCAACGGGTAGGCCAGGCAGCAGGCGCCACAACAATCCAAGGAACCCACACATCAGGCTCCAGCTTAAGCCCTAGTTCCTTTCAGCCACTAACGTCAGAGACCCCAGACTGGAGAATACACAATCCGGGTCTGTATGTAGTGACAGAACCCACAGCTCTGCTTGCCCCCAATACCAGGTTTCCAGCTGGCTACGAAGGGGTAGCCACGCTAGGCTTAACTGCCTGGTGTGATGTTACAGATTCCAACCTCCTTCCTTCCTGCAGTTGCACGGGCACCACATAGTAAGCTTGTACATGGCTACCACGTAGCTGCCACAGGGAACAAGCCACAGGACTAAGTCACACCCTCAAACTGGCCACACCTAACTGGGCACCGATGGCTAGCTACCCCAAGAGAGCAACCCGCAAAGCAGTGTCAGCACGCCACCACAAAGCTACTGAAAGCAGCAGGGCACATTCCAAGGACTGGTGCTAAAGGACGTTTGAACGACACATGCAGCGGGATTAACGCGGAATAAGGCAACCCCTGCTTCCTCATACGCCGGACCCTGGTGAATGAGCAGGACACCGTAGTGAAGAAGGAGAGATGCAGTGCTAGAGGGAAAACCACAACAAATATGCAAAACCATCATTGTGAAAAACCCGCTCTGTTAAGCGTGCAACGTGCTGCCAGAAGGCTCAGCAGCAAGCATTCAGATGTGAAAAAACAATTCTTAAGCGTGCAGTGCAAGCATTATCATGAAAGGATCCCCCCTAGACATACAACAGACTCTTGGGGGGCGGGGGAGGGATTCAGAGCACATCACAAGGTTCGCTGTGAGGAAAAAGGACAAGGAGCAGGTAACACACTATTGAAAATCACAAGAGCGAATAACAGCGCGGAGCTGCTCCGAGGAAAGAAATACGCTGCTGTCGTAAATGAGAAGCGTGCAGCACACACCATCTTGATAAGCGTGCACATACTCATACATGGCATGTTTTTGAAAAGCACAATAATTGTGTTTTGCAGCGTGAACACCGTTGGAAACGATACACATTTGGAAAAGCACACACATTAAAACCCTAAGAAATCCAAGGGACGCAAGCAATATATTATCCCCCCCCCAAATAAAATAAAATAATTAAGTGTTCAGTATGGAGGCTACAGAGGAAAATATACCACTGAGAAAGGAAAACCATTACCACTGTGGAAACCACAGAGGAAGCGTACAATGCGCTGGCATGCAGTGCACCATCAGGGCCTCCACGTCCACGCCAACACCGCACCGACCCTCAAGCACTGGTTAGCTTGGCAGATACTGCTGAGAAGCCAAGGCACAGAAAGTGGCGGCGGCGAGTTCTAATCCTCCCCTCCTTGTTAAGGCTTTTTCATCAGCTGAAACGGCAGCTTTGAGCTCTGGTATTCCGGGCAGCTGCAAGTTCAAATCCCAGCAGGGCCATTTTCTGCCTTTTCTTGGTCAATGCCGGAAAAAGAAAGACACTTCCCCTGTCATCAGCAGCTGCATGCAGTGTATGTGGCCTCAACACACCTTTACATCGAGCAATCTAGCCACATTCAAGCCGCGCTCCTTCTTATCAGGTTTCTGGGCAGTATCCCAGCTCAAGGGATTTCCATTCTCCAGTCCTTTAAATACCCTTCCTTCTCGCTCTCCCCGCCACCCCCCCCCCCACCTCAGAGGTTTCAACCAGAAACAGAATGTTCCTTTACTTCCTCTCTCCAAATGTTATGGGGCTGAGAGAGACAGCAGCTGCTGCAGCCCACCCCAGAGGCGGCTGCATCTCGCAGAGAACTGAAATTCCATATGGCCGGGTTCCAGGCATGATAAGTTCCCTTGGAACTGAGATATAATGCCTGGGGCCATGTGTCAGGCTGACTTCCCTGTTCTATTGCTAGGAGGCTGGGGTTCGGTGTTGCCCTGGGACACTTCGAACTCTGGCATCACACCTGCTAGTAGGATGGCACAATGGGGGATCATAAACTCCTGCCCTTCCCAAAGCACACAGATCCTTTCCAGACAACAATAAAACCCAGATTTTATTATGCCAGTTTAGTTCCAGCACTAAGGGGTGCAATCCTATGCATGTTTAGACAGATAAAAGTCTTACAACTCACAGCATTCCCCAGCCAATGCTGTGAGTTGTAGAACTTTTTTCTGTCTAAACATGCATAGGATTGTGCCCTACATTTGTTTCCTCATAATGGGTGCTGGGATGCGGGGGTGGGGGATATACGTACAATTGATTGGCGGGAGGATTGTATGTTTGTTTGCTGCTATTTTAAAAAATAATAATGAAGAAATGTACCAAAAGATGAGTCTCTGCTACAAGTAAAGCAAGGAGCCTTGCTGATGTTCACCCTCTTTGTTGTATTAAAAAGGATGCATGGGCACTCTACTCTAAAGCAGGGGGAATTCAAACCTCTAAAGATTTTTTTTTTTTAAATCACTTTAGGGAAAAAAAACCTGAAAAGGTCACAGAATGATGCGGGAGGGCATTGGATCTCTTAGCAAAGAAATGTCAAAACAACATCAAAGAAATACAAAATGATTCTCAAGCAACTACATTCGCCACCGCTAGAGATGCATTTGGTAGAGGGATAGATAAAAATCACATTTTCCCAGCAGTGAAGTATTGTGGTTTGCATACTGGGAAAATGTGATTTGCCTGCGACAGATGTCTGGCCAACTGATGTCTGGATTTCATGCAATAACTGTGCACTTACTGCTTCAAAAATATCTCCAGAGGAAAGCTCTCGCTCTCCGGGAGACAGAACATGGTGGAAACAAGGTAATAAGAGTGAAAAACAAAACAAACCCCTCCCAAGAATTTATACAAGTCAATAAAATATATGCAAACGTGTGTGTGTGTGTGTGTGTGTGTGTGTGTGTTTGCACATATTCTCAATTTTCCAACTTTTTTTTTTCTTTAACAGAATATCAGGTTTATTTTTTATTTACAAGTCACTTTTCTGTTAAGAAATGCTGAAAACAATTTTTGGCACTGTGGCTAGGTAAGAAGTAAATAAAGAGCAGGAGGGACAGATAAGCATTTGGGAGATGAAAGGAATAGATAGCAGTGCCACAATGTTTAACTGATTAATTGGTTATTATTTGGGCAAAAAGCAGGCAGCAAGATTATAAAAACTGCAGGTGGCAGGACCCTTCTTAAAAGAAGCATTCTCCCTTCTCTCACGCACAGGAGGAAAGCCTCTTCTAAGATGATACCTACCATGAAGACACATTTACTCATCATCTAAAAACAGAAAGAATGCTTCTTGCTTCAGAAATATTGTTTCTATATGCAAATGTATGCACATTTAATTGCTAGACTAATCAACTGATCGATTAAAACTCTGAAATGTCTTTAAATTGGGGTTGCAGTGCTAACAGGTAAGCTTGCAGGATGAAGAAGCTCCACCCACAAACATTGGACTCTGCTTGCAAATTCTAAAAAAGTCTCCACATCCATGAGGACTAGAACCTCTCTTTTGGAAAATGAATAAATAAGAGTATATATCCTCAGCCATGTAAATACTGTGCCAGATAAGCCACAGAATTATAGAAAACATACATCACCCCTGGTTTACACATTCCAGTCAAGTCCACATTTCTGCTCCCCAAATCTGGGCATGACTGAGCCTAGCAGCTCGGCCTTCCTAAACTGAGGGCTGTTGGGCTTCATACAAAAGATTTCCTACATGGAAATAGCTTTTGGGTAGGAAATGGCATGAATCTCAACACATTTGATGAATACACAGTTGCGTGTCTATTCCACACATCAGGAAACCATCACCAAGCCATGGCTCCCTGCCAGATATACATGTGGAAACAAATGCAAAAGTCCATTACATGCAATGGACTACACTGGATTCTCATTTGCTGGGTGTGAAGCAACCCAATGAGAGTCCAGGCTGACAGCCCCCCCCCCCAACAAATCCCTCTGAACATCTTCATTCCCATCCCACGCACATCTTCATCCACAGTATGCCCACTCTAAACACAGGAACACTCAACTCAGGGGCTTAAGAAAGGATGCAGCTAGTGAGGGTAGTGAAACGGCTTCTTAAATTTGAGATTTGCACCTAAGGTTGTGAATAGGGTAGGTCATTGACCAGACACAAAGATGATCCATGAAGCCAAGAATGCCACTTGCGGCTAAACTTTAAAAAAAACACATATCGTACATCATTCCGGTGTTATTTGTTAGCAAGAATAGGAGTAAAGCTTTTCCGGTAGCCCCGGCAGCAGTCAGATGCAAACCTAGCAGCATGGTAGAGCTTCTCCTGCTGGCTGCCTGCTAGAATCTCAGGTGTCTCCAAACAGTGAAGCAAACAGTCATCGAGGCCAAGGCCACTGCCTGGTGCCAGACTAGGGATGCTCCCAGACGGCGAGCTCCTAGTGCTGCCAATCAAAAGGCAGTGTGCAGCTATTCTGTCTTTCCCTCTTTAATGGCTTTTGAGTGGAATGAAGAAAGGAAGAAGCAGTGGGAAAACACAGGAGGGCTAGAAATGGAAGATGTTGTCATTTGGGGCCCCAGTGAAAATCGGTGAATGAGGCACCGCGATTGCACAGAAAAAAAACTCATTTGGAAGCACTCCAGGACCAGGGAAATTCAGGTTCAAATCCTCACCCAGCCATGGAGCTCCTTGGGCTATGCTGGTCCTAGTCACACACTCTCATCCTAACCTACTTCACAGAGCCGTAGCTTCCTCCAGAGCTCCTTGGGAGAAGAGCAGAATTTAAAAAGTATTTTTAAAAAAATATTTACAAATATTTTTTAAGTGAATCCCTTTATTTCATAGTAACAGCTAATTTGTTTATTATTATTATTATTATTATTTTTGTAAATAGCATAAGATCGTCATCAGCAGGTCTGATATTTCTTCGTTGTTCTCACAATGGTAATGCTTTAAAAATACTTAACAGTGCAATCCTATGCGGGTCCACTCAGAAGTAAGTCCCATTGATCTCATCAGGGCCGGCGTCAAGTGCAGGCATGGTTGGGCACCTGCCAAGGGCCCACATCCCAGCAGGGGCCCACTGACAAGAGCCCCTTTGAGTTGCTCCTCTCCTTAATGCTTGCAACAGCTCTGGCCCACAGCTCTGGCCCACACACCAGAGGTGGCGGTGAGAAAGAGGGGCAGGAGATGCCCCGGCCTGCTTGCTCACTGGCTGCCTGTCTCAAGCAAGCAAGTGGAAGCAATGATGAGAGAGGGGTTGAGGGGCAATAGCAGCTGGTGACCATGGCGGTGAAAAGGCTGGCTCACTGAGGGAGGGGGTCCATTGACGGTGTCCTGCCCAAGGGCCCTTCAAAACCTGGAGCCAGCACTGGATCTCAATGAGGCTTACACCCAGGTAAGTGGATACAGGATTGCAGGGTAGTGGATAGAGAAGTGCAGCCCTAAGTGGGCGGGAGCTACTGTGGTCTGCCAGCAGGGCAGGGCAGGGGGCTTTACCAGCTTTTTCAACCCAATAGATAGACAACACAACAACCCATTGTGGGTAAATAAACATGGTTGGCTGTCGCGTCATCCGAACCTAGCCTGGTTTACTCATGGCGGCTTGTTTTTATTTTCAAACAACCCACCCTGAGAACCCATGGGCTGTTCTAGGGGTTGTCTTACCCACAGTGGGTTTTCATGTCAACCGATCCCACCATGGGTAAAGTCCAGCGGTAAGCAAGGGGCAAGTAAAAAAAACACCTTTACACTTTTGGCGATCTCGCCCGTGCCGCCACCAGTGCCCAAGTGTCACATTGGAAGGGTCATCTAGCTGGCCACCCCTTTTTTTTTTGCACCTCAAATGTGCGCAATTTTTTCAGTAAGGTTTTTTAAAAAAAATAGACTTGCGCAAGTGCGGAGGTTCATACTTGCACGGGTCTGAAAAGGGGAAGTGTACTTGCTGTCATAGTACAGCAGGTACCAACACCGGACATTGACCCAGAGAGGGTCTAAATAGGGTTTTTTCCTCCTTGCTTTGTCCTGACAGCTATCAAAAGGGGAGCTGTCAAGAGAAAGCAAAGGCATGAGTGATCTTTGCTCATGAAAAGGGGGTGGTGGGATTTACACGCCCTTCGCGGTGAGATCCTCATGTTTTTCCTTTTTTTGCCCCGATAGTCCTCAGCGTGATGCACATTTTGCACTTTTTCCTGAGACTCTAGCTGCTCGGCAAAGTGCAGAAGTGCATCCCACCCCCTTTTTCTGGGGAAAAGGAGTCTTGACAGCTGGCAAAATGGGCTTTTGACAGGGCAATGGATGTTTTTTTTTAACAGGGACATATGCAGCAGTGGAATCTGTATATGTCCCAGTCGAAAAGCACCCATTGCCCTGTCAAAACCCATTTTAAAGGAGACCCAGAAGATCTCACCGTGTAAAAGGCTGTCGTCTGTCGAGCACACCGTGGGTTGTTCTCGAAACAACCAACCCACCCTGGCTTATTGCCAGTGTGGGTTAGCGTGATGTGCAAACCCACCCATAGTCATTTTTTAAAAATCCCCTCCCTAAAACCAACGGGTGGAAGGGATTAGCTATGCTAGCTCCAGGCTGGGGCATGGCTGAGGGGCCCAATCCAGGGGCCTCTTGGAGGAACAGAGGGGCTTTGGATCCACTGGATCCAAAGCCGCTCCTGCCCTAGGAATATCCTGGTTTGGGATCTACTGCTGGTGGAACAATGCCTGCAGTAGGGGGTGCTTCCAGGCAAGGCTTTTACTGTGCCTTTGCCCTGCCTCATTCACAGAATTTTACGGGGGGGTGTAAACATTGTCGTCTTCCACTCATAACCCTCCCATCTTTCCCCACAGCTTCTTCTGTCTTTTTCCTTACTATGGAAAATCCGTTCAGGAAAAAAGATGGAAGTACTGCACAAGAACTTCTGATTGGTGGTGCTCGGAGGAGCTCTCCATTTGGAAGCATCCTAGATATATGCCTGTGGAGTTTTCAGGGGGTGTACTGGGGCTGCTGGCACAGACATGCCCCCCAAGGGGGTTAGCATCTGCGCTATAAATCATGATTTGATTGGCCAGCTGACCAAATCTTTTTTTGACCAGTCAAACACCCAACGCTACCTTTTGGTCAACTTTTCTGTACCTGCTTCCAGCCCTGCTTTTAACCATCCTGCCGTACATATTCAGGGTGATTAAAGAGTGGTAGAAGGTCAGGGGTTCTCCACCCCCACTCTCTGAATGAGAGTCACACTTAGGAGACGGGCTGTGCGTACTCTGTGATAAAACATATAAAAATTCGGCACCAAGGTAACCCAAATTCTAAGACATCAAAAATTGAGTACTGCAACACATATAAATTATGCAAATTAAGCCAATTTGTATGCTTTTGCCTAGTCTATTCTGCAATATTTCCTACTTTGCCTAATTTCTGCTGCTTTTGTTAGGGAAGGAGATATGCCGGGCATTGAAGCCCCACCCCCAGTCACTGGAAATTTTATTCAGCCACTTCTGCTGCTTCAGGGATTTTAGCAGCATTGCTAACACACTGCAATCATATACTCACAAACATGAGGACTAGAAAATTGCTTCTCCCCGTTTTACAAAAGCTAGGATTCTTAGGAAGCCACTAAGTTAATACTACAATCTGGATTTCCCCCTTGCACTTCTGCCAAATCCTGGCAACAGATGGGCAGATCTGTCAAGTCCATTTCTGCAGACTTCCTCCTTTTCCTCCAGGTTCATCCATGCCAGTTAAATGCAGATTTTTATTTTATTATTATTTTTAAATGGCGAAAAATCAGTGTGGATTTTTGTGTACATTTTTCAAAAGGACACATTAACAGACGCATGCCCCCACTAACTAAAGCATGTTTGTGCACAATTTAGAAATGTACACAAATAGTTTTCGCGCATTTTTCAAATGTTTGCACATTGTTGGATGTACTTTTTCCCCCAAGGAATGCATCGCAAACCCAGAAATGTACAGATTTCTCACCGCAAACTGTGCCAATTTCTGCATTTGGTTCTGAGAGGTGCAGATGGAGTAAATCCATTAAAAAACCTCAGTGGAGCAAATTTCTCACCCATCCTTAATGTTGGCGTGCTTATGCAGAAGACTTGCTTTTGAGCAACTATGGGCAACTGCATTTCATCACTAGGGCAGGAGTGGGGATTGCACTACAACCACATGGGAAACCTGGGGTCTGTAGCTGGCTGGGGCATGCTGGGAGTTGTAGGCCAAAAACATCTGGGGACCCAAGGTTGGAGAACACAGCTGTAGAGTCTGGCCATGTAGACAGGCAAACTTTAGCATGTCTCCACCACCTCATCACATGGCCAGACGCTACAGTTGATTGTCTCCCTAGGTGATTGTAGCCGCCCTGTGATAAGTTCATAAGCAAAGGGCTGTCTATGGTCACCCTACAAACAAAGATATGGCAAAGGATCATTTGTAGTTTATTTCTTTATTTATTACATTTGGATCCGTGCCAGTCGGGCTTCAGGTCTGGACATGGGACGGAGACGGCCTTGGTCGCCTTGGTGGATGATATGAGGAGGGCTTTGGATAGGGGCGAATGCTCCTTTCTAGTCCTCCTCGATCTCTCAGCGGCTTTTGATACCGTTGACCACGGTATCCTCCTGGACCGTCTGGAGGGGTTGGGCTTAGGAGGCACTGTATTGCAGTGGTTCCGGTCCTTCCTCTCTGGAAGGTATCAGAGGGTAGTTCTCGGGGAGGAGGCTTCGGACCCTCGGCTGCTCACTTGTGGAGTGCCGCAGGGTTCCATCCTCTCCCCGATGTTATTCAACATCTACCTCAAGCCTCTGGGAGCTATCATCAGGAGGTTTGGGGTGCAGTGTCATCAGTATGCGGATGACACGCAGCTCTACCTCTGTTTTAAGTCCTCACCGAGGTTGGCCGTTGAAACCCTGTCCAAGTGCCTGGAGTCAGTGGCTGGCTGGATGGGAAGGAACATGCTGAAACTGAACCCCGACAAGACCGAGGTACTTCTGGTGGGGGACAAGGGAAGGTTAGGGGATGTTGACCTGGTGCTGAATGGGGTACATCTACCCCTGAAGGACCAGGTCCGCAGCTTGGGGGTCATTCTAGACTCCCAGCTGTCCATGGAGGCTCAGGTGGCAGCTGTGAGCCGGGCGGCGCTGTATCAACTCCATCTGATACGGCAGCTGCGCCCCTACCTTCCTAATCACCTGCTCCCATCAGTGGTTCATGCCTTGGTCTCCTCTCGCCTAGACTACTGTAATGCGCTCTACGTGGGGTTACCCTTGAAGACGGTCCGGAAGCTTCAGCTGGTACAGAACGCGGCGGCTCGCCTGATTAAGGGCAGCCGCCGGCGTGATCACATCACGCCAGTGCTTAAAGAGTTGCACTGGCTACCAGTTGCTTGCCGAGCCGAATTCAAGGTGTTGGTTTTGACCTTTAAAACCCTACACGGCTCCGGCCCAGCTTATCTCAAGGAGCGCCTCCAGCAACATCAAGTAGGCCGCTCAACAAGGTCTGCCACGGACGGCCTTCTCCTTATCCCATCAGCCAGAGCAGCCAGGCTGGTGGGGACTAGGAAGAGGGCCTTCTCTGTGGCGGCCCCCACATTATGGAACTCCCTCCCTAGTGACCTTCGCCATGCCCCCTCTGTGATGAGCTTCCGCCGTGCATTAAAAACATGGCTGTTCAGGCGGGAATATGGGGTGGGTTAGGTTTTTAATGAGAATTTTTTATATTGTTTTAATTATTATATTTTATTGTGTTTTATTGTATTTTAATTGTACATCGCCCAGGGTGGCCGGGTGACCGGCCAGATGGGCGATTGATAAATGTAATAAAAAAAAATAAAAATATTTATATCCTGCCTTTTTTTCTGCAAGGAGCCCAAGGCAGCATACATACCGGTAATCCTCCTCCTCCTCTCCATTTTATCCTCACAACAACCCTGTGAGGTAGGTTGGGCTGAGAATCAGTGACTGGCCCAGAGTCACCCAGTGAGCTTCATGGCAGGGTGGGGACTAGAACCCAGATCTGCCGAGTCCCAGTCCAACGCTCTAACCACTACACCACACTGGCTCTCACCACACATGGTCACCCTGTAAAGAACCCTAATCCATATTAATGATGTGGAGTAAAGAAGCAGACACTACTGTCGTTCCAGATTAATCAATGCGGAGTAAAAGGTTGTGGCCCTGCATAGGTGGCAACAGAGCTGTGGAGGGAAGGATCAGAACTGGGATGATGATAAAACCTACACTCATGCCTTGGATTGAGAGCATAATTTGTTCCGGAAACGTGCTTGTAATCCAAAACACTCTTATATCAAAATGAAATCCCCCCAAAAAAATTTGTACAGATTTTTAATTTAAGCCGTACTACAGTACTTGTATTGCAAGACGTCGCTTGTATATCAAGCCAAAAAAAAATATCAAATAAATATTTAAAAATTTGCTTGTCTTGCAAAATGCTCTCAAAGCAAGTTACTTGCAATCCAAGGTATTACTGTATTTTATAGCTGTCATGGTTAGAAGGTCAAGCCTCCACTCAGATCCCTTTCTCCCCTGTATAGTCCAGTTTAGGTTCTTCTTGTCCAGCTATGAGGTCTTCCTGAATTCTTCCTTAAGTTTGGGAACCCAGAGTGGGGAACAATGTAGGAAAACTAATTGAAGCGGAGGCAGGCCTGGATCACAACTCAGCGTGTGCACAGAGGAGGAGGAGGAGGAGATGATGGCTGAAACTCCTTGCACAGACCCCAAAAGCCTAAGGCAAAAACAGCAGGGAAGCTGAAGGGTGTACCTCAGCCTTCCCCAGTCTGGTGCTAGCAAGGGATGATGAGAGTTGTAGTCCAACACAAGGGCACCAGGTTGGGGAGGGCTGGTGTACCTGACAGAGGGGCTGAAGGATGGCCTGCATAGGCAGACAGAAGGGTATCAGACCAGACGTTTGCAGCTGGCCAACAGAATTGATGGATGGCATATAGAGGGGGAATACTTGGAGATCCTCCATTTTGAGCAGATCAAATAAAATGAGATTACTACATGTAATGAGAAATTCTTTGCAGGGAACTTTGGAGGTTCCCTAGAAGATAGAGCAGAGAAGGCAAGAAAAACATTGAAGGCATTAGGAGTTTTATGACTAGTGAACATATCTTGGGGTGGGTGGAGGACACCGTGGAGTTTCCTGGCAAGGTCCGTACTGAGGGATGCAAGCAGGAGCAGATGGCCGTAAGGATGGGATCATTACATAGCAGCACTGTAGACCAAAAATAAGTGGCCAACAGAACCCAGACAGAGATAGGGGTTATTCAGTTAAGTGCAATCTGGGGGTGTCTGCTGAGAAATGCAACAAGAACGAAGAAGTCCGGGGATTCACCAAGAAGGGGTCCCAACCAGATGATGCAAAGAGGAGTGGGCTTGGTAGCGTAGCAAAGGAAGCATTCAGTGGCATATATTTAAGCTTGCTGAGTGAGTGCAAGGGAGGGAGAAATGGAGCATTTGGGGTATGCATCTCCTACTATTGCCGAGAGAGATGGAGAGCTACCCATGTTTGGGGATTCCCGCTAAATTATGGGGGGCGGGGGAGGAGGCGCAAGAGAAGCAAACATTATCCAGGATAAATTATTTGGAAGACCCTTGGGAGCAAAGGCAGAGAAGTGACCCTGGGAGGGAGGCTTTCCCTCCTGGATTATTTAACTATTTCAAATATGAGGGGAACATTTGAGCGGCCTTCCAAGATGAGGGGGGTGGGGGTTTCCCGGGAGGGTGGGCGTTACCCTGTGGGGCATTTAGGAATGCCTGCTGGAAAAGATTCAAAGGCATCATTTATTCACGGGGAGGAGGAAGCATACTAGGAATGCGAGTGGGGGGGCGGGCGGCGGCGGCGGAATTCCTGTTTAAGAGGGCTGATATTTTTATATTTACCGTGTGGGGAGGGCGGTGTTTCCCTGCTGGGTGATGTTAATATATCCTGTACTAATTAACAGCACAGCCTGGGCAAGGCAGCGGCCATGCGAAGCGCTGGCAAAGAGATGGTGCTGGGCTTTCTCGGCAGTGGCGGCGAGGGTCCTGCGGGAAGGGGAGGGGGGTCTCGCGAGGGGAGGGGGCGCACTCACCAGTGCAGGAGCTTGTGCTGCAGCTGCCCCGGGCGGCGCTCGGACGAGCATTGCAGGCACCACATGGCTGTTGCGCTCGCCAGCCCCCCCCAATCCGGCCAGGGATTGGGGGGGTGGGGGGATCCCGGCTGGGTCTCAGCGGCCCCTCCAAGCCTCGAAGCTGCCCAAGCGCCGCCGCGGCTTCTCCATCCCTGGCTCCTCCGCCGCGCACGGCAGAGGTGGAGCCGGGACAACGGCAGGGACCGCCCTCCTCTGCCGGAGATCCCACCCTCCTCCCTTCCCGGCCATTGTCAGCCCCCAAAGCGACTGCCCCCACTCCTCCCCGCCTCCCGGCAGTCTCGGGCGCCCCGGACTCCTTTCATTTTTTTGGATAGGGAAATGGAGACTTGTGGATCATCCCTGGTTTCTTCTGTGCTCAGCGGGGAGCCCAACGATTATATTTCTAAAAAGAGAAGTGCTGGGGCTCGAAGACGGCCTCGATGGAAGCTGTCACGTCAGCCAGGGAGGGGCAAGACTCCCGAGTTTTGTCCCCGCATCTTTTTTTTCCTTTTCTTGAAAGAGGCTTTTGGATCCTGGCTGAGATTTCGCATTCTCAAATTTTTTTTGAAAAAAAAATGCTTAACCGAGACGAAGTGTCTAACAAGGCAATCCTATGCATGTCTACTCAGAAGCAAGCCCTATTGAGTTCAATGGAACTTACTCCCGGATAAAGATGTCCAGGATTGCAGCCTAAGGATAAATAAACGCTGGGGCTCAAAAGCCTGCTTGGCTAAGCCTTCTGACTTGCTCCACTGCCTCTGAAATGCACCAGAGCCGCCAGCTCTTTGGTTTACTCAGTGGTGATTTTTAAAAAATGTTTAAAAAATCACTTTACACATGCTCAGGGGCACATCTCTATCATAATTTCCCACATATTCCAGAAATAAGCTACTTCCCAATTCTAGTCTAGTCTAGTGGGGGAGTGTGGACTAATGGTTAAAGCAGTGTTCTCCAACCTTGGGTTCCCAGATGTTTTTGGCCTATGCTGGCTGGGCATGCTGGGAGTTGTAGGCCAAAAACATCTGGGGACCCAAGGTTGGAGAACACTGGGTTAAAGGGTGGCTGCCAGGTTCCATTCCCTGACTTAAAATGGGAGTGGGCAACAGATCAGGGAGAAGAACTGCAAGGTGTGCAGCTGGGATCCGAGGCACCCAACCTCCATCCCCAGCTCTGAGTGGGGAGGAAAGGGGAGTCTCTGGGATCCAAGCCTTAAACTGGGGTCCTCTTGCCAGCTTTAGAAAGGAAGTGGAGATGGAAGTACGGGGGAGGGGTGGTGGCATGGAGAGAAATGACCAGCTAACTGAGGTAGGGCCAGAGATTGACAATTGCTTCAGGTGGCAAAGTCTGGGTACCAGTAGGAGCAGCAGATCAGAAGACAGGCAGATCTGACCTGTGGAGCACATCCCCTGCCCCACAGCTCTGTTGCACAAGCCAAGCCACACCGAAATTAACATGAGCCGTGCAAGATCATTGCAATGCTTTGTCATCGGTCCCATTCACTAGTTGCTCATTCAGAGGACTTCTCCAGAAAGAGGAATATTCTGACCTGTTATTTATTTATTTACATTTATATCCTGCCTTCTTTCCTCTGGCAAGGAACCCAAGGTGGCTTACATGGTCCTCTCCATTTTTATTCTCACAACAAGCCTGTGAAGAAGGTTGGGCCGAGAGTCTTTCCCCTCCCCTTACCAAGGAAACGAGAATCAAGAAGGTCAATGAGGAATCTTTTCTTGCTGTGAGAAGAACCTGGGTCCATCCAGAGCAGGGATGAACAACCCGCAGCCTGCATATGCCCCCACAAGGTCTAAACTGACCCCCCCCCCCGGCTTGCCACCGTTAAATCCCTGTTCCACCGATTTGCTGCTGATTGTACCGTTGTAGTTGATGCTGTTGCTTCTGTCACTGCTGACTGATAGCCTTCTCTCCACCCACTCTCCTAGCAATCCAGATACTGATTGCTCTTTTTCTGCCACTGCTACCAGTGAGAAAAAAATGATCTGCATCAGGATCGCTGCGCAGGGCCGGATTAAGATAGGGGCTATTGGAGCTGCAGCTCCAGGCCCCTATCCCAAAACAGGCCCACAATCAGGACCGGTGCAGGGCAGTTTGGCGCCCCAGGCGAAATAATATTTAGCGGGGGGCCCTCTCCAAAGCAGCCCTGCTCTGCAAAAAAAAAACAACCCTGCGCCGCCACCACCAACCTACCCTCCCCCCGCCCTGGCGGCGGCTGCTGCCGCTGCCGCCGAGGAGGAGGAGGCAGTGACGCGACGGGACCCCCGCGCTGTTTTTTGCCGGGGAAACCATGGCAACAGGGCTGTTTAAGCCCTGTTGCCCTGGTTCCTCCCGCCAAAACAACGCGGGCGGGGCTCCGGAAGCGACACGACGCGGAGGTAAGTGGCGGGGGGGGGTTGGGGTGGTGGTGATGGCAGCGGCGGGAGCCGCAGCGGCAGCAAGCGGGAGGGCGGGGGGAGGCGCAGCGGCGAGCGGGACGGGAGGGTGCGGCGGCGGCGGGAGGGAGGGTGGGGAGGCGGAGGCCTGGTGGGGGCGGCGCAGCGGAGGCGGCGCAGCGGAGGCAGAGGCCTGGCGGGGGCGGCGCAGCGGCAGCGAAGAGGAGCGCAGCGTTTCGGCGCCTTCTTCAGCCGCGCACCCTCTTCAGCCGTGCGCCCTCCTCAGCACCAGGCCCATAATGCTCTTAATCCGGCCCTGATCGCTGGTGTCTGTGTTTGTGCATGCATGCTTCCAACCCCTGACCCCCAAGCCAGCCTCACATGCAGCCCTCAGGGCTGAAAAAGTTGTGCACCCCTGATCTAAACCAAGGGCCCATCTAGTCCAACATTCTTGCTTCCAACAAAGGCCAGCCTGATGCCTCCAGGAAACCCATAAGCAGGGTGTGAAAGGCAGCAGTGCTCCCCTGTTCATGGTGCTAGCTATTGAAATGAAAAATGCTGAGGTGGGGCCTGGGGAAAGAGTCCTCAGTGTGTCAGGAAGCCAAGCCCAGGGTGGGCCCCGTAGTGGAAATAGGAGGCAGAATCCAACAGCAAGCATCGTCGATTGACCCAAGACAGTCTTCCCCAACTTGGTGCCCTCCAGATGTGCTGGACTACAACCCCCATCATCCCCTGCCAGCATGTCCAACAGTCCGACCTTCTTGCTTTTCCAGCAACTGGCCCCAGAGCAAAGCAAAATAAGATTAAAATGTCCAGTTTTTCCCCACAGTTGGTTGGCAACTTTACCCTCAACATATATTCCAATCTTCCCCAACCTGATGCTCTCCGGATGTTTCAGACTGCAACTCCCAACAGCCCCAGCTCGCATGGCCAATGGTCAGGAATGCTGGGAGTTGTAGTCCAAAACATCTGGCAGGCACCAGGCTGGGGAAGGCAGATGTATGCAGCTGAACACCCCCGGTATAGCCATCGATAGAACTATCCTCCATGAATTTGTCTAATCTCCTTTTCAAGACATCCAAGAGTGCTTCTAGACCAGCGTTCTCCAACCTTGGGTCCCCAGATGTTTTTGGCCTATAACTCCCAGCATTTTGGAGTTGTAGGCCAAAAACATCTGGGGACCCAAGGTTGGAGAACACTGTTCTAGACTGATGACTCCTAATGCTGCTCAATCATTGCTCTTCTGCTGTAAATTACATATGGAATTGCAATTCCATACTTTGCTTTTTGTGCATGTCTAAATCATCCCGTTCCATTGACACTAGCAGCTGTGATATAGCTATGTGGGAAGGGAAGGGACAAATTACCTGAGCACACCACTCTTTAACCTTAAGAAAAATTAATCAATTTTTAACAATTAAAGCAATTATCTTAAGGCACTTTTTCAATTTGTGTCACTATTGCACAATCCCTTTTTAATCCTTTTAATATGCTGAATCTCTACTGTTGTGCTGTTTTAAGTAGTTTTATCTTTATACTTTTGGCTCTCCTCTGATGCTTGTTTCTAGCCTCTGCTGCTTTTAATTGATTGTTCATTGTGCTGTTTCTGTTTTTTAACATGGATATTGGATTTTATCTTCTTTTTTATTGTATGTCGCCCTGAGAGCTTTCAGCTATAGGGCGACTAATAAATTTTAGACATAAATGAATAATTAAAGACAAAAACTGTATCTCTATCCACTCTTTGCACACAACTCATAATTTTAATAATCACTACCACATGCTAGAGACAAGCACACTGGCATTCACAGTTAACAGGCACGCCACTTATTTAAGCAACAACACGAGACAAACTCAAAAGCAGAAACAAATGGACAGACCAGCACAGCTACCTTACAGAAGCATATCTGACACATGTAAGACAATATATATGTGCCTGCACACACACACACACACACACACACACACACACGACAGAGATATTTACATATTATTATTATATTGAGAAAAAATAGTAGTGTCTACATATACACGTGCATATATTAACACATGTATGCACTCTCATGCACTGCGTGGGTGTTACCATAAAAGGCACTCACATACTAATCTTCAAAATACAGGCAAAGTAATATTGAAGGTTACAGACACAACTTTATGTACGTTTGTGAGCATGGAACCTGGCCTACATCCACAGTCCTCCAAGTGCACGCAGAGAGAAAACACATACACAGATAGAAAACAACACTTTTGTAAGCATTTGGGGTAAATTTTGGGATTATGTGCTGGTAAGGGGGAAGGGGAATGAACCTTGTCAAGATTTGTTACATTTTTGGAATATGGAATAATATTTGATATCTTTTGGGGAATATAGCTTGGTCCCAAGAGGATGGGGGGTGCACAATGTTAATGTTGTCTTTGTTATTGTTTTGTTATTATTTGCGATTATTGTAATTAATTTGTTTTGGAAAAACTTTAATTAAAAAAAGAAAAAGAAAACAACAACGAACAGCTATATGCTCACAAACCCCTCTAGCTTTCACAAGCCTTCAATCATTGTCACACACATTGGACATGCAAAGATCACACGTTCTAAATGTACAGCCACACATTTAACACTCATATGCTAATAGAAACACGAAGATACAACCACAAGGACCATGTGGGTATTAGGGAAAAAAACTAAAACAATCAGATGTATAGGCACATAGAATTATTTATGAACCCTGGACTTAATCCTAAGTGGTGCCCAAGACCTAATGCAAGATATGAGTGCAGTTGAACCGAACAGAAACAGTGACCACAACACTATAACTTGCTTTATACCGGTATGTTAGTGGAAAATTGGCAAGGAAGTCCAACACAGTCACAGGTGGACTTCAAAAGAGAAGGCTTCTCAAAAATGAGGGAATTGGTAAAAAGGAAAGTGAAGGAGAAAAGAGGATCAAATCTCTCTAGAATACTTGGGAGGGTTGTTCAAGCAACCCTAAGCAGGGTCAGGCCTGGTTATTACTTGGATGGGAGACCCCTTCTCTAGTTTCCTGCATTGAGCAGGGGGTTGGACTCGATAGCCTTGTAGGCTCCTTCCAACTCTATGATCTATGAAATCTATGAAACAACAATAGAAGCTCAGCTAGAATGTACTCTGCAGGCGAGAAAAGCTGCCACTAAGTCATGGAGGTCACCAGCATGGTTAAGGAGCAGTGTCAAGGAAGCTATTAGAGAAAAGAAGGCTTCTTTCAGAAAATGGAAGTCTTGCCTGAATGAGGAGAACAAAAAAGAATACAGGCAGTCCCCAGGTTACGAACGAGTTCCGTTCTTAAGAATGTCTTTAAGTCGAATTTGTATGTAAGTCGGAACAGCATAGTGTTCTATACGTTAAAAATCGGCATTTATGCAAATTGTGTAAATTACGCAAATTGCATAGTATACTATGCTATTTACTCTACGTAAATGACATAGCGCCGGGGAACCCAGAAGTCCGTTCTTAAGTATGGGTTGTCTGTAAGTTGGACGTTCTTAACTCAGGAACTGCCTGTGCCAACTTGGACATAAATGCAAGCAAACAATAAGAGATGCAAACAAGGGTTTTGAGGAGCACATTGCTAATTAAGACCAACAATAAAAAAATCTTTAAATACATCAGAAGCAGGAAACTGTCTAGGGCAGAAGTTGGACCATTAGATGCCAAGGGGGTTCAAGGAGTACTAAAGGAGGATAAGGAGACTGCAAAAAAAGCTGAATGAATTCTTTGTGTCTGTCTTCACTGCAGAGGATGTAGGGCAGATACCTGTGCTTGAACTGATATTTCCAGGAAGGAAATCTGAGTTACTGGGACAGGCAAGCGACTAATATACCCACAGGTGGCGCCGAGAGCACATAATGCAGGCCACATGCTGAAGCTAAGCAGGTATGAGCTGGGTCAGTGCTTGGATGGGATGCCCATATCGGTTCTCCTGCATTGAGCAGGGGGTTGGACTTTATGGCCTTATAGGCCCCTTCCAACTCTACTATTCTATGATTCTATGAAATTCTGAACCTTGTTGACAAATTGAAAACAAACACATTACTGAGACCAGATGGTATCCATCCAAGAGTTCTTAAGGAATTAAAATGTGAAATTGTATCTTCTAACAAAAGTATGTACTGTAATGTCCTCCCTACTAGAGGATTGGAAAGTGGCCAATGTATCACCAATTTTTTAAAAGGGACCCAGGGGAGATCCAGGATATTACAGGCTGTTTAGCTTAATGTCTGTTCCAGGAAAATCAGTGGAAAGTTAAAATTATTAAGCCCATAGAAGGACAGGTCTTGCTGAAGAAGAATCAATATGGCTTCTGCAACGGTAAGTCCTGTCCCACTAACCTTTTATAGCAGGGGTGGACAACTTCTGGCACTCCAGTTGTTATTGGACTAAAACTTCCATCATCCGTCACCATTGGCTATGTCAGTCAAGGCTGATGGGAGTTGCAATCCAACATCAGGAGGGCCACAGGTTGCCCCCCCCTATTTTAGACAGTGTGAACAAGCATGTTTACTTGGATGCTCAAAAGGCTTTTGACAAAGTCCCTCACCAAAGACTACTGAGAAAGCAGGCATTGGAAATGAGGAGAGGTCCTCTTATGGATCAGTAACTGGTTAAAGAACAGAAAGAAGAGAGTAAGAATAAATTGACAGCTCTTACAATGGAAGAATGTAAACAGTGGAGTCCCCCAAGGATCTGTATTGGGACTGGTTTTTTCTTCTTTTTTTAACTCAGCCACAGATGAACTGGAGTTAGGGATAAGCAGTGAGGTGGCCAAATTTACTGATGGCACCAAATTATTGAGGGTGGTTAAAACAAAAAGCGACCGTGAAGAGCACAAAAACGGTATTTCAAACTGGGGCATGAAAATAGCAAATGCAGTTCAGTGTAAGCAAGTGTAAAGTGATGCACATTGCGGCAAAAAATCCTACTTTCACATATACATGGATGGGTTCTGAGCTGGAGGTGACTGACAAGGAAAAAGATCTTGGGTTAGTGGTGGATGGCTCTATGAAAATGTCTATCCTGTGTGCAGCTGCTGTGAAAAAAGGCAAATTCCATGCTGGGGATCATTAAGAAAGAAATTTAAAAAAAAATAAAACTGCTAGTAGTATAGTGCCTTTATACAAATCTATAAATCTATGATGTAACCCTACGTAGTGCCATTGGGCACCAATGTGCCTGTGGACACCTCTCTTGGCGCCTGCCAGGTACCCTGCCCCTCCTAATTTTTATTTTATTTCTTACGATTTGTTGAATTAATTATTCCCAGTTTGGCATGCTCTAAAGTGAAGTGCTGCCTCCAGCATCATCTTTATTTGGGTTCAAAAGTGTAGTTTTGTATTTTGGATCTCAGACCCCATCTCTGCCATGCACTTAAGTTCTTGGCCAAGTTATTTTTCTTTTAGTCTCACTAGTTTGCCTTCTGGGAAAAGTGTGCTTTGTGACCAGCGAGGGTAGCCTTTTATGAATGGGCAAGTCCCCCTTAGCAGCCTTTTTGTGAGAGCACCCATGTGAGACGCTTTCAAAATTCCAAAAGTGGTCACCAAACCAAAAAGGTTGAAAGCCCGTGGAATACTGTGTACAGTTCTGGTCACTACACCCCAAAAAGGATATTGTACAGCTGGAAAAGGTGCAGAAAAGGGCAACCTAGATGATTAAGAAACTCCTCTTTGAGAAAAGGCTACAACGTCTGGGACTCTTTAGCTTAGAAAAAAGATGAGTCAGGGGATACATGACAGAGGTGTACAAAATTATGCATGGAATAGAGAAAGCGGATAGGGAGACATTTTTCTCCCTCTCTCATAATATTAGAACCTGGGGTCATCCCATGTAGCTATTGGGTGGGAGATTCCGGACAGAGAAAAGGAAGTACTTCTTCACACAGCACATAGTTAACCATGGAATTCACTACCACAAGATGTACCAAGGGCAACAACTTCGACACCTTTAAAAGGGGATTAGACAAATTCATGGCAGATAAGGCTATCAATGGCTACTAGTCCTAATGGCTATATGCTCCCTCCAGCATCAGAGGCAGTATGACTATGTACACCAGTTGCTGGGGAACATGGGCAGGAGGGTGCTATTGCACTCGTGTCCTGCACTCATACCCTGCCATAGGCATCTTGTTCCTACAGTGGAATCAGAATTCTAAACTAGATAGCATACCTTTGGTATGATCCAGCATGGCTCTTATGTTCTTATATACATACACAATGTGATAAATATTCATACATATATTGAATCTGCCCCTGCTTACAACATGCACACCCAAGCTATCACTGCCAAAACTCCCAGACCATAATTTGAATTGATTGACAATGTATATCAGATTAAGGCTGCATTCCTATATACACTTACTTGAACTCAATGGGGCTTACTTCTGAGTTAACATGCATAGAATTACACTGTAATTGATTAAAATTGTCTTTTTCTGTTATATTTCAGCTTTGAGCACCTTAATACATGGGCCCATCTATCTAGTAGTCATATAAAATTACTGTCACATAAGTCTGTGCTCTTTGGATAGGGCAGGCTCTAAATAAATCCCAGCACACACAAGTATACTATTGTTAGGGGGAAACTCCAATAAACTCCAATTGCACTATCTTATGCACAGACACATTTGTAACTCACACCCAACACACAATCCATGCGTATGATTGCAAAACACAGTAATCAACTGTGTATGATTGTACGTGTACGAACAATGCTTTCTCGATTTTACACAAATATAAAAATAGTGGATGGAATGCACCCTCAATCTAGTGGTCACCCCACTACAAACATACCACTCTTGCTTTCCTCATTTCAGTAACACAATGAGGCTATTATTCTCCCCTCCCTTTCTACAGCTGAACTGCAGCTGCCTTCCCCCTTTGTTCCCCATCCTTAAACAACTGACAACAACAACACAGCTAGGAAATTATTGATGAGGCAGAGCAGGCCTCGAATGCAGTTGCCATGGGGATGAGCGGAGGGGGTGAGATGCTGGGTTGCTATGGATCCTGCAAGATGGAGGATGGGTACCATCATCACCATAGCAATGCTATGGGAGCAGAGCGGAGACACTTCAAACCTCTAGGAGGGAGGGTGTGCAGCCAGGATTTGTGGGAAGGATGGCCCAGAAGTACAAGGAGACCACTCCCTCTGGGGCTGGACTATGGGAAGATGAACGTGTCTCTATGAGCTGGGAGAGATACTAGGCAAGGAAGTGGAAATGCTCTTCTTTTACAAAGGGTATTCTTCCTTCATTTCTTTCCACAATATAGATGAGGCTGTAGCTTGATTGCAGAGCACAATAGCAGCAGCAGACTTCACCCAACAAACACATGCACACAGGGCTTGTTTCTAAGTAGATGCTTTTTAAAGCAAACGACAGTAACATATTATTTCTTAGGTACTATAAGCTTGATGGTTAGAGACTTTGTAAGTTCAGTTTCTTAAAATGTTACTTATACTGGGAGGAAAGGAAAACCACAAGGCAACCTACCTCACAGGGTTGTTGTGAGGATAAAATGGAGAGGAGCAGGGGGATAATGTAAGCCGCCTTGGGTTCCTTGCAGGAAAAAAGGCAGGGTATAAATATAATAAATAACAGCAAATGGAATTTCTAACTTGTTGCTAGGCAACATCCAGCATTTCCTCCCCTGATACAACTAAATGATTTGCTCCACTGAACCTGTTCCCTTACTTCTCAGTGAAGCTTGGTTTCTGTCTTTGCCTTTTAACTAGACTCTTAACTGTCTATCTTAATCCTTTACTGGACAGTCAACTTAAAATGCCCTCCCTGCAGAGTTGACATATTTTCGTTGTATACTCCAACATAGCCCCTGTCCATGAAGTGACTCCATCCCCCCACCCCGCACACACCAGTTGCAATGTGGGAGTGGAGGGTGGGAAGCCCTGGAATTTAAGCCAGCTGGTCAGGATGCTGCTTATATCCAGCTGGGCCCTGAGAAAAGCAGGAGGGGAAGGATTGTGTGAACAGCTGGGTTCACACAATACAACAACCCACCTTCAAGGTTGAGTATGGCTTGCTGTCGAACCATGTTGTTGCTGAAACACGGATTGTTGTGTTGTGTGAACCCAGCCACGCTAACAAACCATGGCTTGTTAACCACAAACAACTCACAAAGAGAACCCATGGTTTGTTGTTGGCTTGTGAACTGTGGGTTGTTTGTGGTTAACAAACCATGGTTTGTTAGTGCGGCTGGGTTCACACAACACAACCACCCACGCTTCAGTGACAATCCACACTCAACCCATACTCAACCTTGAGTGTGGGTTGAATGTGGGTTGCCGTGTTGTGTGAACCCAGACTCCTGGTTTCAGTTCGCCAACACGGAGAAGCGACTAGTGGAAATTGGGAACTGGGTGTCCAGTCTTTCATCCCTAATACTCAAGTCTGAGAGAAGGGGATCCCGGAGCCAATCTCTCGGTTTGTATTCCCGTCTTTTAGCAGACATTACCTATGCCATACTGCCCCCCCCTCCAAATGTCACCCCTAAATAAAACAGCAATTTGGAGTTGCCATAATTGTTGCACGCCTGCCCATCGTCATGGCAACACCTCCAAAATAGCTATCTCACAGAAAGGCTCCAGAAAAATAAAGGGGTGTGTGTGTGTGTCAGTCAGGCTGCTCAATAAATAACTTTTCAGTGCCAACTAGGTAATTCTTCTTGCCATTCCATCTCTACTGAGGTTGAGAGATGATAATCATCACTGCTTCTCACAAGTCACATTGGCTATGGCAGCGTGCACATGTCAGGGATAGTCAGACCTGGTGCGTCTAGGGATCCTATCCCCTCAAATATACACACACAATAGTGCCAACACAAACACTGACACATGCACGCCAGCACAGAGAAACCAAAGACACATGCCTTCTGACATACACATGATAACATCAGCAGATACGCACACATTGACTCAACTGTCAGCAGAGCCTTACCAACAAAAGCACACACACACACACCTATAACTCTGCATGTTCCATGGATACATCGACAGAAGGCACAACAAAATACCGAAGGCACACATAGTGGTATTATCCAGAGAGAGAATGCAAAGACATGCATCCCACTGAGCGTACCAACACAGAGCACTAAAACACAAACACAAGATACAAAAGCAGAAATAAACACTGATAAGCCAGTTTTTTTAAAAAAAAAACAGATCTCTGACACAAACGTGCAGCAGTATGTTTTATGGAGAACAGGTTTATCAACCGCTATTGAACAAGATATCCAACTGGATCCTCCACATTCAGAGGCAGTGCATTTCAGAATGCCAGACACCGGGGGGGGGGCAAACAGTGAGGGAGGGGTGCTGCTTTCGTGTCCTACTTATGGACTTCCTGGATTCATCCGGCTGGCCACTGTTGGAAAGAGGATACAGAACTAGACGGCCCCTCAGTCTGATCCAGCAGGGCTCTTCTTAGGCTCTTATATGTCTAGCTCTCTGTGTTAACATTAATAATGCTTAGCACCGATACTAACACTTGGAGAGTTCAGAGTGCTTTTCATATACAGTAATACCTTGGATTGAGAGCATAATTCGTTCCGGAACCGTGCTTGTAATCCAAAACACTCTTATATCAAAGCGAGTCTCTGGCGGGCGTGAGCGGGGCCGATTTCGGCCCGCTACACCCGCTTACATTCCTACGACTACTTGTCTTGCAAGACGTCGCTTGTTTATCAAGTCAAAATATATTTTAAAAATTGGCTTGTCTTGCAAAACGCTCTCAGACGAAGTTACTTGCAATCCAAGGTATTACTGTATTGTCTTGCTAATCCTTACAACAGCCTTGCAAGGTAGGTCAGTATTATTATCCCCATATTACATGTGGGGATTGCTGAGGCTGTGAGAATAACAGCTTGCCTAAGGCCACTTACAGAGAGTTCGAGGCCATGATTAAACCGGTGACCTCCCTGATCACGGCTCATTCCCTCAGCCACCACACTGCACCAGCTCTCAAATTATTAAAGGAGCTATGGAAAAATGGGTGCATACAATGCAGTCACAAATATGTATACTCGACACAAGTCATAGTGAAGCAAGGAGGCACCTCAGAGCAGAACCCAACTCATACCAGCATCCACAAAGAACGGTCAGTTGCATCCATAAGCATCAGGGCACCAAATTGACCATAGCAAGCTGCAGAGCCCAACTCAAATGAATCCGCACATCAGCAGTGGACTTGCTTTGCAGTTCTCCGCTTGCAACACACAAAAATTGTTGCACACAAGCGGCCGGCCTGCCCTTCCAGCCAAGGTGTGGAACAGCAAGGGAGCTGGCAAACCTGCCATCAAGGAGTTCCACACCCCAATACCTTCCACTCCCAGCCAAAGCATCCACCACAAGGCCAACGTGATGCTACTACAGAGAGATCATTTTCCCTTGTGCTGAGAAGGAGTCACCTCTGGGATGGAGGTAGCCTTTAACAAACATCCCTCATTTGGCACCTTACAGCATTCCAGTCACTCTCTGGGGTGGAGAACCAGAACATACACCTACACTAAAATGGAGCCAGTTTAAGGAAGAATATTTATTTGACTGAAACTGCAGTTCAACTGGCATCCTGCCCAAATCTGGGATTCAGCCAGGTCATTAAGACCAGCATACAGATGTGTGAAGAGGGAGGTACAGTAATACCTTGGATTGCAAGTAACTTGGTCTGAAAGCGTTTTGCAAGACAAGCAAATTTTTAAATATTTATTTATTTATTTTTGACTTGATATACAAGCGACGTCTTGCAATACAAGTACTGTAGTACGGCTTAAATTAAAAATCTCTGTACAAATTTTTTGGGGGGAGATTTAGTTTTGATATAAGAGTGTTTTGGATTACAAGCATGTTTCCGGAACGAATTATGCTCTCAATCCAAGGCATGACTGTAGAAACTCCTGACAGGTAAGAAACCCCCACATGGGGGGGTTGACCCTCCAAATCAGCTTCAAATTTCCAGGGATGGGGACTCAGACTCCAGGACTCGACTCGTGAGTCGGACTGAGTCCCCCCTCTGACTCGAGTCGGACTCGAGTCCCAATATTTTTAATGGGACTCGAGACTCGACTCCGGACTCGAGACCAAGAACTCGGCCACATCCCTGCTTGATGCCACCTGCAGGTGCTGTCTGAACCTAGTTGCAGTAACAATCCAAGTTTATTTTTTAAAATCATTCTCCTAATGCAACCTTTCAGACATTTTGGGTTTGGCTGGCTCTGCCTGCCTGTTTGGGGTTCCCTGCCTCCTCTGCCTGCCTGGTCTCTTCTTAACCAGTTCCACAGTTTGAATTGTTCAAGACAAACGCCTTTGCCTGCCTGCTTTAGGGTTCCCTGCCTCCTCTGCCTGCCTGGTTATTTTGGGTTTGTCTGCCTGGTCTGTTCTTGTCAAAATCAGTGGCAGTTTTGAGATAAAAAGGCACACTTGTGCCTAGAATTTATTTAAGCCACATATCTGAAGTAGCCTTATTTTGTTGGGGGGGAAACCCATTGATTTTAATAGGAACTTGTGGAGTCAGCTTTGGGAGTGACTCGGGACTCGTGAGTCACCATTTTGGACCAAGGACTTAGACTCGGACTTGAGACTCGGGTCCAAAGACTCGTGACTCGACTCGTGACTCGAGATCAAGGACTCTTCAACATCCCTGCAAATTTCGCTGTAGACAAAATCCCATTTTCAACTCTCTTCCCCGCCCTCCCTACTCCTAGCCTGGTGCTTACAATCGTTCCAGCCAAGCCCAGGGAACTCCTTTTGCTTACCGGGCAAAACCCTCTGTATTATGATCCTAAATAGGCAGCAGCTGCAAATACAGTCGCAAAGGGTAGCTCTAGAGGGGTGGGCTGCTCCTGTCCCTCGCTGCTGCAGGGGGCAGTGGGTCACTGGCTGCAAGACATTACTGCCAGGCCTCTTTGTGCTGGGGAAAGTTCGCTTCAGTCTGGCTTCTATTGGTTGGGTGAGTACCTTTTTAAACTCACCTGACATGACTCAATAGATTGGGATAACTTAACCCTGCAGTGGCCAGCCAAAGTGAACACTTCCCAAAGAGTCACCCACAAGCCCGCTGCAGTGCTGCACTCCCACACCCAGCACACGTAACACTCACAGAGGGCACACCATCGGGTCAGACTCACACCATAAACAGTCCATTGTTTCTCTCCCCTCCAGACCATACATGCACAATTAAACTCATACGGGCACCTCCTAGGACTGGGGTCTCCAATGTGGTGCCCACAAGGCTTCTTGCTCCTCCTGATTTTTATTTTATTTCTTAAGATTTTTTTAAAAATCAAAACTTTTCTTAAACTGGGAGGCTAGCATGCTGCAAAGCAAAGTGCTGCCCTCCAACACCATCTTTATTTGGGTTCAAAAGAGAGGTTTTGTGTTTTGGAGCTCAGACCCCCCCACCGCTGCCTCATAATTAGGTTCTTGGGCAACTTACTTTTCTCTTAGTCTCACCCACAAGTGTTTTGTGACTGGCCATGCCCACCACAGTAGCCATTTTATGAATGGGCAAGCCCCTGACCCTGGCAGACATTTCTGAGAGCATCCACAACATTCTCTGAAAATTCCAAACGTGCCTCATTCACAAACTTTTACATCTTCCATTTGTAGCCTTCCTGTGTTTCCCCACTGCTTCTTCCAACTTTTTTCTTTCCACAAAAAAATTATTTAGGAGGAAAAGACGGAATAGCTGCACAATCTTTTCATTATTTCATAGATAGAGTTGGAAGGAGCCTACAAGGCTATCGAGTCCAACCCCCTGCTCAATGCAGGAAACTGGAGGAGGGGTCTCCCATCCAAGTAATAACCAGGCTTGACCCTGCTTAGCTTTCCACGCTCAGACAAGCTGAGCCAGCGTAAGCCACAGGCCTGTTTTCACTGGTAGCACTAGGAGCCCTTCTTCTAGAAGCACCCCAAGAGTCTTGCTTTTCTCTTATTTGGCCTAGTTCTAACTCAGGAGGTCTGGATTGCTCTCCCTTAAACTGAAGGTGAGGGAACACATGGCTGAATGCACCCCCATTTTAAAAAAATCCCTCCACATAGAAAAATAGCATGTTGGGGGTAGGTTCTAGCCTAGTTTCTCCTTGACATACTAGTTTTCTATGTGCAGGGTTTTCTTTTGCATGGAGGAACATTCAATCATGTGAACCCACATCCACAATCTAAAATGGAGTAGGCCAGGCACAGGTTTACCACCTCAGGGGCTACTAGCCTTAGAGCTAGTGATAAAATGCAAGATTCTTGGCTACCAGGCCAGTGAGTGTTGTGAACTCTGCAAAAGGGTGTCCCATCTAAAAAAAGCAGGGTTGTTGGGTAGTATTGCAAAGTGTAGCCTTTAACCTAGTACCTTTTGCTGGAGTTGGGACAGCTGCCCAGGTACTAAATCAGGTGTGTCCAGAGTGGAACAGGCCAGCTACAACTCATGCTATCCTGCTATGTTTGTTGTGATAACACAGTTTAAGTTCTTCTTTACTTGGGCTGTGTGTGGAGTGATCCAATACAAAAGAAGACAAGGTTCTCTATCTTGATCTTTAATACTTCTGTCTCCAACTCTTGAGAGCAGAAAGGATGTCTCATGGATTAAAGGGAGTTAGGGCTGTCAAACTTTTTTTCTGTTGGCGCTCCTGCACAATAGGTAAAAATTCAGCAGAAGTGTTTCCCAATGTGTAGCTGTTAATCTTTTTACAGTCAAGGGCACAAGAAACTGATGGGGGAGGGGGAACCCAACAACGCTAAAATGAGCTATAATTCAGGATCCTTTCGTTCTATTCCTGGGTAAGGTTGCCATATTATTTGCGCCCCTGCCTTTAATTGCAGCCTGATGTGTAGAAATGTACAAGAAAACCAGACATCCTCAGGCACTGTGGTCCAGCTGCTAGAACCCTGGACTTGGAACTCCTGATTTCAAATCAAAGTTCAGTCCAGCGGGGTAGCCTTGGGCAAGCCACCCTCTTTCCTCCTCAGTTCCTCAAACTGTAAAATGGAAATAACAGTGACGTGTCTCACTGAGGAAGTTCTTGTCATCCATCCTGAGCCCTCATAATAGGGCTGGCTATAGAGCTAGGTAAACTCATACAAGAAGACAAACTACAGTTTCTCAAACTCACCCTTTTAGTCACACACACAAATCTCCTCCACTACCGTACCCTCACACTTTTACATGATTTGCCAGATTCTTAGACAATGCCAACTCACAGAGGAGGGGCACACTTTCAGAAAGGGGACTTTCCACTTCTCCAGGGTGTGTCAGGTCACATGCCATTATTCCTCTAGGGTAGGAGTGGAGAATCTTTTTTGGCCTGAGGGCCAGATTGCTACCTAGCAAACCTCTCAGGGGCTACTTGCCAGCAATGGGCGTGGCTATAGCCCATAGTGGGAGGGGCCACCCACTCTCTCAAACCCTGTTAATTCCACACACACACACCCCTATACCTATATCTTTGATCAGCTTACAGGTTCTACACTCTGAGTGACTATGGCTGGGGCATGCTGGGAGTTGTAGGAATATTTTCTGTCTAAACTAGGATTGCAGCCTAAGAGACCTATGTACTAGGTATGTAAGCTGAAGACACAAATTGATTTACTTTAAAAAATGAGGGTGCCTGTTTGTTCTGTCTCAATAACGTTGCTAGTTATTATATGATATTATTATTGTACCTTGCCCCCTACCTCACTGAAATAGCTGACCCTGTGGCCCCAAAACATTTTGGTGAATGAGTTGGAAAAATCCAACCCACTCACCACCACAATCCACTGGGAATCCTTTTGCACAAGCCCTTTTGCACAAGCCCCTCTGAAATTTATTTTCCTGTTCCTTCTGTTAGTTGACTGAGGCTCATGGATTACAACCGTGCGTCTCCCACACTGCTACTTTCAATTATGCCCGAAATCTGCTGCCTAAGGTGGCTGCCTTTGTCTTGCCTTGCAGTAGGGCTGCCTTGGGTCTTAGCGACTACACCAAAACACACCTTGCTTACACCAAAACACACCTTGCTGCCTCCCCAATGCTTGTTACGTTTATTTGATTAATTAAATCTTTCCAGCAAAACCGGAGCTGGGAGTTCAGTGTTGACGCTTTAAAAAAAAAAAAAAATTGATCAGACAGAGACGCTGCCTAGCTGGTTGTGTGACCGCCATGATGGCACAAAAAGACAAAAAAGAAGAGAGTCAGCATTTGGCTTTCTGTAGCCACCCCAGCAGCCCGTGGAGCGTAAGACTGACAGCAACAATCCTAGATACCTGTACATGCCAAATGATCCCGCAATCCTTTGCTTGTACTTTTGAGAACAAGATGTTATCCGTGCCACCTGCAACAGCCAAGCCTTTGGCTGCAACAGCAGCAGTCCCAACCACTTTGTTTTTAAAGGAGAGTGCCAAAGGGAGTGGGTGAGGGAGAGTATCTTGGGGGCATGCAGGATGGGAGGGGGCACAGATTTGCATAGGGCGCAGTGGGGAGCAGCCCAATGTACCCCACATGAAATGCGGCATAACCCAGAAGCAATGCCACCGGGGGGGGGGGGGCTTTTGGGGGCTTCCTCTCCCTTGCTCTGCATTAGGAAAGTAACCTGCCAGGTTGAAAAGAGAGCATACGAATGTCTCACGCCCTACTTCCTCCCCAGGCAGAGTGGGAAACATGCACCGTAGCCCCTTGCTGAGAGCAGCCTCTGGGCCCACACCTGATTTTTAGGCCTGGATCTGCTATTGCAACTTTCCCCAGATCTTGCTGGTCCTGGAGGCTGTAGTTGCTTTCTGAATGTTCCATCTTACACCAACACAGAAACTGTAGGAAGCCATCACATAGGCATGACCTCTGATAATGAAACAACAGTGAAACCACCTCATTCCAAATTGACATTCATTCATTCATCAGATTCCACAGCAACAGCACCCGCCCACCCCAAACCAATTTCACCACTTTATCTTTCTTACCTCCACCATGGGTATGACTTTGTCACAATCTGCAGTACACCATGTCAGGGTGGTGGTCTCCAGCTAGGACTCCTCACCCAAGATGTGGCCGAGCGTTCTGTTCCTGTCTGACCACTTCCTCATTCTAGTTCCTCTTCAGCTCTCCCCATCACTCAGTTTCTTTGGCTGTGCTCTAACCTCCTACTACGTTCTTCCATATAATCACGAGGAGCATCGTGCAACTGCTGGCTCACTTGACTGGCACCTGGTGCTGGCCCAAGACATTTTGGTGCCTGAGGTGGACAGTCCACTGAGCGCCCCACAGCTCAGATCCTATCTTGCCTCCCAGGATGATGCCCTTAATGGCACCCAAAATAATTACCTCACCTTGTCTCATGGTGGGGCCACCTCTGCAAGCTTTGAGGTGGCTGGCAAGGTGACCATGACAAGGAGTGCCCCCTGCAGGGACTGGAGTAGCCTGTAGAACCAGTAGGAGGGCTGCGGCCTGCCTGTGTACATTCCTGTCATAGCTGAGAAGGAAACCACACATTCCCCAGGCAGTTCCTCTCTTCCTGAGTCACCATTTCCTCTCCAGAGTCTAGACAGGACATGTTCTCTTGGACCCCCAAGTTTAGCTTTTCCTCCTTTCACACCCATCATGCTCATTACAGGAGCGGCAGCCGCCACCCTCCACATGCATAGCTGGCCTAAGAACCGCCATTTTCTTGTACCCATTCATTTCAGTGCACAGGGCAATTTCCTAGCAGATTGGGCCCACCCAGTGGTCACATCAGCCTGGCGCCCTCTCTGCTGCCCTTAATGCCATCCTAAATCTGTATCCTGAACGGGCTGCCTACATTTGACTCATGGCTCAGTGTAAGTAAAATCAAACATGGGAGTTCAGCTGGGATGGGATGGATGAGCAGCAGCCGCACATATGGAAGCCTGTGTGGCCCAGTGGGCAGTGTTGCCATGGGATTCAAGCTCAAAACTCACCTGAACCGTGGGCTCACTGGCTGAGCTCAGTCACAAGCTCTTTAGCCTCAGTTCCCCAGTCTATAAAATGGGAACGACAGTGGCCTACTTCATAGACACATTGGGGGAAATGAATGGGATGGCAAAGTGCAATAAACCCACCTCGGGCCCAGGAAAAAGAACAGGCTAGATATGTGACAAACCAAAGCATGCATTTTAAGTACCACCCTTTGGCAAAAAGGGGCAGAAAAGACAGTGAGGGAGCTGTTTTCACTCAGCTTCCAACCTAATCCCTGTGGTCACAGTGCCCATTGCGGAGTCCTAATTACACACACACACACTCCCAATAGCATCCTAGTTGAGATCTAATTCATTTCTTTTAACACAGTGATTCCCCCCCCCCTCTCCCCATGAGCCATGCTGAGATACCGGGCATGCATTGGGAAGGAAAGGTACCTCAGGGTTCTCACTGAGATGCAGTATCGCCACATCCAGAGTCCGGGATTGGGAAGGATGACAGGTTACAGGGAGCAAATGACTCGAAGTGACATGAGAGGAGTGAAGTACTTCTCTCCTTGGCTGTGCCAAGAGAAATCATTCCCACTCCACTCTGCTCCAGCAGCCACAATGGAACCACGTTGCAGCCATGTAGTCCACCTCAGCTCCTTTGCGGATGTACGCATTCCCCCAGAATTCTCTGCGCAGAGCCAAGCTCCCAGAGTCCTTTGCTGCTGTGCCTGGGTGCTCTAGACTCCCAGCTGTTCCCCAGATTTCCAGCCCTGTGTGTGTGTGTGTGTGTGTGTGTGTGTGCGTGCGTGCGCAGCAATCAAGAGAGACACCCCACGGCAGTTGCTGTCCTGAATGGCGACTCTGCCAGCTGAGGGAGGGAGCTGTGTCATCGTGTGTGCCCCCCCCCCACAACACGTACACTCAGGCTGTAGCTGAGCTCCCCAGAGCCCTACAGACAGCACTAGCTGCGTTTCAGACTGGCTTTCCCTGAATTCCAGTTGTCTTGCAGCACTTAACAGCATCCATCTTATGTTAATCTTCTACTGAACCAGAGCAAGAGACCCAGCCGCTCTGAGATCGGTACTGCCAACCTTCTACCTCAGTCAATGGCTTTTTATTTTTTATTTTGGTCATTTAAATTGTACTGATTTTCAAACATAAGGCAACAATATACACGATATAAACCAAGCTTTCTCCTAACGCCTGCCACCCCCACCCTTTCCTTGACCATCCCTATAATTCCAAATGAACCCCATTTTGAGAAAAGGCGTGTGCATGCATGTGGGTGGGACTTCATTATACATATCTACTAGGCCCAGTTCAATATACAGAAACCGTGACCGAACCAATGCCAAATTCCCCATAATGGCCCAATGACATCAGCTTTATGATTAGTATAACTCAGGGGACTAATATCCTTACATTTCTAGGATGCCTCGCATCTGTTGAAAGCAACTCTCATTATGTGCTATGTCTTCTAACCAAGATTGTATATGTGGTGAGGTTTTGAATTTCCAGTGCAAGGAAACTATCTCTTTGATTACTTTGTCCCACAAGGGCCGCAAGTCCTGAGCAAACATACTAGGAAATACGCCCCATGTTTAGCAATCAGGCTTAAAGTATCTCTCGGGCTATGTCCAGACAGCAGCTTCCCCTATCCAAGATAGCTAATTTCTTATTTATTGTATTTATTTATTTAAAGTATTTTTATCCCCTACCTCAGCCCCCCAAAAAGCCTCTCGTAGCAGCTTACAATCAACCAGCAAAATAGACTATTGAAGTATTGTGATTAGGAGTCAGAGCTGTAAACCACTAAGGGCCAAACTAGACAAATCTGTGCATATAGAGAGGATGGAGGCGTCTGTTTTTACAGCAAACAGGGCATGTAGATGAGGACTGCAGAACCTCCCCCGTCCTTACCACTTGGCACTCTGTTCTATCAGGTGCTTTTCTCCTCAGCCCAGCTCCCATATCAAAAGTGTGCTTGGTTGGGAGAAAAGTGACTCGGGGCTGCAGGGAAATAAGCAACGGGTGAAGGGGAAGGGTCCTTCACTCCTCACCCACAGGAACCTTTTGCTGCTAAAAACAAAGACACTTTCACCTCCTCTTTCTACATGTCTGGGGTAGCTTCATGTTTAAACACACCCATCTACTGCTATCAGCAATCTAATCTGGCCCCAGGCCCCTGGTATAAATCTTGCCTTTACTATGAACTCAGTAGACAGCCTTCAGAGAGTCACTTTCACCCAGGCTTAGCCTGCTGCTACCAGCAATATGGAGATGATAAGAATCCAGATTGCTAAAGGACTGTTCAAAGATGATTGAGGAAATGACTGGGTTTGTACGACACGACAACCCATCGTGGGTAGCTAGCCAAGATGGGTTGTCGTGTCGTCTGAGCTCAGACCACCTCCCACAGGGTAGTCTGTTTTTTTGGCAACAAGCCACCCTGACAACCCACGGCTTGTTCTAGGGGTGTGTCAATCCACAATGGGTTGTCATGTTGTCCAAACCCAGGAGAGCAATTTCATCGTGGGTTGCGGGGATCAGCCAGCGAGCCGCTCGGAAATTTGCGCGCCTGCAGTAATTGCTGCGTTACTGCAGGTGTGCAAATTTCCCCTCCATTTACTTCCTAGCCATTAAATTTGCAGATATTTCCCAGTCCAAAAACATTATGCAAATATTCCTGACAGTTTGTTTTTTTAAAACACCCTTAGAGGGTGGCCAAACAGAATGGAACAAATGGGGTGCAAGCACCAGCAGTACTTACACACACACACCACACAAGGGGCCCCATTAACTCTGTCCGATTCAGCCTCCTTCTTAGGGTGTGTGTGTGTGTGTGTGTTTTAGAACTGTCAGGGAACCACAGTAAGTGCATGGAAAAGGAGCTGTGAAAATGGGGGGGGGGGGAGTTAATATCTCCCCTTTCTGGAGTAGCTGGAGAATTGGGGAAGTGTTTAAAAGGTGGAGGGCACTGAGAACTGTCAGTTCAACACTGAAAAGCCTGAGGATCACATTGCCAAGGGGGGCATATTGTTCCTCCCACCCTTTTGGAGCACTTATTCCTTTGGCTTTTCCCCATTTTTGGTGCTTCTGACTTGCACTTCTGGCACTGGCTGCCTACTATGCTATGCACTTACTTAGTTCTCAAATGTATGCTAGACCTCTGCACAACAGTGTATAAACACCGCAAATAATGTTCACAATTAAGATGTGAACCTGTGCATAAGGTGAACTATATTTGTATCTGATCGTATCTGTCCCAGCATTCACTTTGTGGGTGGGTGGGGATACTCCTCATGGGATGTCTTACACTTGGATATACAGAGACCCAAGTACAAAATACCTGTACGTTTAAGTCCCTGCTTTTCTCCAAAAAATGCAGAGAAACAAGGGCCTTGTCTTTTCCCAACTGTTACTTCCAAGAATTTGATCAGGAAAAGCAATGATTTTACCGCATGGGTGCTGTTAACAATTGCTGTGAGATAAGCATTATTTTGGATCTGTACCCAAGTTTAAAATGCCAAGAGAGAAGCACCCCTGAAATGTGTGGGGGCAGGCACACATATGTGCCCAACATATGTGCTGGCAAGGACTGCGCATGTGTGTGGACAAGCCTAGAACTGCAAACCCACCTTCAAGAGGCATGGCTGCCCGTGTGCACATGGATGTCTACAGCGTACAATCACTCGGGGGGGGGGGAACACACGTGTCCTGCGCACTGTTTCTCTCCCTCCACCCTTGGCAGGGCAGGCGGAGGGTCCCCACACATCCACGGGGACCCACATAAGCGAGCGTGCCTGCTGTTCCCTTCTTTAGTCACAGGGCAGGGTTGCCTGGCAACAGCTGAGCTGTGTTTCCCCTGTCACCAGGGATCTTTTTATAACCAGGCCCAGTGGGAAGCGGGTCACGATGGAAGAGTAGAAGGGCCTGAGGAGTGGGGCTAGATTCAGGCAATCAACATCACCTATTTATCATATCCATACCACCTGTAGCATAGTGGTTACGAGCATGAATTATCCCCAGCTCAGTTCAGCTCCCCATCAATTCGTGTGTGTGTGTGTGTGTTTGTGTGAGGACCAAACTAGAAATGATGGTACCAGTCAAGTTTGTCTGTTGTTGTGTCTGCCCCATTGATGTATAGAGCTGGGGAATTTTAACAGCGAAAAGGATGCTGCAACAAGGTGAGGAGAGCTGAACCCTCATCCCAGGCACATTTCTAGTCTTGCAGCCAAACTGGAGGAAAAGTGCCTGGAGCCCAGGGACAAGGAGTGGTTCCAGCTCCACTGACCTGTGCACACCTTTTTGATATTAAAATTGAACAGCCACCCTTCAACCCACACTTTGAATATGCCAGATACATGAAGAAATGAATGCAAGCCATTATGTCTGTGGCTTACGCTGGCTCAGCTTGTCAGGGTCAAGCCTGGTTATTACTTGGATGGGAGACCCCTCCTCTAGTTTCCTGCATTGAGCGGGGGGTTGGACTCGATCGCCTTGTAGGCTCCTTCCAACTCTATGATCTATGAAATCTATGAAATCCTCCCACCTGCAAGACTATAATAACAACACCAGGCCTACCTTATAGGGTTATAAAGTACATGAACCTGGGCACTTAAGAACAGCTTTATAGAAATACTCAGTAGCAGCAGCAGGCATGAAAGTCTTGAGTGAGAGTATGGGAGAGGCAAATGTGAGCACAATGAGGAAAAGCAAGGTTGCTTAAGGAGGATGAACACTAGAGCTGATACTAATTTATTTCCAACCTTCTCCCAGAAATATTCCTCGGCAAATTTTGAAGTTGAATATTCACCGGATATTCCCAGAATATCTGCCAAATATGGTCTAAAATAATATTTGATAGCTGACTATGTTATTTTATTTCAATATTTAACAGTTGATATTTTAACAGAATTTGCTAGCTGACATAAAATAGTACTTAGTATCCGAGAAACGACAGCTGAGGAGACTTCATTTTGGATGCCTAATTTGAAATCAAAACAAACAGTCAAGTAATGCCAAAAAGTCTAAAGCACTTGATTCCAAAACTTCACATCCTAAATCTGAAAGGCAAAATTGCAAATGCTGCATGTCTGTGTATATCGGTATTTCAAGAATATACAATCACAACAATGCATATGTGAACGAGTCTGAAGTTCTGTTTTGCACAGTTATTTCGGGACAGTGTTTTCTAAGTTTCAAAACAGCAGATATATATATATTCTTAAGTGAGCAAGGTGGGTTAGGGCAGGCACGAGCTCCTCCCTCAACCCTTCCTTCCAATTTTTGTGTATGTTCATTAGATCTAGCAGGCCTGGCTTGGCCTTCCTTCACAATCAGCATCGCTGTGGGCTGTGACCCTTAATTTCATAGATAAGATAGGTCTGGGGTAGACAAGTTGGTACCCTCCAGATGTTTTAGACTGCAACTCCCATAATCCCTGACCATTAGCCATGCTGGCTGGGGTTTCTGGAGGGCGCCAGGTTGCCTGGCTGGGGTTTCTGGAGGGCATACAGGGGTGCCCCACCCCTTAGCTAGGGGGTTCAGCTAAAAGACCCACTGAGCAACTTTAGAGTGGATGGAGTGTTGGATTGGGAATCTGCAGACCCAGTTTCAAGTCCATGAAGCTCTCTGGGTGACTTTGGGCCAGCCACAGACTTTCAGCCTAACCTTCTTCACAGAGTTGTTGTGAGGATAAAATGGAGAGGAGGTGGATTATGTAAGCCGCCTTGGGTTCCTTGCAGGAAAAAAGGGGGATTCTACCCATTCACCATGCCTCCCAGCCCCCTTGGCCTTTGCATCGTTCTGCTTGGAACTTAACAGGAGTCAAGTCTGACAGAGAATATGCAGCTCTGTATCTCCTTCACACTGTCTTAAAACTGTGAGGATCTCTGTGGGAGTATATGTATGTGCGCATACCTTGTTTTTGTAAAGTTTAAGAACTGTTTTTGGTAAGTCGTCATAAGAAGGCGACATACATTTATAGATTTTTTAAAAAAGTGAAACACAAATGTTATTGAAGCCGGGGCACGCACATTACACAAACGTGCATGACAGATCTTAGCCTGGGCACACACACACTACCCTATCTACAGATGCAACAGCAAGTCACATTCAGAGACTTCAAAGGGGGTGACCTGAAGGTAGGGAGGTGTTTAAAGAAGGGAGACTCTAGAAGAATCCACAACCAGGTAGTGAGCAGACACAAGAGAAGGACAAGAGCTCCTCTTCTGGTTTTCAGGGTTGTGGAGAAGGGAGAATTTGGGGGCAGGTCCAGCTTATCATGCAAGAGTGCGAAAAAGCAAAAGCCAGTGTGGCATAGTGGTGAGAGTGTTGGACTGGGTCTCAGGAGATCCAGGTTCTAGTCCCCGCTCAGCCATGAAACTCACTGGGTGACTTTGGGCCAGTCACTGACTCTCAGCCTAACCTACCTCACAGGGTTGTTGTGAGGATCAAATGGAGAGGAGGAGGAGGATTAAGTAAGCCGCCTTGGGTTCCTTGCAGGAAAAAAGGCGGGGTATAAATATAATAAATAAATAAATGCTGAAATCCCCTCGTTTCTAATTGTATAACTTTTAGCATCTGTTAGATGACTGGCTCCTTACCAAGCAGCGAAACAAGTATTTATTCAGAGGGAAACTGACTCCAAAGTTAACGTTGAAGGATGTCTATACTAGGGCAGAAAGCAGAGGTCCTGGCTCCTGTTCTAACCACAAGCTCACTTGTCCAGGGTTCACACATCCAAGTTCCAGTCCTGTCTCACCCATTCGATCCCTCCTGTAATCCCCACACCACTCAGGAGCGCGCACACTTCAGAATCCACATTTGCGCATCTCTCTCTGAAATCACACAGGCCTTAGCAGTTGGGGGAGGGGGGGAGAGAACTCATCATAGCCATTCCCAAACTGGCCCCAGCTTAATAGATACTGGGGAGGGGGAGCAGAGCTAGGCTTTTGCTGCCATCTGGTGTTAAGCCTGCAAAGATGCATTGAGAACAATGTACAATTAAGGCACAATTAAGCGAATCAACCAGCCAGCCTCTGTCTGGAGTTCTCATCCCAGGCGGGTGTGTGTGTGTGTGTTTGTGTGTGAGTGAGAGAGAGAGAGAGAGAGAGAGAGAGAGAGAGAGAGCGCAGATCTAAAGAAAAGAGTAAGATTGGAGCTACATGGAGTTGCCAATGAATTAAGATCTCACAGGAAGGTAGGAGCGTGCAAACCCTTGTGGGAAGGGAGGATAGAGTAAGAAAAATGGGGCAAAGCTGCCCTCTTTCTTTCCAGCAGGCATCCTGTGCCATTAATAACTGCTCCAACAGGCACAAATATAAGAGGTGTGGCTTTTCCATGATGATGATGATGATGCAGCCTGTGGTGCGTGTGTGGGGTTTGCAACTGCTGGATTTCTGGCTGTCATGCAGATGTTCATGGCACAGGAGGCTTGCCAGAACAAGGTGGAAGCCCTCAAAAACCAGCGCGTGTCTCGCAGGGTTGCGCTGGGGTCGGAGTGGGTGGGCTTGCCACTCCTCTCTGAAGAGGGGGGGGGGAAATGTTACCAGAACTCATTTGTATTTGCTAATATATTCAGATTAAAACCTACCCCATTGATCGGTATTGAGAGTCAAGCTTGGGGAGAGAAAAAAAATAAGCTGACCAGAGGCAAAGGTGGGCAGAGTTAGAATTCCTATACCTCTCAAAGTTCTGCAGTATTTCAGCAAGGGGAGCTTTTCTCATGACAGGCTGCATATACCCAAATTCTCCCTTTTGCCCCATTATTAAAGGTACAGGAGCCCTGTCTGCACGGACATCTGCTCCCCCTCGGTGGGGGAGACGGGATTTTAAAAGGAACCTATGCCTCAGTGGAAGGGGGCTGCAATTAATTAATAATTATTAAAACACACACACACACACACAAATGACAAAATGCATTGTTGCTGAGAGGGGGGGGGGTCTCCACTGGGCTTGAGCCCAGGCACTGTAGAGGGTTGCCTGGCTGCAGTCTCGTGGATATATATCAGGGGTGGGCAACTTGTGGCCCTTGAGGTGTTCTGGCCTACAACTCCCATCAGCCCTAGCAAATATAGCCAACCGTGAGGGATTGTGTGAGTTGCAGGCCAAAACATCTAGAAAGCCACAAATTTCCCACGCCTGATCTATACACATTCATCTCTGTGTGGGGTGAGAGCATTTGCTAGGGAAGCCATGATTTCCCTTCCACCCCCAGGTTTATTTCATATCCTTCTAACCCGGGTAGGTGCGCCTCCCCACTGACAAGGCCCACCCCCTTTTCCTTTGATCCCAGCAGAGACAACAAAAGGGACTTCTGCCAGCAAGAGCATCCACCTTTGACTTGCTTGGACAAAGACTGAAAATGTCTGCTCCCCAAGAGTTGCAACATGCTTACCTAAACTGTGGAGGTAGCTCAGCAGCAGGGAAAGCCTGGGTGGTAGGTAAGCACGCGCCTGGAGTTCTTTCACCCTGCAACTTTGGCTGAGGGCATCGCCTGTTCCCTTCCCACCGCACGCACTGCCTCCTACAGAGGAGCAAGATGTGTTTCAGTGCTCAGTTGCTGGGAGCAAAAAGTAACACAGCAGCATTCTGAAGGTGCCGGGTGAACTGGCTCCGTCTGGCCCAGGCGTCACTGCTTTGCCTGAGTGACCTCTGCCTCACAGTACAAAAACAAAAACAAACCCACCCTCATTTCATACAAAATGGGCCCTGCCACTTCCTGGCATGAGATCCAGCCAACCCTGGTTCTGAGCTCATAATTGGCCCTTCAGTACAAGCCTGCAATTCTTCTTCCAGGACACTCTGATCTAGAATTCATAGCAGGAGGCAAATTCATCCATGCAGCCTGGTCAAATGGATGTTGGCCTGGAGAGCCAAGGGGGTTCAGGCTCTAATTGAGCTAGGGACGTGCTGGGTGGCTCTGGGCAATCTCCCCGACTCAGAGCCGGTTCAGATGGACTTTCCTCTGGCTCACTTGCACACAAAAACTGCTCACTCAAGTGGTCTATTCGAATGTGTGTGGAGTAAAGTCTGATGAGGATACTCACAAAAGTCCCAGATGCATCTTTGGGGGGGTGGGTGTTCCACATCCCTAGCGCACCCCCAGTCTCAAAAGATGCTGCTGTGCCTAGGACAGCCTTCCTCAAGCTGGTGCCCTCCAGATGATGTTTTGGACAACAACTGCCAGGATTCTTGACCTTTGGCCATGCTGGCTGGGGCTCATGGGAGTTGAAGTTCATAACATCCAGAGGGCACCAAGTTGGGGAAGGCTGGCCTAGGAGAACACAGCCATATAGAAGGTGGAGGTGAAGTGGAACTGACCGCTGCCTGCCACCTAGAAAATAATTCACTGGGTGTAAAAACTGGGGTCTTCTAGTGTGCAAACAACGCTAATTGTAGCTATATGCAATGGACACAATCTGGCAAACAGCTGGAGGAGGAGAGCCATCATATTAAATGTACACCTACCTCAGACACATCTTTAACGCATGAGGGTTTAATCTGCCTTTAACATTCTGATATGATACATTAGCCTTAGTATCTCCCTGGCATGTTCTACATGCTCAAAATGATGATTAAGAAAACTATGCAATGGGCAGAGAGGCCAGCACCCCACTGAGCATTTGAATGTTTTCCAGTTGTCCACAGAGCTTGCAGTCAGAAGAGAAATTCAAATGAATTATGGGCTGCATTTGTATAGAATTAAAGTGCATTCCAGGCGCCCAGTCTTTTGCATAGCAAATTGATGGGCGTTAGGTCTGTTTATGATTTACTGACAATTTGCCTTGGTCAAACGTTGCTCACCATGGCACTGTTCTCAAGTTTCCAATTTGTTTTGTCCATGTCTGAGGCTTCTCTCTTTTGGACACTCTTCACATGGAATAGCCTACTCCCCTTGCCACGGGCCCACAGCAAATGAGAAAGGACAGCCACGTGTATCGGGCAACGGACTGGTTGTATACAAAAGCCCCACAGGGAAGATTTAGGTATTCCCGGTCTAAACTGATACAATCATACAAGGGTGGGCAACTTGTAGCCCTCCAGATGTTTTGGCCTATTCCTCCCATCAGCCCGAGCCAGCATGGCCAATGGTGAGGGATGATGGGAGTTATAGGCCAAAACATCTGAAAAGCCACAAACTGACCATCCCTGCAATACTGTTACTCCCCCAAAGTGCATTAGGCTTTTAAAGAAAACCCTCCCGTAGCCATCAAATGCCATCTCTGGATTGAAGCAGCTGCTTATATTGGCGCATCTCTTTCTCCATTCCACTGAGATTAGGGGGTAGCTGGGAGGAGCGAGGCCCTGGCCATGGATTTCCTGGGTGTGGAAGTCACACTGGATTCTGCACCCTTACACTGCGCAAGTCACTTCTTTTGCACACATACTGGGGGACAGCTTAGCACAAAAACAGAAGCACGCTATTACCAATTTCCATTTTATGCACCTATTAAGTTATGTAAGAATGGTATGGCACATGCGACATTGCCGTTTGGCATAATCAAAACCAGGCCCACAAGTGCAGAGAAGAAATCTGTTCAGAACCCCAGCAGGGGTTGTAGCGGAGGAGAAATAGGAATAAGCCAACATCTGGGCAGGAGGCTGCAGTTCACATCCTAACTTGGACAAGACTAAAAGTATTATAGAAAAGGAACTTTAGCACAGCAAAATATAGCCAAGTGAACATCATTGCTTACTGAAGGGAAATGTTCCCCTTACTGATCCTGTTCATTTCCTCCTTTAGTACAGCCCCCTCCTCCCATATCTGACCCTCCAACTCCCCCTGCCCAAGACCTTCCTGCTTTGTTTGTATGCTTTGCAGAGAATGTGAGACATGACAGAAGAAGCAAGGAGAGGCAGCAGAAGTCAGCGGGTCCATTTAATTGTTCTTTTCTTTATTGTTTAGTTCAGAGAAGACAGAAGCCTTTGATTTATTGACTGAAATCATTTTTATACAGAAGAGCATTTGTTTATAAAGACTCTTTTGTTTCTTATTTACAGAGACAGTTGGGAGGGGTTGGGGGGAGACATATGGTACAGCCCTCACCTGGCAGGGGAACCGGAGTAGCTGAGCAAAGAGCGGACCAGACGATAGCCCCAGAGATGGATCAGCATGCATTCCTGACACACTCCGTGGGGAAGGGAGGAGCTTTTCTCCCCAGACTCTCTCCCTGCAGCGCCTCTTTGCACCACAATGTCCATGCGCATTTTCACAACTGGCTGACAAATGGCTATTCTGTGGCTGGCTACTCAGCCTGTTAACTCAAGCCTGTTAATCTCCGTGCCCACTTCATAAGACACAGCCCTCCCTTGCTGTGCAAGGCAGGTTTGTTTGGCACGTTGGGCCAGTGCAAAATCTCATATTGCACACCCAAAGTCCAACAGGGAGTGAACACTCATTCGTGTTGCATACCTGCCCAGTGGCAGAGGAGTGAGGAGAGAGGCAGGTTAACACAAAGGACGCACATAGCAGTGCATAACCATTTTGCATTCCTGTAAACTGGCACAGCACACTCCTTGCACACTCTGGACATATGAGATCGGACAAGTCACCTTCATTTTTGCATACCTGATACGGCGCAGTTCATTAAGTTTGTACCCATTTAGCTGCTAGGTAGCTACTTTGTTCTGCTAGCTACATTCCTTATGCACACCAACTGCATGGAGGAAGGGGGGGATGCATCAGTGTGGTTTACACAATTTGCAGAAACATGCCATATTTTTGTGGCAGGGGGAAGGTGTGAGAGAAAGTGATTCTAGAAATCTGCCAAGGCCTGCAGCTGGACAGCAGTGTGCACTGTATGGCTTACAAGAATCCAATATTTGTGGAGTCCTGAGAATCTGAGCTTTCATTTTAAAAAACAAGCAAGCATCTAGCCTTCATGGTTGCAGGAGTGGATCTGAAAACATACAGACCAAATTGTAGAAAATAGAAGCAAGACAGGGATGGAACCTCATCAGGTAAAAGTACTTCTTCACCCAGTATAGAGGAACTGTTTCCTATGTCGTATGAGCCACTGGCAGAGCAATCCTATGGCCCCTAGACAGCATCTAGATGACAATAGGATTGTTCAGACTCCCAGCTCCGAGGTCAGAAAATCACTCCGACCTCGGATTCCCCCTCCATGCACCTTGCAGCTGGTGCGGAAAGAACCGTACCAGCTGCTTCTCTGAAGTCGTAAGACCAACCTCAGAGAAGGGATTTAGTGGGCGTTCCAGGGGGCGGGGAGGGGAGGAGACTGGCGCCAACAAGATGCAACATATCCTGGCGGCGCCTCAGGCTCCTTCGCTCCCCCTCTGAAGCGCGGCAGTTAAGACAGCTGAAATCGGCCGTCTAGCTGCTTTGCAGAGCGGGAGGAGCGTGGAGGCGACCTTAGCCTCCATGCTCCTCCCACCCGGCATAGGACGCCCCTAATCCTCCGAGTTTGGAGGGTTACTTACGGGCACCCCCATAGGACTGCGCCCTCAATCTCCTTTCTCAGGTCTACATAATACGAGGATGCCTAGCTGCTGTTGCACATCTCCTTCCATGTGTGTCCAGCAACATTTAGTTCAAATGACACGGGATGTGCAATCATTCGATTCAGAGTTTCCCCACCCCTGTTCCACTTCACTGGCTGCTCCTTGCAGGGGAGTGGGGTGGGGAAATTCAGAACAATAAAGACGTCTCATGTGTCTCCATTAACAAAATGTTACTGGGGAGATGCAGGTTGGCGTAACATGTAGTTTGGGCCTCAGTCTGTGACAGAGGGCTGGTGCAGGTGTAATGCTCCCAATATCTTAACAAGCACTAGATTAGGCCATGGGATCACACAGCAGCTTCAAGCCTGATTAAGGGTTTTATCTCCACCAAACTTAACAATGGGTGATGCTAACCAGGGCCCCCATCTTAACCAGGATCTGAAACAAGTTTGCAAACTCTGTTTAAGTTGGGAACTCTGCGTAGGTTTAACCATTCTTCAAGTCAGTACAGGCTAAGGCCTCCAGAGGACGGGTGGGAGCAAAGAGTGTGTGACCCCATGGCCTGCTCTCGATTACTTAACATGGTTAAGAGAGTGAGGTGTTAGGGCTGCACCAGCAGAGAAAAAAAAAAGGAGAACTATCCTCCAAAAATCTGTTGGGAAAAGGCACAAGCAAACATTGTGCAGCCAAAATAACATTAAAATGAGCCAATTAGATACAAATCAACAGGCTTTGAGTTACGTCAGGGCCCAGGGGTGCGTCAAACAAAATTCCAAATCAGAAATCAGATCTGTGTAGGGAATAACATGAAAGCCATGTGCAACAACATCACATGTGACAACAGCATAGTATTTGGCCATAGGACACAGCAAAATACAGGCAGGCATTTGCTCATTATTTCCTATACAGAGCCACTTTCCACGTGAAAGTTCTGCTCCATTCTTGGGAGTCTAATAGCAGATTCTGGGCTTCCCAGTTACCTGAACATTTGTTGCTATGACGACACTCAGTTGTCATCCAAAACATGATTCCATATGGCTGGACTCTGCCCAGAACCTCCCAGATGGAGGTGTGGTGCTAGCATGGGAAGTAAGCATGTTTTCTCTTCCTGCAGATATGTTATGGCTGCAGCATGGAGCCCCTTAACTGCACAGAAGTGTGGTTCCATCCCCTCAATGATGGTAAGCATCTTGTCCTAACAAAGGAACTGGCACCTACCTTTTCAAACAGCGGTTGTTTACTCCCACATTAACTTCAGTAGTAAGGTACTTCATTTCACACTTGCCATTCCAATGAGGATTAAACTACCCCATGCCTCCTTCCTGCGCCAGACTGGATTAAAGAAATGATTCCCCACCCCCCCAGTTCCTTGCAGTGAGGAAGGAGGGCACACGGATAGAGACTGCCTTCAAAAAGGTCACTCTGCCCAAGTATTTCTGCCCGGGAGGACAGAAGCACAGATGAAGCCAATTTATATGGAGTCAAACCACTGACCCATCTAACCCAGTACTGCCAAGTCCAGCCTTCCCCAGCCTGGTGGCTTCCAGATGTGTCAAGACCACAACTCCTATCACTCCAGATGTGTCAGTCTACAACACCCATTCTGGGGGGTGATGGGAGTTGCAGTCCGACACATCTGGAGGCTACCAGGTTGTAGGAGGCTGCTCGTAACTGAAAAGGAGTCAGGGCCTTAAAGCCAAACCTGTGCTCTGCTACTGAGTTATGGCCTCCCCACAAATGTCTACTGCAGAGACCATCTCATAAATGCTATTTCCCCAGAAAAGCGTTCAGGGATTGATTTCTGCGGAATCCCAGATGTTCCACCTCCTCACCCTGCCAGGTTTGTCTGATCCACTCAGCTGGAGGGCGGGTGGTCCCAGCAATGCAGCTTCCTCGTGGCCTCTCCAGAAACCCCCAGTGGGATTTGCCCATGTGGCCTTGCTCGGTCAGTGCCAAATCACACAGTTATCATCAGAGTCATTTTTGCATGTTTACAACATGGGGGAAATCAGAAACATTCATCACGCTGGATAGCAAATCCAACACATGTCAAACAGTTTTGGGAAAGCAGCTCCTCATAGATATCGCCGCAGATGCTTCTCCCCCAACCCTGCCTGCTTCCGCCTAGCCACTCTCTCTTCCAATGGAATCCATAGGCTGCCCAGACAGGAACTCAACATCCTATGTGTAATGCCAACAACAGGCAGCCACACAAAACAAAACAGTGGGTGCACACCGTCCACAGTGCAGTGCGCACAGTCTGCATGCTGCGCGGCCTGCAAGATCCTCTCCAAAGGGTCCAGGATTCCCGGCCCACACCCAGTCTGCGATGCTGCAGCAGTTTGCTTGATTAAGCAGAGAACAGTTGCATCCAAGGTCCCTCCTGGGGAGATGGAGAACAGATCCTGGAGCCCAAAGGGACAGGCAGCATGAAGAAACAGAGAGAGAGAGAGAGAGAGAGAGAGAGAGAGAGAGAGAGAGAAGATGCTCCCGAGGGGATACAGTCCTGCAGGTAGAGGCTGGCGCACTGTTTGGGAAGAGTCCCGCAGGGAACAAGCAATTGAAGCTGCTTCCAAAGAGAGTTTCTTTTTGGTTGGTTTCAGTGTTCTTTCTGGCAGCATCCTGAAAGCAAGGAAGGCTGAGGACGGAGCAGCAAAAGGCAGGAAAAGTGCATGTAAGGGGACCCCTAGAGGCCAGTGCAAGAACTGCAGACAAAGTGGGGGAGAGCAGTTGTTGTTCGGAGACACTCTTAACCTCCCACCCGCAATGGGCTGGGGGTGGTGATAAAGCAGGAAAGGGAGGGGTAAGATTTAAGGCTTATGCGTCTGCATAGAAAAATGTGTAAACTGATTGGAGCAAGAGGTTACGGGAGACAAAGGATATTTGGCAGAGACCGTTCCAGAGACAAGACTGAGGGCCGTTTCACACATTACATGGCAGTAAGACTGGATTTGCTGGCCAGTGGACGCTCAACAGGCAGCTGTAGCCAATCCCAGATCTCTGACAAGTGTGCCGATCTAGTGCATGTGGTTGTGGCATTCAATCTTTACAATTTTAGGTGTACACCCAAGAAACGCAATGTGTGAAGAGGCCCAAAGACGACTGACAGGGCATGAAAGCAGTGAAGCACAGGGACAGGGCAGAGGGTAGAATTATGAGCGCAGGTCTGCCCCATCCTGCACGTAGAGCAGGAAGCCCTTCCTTGAGTGCAGTGTAGCCAGGATTGGTGCCTGGACCTTGTTTCCCTTGTGGGGAAATATGAGGTATTAAAACACCAAATCCTAAATGTCAGGATACAAGTCAGCCTTTACAAATGTCTTCAGAACAGAAAAGGAGGTGAAAGGTCAAACCAAGATTTAATTCCAGGGTTAAAGATCAAATAAAATTCTAGCCAAGCTTGACTTAAAACTAGGCCTTGCTACTATCCGGCTGTTTCCAGAAGCCTTGGTCCCTCATGTGGCAGCCTCGTGCCTTAAGTAAGGTTTTATCCTCTGAACCTGTAGGCTGGCTTGAGAACACAACTCCTGAGAATGTGCAGAGCACCCTTCCTCGCCAAGAAGTCCTCACAGCCAGCCCCTCACATTTCACTGGTAGGGTTGCCAGCTTTTTATAATGGCCCCACTCCAGTGCCTTTTAACAGCAGCCAGTCATTAATATAGCAATGTGAAGCTTTTCCCATGTGTTTATTTCCATGTCAGGAAAAGCTCCACCAGCTTAATTTCTGCCTATTCAGCTGCCATTAGAGGCACAGGAGCAGGGTCATTAAATAAATTGGCAACACAACATTTCTGGAGTTAGGCAGCAAAGTTTCTAGGCCAACAAGCATGGCCTACAGGAAGGGTTGAGTCCTGGCAACTGTCTTTGTTAGCAATTAAAAGCGACTCCAGAGGAATTGCAGAAGCAAGCTTGAATTAGAAAAGGAGATCAAAAGTCAACATACCAACAGTTAGCTAAAAGCAAAACTTAATAAGGTTAAAGATGAACAGAAAGGGGAAGGCTAGCGTGAAGAGCAGGCATCCCTCCAGAGTCAGCTAAATAGGGTTGCTGCCACCTTTATACTGGCCTTTATACTGCCTTTAAGAAGCAGCCTGACATGCAGAAATGTGGCAAGTCAAGATTTTCCCCAGCATGAAAATAAAGCAATAGGCAAAGTGAAGCCGGCACCTGATACAATTCTGTATGTCAGGCGGCTGTTAAATAAAGAGGTGCTGGGCCAGTAAAAAAGTTTGCAAAAATAGGAATTTAAAAGAGAAAGAAAGGAGAAATTCACAGCCCCAAAGACAAGAATAGGAGTTTGGGTGTCAATGACACAAAAGCAGACTTCAAAAGCAGCAAAATCCTCTTGGAGGGGGAAGGTGGTTGAAGGTCACATTCAAATGGAGACCTTTTGTGGCTGTTGCTTACTGGACCTGCTGCTGTTACAAAGGAATTAAACAAGTGACATTTTCCCCATCACTTAATCTCCATGAAAGAGGGGAGGGGGACTTCCCCTGCTAAATTTCTGCATGTCAGACTGATTATTAAAGGCACATGAGCAGGGCTAGCAAGAAAGCTGGAAACCCTATGGGGCCAAAAGATCAAAATGCAAGTGATGCGCAAAGCAAGGGAACAGGGGCTGCAAAGGGCCAAACTCAAAAGACAAATACACGAGAGGAAACAACACAGGTGGCTTTGCCAGTTCAAAGCTGAGTAAAGGCAGCAATGGTTCGATGCTCACTCTCGCTTGATCTATGCAGGAGGAGGCAAAGGGTGTCTCTGGCACGGTCTCTGAACCCATCCCCTGGGTGCCATGGGGGTGAAGCTGGTGTAGTGAGGTTTCAGGGCCCAGGTTAGAAGTGCAAGGCGCGGAGGGGAATGGTGGCGCCCCCTCCAGGTTACCTAGAGGAGGGGCTGCTGCACTCAGAGGCAGGGCAACAAAACTGGTGGACGTCCTCAGCCTCGTCATCATCCCTAGAAAACGGGGAGGGGACAGACAAACAGACAGAGACGGATTATAATCCTGCGGACACACCCACCATTGCTGGGGGGCAAGGAAAGTAGGGTGATGGCTGAAGTGGAGATGGGGATGCGATGAAGCTTGCATGGTGGGGGAAGGGGGCAAGGCAGGGAAACTTAACACATCTTCGCTTTTTTGGTCTCTCTCCTTCCCCCAAACTCATTTAGGATTGACAAACTGCAATCCAGAGAACCCTCCCATTTCTTTAAAAGACCCCCCCAAACCACAAAAGAAGATGCAATTACAACTTTCCTGCCCTGCTGCTTCCCCTGAGTGCCAATTTAAAAAAAAAATAAAAAATTAAATGACATCTGTAGTGGCTACAGAGCATAAAAATAGTTAAAATTAGCTTGTCTGCAAACGAATTTTGACCTTTTTGGCACTCCATAGCAACTATAGACACATTTTTTCTTCCTCCAAAATCCTTTTTTTTAAACTGATTTTACTGAAATTGGGGGGGGGGGGGCTGCATGTGGCCCACGGGCCATGTGTTGCCCACCCCTGCCCTAGCCTCATTACCCATTTCTCCCCTCCTGTCTATTTGGTGCAAGGAGCAGTGTTGTTTAGCTCCACGGCAAATGGGGTGGGCAGACTGGGGTAGAAGCCACGGGCTTTAAAAACTGAGGGAGTCAGGAGACTTCTCTGGGGTTGTGCCTGGCAACCTGAGAGCTGCCAGCTAAGGTGGGGTGGGATGGATGATGACACACAACCTGATCTGTTCCCGTGCCTTTTAACAGCGGCTTGATCTGCAAAGGTCACCAGGGTAAGCTTTTCAGACAGGGAGATAAACATGATCCAAGTGCGCGAAGGGGACCAGGAGGGACAACAGGCCTGGTGGAGGAACCCACTCCATGGTTTAAAGCAGGGGTTGTCAACCTGGTGCCCTCCAGATATTTTGGCCTACAATTCCACGAGTCCTAGCCAGTATGGTCAAATAGTCAGAGATTATGGGAGTTTTATTCCAAAACATCTGGAGGGCACCAGGTTGACTAACTCTGCTTTAAAGGAATGGTATGGCATGAATTTCTGGGTTGCAAGCTGACAACCCATCAGTAAACCCCATTAAACTACTCTGCCTACCCATCTAACACCAATTTTCTCTTGCACACTTCATTCAAGCACTAATGCACATTACCATCACATTTGGTTTACATGCCAAGTTGCTGCTTCTGAGCAAAGGCAAACAGTCTTAAATACTTTAACAGGGTTATTTCTGGATGCTTGTATACAAAACTATTTTTCGCATCAGGTAACAAAATTCAGCAGGTGATCCTTTTCCTAGCAAGCAGATGGGGAAAGCTTCACCTGAGCGATGTCACAGAAGCCCCCACCAGAGAAATGAAGTTGGCAGCTCTGCTCTGTACTACTACTTTGCTACTATTCTAATACTCCAATCTATGTGTTTTTATTCAGAAGCAAGTTCTGCTGAGTTCAACAGAACTTACTACCCTGATAAAAATGCTTAAGACTGCAGCTTTAATTTTGTTTTTAAATATCTGTATTGTCTGTGCTTTATCAGGTTTATATTTGCACTGTTGTTTTGTATGTCACAGAGACTGGGTCCGCATGACACGATGACCCACTATGGACAGCCAGCTATAGTGGGTTGTCGGGTTGTCTGAACCCAGAGCGTTTTCCACGGGGTGGCTTAGTTTTCCAGAGCAAACCACGCAGAGAACCCATCGCTTGTTGTAGGGTTGTTCTTGCCCACAATAGGTTGTTGTGTTGTCTGAACCCAGGAGACCAATTTTATCGTGGGTTGCCACAATTAGCTACAAAGCTGCTTGGCAAGAGCAGCAAAGAGCCCATGCCACTTGCTTTTTGCGTTCTTGCCAGTGGCTGCCCTTCCACTGATGCCAAAGCGGCAGTTTGGAAAGGCCATCACTTGTTCCCTGGCTTTTAAAAAACCCAAACATTTCAGTGCCTCAAAAATGTGCAGTTGGGGTCATAATTTATTTATTTATTTATTGGTCAGCCTTACGCAAGCGTGCACGTACAGCTATCCGATATGAGTACTGGCAAGATTAGGTTGCCTATTGGCTAATTTGTGCACAGTTGCAAAGGACCGGGGAAGAAATAACAGTAAGAGAACGAAGGGACTTGGTACCACAAGTCAGAAACTCCGTAAAAGGGGAAGAGGAGGAAGCCAAAGGAGTAAGTGCACCAAAAGTGTGTGCGTGAGGGAACAATATCCCCCCCCCTTTTTGGTGCACTTACTCCTTTGGTTCCCCCTCCCATGCCATTTTCGGTGCTTCTGACCTGCATTAGTGGGTCCCTCCGTTCTATTACCGTTATTTCTTGCCCAGTCCTTCGCAACTGTACGCAAATTAGCAGATAGGCAACCTTGTCTTGTCAGTTCCCTTGTATGTTTCCGATTCCCCTTTGCTGCTCCCTTTGACAGCTAAAACATACAAGGAAATTGACCAAGGAAGACTACTCATATAGGACTTGCCAAAGACCAACAAAAAAAAATAATTAAATTTTTTTACAACCAATGGTGTCTTTTTGAGGCACCAATTTTTTCTTCCAAACAAGCTGGGGACTGAAAGGGGGGTAGTGATCAGAGCATGGAGGGGGCTGGGATGAGGATACAATATGGGTTCTGCCGCAAAGTCCCCTGGGATACATGCCAGAGGTGCCTGGAGGACTGAGGGGGAAGGAGTGGGAGAACAAGCCACGGCAAGCCAGATCATCTGTCAGGCATACCATGTGTCATTCTGCAAACAAACAACCCACCGTGGCTTATTCACAGGGAGGCTTAGTGTGATATGCGAACCCGCCCATTGAGTACTTTATTGTAGAAATGAAACTCAATTTTTTTTAAATTAAAAAAATACTATTCACTTTTTTGAGTACAAGAGAACATTCAGCTCAGGAAATGGGGGAGGAAGGATCAAGTTCTAAGCTTCACTTCACAGCCTTGTACAGTTGTCAATACCATGGATATCCCAGAATTCCCCTGCCCTGCATTCCCTCAGAATTCTTTGCCATTTTTGTTCCCAAATAGTAGCCAGAGAGTGGCTCCTTTTATGGATGCCCATGGTACTTGACTGCTACTTGGATAAATGAACTCTGTGGAATATGATCCCATGATTTTGACTGTACATTACCCTGTTTCCAAAAGAGAAGAAAAGAGAGACCTTGCATAAACTTTTTATGGTTTATGCATGACACATGGACTGAAGTTCAAAGCTTCATTACACAACTTTGTATAGTCAAATCACTCAAGGGCATCCCAGAGCTTCCTGCCCGCATTTTCCTCATAATTCCTTGTTTACTTCCATCCTTCCTTGTCAGTGACTGCATTCTAAATACGCACATCAGAAGTATCTACCTACTCTGGAGAGTGGATGGCCTCTCTAGGAGCAACTGGGGAAGGGAATGAGGATAATGGTGTATTCTTCTAATACTTCTTTTCTTTAAAAAGTATTTCTTTAAAGAAGTGCCTCTCCTTTTTTTCATTTCAGGGCAAGGATGGGGAGAACTGAGTTGCAAGATCTACGTATTTTGTTTTTCATTAGAATACCGAGGTCCACCCTGAAGTTTTGCCTAGTGCAAAATAGTGGCTCAGGAATGCAGACACATAATTGTGGGACTGGGTGCCTATAAGCACATGTTCAGCTCAGGAATTTGTTTTCAGTAACAGAAATGGAAGTCGCGCACAAATCCTTTCACAGACAGATCTATTCCGTTTTACCCCCAAGCCTTCTTGATTTCAGCAGCCTAGTTTAGGAGCAGGGGTGGGGAGGCTTTTTGTTGTCACTGTTGTTAAAAACCAGTAGATCACAATCTACCATCTGCCTGCCCCTGATAAACAGGGGTGAGGCTAGGGACCTTACAGCAGTCTTCTCCAACCTGGTGCCCTCCAAAGTCCAATGTGTCTGGAAGGCACCAGGCTGGGGAAGGCTGTCTTACAGAGCTCACAGCCCCTCGCCAAACTACATTTCTTAGGATTCTTTGGGAGAAGTCTGGCAATTAAAAGTGATATAAAACAGATAGACGTTGGCGGTTTCAGAAACAGGGCCTTAAATGTTTCTACTAATGAGGCTGGAGCAAGAATTAAAAACACATTTAAGCATTTGTTGCATGGAAGTACCTGTTCATAAGAACAGGGCGCAACACACACACCCCATTTAACTCTAGGATCAGCGCAAGTTATTTTGGTGCTGGGGTCCCCCTGCATTCTCTTCCACTTATTGACACGGGGCACAATCCACTTGGAAGTTTTCCTGTACAGGCTCCATCAATTACATCATATAAACCTAGGGTCTCTAGTGTGGCGCCCGTGGGCACCAATGTACCCGCAGACACCTCTCTTGGTGCCTGCCAGGCTCCCGGCCCCTCCTAATTTTTATTTTATTTCTTAAGATTTTTAAATTAACATTTTTTAAAACTGGGATACTGAGTTCAAAAGAGTGGTTTTGTGTTTTGGAGTTCAGACCCCACCTCTGCCTTGTACCTAGGTTCTTGGGCAAGTTATTTTTCTTTGAGTCTCACCAATCAGTTTGCCTTCTGGGAAATGAATATTTTGTGACCTGCCATGCCTACCATGGCAGCCATTTTGGCAGCCATTTTGTGAGAGTGCCCATGACACGCCCTCAAAATTCCAAAGGTGCCTACCAACTCAAAAAGGTTGGGGATCAATGAATCCCTTACACTGAGTCAGATGACTGGGTCCATCTAATTTAGCATTGTCTTCTCTGGCTGGAGGGGTCTTGGGCACAGAGGGGTCTGTCCCATTATCTGCTACTTGAGAACCCTTTAACTGGAGATCCTAGGGACTGAACCTAGAGACCTCCTGTAAAACATGTGCTCCACCACTGTGATATGGCCCCTCCCACTCACCACCTGAGGCAGCAGCTGCACTCTCCCTCATGGCAGGCCTGCCTCTCTCTCATAGCATGTTCTCCATTCCTAAACTGTTCATTCATGAGAATCCTCTGCCCTCCTGTGCCCCTGTCCAAAATATAGACAATGACTACTTCCTCTCTAGAATGTAGAGGAGTCTGAGATACCCATCCTGCAGGGAGGAATGTGTTCCCGTATATACAATCATGTGTATATATTTGAACAGTACACGGTTAAGCCAACTGCTTCAACGCTGCCTTTGTCCACAGGAACACAAGCAGAAAGGATTGTACTATTTGCTTTTGCTCATGGAAGCCCACGCTCACTCTTACTTGCTCGAATACTGGATCTTTTACTTACTGTCTTGTACAGAAAAGTTACAATAATGATCTTGTACACACACACACACACACACACACACACACGGCTGTCACAATACCTTTATTTATTTATTTTTTGGCCTTAAAGCAAGCAGTGCTGACTTTTCTCTCAGAGGAAAATATGAAGCATGAACCAGGCAGTCATTAGAAAAGTTGTTGCTGAAATTATGAAAATCGCTGCTGACCGTCCGTGCCATGTGTCAATTCTTCACTCATTAAATTTCTACGTCTGAGCTCATACCTGCGGGAGGGACAGCACTGCTCACAAGGGCCAAAAAATAGATGTTGTGTGACCCAGTCTACAGTGCAGACCAGCTCTGCACAAAGTATGACCCACCAAAGTGAGCGCCGCCCACTATCCATATACTGGGGCCTGTAAGTGCATGACAGCCTCATTCTTTGCAGTCCCAGGACTTTGCAGTCCCAGGGAGCAGAAACAGGAGGATTGTCAAGCCTGTAGTAGGGCTCCCCTACATGGCTTGAGGGCCATGCTTTGGTGGGCCACAAATTGCGCAGGTCTAGTGTATGTATACGCAGCTTCTGTCACCACCACTCATGCACGTGAGCTGTTGGGAGCCATTTTGTACCGTTCTTTCATAGATTCATAGATCATAGAGTTGGAAGGGGCCTACAAGGCCATCAAGTCCAACCCCCTGCTCAATGCAGGAAACTAGAGGAGGGGTCTCCCATCCAAGTAATAACCAGGCCTGACCCTGCTTAGCTTTCCACGCTCAGACAAGCTGAGCCAGCGTGAGCCACAGGCCTGTACTCTTCTTCTCTGCTTATCTATCCTGCTCAGGCTCCTGTATCTCTTGGTATCTATATCGATATTTTCTGGTCAGGCTCCTATATCCTTAACAATTGTATGACAAACCGAACTCAGCAGGTGAGGAGAAGTGCATCTCTCCTTTGTCACACACGGCCATTAAAGGCACAGGAACCCAGCCAGAAAACAAAAAGTTAACAATCAGGAAACAGTTTCTAGAGGAGTAGCCGTGTCAGCCTGTTGCAGCAAAAACAACAATGAAGACTCTTTGGCACCATAAAGACCAACACTTTTTTTTTTTTAATGGCCATAAGGTGCATGGAATGTTATCCTAAGGTGGCAAAATAATATTCCAGGCATCTGATTACGTGGACTGTGGCCCATGTCAGCTTATGCCACAATAAATTTGTTAGTCTTTAAAGTGCTACAGGAAAAGATGTGTTCATTGTAATGTGTGAAAAGAAGCACACACATTGCTTTCACCCTCAAAGTTGGAATGGGCCGCAGTTTCCCTACACAGATACTGTCACTGTGCAAAAACACAGAAAGTGGACTCCAAGAGTCACATACATATACACAACTGCATACAGTGCTTTCAGAGGTACACGTGGGGTGGGGAAAAGAAGCCACCATGGAGAAATGCCTGGTGCCAAAGTCGGTCCACCTTACACATTCACGATCAACTCTTGCCTTTCTTCTGGTCCCTCATTTACTCAATCCTGCTCCCACAGCGGCTACTTGGCACCCTTGTTTTATTCTCTTGCATGCCTCTAATGCCAGTTACATGCAAACACTCATACACACACACACACACCTGGTTTCTCTGCCTGGGCTGGAACCCCTTTGTCAGAAAATACCCCAGCATCTTGGGACTGCACAAAATGGACCCTGCACCAGCCTCTTTATTCCAGGGGCATACATTGAGATGAAATTATCCTTTTTCTTTTCTTTCCCCCCCCTAATCTTAGGCTGGGGGTTGAGCGGGGGAGAGGGAAGGGGAAAGAAAGTAGTCCATAGGATTAAATGTAGCTGAAATCAGCAGGGTTTGGAGAGAGAGCAGGGTCTAGGGTGGAGTGAGCTGTGGTAGAGGTTATGGTGGATGCAAAGGAATGTGATCATGGAGGAAGTGAAATCCAGTATTCCCTTTTCCCAGGATAAAAGCCCCATGTGTTCACAGGGGTTGGCATCACTAGGCATCTGCCAAGGCCCCCACCCCAGCAGGGGGACAACTACCACCAGCACAAGCCCTGCTGCTGCTGCTGCTGCTGCTGCTCCTCGCTGTCACTGCCTACTCCCCTGCCCGGCGTGAGCAAGCAGCAGCTTCTTCTTGCCGCTCCCTTTTCCTCTGCTTGGTAGTATGGATTGGGTCCAGAGGAAGAGGGCAAGCAAATGGGCAGCAGTGAGGAAGAAGGGGGCCTACTGAAGGCATCTTGCCCAGGGCCCACCAAACCTGGAGAGTTCACCGCAGCTGGGGATAGAACCCCAGAATCCTGGCTCCTTCCCCCAGTTGAGGACCAGAATCTTGTTGTAAGCCTCCTAGATTCTCTAGGGAGAGCCACCCATCCCACCCCCAGAACTGTCATGGAACTGGGAATCCTAAGAGATGCTGGATTTGTGGATAAGGTGGCATGTGGAGACATGGGAATGACTTGGAGTGAGCGAGACTCAGGGGTGGGTCTGAGTGGCTTACCTGCAGCCTGTGTGCCTGGCAGGGGAAGCTAGCTGCGAGTGGAGAAGCGACTGAGCAGAGCAGCAGTACTGGTGCAGAGTGGGACACGTGGACGACCTATAGAAGGCAGCAGAGAGACGGAGCAACAGAGAGAGACAGGAACAGAGAGAGAGAGAGAGAGGATGGATGGATGGATGGATGGATGAGAGGGGAAGGTGTGTGTAGGGGATAGGTATATGTGGAGATAGATGGAATGTGCATGCCAGAATGAGTAGATGGAGGGGCAGAGAAAGGGGGAGGAAGAGAAGAAGAAAAAACACAAAGTCAAGAAAAAGAAAGACAGCACTGAACAAACAGAAAAGAAAAAAAACATAGCACTGCCCCCAGGCCAAACAAAGAGACTCAGCCACACACTGGGCCACGGAAAGAAGAGAGAGAGAAAAAGTAAGAGAGAGAGAGAGAGAAACAGACAGCAGCAGTTCCCTGGGGACAAGGATGTGAGGTCACGGAGCCACAGGAGCACGGGTCAGGGAAGAGATAGGCAGCAGGACAATTTGGGCCACAGAATCATGGGCAGCCTGGTATGAGAGAGCAAAAAAGCACTATGGCCCCAGGGACACAGAGCTACAGAGGAAGAGACAGAGAAGTGGGAGACTGGCATAGGGAGAGCCAAAAACGTGGACAACGAGCAAGGGCCAAGTTACTCATTCTGCAGGAAGAGTAGAGGGATTCAGGAAAGAAGTGCAGGGCGCCAGGGTTGAGGGGGCTTAGAAAAGCAGACATGTGGAGAGGTACCTGTGAGGGCTGGTCTGCTGCGACCCAAGCAACCACTTGGGCTGACAATATTTATAAGAGATCCTGAAACCTCCGGGAAGGCGCTGACATGCAGGCCTCAGATGGACCACAAATGCTCATGCATCCCAGCATCCTTTGCAAAAATGCAGGGAGCCTTCCGGCACACCTCTGGGGTTGTGCCACTCAGTGCAAGCAGTATGTCTTGGGAAGGCCCTGGGCTTAGCCAATTTGTTCCTCCCTCCCAGAGGTGCCTGTGGGAGGAGGCACTATAGGAAGCTTGGGGGGGGGGGGCATGTCTCATTGGGAAGGCTCCAAATGTGAACAAGGAGTGTGGAGCATCGAATGGGAAGGAAAGAGAGGAGAGTGTATACGTGTGGCTAGCTTAGCTGTCAGGGTCATACAAGGTCAGAAGGATGGATCTGTAAGGGAAGCTGGACAGGAGGAGCAAGAGATCCGGTGGGGCCTGCAGAGGTCAAAGCAAAGAGAGGCAACCAAGAAGGATCCAGGTGGAACCAGTGAGTTTCTGGCTAAGCCAAAACACCCACCCCTGCAGGTCAGGAGAGCCACACTGAAGAGCAGCCTTCCCCAACCTGGTGCCCGCCAGGTATGTTGGACTACGATGCCTGGGATTATGGGAGCTGTAGCCCAACATATCTGTAGGTAACCAGGTTGGGGAAGGCTGCTGAAGAGAATTCAAAACTCTGCCAAAATACAGGATTCGGCATTTCTTCTCAAATTCCCCGCCCAAAATAAAACAAACGGCCATTTTCTCAACAAAAACGAGCCAGGCAGCTTGGGGAAAGGGGAAAACCATGACTTGAGGGGTGGAGGTTTGTTAACACCCCCAGCCTGCCTGCCCCGCCCGCAAACGAGGAAGCCATTTCCCCTGGGGAACAGAGGACCAGACCTTGGAAGGGAACCACAGCTGTGATTAGAGGAGGAGGAAGGGGAGACTTAAAGGCGGTGGGTCCATTTCAAAGTGCTTTGCAACCTTGAGCTCAATCCAGCAGCCAATCACATGCAAAGATGCCTTCCATCCTACCTGTACAGAGACTTAGGCAGGGCTTAGCCCCAGAAACTGTTTCCAGCCCAAGGGCTCAATCCTTTTATCTTTCTAAAAGCCAGTTCTTGGTTCCCTGTCATGCTCCAGTGCAACCCCAGCTCAAATAAAATCCCAGGATGGGTGGGAATCCATGCAGAATCCGAATACCTGCGATTCTCAATGGCTCCCACTAAGCCCCAGGATACAAAGTAAAGCGGCTGCAGTTGGCAAGGGCTGGGGGAGAAGGGGGCAAAGGCAGGCTCAGCCCCTACCCCAGCCTTCCCCAGTGTGGTGCCCTCCAAATTTTTGTACTTCAGCTTCCATCAGCCCCAACCAACATGACCAATGGTGGGCCATTCTGGGAGTTGTAGTCCAAAACATCCAGAGTCCACCTGGCCGGGGAAGGCTGCCTTATCTCCCAACACACTTTTACTTCTTGCTATATATATAAGGAATGGCTGCTTTCCCCTCCTATGGGAAATGTTGCACTGGAGTCACAAAAGCTACCCCACTACTGTAGAAAGCATGTAGCCTCGCTGCACCATTCCACCCCAACCGTCTTTGCGACAGACAGGTGTCTACCCCATCTCCCACCATCATGACGGGTGTTTTGTCTTTGCCAAAAACAACAAAGGTGTCACTAAGCATGTGCAGAGTGCCTTTGCTGCAATTCTAAGTAAGCCAAACAAGTCCTGGGCACATCTCAGATTAGAAGGCAGAGACAGGGTGGGACTTGCAGGAAGACCCGCATGCCAAATCACTCATTTTACATATAAAAGGACTTAAATGTCCCGGATCAGATCAGGGCCAATATATGAACCACTGTTCTTGTTTGCAACACTGGCCAGCTGGATGCTTCTGCTTGTTTGCAAGCAAGACCTCAAGAGGATGGCTCTTCATCTGCCATTTCCCCCCAGCACGTATTCAGAGGTATATTGCTGCTGTACATGGAGGTTCCACAGTTAGCCCAAATAAAATGAGCAAATAAATGAGAGCTACAAATGATGCCTGGGAGCCCTGGATACCAACCCCCTCCCCTCCCTTGCTTCCTGCTCAAACCACTGCTCAATGCTCCCCGTTGCCAAACCAAAATAAAGAAAAGATGCCCAGGAAAGATGCGGGTCCACTGCTCGGTGCCAATTCCTGCTCCTCCAACTGAGGTTGGAGCTCAGAAGTCCTGTTTCCCAGCCCTTCCCCTATGGGAGTTCACCGCCTTTGTAGGAACAGAGTAAGGGCACCTGAACATAAATTTGTTTTGCTTCCTGTTTTCAACAGTGTTACACATCACTAAAGGAAATTAAAAAGGGTTTGCTAATGCAGTTTCAGGAACTGGAGCATGGGAGGAGGGAGGGGGAAGGATGGAGAAATGAATGCTGGGGCAGGTTTCTGTATAAGAGCACGGCTCTCAAAAGGAATTCAAGAATGTCATGCTTGGAACCTGTTTAAAGCCCTGCCTCGGAAGGTGTGGACCTGTCAAAGTAGAGGGAACACCTGAGCAAGTGCAGAGTATATAACGGTCACACTGAGCAAGCAGGGCCCATTGGAGTCCACCAGGAGAAGGGCCTTCAGTGTGGTGGCTCCATTTCTCTGGAACTCCCTGCCTCTGGAGATCAGGCAAGCTCCGACATTGTGCTGCTTTCGGAGCCTGCTGAAGACCTCCTTGTTCCAGGAAGCCTTCTCTGTTGTCCAACCACCACTGTACTTTTAGTTTGTTTTCAACATATTGTCTCTTTTGTCTGTTTTTGTCTTTTTATTGTTCACCGCTCCGGAATCTGCTTGATGTGGAGCAGTCTACAAATACTGTAAACAACAACCACGCATCAGCAGCTGGGGCTTCCAGGCAGGATAGGCCCCCTCACATGTCTCTACTGGGAAATGCAGTACAGAGCCCAAGAATGAAGAGGGTCCCAACATGTCCACATCACTCGCACTTTCAGAGGTCCAGGCCCCATCCCTTTATTGGAGGGGGGGGCGACCCTTCCTACCTATCCACTGCCTGGCTTTCCTACATCAAGTTTGGGTTACTGAAAGTGTGTTGAGACTGAATCTGCCATTTCCTCCACCCTCATATTCCCAAAGGCTTCCTGCAGCTCCTCCTCCTCCTCTGGCATCCACCCTGCAGGGGAAATGCTTCTTGCAGGGCTTGGGGAAGGAGAGGCTATACTGCTCTCCCCACCCAGCAAACCTCCCTGCCCCACAATGTTATTTTGTTACATTTATATCCCACCTTTCCTCCAAGGAGCCCAAGGCATCGTACATGATCCTCCTCCTCTCCATTTTATCCTCACAACAACCCTGTGAGGTAGGTTAGGCTGAGAGTCCGTGACTGGCCCAAAATCACCCAGTGAGCTTCATGACCAAGTGGGGACTAGAACCGGATCTCTCGAGTCCCAGTCCAACACCCTAACCACTACACTACACCACACTGTCACAAGACACACAACACCCCCTGATCTGGAGATGAGCTCGCTAAAGCCCTGCATGTCCTGCTCCTATATATACACAGTAACACACACACTAGAATCCTCATTGCCCGTATATCTTTTAACAAATATATATTACAAAATGAGAGTGCATGCTCTGGAAAGGCTCTCTTAACACCTAAGATCTGTGTTGCTGATCGTCCCGAGTATGTCCAAGGAAGGAATGTCTCACTTGCTGGCTTTGGCCAAAGTTTTGCCCAGCATTCATTGCAGGAATCCCAGCTGCAATCAGCTGGCGCCAGAAGGGTGTCCACTAGCATTTGGTCAGTGGTCGGCAGTCTACCTTCTGCCCATTCCTGCCGTCTCCCTTTTGTAGTCGCTCTGCCTGCTCACGAATAATCCTGTGAGAGCTGCCTCCTCATGCACCTTGAACCCCACTGTGCTCCCACACCCCTAATTAGAATGACTGGCTGCGGCTTAGATTTCCAGCCAGGAGAAGTAGGAAGGGTCCACTCACAAGTCAGACTCCATAACTGCGTCTCTCTCTCTCTTTCTTCTCTCTGCAAACTTCTCTCTTTGCACACGCGTCCCACCCACTTCTTCAAGAGTGGGGGGGGGGGATCTGGTGAGCAGAGAGGGGCAGCTGGGCTTCACACACACCCTCCTTGGTGGACGCAGGGTTTGCAAACCCACAGGGCGTAACTCTTTCACTTCTCTCACCCCCCCCCCTCCATCAGCTGATCATCCTAGACGGAAACCAAAGGTTGGGGCATAAGGGAGAGTATCCGAATTAACACATTAAATGCTGGTTTACTGTTCACAGTTGTTTTGAACGGTGATGAATGGGGGAAAGGCCTGAGGATGAAAACGGATAAAAACACCCTCATCTCCCTTTTGTTTTGTCAGCACTTCCCTTTGAACAAGTTCTTTTCTTTTTAAAGTACATTTTATTAAACTATTTGAGAAAGGTGGTTTTTTTTTTAATAGCATATATCACATCTGCTTTAGAACAGGCATATCAAAATACATGAAATAATACAAGAAACATAACGCTTGACCCAGCAGGAAATTATCAGCAAATTATTATTCTTAGGAAAGCAACAAGAGAAACAAAGGACACAGAACCCACTATTCCCTACCCTTGTCACAAGCGGGTGTTGATGAAATGTAATGCAAACGCCTTACTGGTTATAATAAAATCCCTAAGCAGTTCACATATAAAATTAAAGTAAACAATTCCAAAATTCCTATATAATCCCTATATTTTTCCGGCTTACAGTCATTCACAACATGGCTATTTGCATACACAAAGAAAAGACATCAAGGGAGGGATACAGAAATCCTGCCCTTCCCAGCCCAGTACTGCCAACTGACCAAAGAAAATACAAAACCTGGTCTGCTCCTCTGCCTTTAAGAGCAGCTCAATCTATAGAAATCAGCAGAAGCTTTTCATGGCATGAACATAAGCATTATCACCCACTAATGTCTGCCAATTTAGCTGCTCTTAAAGGCACAGGAGCAGAGACAGGTTGAAAAGCTGGCAACCCCATCCCCACATCAATCAGATCGTATGCCCATCCCAGGGGTCCTAAAAGTTCTGTGGCTCCCTGGCTCCCAGCTTTTACCAGCTATAATCTATCGGGCCTCGTACAGAGTCCAAAGAAACTGAAGAACAGGACCCAGGAGTCCTGCTTCTTAGCACACGGCCTGACAGGCCATATTCCCAGAAGTTGGGGCAGACCACCCAGAGACGTCCTGGTTCTCAGCCCAGCCTCCTCTTCAGCCTAGGAAACTACCTTCCAAGCCCTTCCCTCTAGCCAAGCTGAGCCCAATTGTGGCTTCCTTCCTTTGCACAGGCCTGGCAGCCTTTATCTCCTGCAACTTTAGAAGAGCACGGGGTGGGAGATAAATCGCCTCTGCTGGAACTATCAACAGGAAGGGAGGCGCCTTAGAAGCAGAGCATGGCTTCTGCAAGATATCATACTCGGAACAAATTACCTCCCCCCCCCGCCCCTGTACACCTATTGTCATATGTACAGGATGCTGTCTGTTGTGAACTAGTAAACTGCACCTAATACATAACAAGGGCCTTTCTAGATTATTGCTTTAGCTCAGTGTTTCCAACCGTGGGTCCCCAGATCTTTTTGGCCTACAACTCCTATGCTGGCTGGGGCATGCTGGGAGTTGTAGGCCAAAAACATCTGGGGACCCACGGTTGGAGAACACTGTGTTTAGCTGGTCACGTTCTACTGGGAAGCTCTGCAGCATAAGCCCCACCGAAACGTAGCTGCGGTTTATTTCCAGAGAGGCTCCTGCTTGGATTGTGCCATTTGTGCGCAGCTGTTACTCAGCCACGTGGGATCTACGGTAAATGGCTGGCCCCTGGTTAGCACAACTGTTGTAGGGAGATCATAATTTCTCAGTCCTCAAACAAGTGACATTGTGTTGCTAGGAAAATGCCACTGCCACCCACCCACCCGGCCCCATCAAACTAGCACTCCCATTCCTTTGCAAGTCTCACTGGCACACCTCTCGGTTGGTGCACAGGCACTGGTGTACTGGTAAATGTTGAAGTGGGGGAGCTCATCATGACAATCCCCATAGCTGAGTCCCCAAGGGGAGACCAAAAAGGCAGGCAGCTAGGAGCAGGTCTTTTGTAAAGCTAACAGGTCTTCTTAATTGCTCATTCAAGACCAAGCCATCCCCCAAATACTTATGTCAAGTATATAACAACAAGGAACAATATAATCTTACTGGGAAAATCCATCCCCCCCCCCAGCTACTGTGAGGATTGCAGCTAAGCTCAGAGGGGACAGGGAGTGCTGAGAGGGGTGGCAGATGATGTCAGCGTCCCTGCTAGTCAAAAGGGTGTTGGCGTTGCGTCCCTGCAAGCCCTGGATCCACTATACCAGTGTTCTCCAACCGGGTCCCCAGATGTTTTTGGCCTACAACTCCCAGCATGCCCCAGCCATCTGGGGACCCAAGGCTGGAGAACACTGCACTATACCACCGTGCACATGTCATAATTGGTGACAAGTGGCATCCTCCGCCTCTGCCCTCACAACTCTCTGCCCCAGTGATTTGAGATCTGCAGTATCTTTTTCCTTGATTGTTAACAGCCCCACTCTGCATAGGACCGGGCTACAACAGGGGTGGGCAGAAGGTAGATTTGGATTCACCGGTAGATCTCTAGGTGATTTGCAGTTGATTAGCAAGGATTTCTGACTCCAGATTGTTTAAGAATAGCAACAAAAAAATGACACACACACACACACACACACAGAGCGAGAGCTAAATTATACTGCTGAAATGAAGCTTATTAACTAGTGGTTTTTTGTTTGGAATGACTGTGAGCCCTATTCAGTTCTGGTCCTCAAAACAAATTAATGAGCTCAGAATTCTGTAATTCAAAGTGTAAGTCTTCTACACCAGGCTCTGATTAGATCTTGGGGTTGTAGTTAAAAAAGAAATTAGATCCTGCAAGCCTGATTTAGCCTGCCCGCCTCTGGGCTATAAGAAGCTCAGAGCTGGCTGCTGTACCACTTCGGAAGTAATAAGGAAGGGAGGGATACATTTTTATTTGTTTGTTCATTCATTCATTATATGTATACCCCGCCTTTTTTCCTGCAAGGAACTCAAGGCGGCTTCCATAATCCTCCTCTTCCTCCTCCTCTCTGTATTATCCTCACAACAACCCTGTCAGGTAGGTTAGGCTGAGAGTCAGTGACTGGCCCAAAGTCACCCAGTGAGTTTCACGGCCAAACAGGGACTAGAACCCGGATCTCCCGAGTCCCGGTCCAACACTCTCGCCACCATTTTCCCCGAGTTGATGGTGCACAGTGCCTAAGAATGTGAATTGTGAGCTGGGAAGTCCCCGTCCCCACTGCCCAATTCAAATCATAACTTATCCGTAGACTCCAGTCATATTCATACTGCTTGCAGCACAGTGGTTGTGGCCAGGTGGAAAGAGCAGTTGGTCAGTAGGCCAGTGGGAGAGCAGCTGCAGGTAGGACTAGGAAAGATTCCCAGTCTGAAACCCGGAGAGCCACTGCCAATCACTGCAGACAATACTGAGCTAGATGACCAATAGTCTGGCTTGATATGAGGCAGCTTCCTAGGTTCCTAAGCTGGAAACGCCGAAAAATTCAAATCTCGGCTCACCCATGAATTCACCAGGGAAAGGAGCAGTTATTAGGAAGGAGCCTATCTCTTGGCCTCGGCCTGCCATAGGCAAAATGGTGATAATAAAACTGGCTTACAGCTGCACAGGGATGTTGTGATAATTGCTGAGGTGTGTGTAAGTGAAGTACTTTGAACACGTCAAACGTGCTAAAGTATTTTACGTTTGCAGCACTGCCACACCATTTTGTGAACATTCCCCCCCCCTTTTTTTCCGTAAAAAAAGAAAGGAAAGGAAAGAAATAGGCTGTGCGCTCCCCCATGCCAGTTCTGGAAGACACACCAACCCTGTTTCTTTTCCTTTTTTTTTTGCACAAGGACCAAAGCTGTAAATAGGCAATACTATGTGTGTGCATGTGTGCAGAATATAACTATCCTGCTATCCCTATAAGGCAGTGTTCTCCAACCTTGGGTCCCCAGATGTTTTTGGCCTACAACTCCCAGCATGCCCCAGCCCTGGGAGTTGTAGGCCAAAAACATCTGGGGACCCAAGGTTGGAGAGCACTGCTATAAGGGATGTTGCCTTACTAGCCTGTATCGAGCCAGCTCTGACTTTAGCACTAACAGTGAAATTGGGGGGGGCGGGGGGCAGGGTTGGTCATCTGGAAACACCCCAATTATATCTCAGAACACTGCTAGTGCGTGCCAATTTTTAAGTTCTCACTATTTTAACATCTGCCGAGTGAGATGGTATGCCGATCACAAATACTGCATATTTGTTCTGCGTAAACATGCAAAGGTGCTTCCTGGTTTTGTAGGGAAGTGTATCTACCTTGAAATAATCCTTTTCAAACTCTTTTGTCAGGGCGTAGCAGACCACAGAGAAATGACTGGTTCATTTGGCATTATCATACCATGAACACACTGAGCATTTAAAGCAAATTGTGCATACCTGGGGTTTTCCTTTCCTATATGTTGGAGGTTGTTTGGGGGTGGGCATGGGTGGGGAGGGAAGGAAGTAGGAATTGAGGAGTTTGATCTTTGTGGATTCTTATATGAACTGACCTCCTGGAGTAACGTCCAGATAGGAACTTAGTTATACACTGGCCTTTTGCATTTCCTGAATGTTATGAGGCCGTTCTCTACTAAAAAAAAACATACAAAAATACATTTGAGATCAAATATACTTCTCGTAGAGGGCAATGCCGCAACCCACAGGTGTCACCTCACCTATGAAAGGAGGAAGGGTGGCAGAGCTAGAGAGGAGGACCCCAAAGGTCCTGATAAAGCAGTGCTTTGTGTAGATTTTATACCCGCCTTTAAGGAGTACCCTAAGTGCTATCTAGCATTTTCCACACCCTGCTATGGAACGCTAGGTGCCCTCTGGAGCAAAACAGCACACTCCCAAGGCTCGCTTGGTTCAGCTCAACTTTCGGGTCCATCAAGAGAAATGCTTCTGCTAACTAACAGACAAACACACACTAGAGGGCAGTATTCACTGCACAGAACACCTCATCCACTACATATTTCCCCGTCCACGTTTCCCTGGCTTCCTCTGTGCTTAATTTAAACATTGGAAAGTAGCAGAGAGTTCGGTCCTGCCTGGAAACATGGCTCCTGCTCTGGAACACCTTGCCACAGACATTTTAGAGCTACTTGTGCTTAGTAGAGACACTCTGCTTGAAAGATCTCATTTTTCTTGACCTGTTCCAGGCCTGAGCCATGCATAGCATTGAGGAAAAGTCCCAGGGCTAAGCCCTCTGTCAAATTGAAGCCCAAACTCCTTCTCTTTGTCCCACAGGGGCCTGCTTCACTTATGCTGTTCTGCTTCCTCAGGTGAGCCAAACCAAGGAGGGTTCAGCTGGCCTGGCTTGGCCTTGTTGTAGCCAGTGGAACTGATAGCCCATGGGCCTCAATTCGCCTGAGGAAAGGGGCAGAATATAGGAGGGAGTTTGCTACCCCAGTGGAGGATAGGTCAGCTCCGAGCAGTCAGAGTTTTGTAGGGATAATTCTCCTGCTTCAGCAGAAAGGCAATGACAACCACTCTTGTACCCCTGCAGCCTCCTCTCTAAGGCTTTATACTTCCCTGCCAGCCTCTCCTCACCGATGGACAGTAGGGGGGTGGCATTTCCCAACCAGCACGTCTCTGCTGTTCATATTTCCCAGAATGCTCCCTTCCTGGTGGCAGAGTGACATTAAGATAGGGGTAGGCAACTTGTGGCCCTCCAGGTATTATTGGACTACAACTCCCATCAGTCCTAGCCAGCATAGCCAATGGTGATGGATGATGGGAGCTACAGTCCAACTGTGGGAAGCTGTGTGGATCTAGAATTGGCCTCCACAGTCACTTACGGACCCATCGCTAGAGTCTACACAATTTTATACGATTTCCTCTTTTTATAATTTTCTTTTTGTAACTTTATCCTGGAAGACAATCCTACTCGGTCACGAGTGATTGCCTACACACAGTCCAACAACATCTGGAGGGCCACAAGTTGCCCATCCCTGCATTAGGCAAACCAACGGCACCAGGGGGGAGAAAGAGAGCCAAGCCTAGTGCTCAGGTGGGGAGTACAAAGCCTGTCCCACTATTACGTTCATGCAGCTGTTTGGGGAGCGGAGTAAGTTAACTCACTTTTCCTCCACTTCCACACAGGCAAGTGTGACTTTCTCCAAAGCACAACCCCTACTATTTGGCACAGCTCCAGTCACAATAATTGGTTTTCCCAAAGCAAAAATCATTTGTTAAAATGACTTTACTGCCATTTCAGTAGGAGCAATATATTCAAAGTTGAGAGAACAGGGGATGCCTGCCAGATGGGTTAATTCATAGACTTTCATAGATCATAGAGCTGGAAGGGGCCTACTAGGCCATCGAGTCCAACCCCCTGCTCAATGCAAGAATCTAGAAGAGGGGTCTCTCATCCAAGTAAAATCCAGGCCTGACCTTGCTTAGCTTTCCACGCTCAGACAATTTGAATGGGGTACTTTCTGGCTCACTGCTCGTGGTCTCCGAGGTCATTACTCTATACCTGCCTTCCCCAACCTGGTTCCCTACAGATGTGTTGGGCTAAAACTCCCAGCATCCCAAGCTAACATGGGAAAGCTGCACTACATTAATGCCTGTTTGCCTCCTGACCTTCCCCTAGCCCATCCCTGGCCTCTCCCAAAACTATAGGGATTGTAGCACATCACATTTATATTTTGTACAGCGTCCAACATGCCTCTGGCACTAATAAATGCTAAAACCATATCAAGTATGTGTGAGCAGGGGAGATGTATAACTTCTCTTGCTCCTGATTTGTTTGTCAATATGGATAGAGTACAGCAGTGAGTTATACACTTACAGCACAATCCTATTTGTCTACCCAGAGGTAAGTCCCACTGTGTTCAATGGGACTTACTCTCAGGCATAGGTGCATAGGATTGCAGCCTTAAGGCCATTAAATCAAGACACTTAAGCATGGCTTGCTCTGTGTTAGACGGCGGGCATTAGCCTGGGTTTGTGAACACATGCTGTTTGCCATCTCTCCTTCTCTCCGTCCCTCCCTCTCTCTCACACACATACACACGCACACTGCAACACCACAGATCAGGACGTGACACCCTCAGCACTACCCCCCATCCCATTTCCCACGTCTGTCTCGTTTTTATGTGCTCATGGAAAGTCTGAAGGTGATGCGTTTATTAACGTAAGAGGGCTAACACGGACACACTATAATTACATCTGTATCCTGCCCTTCCTAATCTTAGCCTCACAACAATCCTGTGAAGTAGGTTAGGCTGAGAAGACACATGTTTAATAGGACTCTAAAATCAGGCACAGAGAAAGTATGCTTGCTCCAATCTTGGCACTCTTCTCACATTACGTTTGTACCAATCGTAAGATGCAGTTGTGTGGATCTGTAACGTTAAAAAAAGTGTGAAATATTCTTCAAACTGTCCACACAATACCAGCCCTGGTTTTGTAACCTGAGTATATTTAGACGAAGCCTTGCAATTATTGATCTGCTTCAGTGCATCACTTATGGTAACAAGCAGAGTTACAAACAGGGAGTGGTTTGGTAGCAGCTTCATCTCATTTTATTGCAGCAATGTGATGAGAGAATCTACCTCGCCATGCAGTGCAGCTATTAAAAGCACAGGAGCTCTCTTTAGGGCAACAACTGGCAATGCTATTTATGGGAGTCACTGCAGTGGCAAGCCGGTTGGCACAGCCCCCGTGCCCCAGTGAGACTTTACAACAGAGTTACAGGTTATGTTAAAAGCCAGCAGGAACCATATGGTCTGGTCCACTGCGCACCACAGGCTGTTAGGTTTGCCCTCAATTATTTCGGAAATGAACCCAGACCCCTCAGAGTGGCTCTTTTTAGGGACTGGTCTGGGACAGCATTGGCTCTAAAAAAAAACATATTGAATGATGCTAGGAACCACCACAGAGCCACTGATCTTCAGGTGCTTTCAAAGGCCTTCTGGGGTGGGGGATAGACTGCAGTCAACAGCACCAGAGTAAAACACCCAGATTTCTAAGTCCAGGAAGACAGATTTTGCCAGTCCACTAAGAGAAGAACACAATGAAAACTAGTAGTGCACATTATGTCTGAGTCGTTGATCCAATAAATTTAGCACAATGGATGTGATCTACTTTGGCCAGTGGGGCAGGGTTGCCTGCATTGGTTCTGCATGTTCCAGGCAAGTGTCTTCAGTCTTCAAAGGCAGCTAAGAAATGCATTTATTATTATTAATCATCAGAGGGGAAAAAAGTCAGCTACTGAAGTCAGTTACCAGACTCGGCTGCAGCTTTTCCCACCCCTGTAGCATTGCAACAGGACAAGCAACCCCTGTCAAAAGTCCTTCTTCCACACAAGGGACTGTCCCCCTTTGCAACCTGGTGTTCATTAAAAATAAATAAATGGCTAGATGAATTTTTCCACACTGGATATGTTATAGCAGGAGAGTGCAGAAGTACCAAAAAATGAAACCCTGGGGGACAAAAAAATAAATCAATGTACGCCTGGGGTACAGGTGGGGATAGTGTCACTCATCACTAATAATGTCCCAGGGAATATCCAAGCGTTGCTTGTTGACACACCACCATATCCCATTCCACTCAGCAAAAACAATTGCAAAGGATGTGCTATCTGTGGAAAATACTGCATTTTCCCCAGGGACAAAAATATTTCAGTCTGAATGTTGGTGAAATGGAGATGTCCCAAAACAGAAACACTTATAAGAGTATATGAACTTCCCACTGCTGGATTAGATCAAGGCCCATCTAACTCAACATTCTCTTTCCGACCACAACTGGGCAGATGCCTTTGGAAGCTCACAAGGAGGGAATGGATATCATAGATTTCCTCTGTTGTTTGTCCCTAGCATCTGTTATTCAAAGGTATACTGTCTCTGTACATGAAGGTTCTATTTTGTGACTAATGTAGAACTAAAGCTACTGTAGCAGAGTGATTAAGAGCGCAATCCTATGCAGCAAGTTTAGACAGAAAAAAAGGCCTACAACTCCCAGCATGCCCCACGTTTTTTCCATCTAAACTTGCATAGGATTGCACCTTAAAGAACTGCGCTCTAAACTAATATTTATTATTATTTATATAGCACCACCAGTGTGTATGGCACTTAACAGAGTATAATAGGGCAGGTCCCTGTCCCAAGGAGCTTCCAATTCAAATCCCACTCACTAAGTGGTCTTAGGCAAGCCACTCTCTCTCAACCTCAGTCCTCATCCCCTCCAATCTGCAATGTGAGGATCCTAATACCGATTCTACTTTACAGGGATTTTGTAAGAATTACTGAGAAAAGCAAACGTGAACTTTGAACAGTCTAAAGTCGAGTCCTAAGTATTCTCTAGCTATCTATCCTTGCGGGAATTCGCCTAACACTTTTATAAAGCCCACTAAACAAGTAGCCATCACCATTCTTGCAATTATTGTAGTTCTACCTTGTTGAAGATCAACTAAGCTCTGATATACCAATACCAAACTCATTCTCTGAGTGCTGATCCTTATGTAACCAAAATGGCACTATCCGGGCACATGTGGGAACTATAAACAGGTTTGGGGGAATCCCAAGGTTTACAGAAATACAAAAAAAGGGGGGGAATCCTGGGGGGACCCCAAAAACAGCTAAATGACTGAGCATGGTCAGCAGGCACAAAATGCTGACTGTGTGTGGGGGGGGGAACTGGGGGAGAGGACTGGAATGGAGTATCTTGGAAGAGGGCATGGGTGGATGGATGGCATCCTGAACAAGAGCATTCCACACTGCAACCTTTTGTTGCCAGTCTCACTTGTATAATTGATAAAGCAGGGTGCCTTGTTTGTTAAGGAATTATAAACACTGCAGGGTGAACTTTGGGGCTGGCAGATGGTACAGATGCCAACCTATACGCCAGCCCTTCAATTGATTCCCCACTCTCTTTTGGCCTCTGCTGGCAGCTAGCGATGTAGTCCCACACTTCCAAGTTCTTCCAGGGGAGTGGGAAGAAGGAGCTGCAGGTAGATTTAGGGTTTGGAAGGTGCCCACCCACAGGAGCAGCCTTCAGTTGACAGCTATGTCCAAGCAAGTAGCCTAGTAAACAGTTCTGCGGGCAATTAACTTAAGTTCAGTGTGCTTCTTTGCAAGGCTGCTGTAAAAATCTAAACCTGCTTTGCATGTAGACGCTTAGCTATTGCCCAATTTGCATTTTCGTTATATAACCAGAATACTCACATCATGGAATCCGTGTCTATTTTTGCTCTCGCAAGCGGCCCAATTTAGAGCGAACATTGGATAATTAATACTGCGTGAGCATAAACATATAGTTTATATTGAGCTTCTCTTAATCCTTTGTTTCATAACATTTATGGTTTTAGGATTGCTGTGTATGCTTTATTTAAACAGAGCCTATAGTACATTATTTTCACCTATGGTATGCTTTTAAAGATTTTTAATGGTTCATGTTTGCATATTGGTTTTGTTATTGCACCAGCCAGCCTTAGCAGTGTTAAAAAGAAAGAAAGAAAAGGAGCTAAGATACTATCATTGATTCATTCGCTTAGGGTGCAATCCTATGCATGCTGGCTGGGGCATGCTGGGAGTCGTAGGCCTTTTTCTGTCTGAACATGCATAGGATTGCACCTTTAAATACCATGAGTACCCAGAGACAGTTTTGCATTAATAGAAAGAAAATGTATAGAACATATTGGATTGGACCTAATTTTACCCAGCATGCTGCCTCTGAAGGTGCTTTGCTCAAGATGGATTTTCCACGTGGAGTTTAGATGGCTTGTATGTAGGGAACAGGATGTACCCCCAGGTGTACAACACCATCACTTGTGATGATCACAGATAAGTCTATTTCACTTTGCCGGTCCTTATGTAGCCAAAATGGCACCACCCACAAACAAGAGGGAGGTATCCGCATGCTCGGGGAAACCCCAAAGTTGGCAGAAGTAGGGGAAAAAAGGCTTTAGGAAAGAAAACCCTCTAAGGGGGCTCCCAACCCCCCCCCCAAACAGCAACATCCATCCAAGGAGGACTGAACTTTGCTCAATGGTCATAGAGTGCTGGCTGGCTGACTGTTTGGGGGAGCAGGGGGACGAGGAAAACCAGGTGGAGAGGGAGAGTAGAATGGAGTGGCTGAAAACTAGAACAGGAGCACTCTACACAGCAACTTTTTGTTGCAAGTCCCACTTGTGTAGTCTAATAGCAAACTCACTTTCTGAGTACTGATCCTTTTACAGTAATACCTTGGATTGCAAGTAACTTGGTTTGAGAGCGTTTTGCAAGACAGGCAATTTTTTAATTATTTATTTTAAAAAATTTGACTTGATATACAGTAATACCTTGGATTGCAAGTAACTTGGTTTGAGAGCATTTTGCAAGACAAGCAAATTTTTAAATATTTATTTAATTTTTTTTTACTTGATATACAAGCGACGTCTTGCAATACAAGTACTGTAGTACAGCTTAAATTAAACATCTCTGTACAAATTTTGGGGGGGGAATTTCGTTTTGATATAAGAGTGTTTTGGATTACAAGCACGTTTCCGGAACAAATTAGGCTCTCAATCCAAGGCATGACTGTATAGCCAAAACAGCAGCACCCATGCACAGAAGGGTTGTATCAGCAGGCTTCAGGGAGCCCAAAGTTTTGAGGAAGTATAAAAGTCTTTTCTTTTGAACTAAAGCGGAGACACGCCCAGCCCAAACAGAACTGTGCATGTTTAGTGGGCATAGAATGCTGATTGGTGGGGGGGTTGGGGGGGGAGAAAACCGGGGCAGTGAGGAGGGGGAATGGAGTGGCTGAAATCCTGAATAGTGGCACTCCACATGGCAACATTTTGTTGCAGCTCCCACTGTCATGTTTAGTACCTGTTTGCTCTGGTCCACAGATTCTCCATTTGCAGCAACAAAATAAGAGTATAAAAACTGTGCTACATGCAAAAATCTATACATTTACCCAACAGTCAGATGATTGGTGTGAGGATGGTCGTCGTGTGTATGCGTGTCCCACAGAAGCTGGGAGAAGAGTAGACGTGGGGGCCAAGTTCCAATATTTAAGAAGCACTGCCTTATGGGCAAGAATAAGGCTATTTCATTCTGCCAATGCTACAGTGGTGCTGAATAGTCTAAGACTTCAAAGTTATCTAATTTGTCTGGGATTTATAAGTATTTTTCATAACTAGATACTGGATTTTTGGTTTTGTGTGTGCAGAAAGTAGTTTATTTCCCTACTGACTGGCTGACCACATTTATTAGCCACTTCTCCACAAATGATTGAAGTAATGTACAACCACAATAAAATTACAAATTACAAACCAACGACAAAACAAATCATCATCAACATAAAACCAATTCAATGAATATAACTACTAAAGATTCACCCCACAAAAAATCAACAGCAGCAACACTCGGACATCAAATCTTCTCAAGAAACCTCAACCCCCTGGCAGAACAGGTGAGTTTTATCTAACCTTCTAAAAGCAAGGAAAGGGGATTCATGAAGGGCCTCTCCAAGGAGAGCATACCAAAATTGTGGTGCCTGCACAGAAAAGGCCCTGCTCTGCACTCCCCACCTCCCTCACAGATGGAACTTGAAGCAAGACCTCATCTGACAATATTAATTGCTAAGCAGGGTTATATGGAAAATGTATGCTGGTTGTTCCAAGCCTTTTAGGAGAGGTTACCTTTTTCCAGTGATTAAACAACTCAAAAGAGCTAGGGCCTTGGAGTGGGAGCAGACAAACACATTTTACAACATTAGTACATTTTCTAGTGCCTGCCAAAGCACTCTGAAGCAGGAATACATGAAAAGGAGATAGGTATGCACAGCCAAAACCTCACCATTTTGGACATTACTCAATTAAATCACACACGGTTCTTTTTAAATGTTCTAAAAAACAACAACACGACATTTCAATGAGGCCAAAAACTCCTTAAGTAGTGCGTCATCACTACTTCCTTCTTACCACATCATATGCGTTTTGATTTTTTTTTTTTTAAGAAAGCATGTTTCTAGCCCTCATTTTTGCAGAGACATCTTTAGACACGTGAACAGATAGATGCACAAGTCCACAGAATAATGACGAAGCAAAAAGTATATCCAAGGCTCAGGAAGCAGCACAAAGTTGGGCTCTGGTAAGGTCTCCTTTGAAGTACAGTGTTCAGTTCTGAGTATCACAATTCAAAAAGGATCAGTGATCAACTGGAAAGGATTCAGAGAAGAGCTGCGAGGCTGACAAATGTCTAGAAGACAAATCGCACGAGGAAAGGCCGGTGGAAACTGGCATGTTTTGCCCAGAAGAAAGATTAAAGGGGGAAATCTGTTGAGAGTTTTTTGTGTATTTGGAAGAACATCATGCAGAAGAGGAAGGACTGTTCTCACGGAATCCACTAAGAACGGGACACAAAAAACAGGCTTAAGTGTGGCCCAACGGACGCTGAATCTTGCGAGCCCGACTGCTATGGCCTTTATTGTACGGCCTTGGGCAAGTCACTCTCTGCCAGACTCAGTTCCCCATCTGTAAAATGAGAACAGCAATGATCTTGTTGTGAGGGCAAATACAATGATGGTCAAGTGTTTTGCAATTTAAATAGCCAGTTCCCAACATCCTGTCCCTTTCTTACACCAACCATGTCAAAGGCAAAGATTGCTATTTGGGGAGGGGGTAAAACTGGAGGTATGGTAATATCGGTAATATCGTGTGGCTGCTGAACTGGGTGGTGGTGGAGGCACATTGGAAAGTGTGGGTGAATGACAAATAAAGAAGGGACAGGAGCAAAGTAGGAGGGATGGGTTAGGGGCAGGAGAAAGGTACTAGGTGGGGAAAGGGCTGGACCCCCACCCCAAAAAACCACCTACCCACCTCTGTGAAATTTCACAAGCCTTTAACTAGTACAGCCTTCCCCAACCTGGTGCCCTCCAGACATTTTGGTCTACAGCTTCCATCACCCGATGCTATTTGCCATGTTAGCTGGGGCTGATGGGAGTTGCCGCCCAAAACTAATGACCGGGTCCACACAACAGGATAAGCCACACTCAAGGGTTGTTATAGGTTGAGTGTGGATTGTTATTGAACCATGGGTTGTTGCTGAACCGTGGGTTATTGTGTTGTCTGAACCCAGCTGCGCTAACCAGCCATGGTTTGTTAACCACAAACAACCCATGAAGAGAAGCTATGGTTTGTTGTTGGGTTGTGAACTATGGGTTGTTCGTGGTTAACAAACCATTGTTTGTTAGTGCAGCCGGGTTCAGACAACACAATTACCCACGTTTCAACAACAACCCATGGTTCAACAACAACCCACACTTAACCCATACTCGACCCTTGCATGTGGGTTATCGTGTTGTCTGAACCCAATGTGTGTTTGTGCGGTTTATGCCTGTGTATGTGTACACAGATACATGCATACATACAGGTAAGATATAGATACACACACAGAGTAGTTGATTGCTCCTGAAGTAAGGAAAAATGTCCTCTTAATTGTAAAGATGTCTCAAATGAAATAATAACATTACATTGGCAATGGGACAAGATGCCTAGAGAGGTAGTGGAACCCTCTTCTTTGTTGATGTTTCTCTAACTTTGCAGTATTCACACTTGAGGCAAAAAACCAATGTAGGATAGATTCAGGTGAGAGCCAAGCAGCAGCAGTATTAATGCTAATAGCGTGATGCTAGGTTTGCCAGATGTTGCTCATCTAATACCGGACACTGCCCTTTATAGCCCGTTCCCTTCACACTTGTGTCATTTGCCCCCTCTGCACCTGATGTGGTGGGTGGGTCTCCAGGCAAGCTGTACACCGCATGAGGGATCAGTGCAGACAACAGGACCAACCGAGGTGCAATCGGCAGGAGGATTCATGGCTGCCTTTTCTCCCATTTCAACTAGATTTTTTAAAGGACAACATCTGCTGCCTGAGAAACAGCTAGTACCTTACATGGTGCCGCCCGGTAGCTGCACAGCAAGGCAGTCATCTATACCCTCAGATTATGCGACTAAGCCCAGCATCACCGCCTCCCCACAACCACTCTTCACCATACATTCCTAGGGCGCATAGCAACTGTCAATCGGTGTGTAGAAACAGCAAGTCGACCAAGGATACAGATTCTGAGGAATAACCAGATGTGGTCAAAAACCCAGTCCTGCTCCTGGCCCTTTCTAAATGGCATGTCTGAAGGGGGCACTTTACATTGCTTAAACAAAATGGCCATCCGAGACGAGAGTTGATTATGCTAGAATGTTATGCTTCCCTGCTTTAGATGAGTTTTTAAAATGCGTTTATAAGACAGGCAGAACAAGGTTTAGAATGTCCTCAGCTATTAATTCCCCTCACTTTTAAAGTACATGAAGCTTTGTAAGTAAGCAGCAAACTATAACATTGTTACTTAGCAACCTGAGCCGGCTTTTAAAACTGAGTTGTTGGTGGATAAATAGCATGGCATTCATGTGTACGTGTGCACATGTGTGTACAAAAGAAAGCATGTGTACATTTCACAAGAAGGCATGTCTTGGAGATGCAGCCCACCAGGAAGTTCTCCTGCATAAATCGCATTGCAACGAACAAGAGAGCTGCAAAGAAGATGCCCACGATGCAAGAACATAAAGTATGCATTTTGGAGAGAGAGAGAGAAATGAGTGAAGTATGGCATTTATAGTCTATTATGCAGATGATGTCTGTGGGCGTAAACTGAATACAGTGCAAATGGCATGACAATATTACTAGTCTTGCAAATTAAGCCCAGAAAAGTTGTTAGCCTACAGATCTTTTTTACTAGCCTGCCTAGCCAAACAGACCTACGCTAGTACTTTGTGACAGCCTAAGAGAAAAAGGAAGAGCGTGAGGAAAGACCAGGATCTCTTCTAGATCATCCCAGTTTGCAGGACAAAGAATAATGGGCTCAAGTTACAGGAACCCAGATTCCACCTAAACATCAGGAAAAAATTCCTGACTGTTAGAGCAATAAGACAATGGAACCAATTACCTAGGGAGGTGGTGGACTCTCCCACTCTGGAGGCATTCAAGGTGCAGCTGGCCATCTGTCAGGGATGCTTTGACCTGGATTCCTGCATTGAGCAGCGGATTGGACTCGATGGCCTTGTAGGCCTCTTCCAACTCTACTTTTCTATGATTCTACCAGTTGTCTTCCAAGTACGGTATCAAAATCTTCCCTGCCTGGTCAACTCTCAATTTACCAGAGACCAGATGAGAGAATTCTGACAATGCTGGCATTACAAATGTATTGCAAATACTGAGCACAGGCGATCATTTTACCCTAACTGGAAGTCAAAATTCCTTACCACTTGGTCGGATGATACAGATGACCAAACTCATCCTGGGCTCATTACATTGGTGCATACGAGGGGAAATAACCTATGGTGACACTTCCCTGTAATTCTTCTTTGGTTCCTCTTATAAATGTGTTTCTTTGTGTTGAAAACAAGTTACATCCACATTAAATGTAATAACAGAAAACGAATACCATACTTCACATGATTGTATGTAGATTTCACCACAAGAGATACATTTATAAACAGCAGCAATTATGGAACAATTAGGGTGATTCTTGAACAGCATTTTTTCTGCACAATCTGCTACTAAAAATTGTTTGAGGAGCTGGCATGGCATCACATGACCTGTAAATGACTGCACTCCAATGGACACACACATACAAACACACACACGGTTTCTTTCTTCCACACAAAAGCTTGTACCACATTAAAACTTTGACTAATTGGTCTGGGGTATCCCAACTTTGAGCCACTGACCGGGTTCGGATGTCATGCTACAGCTTGTCATGGGTTAAGTCACAGAGCGCCCTTGGGCACCAGGTTGCATATGCCATATGCGCTTGGAGGTTGTTGTGTTGTAAGAACCTGGTGAGCATGGGTTATGCGAGGGTTAAACAGCAGACCTGAAACAGACCATGGATTATGCAAGGGTTAAGCAACAGACCATGGGTTATTTGAGGGTTGTTTAACCCTCGCATAACCCACGCTCACCAGGTTCGCACGGCACAACAACCCCTGAGCAGGGGTTGCATATCCAAAATGGCGGCACACGCACCCCACAGTCGTGTCGTGCGAACAGCCCCAATCTCTCACTCCTCCTCCATGATTGCAGCCTTTTCCATTCCTGCTTTATGTTCAATTTGTTTTCAACTGTGAATTTGCACCGTTGCGCCAACAAACCCATTTACACGGAAACCACAAGCAGAGGAGATTTCCAAAGGTATTTCTACTGAGCCTTCTCAGCCAGACCCAGCAAAGTGTGCTGCTGTGTGCCCACTGCCCAGCCATTTCTGATCATGTGAAACACCCCCCCACACACACACACACACAACTTATATTCACCCCACGTGTGGACTTTTCCTTTCCTTTCTGGGAGTAGTCCATGTAGCAGGGCCCGGGCGGGGGTGAGGGGCACTGGATGACAGTAGGTGAAGCAAGGGCAAGCCTATCAGCAATGGTAGTGCAGCAGGGTAGATAAAAATAAAATATATTTTATTGCTTTTATTGACTAGAGCAGTGTTCTCCAACCTTGGGTCCCCAGATGTTTTTGGCCTACAACTCCCAGCATGCTGGCTGGGGCATGCTGGGAGTTGTAGGCCAAAAACATCTGGGGACCCAAGGTTGGAGAACACTGGACTAGACTATAAAACCACCCAGTGACCAAAATTCTCTGGGCGGTGTACAGGTAATTCAAAAACATAAATGACAAAATCACAATAAAACCGTTATAATAAAATAGCACAAAATAAAACTAAAGTAAAACCAACAACAACACAGTGCAGTTCTTAAAACGACTGGGGGAATTTAAAAAAAGGTCTTCAACTGGTGCCGAAGACAGTAACATAGGCACCAGGAAAGCCTCTCTGGGAAGGGCATTGCAACAGCTGGGGGCGCCAACACTAAAAAGGCCCTTGAATTTTGAAAGCCTTTTCCCCCCCACTCAAGGTGCAGTCCTATGCAAGTTTAGACAGAAAAAAGGCCTCCAAGCCTTTTTTCTGTCTAAACTTGCATAGGATTGTGCCCTCATATGCTTAAATCGTTTTTTAAATGATTTTTAGGCGAATGTGTATATCACTGCTGAGTTACCAATCCAATTTTTAAAAGATCTGTTATATCTTTAAAAAAAACAACCTTGTTTAAAATGATGTCTGAATATAATACAGTAATACCTTGGACTACAAGTAACTTGGTTTGAGAGCATTTTGCAAGACAAGCAAAATTTTAAATATTTATTTAATTTTTTTTTTACTTGATATACAAGCGACGTCTTGCAATACAAGTACTGTAGTACGGTTTAAATTAAAAATCCCTGTACAAATTTTTTTGGGGAGATTTCGTTTTGATATAAGAGTGTTTTGGATTACAAGCACGTTTCTAGAACGAATTATGCTCTCAATCCAAGGCATGACTGTACCATCAAACACATTAAAGACTACCCTCATAGGGCCAGTTTGGATGTAGAACTAAATTATGTTAAAGTGTTACATCAGGGATGAGAACTTCTTTCAGCCTGAGGCTATTTAGGAGAAGGTTTTGAGGGCTGCATTCCAGTGGTGGCCAGGGCTGAAGGCATAACTTTGAGACATAACTTTAAACTGAGCAGAGAATCTATGCATATAATATTAATCTTCCCCCCTCTTCCTTTTCAGCATAGCTCCAAGCTTCATATCTAATTGTGCAGTAGTTTAGGTCAGAGAGACCCAGATGCGTCAAGTGATCTGGGATGGTGTCCAACGCTGGCATCAACATAGATAAGGAAAGAACAGGCCTCAACAGCAAGAAGGTTTTGGTGGTTTCTAGGGCATAGTTTGATCAGTAAACCCTTGTATTCTGCTTCCCTAACATTTATGTATTTTAAGAAAAGTTGAGGTAATTGCTTAGAATTTAGCGATGAATGGAGCAGTCCCCTATGGAGGGGAGGGAGGGAGAAACCAAGGCAGAGGAACTATGCCTTCAGAAAGTGGAGGGAGCTGTGTATTTCTTTTTTATTTGGCCTTTTTTGGGTCATTATGTTGATAACTTTTCCCTCCCATTGCACTCACTGGGAGGAAAATAAACTATGCCAACTCTGGGACTGGTGTAGGCCCACCCTCCATTCCAGGGGGCGTGTCAAGGGAATGGGGAGAGCTTCGGATCCTGTGGATCCAGAAACTCTCCTGGCACGCCCACAGCCTGCCTCCTTTTTGCCCTCCCCAACATCTGAGTTTCGACATCTGGGGAGCACTGACTGCAGACTTTTCCACAACCTCACAGAAGAAGTTTATGAGGCCAGATCTCCCTTTCTGAGGGCGGGAGAGGACGACCAAGAAAATCCGATGGCCCCTGGGAAGCTTTTCCAGGGATCATACTGCTCCCAAAGTTACTGTTTAGAGTTTACAAGTGCTTAGTCATTTTTTCTGCAAAATATAATATCCACCCCAAACGGAACAGCCTCTCAGGACCAAAACAGACATTACTTTAGTTTAAATCCATATCTAGCAGCTACATCTTTTTTGAAAACCTGTTTTACTCTACAGTAGACTCAGGGATCTTAAAAGGTCCCCTGCCTCCCACACTAGAGTCCCAGTCCAGATCTGGGCTCCTGTGCCTACGCTAGTGTAAAAATGACCCCCCCCCCCAAAAGAAGATATCGCTGCTAGATACGGATTTAAGATAATGTCTGTTTTGGCCCTGATTCCATTCTTAACCACCACCCATGGTTTTCTGTGCAAGAATCCTTTTGCTTCCCATTCAGGTGGGCACAAAGACACACACCCCTCTCTCCTTTTCAAGGAAATATCTTAGGGAATTGTTCATTGGGCCTGTATTTCACTCAGTTTTGTATCTTCTTTTATGCAATTGCTGCACCTCGCATTTTATGTAATCACTTAGTTATTTTATCCTTAACCCTGTTTTATTCGGTAAAGATTTTATTTTTAGCACTTGTGCTTGTGTCTCATTCATTGGGTGGTGGCACAATATTGCCTCCTCTGCCAAAAAAAAACAAGGGGATGGATCCAGATTAAGGGACGTGTAGCTGCGCTGGTGGAAGCGGTCTCCCACTCCCCTTCCTCCCCACAGCAACCCCTCCAGCCCCATGAAAATGCTGCACACAGGCCTGGCTTGAACGATCACCACAGCCCACCATGGCATTCTGAATATTTAAGCTGCAGCAGATAGTTGCCGCAGCTTATGGTGATGTGCAAGCCGGGTGAGGGTGGGTTGTGGGTTGTTGCCGTGGCTAACAAATCACCCACAGCCCATGGGCTGTTTTGGGGTTGGGGTTCTTTGTTGCCCACAGCAACAACCTGCACCAGGTTTGCACATCACACTAACCCATGGCCACCGTCCGCTGTGGCGTGAATATTCACAATGGCCACCGGCACATGCTGCAGTCTACCATGGCTTAAGCCATGGTGGGCTCCGGCGAGTCAGGGAACCCTGCTGAACAAGGTGAGCTGTGGTGCGGGGGAAGTGGGGATCCCCAAAAATTGGGCGGAAGAATCTTCCATGAACGAGCCCTTCCATCCCTGGAAGGCAGTTCCTGGATCCAACCCAAGAACGGTTTTTGGCAGCAGTCAAGACTCAGACATTATTACTATCACTAACCACTTGGCTGTTGGTAACAAAACGTGAGCTTACAGTCCTGGAAGAAGGAAGCCCTTTTTATGAGACGTGCACAAAAATTACTAGAGTAATCAGTGATAAAAGTGAAACAAAGTGAAAAATGGGAAGAGAGCTGGTTTAGATGCAACTTTATAGAGCAATGCCTAGTAGTATACAGCTGACCAGCCATTGTTATCTTATTTGCAGACTCAGTTTGTCTATGTGCAGATGGCCAAGGATGCAAACTGTAAGATCAGGCAGAGCAGGAAGAAGCTCTGTTAACTATGAAACCCGACATTTTTTTATCCTCTCAAAACCTTTATCACAGGTTTGCGCTAGTTCTGTACTGTTTTGTGCCACAAGGAGTTGCATTCTTGACCATGAATAATCCCCTTTGTCTGTCAAATTGGCAGTTCAAAAACATGTTCCTGTAATCAAAGCATTATGTGGCTTTTTTATTAATCCAAACCCACTGTGGCCCTGGGATGCTATGGCACACAGTAATCCAAGGCTTTTCTTCTAGGAAGGATTATTTTCCTCACCCCGACTGGCTATGTCATCATGACGCACTAAGGGGCGGTAGCATAAAACCTGGGTTTTGTGGCCCCAAATTAGCACAAACTTTGGCATAGGTTTTGAGAGAATACCAGACTTTGGGGTTCATGGTTGAATTTTGTGGGTTTTAACTATGACCCCGACTGGGGATGTGAGTACATACTTGTGGGTGGCAGTATAAAACCGATGGTAGAGACCTTCTGCCCTTGCCTAAAAATATCCAAAGCAGAGGGCAACACAGGCAGTTCCCTCAAACCTGGGGGGAATATCCCTGGCAGCAAAGTTCTGTTCACGGGTACCAGCCAAGAGCAGGGCCAGCACTGCCGTGCAGCAAGGTAATATATAACCTGCTTCAGGCAGCAACATAGGGAGGGAGGGCGGCATATGTTTGCTGTAGCTCAGCTGGGAGAGCACTCGATTTGCATGCAGAAGGTCCCAGGTTCGATATCCGCTGTCTCCATGCAGGACTGGAAAAGGTCCTGCCTGTCACCCGGGAGAGCCACGGATGCCAGTCAGTGTCAACAATACTGGGCTAGATGGACCAAGGAAGGAATTGCAGGATGACTAGCCAGACGAGGAAGGAAGTGTCTTGTGTAGCACCAGGGCAGAGCAGGTCACTTGATAAGCTTGACCTATATAAAAGTTTTGAACAAGGCTTGTTCCTTGGCCTGAGCGAGAAGGGGACTCTGCCTCCCTCTTAAGATCTTGCAACCTGGGCAACTTACTTGCACCTTTGATGGTACTGACACAGCAGGAGAAGGTTGCCATCACCCCATCTCCTGCCTCATTCCTTTGCAGGTTCCATCACTCACCTTCTTCTCTTGGCTGCTAGGGGGCAACAAAAGTCCTGCTTGCTTTAACAATAGAGATGAGGGTAAGCAACCGGGCTTCAGAAAGAATGGGGCAGGGAGTCCAGCAGCAGCAGCAGCAGAATCAAAATTCCTTTATTTGCATCAGGCAGCAGCAGCACCATGAAAAGTAAAAATACATTATCCAGGTTGCAAGGTGGCAACCCTACAGGACTGCTGATTTTACTGTTGTGGTTTGAGTGTAAGGCTCTGTCCAGGTAGCACGAAAAAAAGGAGAGAACTGAGTTCTCAGGATGCAAAAACTTTATTGAATAGAGGAGCCCGACGCATTTTGGCCTGTGTTTTTTTCTAAGGCCTTCCTCAGGGGGCTCCTCCTCTGTCCTTTGGCCAGAACATCGTAATGGCACAGCCTTCTGGGAAATAGGTGTTTTGTGACTGGCCATGCCCACCATGGCAGCCATTTTGTGAAGGAGCAGCCCTCCCATGGCAGCCATGTTGTGAGAGCACCCACAACATTCTCTCTAAATTCTAGACTCCCGGGTCATTCTAGACTCCCAGCTGTCCATGGAGGCTCAGGTGGCAGCTGTGAGCCGGGCGGCGCTGTATCAACTCCATCTGATACGGCAGCTGCGCCCCTACCTTCCTAATCACCTGCTCCCATCAGTGGTTCATGCCTTGGTCTCCTCTCGCCTAGACTACTGTAATGCGCTCTACGTTGGGTTACCGTTGAAGACGGTCCAGAAGCTTCAGCTGGTACAGAACGCGGCGGCTCGCCTGATTAAGGGCAGCCGCCGGCGTGATCACATCACGCCAGTGCTTAATGAGTTGCACTGGCTACCAGTTGCTTGCCGAGCCGAATTCAAGGTGTTGGTTTTGACCTTTAAAACCCTACACGGCTCCGGCCCAGCTTATCTCAAGGAGCGCCTCCAGCAACATCAAGTAGGCCGCTCAACAAGGTCTGCCACGGACGGCCTTCTCCTTATCCCATCAGCCAGAGCAGCCAGGCTGGTGGGGACTAGGAAGAGGGCCTTCTCTGTGGCGGCCCCCACATTATGGAACTCCCTCCCTAGTGACCTTCGCCATGCCCCCTCCGTGATGAGCTTCCGCCGTGCATTAAAAACATGGCTGTTCAGGCGGGAATATGGGGTGGGTTAGGTTTTTAATGAGAATTTTTTATATTGTTTTAATTATTATATTTTATTGTGTTGTTTTGCTGTATTTTAATTGTACATCGCCCAGGGTGGCCGGGTGACCGGCCAGATGGGCGATTGATAAATATAATAAATAAATAAATAAATAAATAAATAAATAAATTAATTCCAAATCTGCCAACTAGCACAAAAGGTTGGGGACCCCAGTCCTATCTGATATCCCTCATATGACAGGCTAAGGATTTGCTGCAGGAGTCCTGACAGCAAAGCATGGGGATGGATAGCGGCACATAAAGCCTGCCACACTAGAAACCTGGACTCTGTTTACACGAGTCCTTGAACCTCCTCTGCTAGTGTATTTACAGACTGGGAGAACACTTCTTTGCCCGGAAGAATAAGGGTTCAATAGGAAGAGAAAGGGGTAAATCACAGAAGAAGGGCTGCATATGTAAACTGTGCTCATTCTGAATCTTTAATATATTATAGCAATTTACAGAGTCTGCAAATATTAGCTTATCTTGCACAATTTATTCTGTCCCTGCTAGCCAAGTAAGTTTGTAGAGCACTGCAGCTCTTCCCTCAGCCCAGCTTCAAGGATTTCAGGAAGGCTTACCCATGCTTTTTCCAACACATTTTCACAACCATAAGGATTAGAAATTTCATATATTTTTTTTAAAGGAAAGGAAAACTGAGATACTCAGGAAACTGATTTCTATGTTATATATTTAAAAAAACCCATTATTGTGCCATGTAATCATGGATATAAAATACATATCATCCTGTACAAGGTAAACAGAAAAATGGGTAAGGCGTTTTTCAGACCCTATCTGTGGCAACACGTGCTCGTGCAAGTAGTTTATAGTGCAATCCTATACATGTCTACTCAGATGTAAGTCCTATTGAGTTCAACAAGGTGCACTCTCAAATAAGTAGCTATAGGTTTACAGCCTTAATGTCACAGGAGCTGCTCAGAGATGGTCACAGACGCTACTTCTGTAAACTGGATGCATTCAACAGACAGTCCCCCCACCGTCCCCCCCGCGCATAGACATCACTGCTCCCACCATTCTTAAGCAGCTCCTCTGAGATTAGGCTTCTCATGTGAGTAGGCCGCTCATGTGAACAATTATTTGTGCAGGTAAGGCCTAAAAAAAATAAAACCTGATATGGCTCAGACAAAGGAATGCACAAATCCCTACATTATGGAGGATGGTAAAGAATACATATGGCAAGGGTATTTTTTCATAATGTTAAATTTAAAAAGCTGCCATTACGATGTGTTTTCTGTGATAGTCAGAGATAGTCAAAGGCAACCCTGCCCCAAAAGGTACACTGCCCACCCTCACCCTGTCCCAGATATATGGAGTTGGGTCCCATTATGTTGCTCAAACAAGGCACAGAGTTGTGCCCATGTTGGGGCCTGGGTGAAGCTTCTGCAGCATGACTGTACCTGAATCCAGAGCCGAATCCAGGATCCCTGCAGCCAGCAGCTGGGGCTAGGCTGAAATGCAACAGGCAGAAGGAACTACTCAGTGGACCAGGCAAGGGCAGGACACTGGTGTAGCGGAGCCAGGGCTGGCTGGGATGCAGCGCCAGCAGTTTTTTTATTAGCAGGGACACTCAAGTCATCTGCCACCCCCGCCCCTCAGGCTTCCCTTCTCCCTCTGAGCTTAGGTGCAATCCTCACAGTAGCTGGGGAAAGTGAATTTTCCCAACAACAAAGTTGTAATGCAAAGTATTTTGGGGTGGCTTGGTCTTGAATGGGCAATCAAGCCCCATTTGCTTTACAGAAGACCTGCTCCTGGTGGAGATGAAAACTGCTGTAACTGGTTTGTTGATATGGATCAACACAGCAGCCTGAATTTTTTACTTCGTTTGATATGGATCAACACAATTGGGGCAGAAGACCAGGTTCCTTGTATTTCTGGCCAATCCAGAAACTTCATACTGCCTGCCAATCATGGGGACTGGTATTGTACACCCCTATTTCCTCCTCTGCCTGAAGGCAGCTCTGCGCGCACAAACATCCCCCTCCCCAGCTTCAGCCCATGAAGACCATGGCTCAGTCCATGGAGCTGCTGACAGTTACTGATTTCTGACAAGTCCTGGGAGTTTGTGTGGGCTTATTTGCACAGAAGCCTGAAGGGTGAGAAAAGATGGTTTTGATGTAAGTGGTGGTCCTCCGGCACACAGACAAGTTTACCCAGCACACAGGATTTTCCCTGACTGGCTAGCATGTGTTTAAATGCACATCAGGTTCTTTACAGGTCAATATTGTGATCCCTGTAGAATAACCCAGACCCGTCCTTTCCACAGAAAAGCGGTGGTACTGAGGTTCACAGCTGAATTCAGAGTACGCCTGCACAAAAACTCCCACCTCAGACATGTGCACCAATACAGAATATGACACATTTAAAAGATACACAAAATATTTCATGATGACGCATACACACATAATATAATCAAACACACACACACACACACACACACACACAACGGCCACATTCTTACACAAGCCTGGGCAAAATCATGTTCGTTTAGGGCTGCTACCAATATTGTAAAATCCTACCACTTAAGATGAATACAACTGCCACCTAAGAAGGGCTATATGTACATCAGGGATTGAACCTGGATGCACGGCACATGCTCAAGACATGGGCCCTGTCCACCTTCATAAGGAAATGTGGTCTTTCCATGGTAGAATGGCCACTTGTTTAGAGACAGATCTTTAAAAGGAGTAGTCAAATTCAGAGAAGACAGGTCTGTTAATGGGTATTAGCCATGGCAAGCCAAATGGAGCCTTCTTGCTTAGAGGTGGCATGCCTCAGCTAAATGCAACTGGAGCCAAGTAACAATGCATAATTGTTACCTCCTGCCCTGTCTGGGAACTCTCCAAGGCATTCAGCTGGTCACCAGCACTGGACAAAATGAACCCAGCAAGGCAATTCTTAAGTTCTTATAGGTTCTTGTGAAATACAAGTCCACACATACCCTTTACTTTAACTGATGCTTGCACACATCATACAAGGTGAAAACCTCAACACTGGAAGCACTTGGGCCTGTGTCTGCCACACCCACTGCCACGTACCCCATATTCCACAGGTGCATTTTTATCACACACACACAGAAGTATGTTGACAATCACACACACCTTATCCCACTCCCACATGTGATGAAGGCAATAGCATCCTTTTTTCATCTCACCCACACACACAACTACACTCCCATACACCCGGAGCTGCATGCACCAGGCTCGCACACTTCCCATATTCCGCCACGACACCTGCTCAATGTCGGATGTTGCACCCCCTCGCACGCTTGCACTGTGTGTGAGAAGGGAGCCCCCCAGACCCATTGTCTCTCCTGATTACACCCTTTCCCTCCAGTTCTCTGTGACTCACACACCAGCTACTACCGTAATTAAAACCAGGAAACAAACGGGGGGGGGGGGAGAGCAGGCAAGATTATTTTAGAACTGATGCTGACTTTGGAGGGCACCAGCCTCTCATCACCATAGAAACAAGGGCTTTTAAAAAAAACAAAAACAAAAAAAAACCCAGTATCCCCCACCCGTGTCTGCATTTCCCCAGCCTATTTGTCCCCGTGCTAGGAATCCTCCCTTGTCGTCCCCCCCCCCCCAATTCCACTCACTAAAAATTCACTTTTGGCTAGTCCTCTATGAAGAGAACATCTTTGCTTTTCACTAACGCAGCTTTATAAGCAGGGGATACGGCAACTCTCATTCTGCAACCCTCAAATTATGTGACTTGAAATTATTATGCAAATTAAGAGCCTCTATGGACATTCAACGTGATTCAGCCGCTCCGGGTGTGCCCATGGAAGCTCCGAGGCACACGGGGCTCCATGTGAGCAACTGCATGCATGGATCGGCTCTCTGGTGGAGGGTGCGGTGTGCATGCATGCACTGCACACTCTTGCACAAAGCATCTTGTCTGTGCACTTTTTTTATGGCTCTAGAGAGATTTTCTGCCCAATGTTTGAGTTTGGGTTTCAATCTTGCATTTAAATCTGCAGGGAATGGAATTTGGGCTATTGGGGGAGGGGAAGGGGGGGAGGCGGCGTAACTACAAGGAGACGCTACTGGCACAGCACCCTGATTTTGACACTAAAAACCTCTGCCGCCCCTTCGGAGTCTCCCACAGTCCAGCTAGAGATTTCCAATCCTTCTAATGTTGGGAACAATCAACCTCACTCACCACCACCCCCAACAACAAAAACCAGCCTCCTGCAGCCCTCCCACTCCTATCAGCTGTTGCTGGAATAGACTGCACGTTGAACATCCTCCAGTTGAACCTACTTATGAATAGTCCTGCTGGGGTCAAGAATTGTGACCAGTAGAGTCTAATCCAGTTAATAAGTCTGCTATCCCCTCCTACACCAATACAGACATTGTGGCTTCAACATCAAGCCAGGATTCTTCCTCTCCCCCACCCCACCTTGCTTAAAATCTAGCCTGATTGAAGAGTTTTGGAGAACCTGAAATCTTGATCACTATTTTGTGACAATTTGGTTTCGTGACCATTTTGGCATTTTTCTTATGGATCAACACGGCTTCCTTTGACTTTTCTGTCTTTGAGGACAACATATTTAGCCATTCAGAAGTGGAATCCAAAACCTAGGGCAAGATTTTCTACCAACTGAAGATGGGACTTTACTTTCTCAGGGTTACATTCTCTCCAGTCGCTGGGGGTGGGGGTTGCTACCCAATATGGTTTCTATTGACACTTTAACCTAATATTCCAGCTTTGCTAATATAAAAACTGCCACATTCCTCCTGCTCTCTACCTGTAACATGAAACTGTGCGTTTCGCTTAAGGTTTGAGACAGATCTGGGTAACTGCCAGATTTTATATCTTCAAAATGGAGAATCGGCCATTGTATGTTTATTTCCCCAGCAATCCTAGGTGTAACTTGAAAGCTGCATAACAGTGATTGGGTTCAGACAACACAATAATCCACACTCAGGGATTGAGTATGGGTTGAGTGTGGGTTGTCACTGAGCCATGGGTTGTCATTGAAACGTGGGTTATTGTGTTGTCTGAACCAATAAACCATGGCTTCTTAACCACAACCAACCAACAGTTAACTAACTAACAACAAACCATGGGTTGATTCCATGGGTTGTTTGAGGTTACCAAACCATGGTTTGTTCGCACAGCTAGGTTCAGACAACACAATAACCCACAGTTCAATCACAACCCACAGTCAACCCTTGAGTGTGAGTTGTCATGTTGTCTAAACCCAGCCGGCAAGTTGAGTTTAATTAAGCTTTCCCCAATCTGGTGCCCTCCAGATGTTTTGGACTACAGCTTCCATCAGCCCCAACCAGCAGAGCCAATCATCAGGTTTGACAGGAGTTGTAGCCCAAAACATCTGGAGGGCACCAGGTTGGGGTAGGCTGGTCTAATCCAATTAGGTCTGCTACCTCCTCTGACACAAAATGCAGATTTTGTGGCTTCAGTATCAATCTTTTTTTCTTCTTTGCTTATGAAGAGTTCTGGAAACCTCAAAAGTTTGCTCACTATTTTGTGACAGTTTGGTTGGACCCAACAGTTATTGCCTGACTGTTTTTGAATGTTTTCTTATGGACGAACACAACTTCCTTCCGTTTTCCTTAAGAGCTTGCTTTCTCCCCCTGGGGCCTCAGTGAATACCATGAGAGAAAAAACAAGATGTTTTTGTGGGGTGGATTTGTACTCAAGGGCCAAGAAAGCTTCCCTTGGAGAGGCTCTAACCTTGGTTTCCGAGAGCCTTAATGGATTGCCATAGTGCAGCCTTCCCAGCCTAATGTGTTGAACTACAACTCCCAGCATCCCCCAGCATTGGGGAAGGCTGCCATAGCAGGAGAAAACTTTCTCTCATGTCAATTTGGTTGGCTGAGGGGGCAAGTGTCATCAGTCACAAAGCGGACTGAAACTGCAGACCTTCCAGGATCTGAGTTAAAATCCTGCTCTTTTTGCCAAGCTGCTCAATGTGCTTGCTACTTTGCTCAATCTCTCCCCTTTCCTGCTCCTACAGGAACTCACATTCTTCCTGTCAGCATACTTTGGCCTAATTCTCACTGAGGTTCACCCCTGCATCAGGGGTGCACCATTTAAGACTGCAGGTGGGAGCTCATATGATAGAATAAATCATACAATAAATAAATAAATCTAGAAATCCCCACAAACAGAAAACACATATGTCACATGCAGGGAATGTTTTTCTACGGATGAATATTTCATCCCGTGAGCTGCCAACCACACTATTAAACGGTATTCTCCAGGCCCGGGCTTACTACCGCCATGAAAACTAGGCCTCAGTTCAACAAAGATTCACCAACTGCACTGATTGTTCTGCTCTGGCCTATTCCTGCTATGCTACACCTAGTTCTTAAAATCTCTTGTCCCATGTGCTCCACTTCTATCACCAAACCTTCCTCATCTGCCCTGACTGCCTTGTACGAACTCACTTTGGCCACCTGCCTCTCTGCCATTTTGCCTCCTCCTTCGGTTTGATTCTTCAGCCCAGCCCTGCAAAGTGGGCATGGGACTCCTCCAAGCGCATGGCAGTTGGTTGGCTCCGGGTTGGGCCAGCCTACCACCTGCCACCCCACAGCTCACTTTGACTCACTTGAATTATTTCGCTGCTACACTGTTCCTTGAATGGAACAAGCACCTCCGGCATTGGGTATCTCGTTCTCCGAGTAGGACTTGCTAAAAATTGCTTAATGGGGGTTAATCTGTGGCAGAACCTGAGTTTGCCTGTCTTCACCCTCCGAGATATCCCTGCTGCCAGCTCCCTTTGTTTATACGAATCAGGGCCGGTGCTACCATTAGGCCAACTAGGCAGCTGCCTAGGGCGCCAGTAAGGTCCTCCCCACTGCTTAATATAGCTTGGCACCGTCTCAAACATCTGCTTCCTACCTGTCCCTTTTAGGAACCACACTTGCTGCTCTTGATGCACAGCCAGGTAGGCGAACGTTTTTCTGGTGGGGGGAGCGAGAGACAATGGAATCGTCTTGCGGGGAGCGAAGCAGAGCTGGTGCAGGAGTCAAACAGCAGGCAGCATCCGTTTCCCTAGCAGCCTTATTCTCCTGGACGACCCACATGGCCTTTCAAACCGCAGCATGGATCCTTCTGCCACCCTGCTAGGCAGCTGGCAACCCACAATCAGTGCTAATTGGCCTCCATGCAGGTACCCAAACCAAGCTCGCCTCCCTATTTATGGAGCCAACCAAGGAGGTGCTGTGCAGCGCTAAGGAGTAAGGGTGGGGAGCCACGGGTGATGCAGGACTTGGCTGGAAATGATGCCGTGTGAGCCAGCGTGGCGCAGTGGTGAGAGTGTTGGACTGGGACTCGGGAGATCTGGCTTCTAGTCCCCACTCAACCGTGAAGCTCCCTGGGCAACTCTGGTCTAGTCACTGACTCTCAGCCTAACCTACTTCACAGGGTTGTTGTGAGGATAAAATGGAGAGGAGGAGGAGGAGGAGGAGGAGGAGGAGGAGGAGGAGGAGGAGGAGGAGGATTATGTAAGCCGCCCTTGGGTTCCTTGCAAGAGGGGAAAAGGCAGGATATAAATGTAACAAATAAGTGCCTTGGGACACAGAGTGGAGAATCCAAAAGAGAATGGCGGGGGGGGGGGGGCTAGGAACCAGGTAGGAGTAAGCATGGCAACCGACCTCCCCCAAGATGGTGCAGCTTGTTTGTTTGTTTGTTTGTTTGTTTGTTTCAAGAGCCTTACTTCTGTGACATGGGTACCTGTCTTGTAGGAGCAAGCTCTAGGGTGGAAGATGCTAACACAAGGAAAGGAAGAGCAGGGGATGAAACACCTCTGGCCCTCAGCCAACCACTTTTATTTAAAAGCTTCCTGCTTCCTTCCCCCGGAATCACTAGGATGTAAGGCGCACACCCCTGCCACAGACCAGTATTCAGGCTTCCCTGAATCTACTGCAGTTCTTGGTCATCGTAACGGGAGTTCTTAGAGTGCCCCAAATAGTCACAAACAACAGCGGGGTGCTCCTCTCCAGAAGCAGCTGCATCTCGGCATTGGGCTGAAGGTACCCTGGAAAATCAGCTGCCCACGCACACCAGCGTGGCCGGTCTTTGCCACCTAAGCAAGAAATGTGGCGCTTGCCATGGAAACAGCTGTTGGGAAGTTGCTGGTGTGTATGTTTCTGGTTGCTATGGGAATGCTTCCTGGCAGCGGCCCTGCACGTTGTCACTCCCCCTCCCCCGAACTGTCATCTCCCAGCATCCCCCTCCCATCCACCCCAACAATATCCTAGCAACCTGCCGCTACATTAGCCTTGTGGTTGGCATACCCAAGCGCTCACTTAGCAACACCAGCCGCGCACTTGATGGAGGGTGCGACCTGGGAATCTTGGCTCCCGGCTCTCAATCTCCCACTAACTCTCACCCTGCAGGCCCTGGAGTTGGGAATCATAATCTCAAACAGGGAGGTGCGGGTGGGGCTGGGGGGCTTCCCATTTCTAGTCTAATGCGTGGTCAGTGACAAGGGCCCCGCTTCTCTCTCAAACAGCCCAAGGTTTCTCGGCTCCCAACTCAACCGCCAACTCTCTGCCGCTGCCGGAGGATGGCGGCATGTGAAAGCGGCACGTTGGGGACTCTGCGTTTGTAGCAGCAGATGGGGAGGGGACGGTGACAACAAGGTGCTGGTAACAGCTCCCTCCCCTCCTCCACCTAGCATCACGGGGGAATATTATGTAATTGAGGGAGACATCAGACTCTCACTCTCTCTCTCACATACATACGTACACATACACACAACATGTAGTGCTGGAGAGAGCAAGGAGGTGAGGGGTATAGCGCTTGCTGAGAAGGCACAAAGAGAGATTGAGAGGAGAAAGGGGGTGGCAGGACTGTGACCTTCACTCTAATACCTCTCACCCTGCCCCCCCAACCCAGCAAGGCCAGCTCCGGATTTTTGTAGGCACTGAGCAAGAATCCTACCGGACCCGTGGACTTTACATGGTCCTGCCCAAACAGTGTGGCATTTGCTCAGTTCCACAATACTTTATCCACCACTCCCTGTTCATCGTTCTGAGTGTTGGGAAAGGGACTGATGAGGAGCTCAGGTTGGACCTAAAGGCTTGGCAAACCCTCCTGACATCCACTGGGCCTGAGCCGTTGCCCGGTTTTGCTGGATTTGGGCACCAGCCAGCTGCCCTTGAAAAGCCCAAACTCTGCTCTTGACCATCCAGAAATACTGCCTCTTGCCCCTATAGGGCTGCAACCTGAACTCCTCCAAACTTCCCCTTACTAGGAATTTCCCCCAGTCCAAATCCTTGGCAAAGTTCCCAGTAAGGACAGGCTTTTAGCTAATGATGCCGGCTCGGGCGTGTTGGCAGCCCATTAAACTGCTGTTCGAACATGCGCCGCTGGCACTCCGTAGATGCCAGTGCGCTGACAGCCAAGGGAGACTGATTCCTTTCTCCCCTGCCTCAACATACTGGGCACGATCCTTTGGGCACCAGCACCAGGGATCTCCTCAGAGCTTCTTGTTCTGCAGTAAAGTCACGTTGTGCAGCAGTGTTCTCACCAAATGCCATCGCAGCACAAAATGCTACCAGTGCTTTCCCTGCAAACTCATCAGAAGGAACACAAGGCCAGGCAGGCCCAGATCACACCGTTCCAGGGTAGTCATCACATTGGCCTATTGTTCTCAGGACACAACCACCCCAGGGCCGGTGCTACCATTAGGCCAACTAGGCGGCTGCCTAGGGCGCAGGGCTAAAGGGGGCGCCAGGAGCATAGGGCTGGAGGGAGGGAGGGCTCAAGTGGGAAGGGGGGGCGCTAAATATCTGATCTTGCCTAGGGCACCAAACTGCCTTGCACCTGCCCTGAACCACCCTACAGTGAAGCATACCTACTATCAAACCTCTGCCCCGCTGTGGTACTAGGAAGGGCGGTTCTTGCTCTGCCATAATTTCCGGTCCTAATCAGAAGCAGCCGTATGATGAGGCAAGGGTGAGGCAGCTGCCTCAGGCAGCAGATTTTGTGCCTGATTAAGGGTGGCAGTGGGAGATGGATAGAGATAACTCAGAAGGCACAATCCACCAGGAAGGGAACTTCACCTGCCCAAACCTTATTGAAATGAACCAGAGCTGTGCAAGGGCACTGTAGTGCTCTGTTTCTTTGACCCAGAACTGTGGGCTCTGGGGTTGTTGTTTCTTTAAAATACTAACTATGGAATGTGTGGAATTTCTCCCATAAGTACCCAGAAAAGCTGATACAGCATGAGCCAAAGTGGAGTGAAAAAAACAGACTGCAAAGAGGTCTCTATGGCGAATGGACACACAGGCGCTATGCCCCACCATGACGCAGGATAATGCCCCTATCTCAGGCAGCAGAGGTGATGAGGGGGCAAAATGAGAGGGTACTTGCATCTGCTCTCATACATCCACCGGCATGGAAGTTAGGAAGGAACAAGGAAGTGCTGCGGCTTTTACTCCCTTGGTAAGAGGACTGGGCCCTTCCCTCTCGACTAGAGGGCCTGATCCACCCACTGACAAAGCGGGAGTTGTGTCAACGACTTCCTTCCCAGGTGGCGGACTCCCAAAGAGGAGAGTTAAGTCCCCCTTCAACTCACTGCCCGCAGGCCACCAACTCCTGCTGAAGGTGGGATTAAAGAAAGCGCTCCACAGAAGTGATGCTTGCGCTTCACACAGAATTCCTCAGCAGTCAGGAGCCTGTGTCACTTTCCGGAAGCCCTGTGTGAAGAGAAAGATTGCTCCTCCTGTCTCCCCCTTCCTGTCCTGCTCCAGTTCCAGCCTCTACAACATGCACAGGTGTCTCGCACTAAGTGAAAGATTAGTTTCAGGGGAGTGGGGTGCTTTGTTCATCTCTCCCAGCCCCAATCTCAAGAGTTAACAGGCAGGGCTGGCAACTGGCAGTGGTGCAAAGACCAAATGCAAGCCCTGGCTCTGATGATGAATGAGGAGGATGCAGGACATTGCTCGGGAAGAAGGAACAGGGTGCAGCAAACGTTTGTCTCTCTTTAACAAGGTACAGTCTGCATAAGATCAAATTTAGGGAGCAGGGCACTGAGCAGTGGCAGATCATGGGATGCTGTGAAGATGGTGCCACATTCTCATGCGAATTTCTGCAGCAGATGGTGTGAAAAACTGCCTCCCTGGAGGCACCCTAAGGAAATATGCTCCTGTCACACTGCAGATTCCTTGCAACGCTCTGTCACAATGCCTGAACTTTCTCTGATGGGATGAAGTCATGTGTCAGTCCGATCATGCTCTCCTGCCGTTGCACTGGGAGACGGGAGGACTGCAGCATTGCAATAAAGCATCCGCAAATGGAAACCGCTCTGTGGAGGAACAATGCAGCGAGGCGAGCTCTTTGCAATCACACCGCAGTCAAAACATTACAAAGAGAGAGAGAGAAGGGGAATCTCTCCTGCCACAACTGAGACCCAAACACTTTTTACCCCACTCCCTGCAGCAGCCTTCCCTAACCTGGTGACCTCCAGATGTGTTGGACTACAGCACCCAGTATCCTCCAGATGGCTGGGGGATACTGGGAGCTGTAGTCCAATATATCTGAAGGGCACCAGGATGGGGAAGGCTGCCCTACAGACTGGAGACAGGTACCAAGGAGAGTCAAACCAGATTTTATCTTAAAGGCATGTTGTTTGAATCCTTTGCTTGGGAATTCCCACTTCTTTTTTTTTGTTACAAAAGGAAGCCATGCATGGGAGATCCAGATCGAACCAGAGCACAGGGGGAGGTGGTTTAAACTTTTCCCTTTGCTGCTTTTCCTGATGAAAATCCGCCCCCCCTTCCTGAGCTGGTATTTCTCCTTCCTGCTGCTATTTTCCTGATGCAAATCCCCCATGGCTATTTTTTTTGTCAAGAAAAAGATACAGGGAATCCCCAGCATGAGATTCAGACAATACCATTAAAGTAAAGTCCATTTTGGCCTTTTAAAGCTGCTTGGCTGCTCTAGCGGGGGGGGGGGGGGGGTAGTCTTTGCAAGGTTTTTATTTTCCCCATGTTTTTAGATGTACTTTTAATTCTGCTATCTGTTTTATGCTATTTTTTAATAAGTGTGGTTTTTTTGCAAAAAAAAAAAATTGCATTTCATTTTGTTTTATTCTTTTTCTAAACCACCCTGGGAATGAATAATAAATATCTAATTATAATAAATATATCACTGTTTCCCAAACCTGCAAAATCTGTTAGACCAGAGGCAGCAACAGGACAAAAGGATTGTGTGTCCGTACAACCATGGGAAGCAATGCCTCCCTAAAGCAACTGTTAAAAACTATAGTTCTGCCCTCTTCTGCATTATGCTGGGCCATATTTGGAGTACTCTGTCCAGTTTTGGATACTCACAATTTAAGGAAGGCATTGACAACCTGGAGCTTGTCCAGCGAAGTCCTTTGAGGAAGAGTTGAAAAACTCAGTATGATCAGCCTGGAGAAAGTAAGTTAATATGCAGAAGGTGGAGAAGTCCTTCTCTGTTCCTACAGAGGGCAGGGCTAGAACCAGTGGGTGGAAATGTCAGGGAAGCAGATGCCAGATAAACATCATAATGCTGAGGGCTGCTCAGTGAGCAGCTCTCCTTCACTGGAGGCATTTAAGTAGAGGCTGGACAGCCATCTGACAAGGATACTGTAGCTGCAACTTGCATTGCAGAGCCTAAACTGAGCATGGGGCTGGCCTAGATTATCTCGAAGGTCCCTTCCAACTTTGTGTGATTCTATAATTGTGCGTGGAAGAAGACATAATGGCCCGGTTCATGCACAATGACAACCCATCAGAACCAGACTCCTAGTCCCAGCTGCTGCTCCCTATGTATGTATGTATGTATGTATTTCAGCTCTGGCTTTTTGGAAGCAAGACAAGCAAGAGTTCCAGGTTCAGACATCACACTAAACAACACACGGATCTCCCCGGGTTGTTTAGCTGCTCCCACTGGCAGGGGAAGCCAAGCAGGAGTGCTCCAGCTACAGTGACAAGCACGCTGGTTCGTTCATTTAAAGTATGCCCAGTGTAGATAAGCCCTTACACACTACTTCTGAACTCATCTATTCTCACCAGCAACTAGACCAGCCTCCCCCAACCTGGTGCTCTCCAGATGTTTTGAACTACAACTCCCAGCATTCCTGACCATTGGCCATATTGACTGGGGCTGATGGGAGTTGATGTTCAAAACATCTGGAGAGCACCAGGTCGGGGAAGGCTGCCCTAGAATCTCTCCATAGGGTCTCCTGTCCAAGTAATAACCAGGCCTGACCCTGCTTAGCTTTCCACACTCAGACAAGCGTGAGCCAGCATAAGCCACACACCAGGAAATCTTGATTTCCTGAACTGACCAGGCCCCATTCCCAAAAGGCTAGACATTTAACACAGAATCCTTTATTCTTACCAGGAATTCCTAAATGTTACTATATTGGCCCTTCCCAAGGGAAGGATAACATATCTGAGCCACCCTTCAATATAATTAAAGCAAACCAGAGAGATTTCTTAGCTGCTAGCTCTTACCTGTGACATCCTTTAGGATTCTGGAGTTGAGAACTCTGGGGAGAGACATGCCACGATCCTGCTCCCCTACCAGAACTGGGCTTCCCTCCATGCCATGCCACCTCTTCCCCACCCCCCCCATCCAACTCATCCTGCTTGGTGATGGAAACAGAAACACACACTCACATAAACACAGAGTTCCTTCTAAAATTTGACAATAGAATCCAAGATCCCAAGCTATGACCTCTCTGCCCCTGCTTTAATCCACAAGACTTCATTCCCTTGACTAAGCTTGGAATAGAAAGAAATGTTTTCCCTAGCTAATCAGGAAAGTAATTACCACTCATGGGCATGCATGAATACCACAAATGTGCACGCGCACTCCTCTGTGTGGATACAGCTGATATATCTTGGCACTAGACTTCCCAGATGTAATTTTCTTTTACAAGATAACAGCTCAAAGCCTACCAATTTATTCACTAATACAATTGGTCGTTCAAGTACTTGGAGACCCTCATCAATTAGGGAGCTCAGATCTTGTGGGAGATGTTGTGGCACAGAATCACAATGAAGGATAGCCTCTGCCCCTCTTACAGTCTAGGGGAGTTTACAGATGAGGCTTTTATTGTGCAGTCGCCCTGTTCCATTCACATAATTTTACAGGCTTCTCCAGATGTCATCGTGAAAACTCACTGGGTGACTTTGGGCCAGTCACTGCCTCTCAGCCTAACCTACCTCACAGGCCTGTTGTGAGGATCAAATGGAGAGGAGGAGGAGGAGGAGGAGGAGGATTATGTAAGCCGCCTTGAGTTCCTTAAAGGAAAAAAGGTGGGGTATAAATGTAATAAAATAAATAAATAAATAAATAAATAAAATCGTCTTCTATTTGTAAACCTCCAGTGTTTTCCCACTGCTTCTTCCATCTTTATTTTTTTTTACCAGGGATGGAAAGTTAGAATAGCTGCACAATGTCTTTTGAATAGTAGCCCTCCGTCTGGAAGCACCCTGGATATAAAAAGGCTCGCCCACTCCCAAGAGCGGATATTAAATCATAGAATAATGAAGTTATCTGCATGACTAAGTCAGTAGCTCAGTGAAGAATAAGATCCTGGTGTTTTGAGTACCGGAAGACCCTTTAGCTTCCAGCCTGGTAGCTCAAAAGGCCTCTCCTCAATATTATGAGCAACTCATAAAACTGGCACCTGAAATTGTCACTGCTGTGCAAAGTTCCACCTGTAAACCTCCCGAGGGAATATTATTTTTTGTCAGCACTAGCCAACATGAGAAGGTTCTTACGAAACCAAACTGCAGCTGGGAAAATATAGACATAATCTGAAAGCCACGGGGATAATGTTACCAAAACCCTTTATGGTACAAAAGAATTCCATGTCACTGGAAGAACAAACAGAGAGAGGATAAAAAGAAATGCCTGCAGACAGACTACCATGTTCCTACTCTATACCATGCTTCCTTTCTACCCCTCCCTCTGCTATCTTGGACTGTAGTACACAGTAATACCTTGGATTGCAAGTAACTTGGTTTGAGAGCGTTCTGCAAGAGAAGCAAAGTTTTAAATATTTATTTATTTATGTTTTACTTGATATACAAGCGACGTCTTGCAATACAAGTACTGTAGCACGTCTTAAATTAAAAATCTCTGTACAAATTTTTTTGGGGGGATTTCGTTTTGATATAAGAGTGTTTTGGATTACAAGCACATTTCCAGAACGAATTATGCTCTCAATCCAAGGCATGACTACCTGGCAATTACAGCCAGCATTCCTGTTCTTTTGGCATGACTACCTGGCAATTACAGCCAGCATTCCTGTTCTTTTCGCTACAGTCTTACCTGCTAGTATACGTAGCTGTAGAGCCATCAAGTGATCCCAGACCCAAAGTAACTTGACTGGCACATCCACGTTCCAATTGAATGTGTCCATATTAGCAGCAACCAATCCTGGGCAAAGAAAGCTTACTCTATTAAGACGAGAGGGTAAAGCAACCCACCTTATGACCAGTGTAGTGTAGTGGTTAGATTGGACTTGGACCAATGAAAACTGGGTTCAGCACTCCACTCAGCCACAAAGGCTGATTAGGTGGCCTTGGGCCAGTCACTATCATTCAATCTAGTAGTCTTCCTCATAAAGATGTTGCAAGTACAAAATGTGGGTGGGGGGAGCAGATCCATGAATGCCAAACCTGAGTTCCTTGGAGAACGGGTAGGGTAGAAATGTAATTAATAAATAAACAAAAATGGTCCTGTAACCCAAATGGCAGCCTTCAAATGGTAACAGGAAGTGAGGGCTATGTGTCACACAACTATTTTTTGTTGTTGTTCTGTGCTAACCACTAACTACTCCCCACCCACACGTACAGCAGTAGGGCTAGAATAAATGAGTGCTTTCTACCTCATGCTTGTCAGTGCCCTATACAGGCCTGCGGCTCAGTGTGGAAAGCTAAGCAGGGTCAGGCCTGGTTATTACTTGGATGGGAGACCCCTCCTCTAGTTTCCTGCATTGAGCAGGGGGTTGGACTTGATGGCCTTGCCGGCCCCTTCCAACTCTATGATCTATGAATCTATTTGTCTTCATTCCACACATAACTTTTTATCAGGGGTCAATTAGATTGGATAGAAAATTCCTCCCTACCTCCTTCCAAGGAATGGTCCTTATTGACTCCAAAGCTCAACATAGCCCACCAGCTATACTGGGTTTGTCATCACCGCCTGGCATAGTAGGGACCATGCACGGTCCATGCCCGGCAGCCTCAAGGGACACATGAGAAGAGGCAGCCAATCAAAATGGCGCAAAAACCAAGTAAGGAGGCAGAGCATGTGACAGGCGGCAGGCACAAGGAGCAATGGCCGCCATCACTGCCCTTCCTCCTCAGTACAGAACTGGGCTGGTTGGCCCAGGCTCTCTCCTTTACTGCTCTCTCCTCCCCAGCAGCAGAACCACTGTGGTGATGCTGGTGGTGGGAGTCCCTGCTGGTACTGGGAGAGGAGGAGTGAACCCCAGGCTGGCCAGTCCACACATGTCATATCTACTTCAGATCCTAAGCGTGTGAGCATGGTTAATTACTTGTTCAATATACAGCATGAGTAGGTGCTTGATGAATATGCATAATTAAGTAATATTTTGTATATTATTATTATTATTATTATTATTATTATTATTATTATTATCCGATAGGTAAGGTAAGGTATCAATACCCTGATAGATGAAGACTACAGGAATTTGATTTAAACCACAGCACACTTTCTTAACCATCCCACACCCTACTGTGCCCGTCCCAGCCCTGTTCTCAGGAACAACACTCCCCCCACCCTCAGCACAGGCAACGGAACACATCTCTGTCCTGTCCACCAGTTGCCACACCGTACATTCAACTGCAGCCACATCCAGGGATGGACTTCTTCCCCGTGGAGGAAAAGACCCAAACTCAGAAATGTATCCAGGGAAGACCACACATAACAAACCGCACAGGGCTCTGGGTGGGAAGGAGCAAGGAGGTATGGGGGGCAGGTGGGATGGGGCAGAGTGGGGAGTCTAATTTCAAGAGCTATGGGGAATGGGCGAAAGACAGGAGGAGAGTTGTATTTTTATTTATTTTTAAATGCGACTGACCTGACAGTTCTTGAATTTTCCCCATCCGACCTGCAAAGCAAAGAGACAGAAATGGTCAGCAGGGTTAAGATCTGAGTTACTGTCCCGGTTAAAGGTTGTCGTGGATGTTTGGAAGAGGCATGTGGCCTAGTGGTGAGAGTGTTGGACTGGGACTCGGGAAATCTAGGTTCTAGTCCCCGCTCGGCCATGAAACTCACTGGGTGACTTTGGGCCCGTCACTGCCTCTCAGCCTAACCTACCTCACAGGGTTGTTGTGAGGATTAAGCGGTGAGGAGGATGAGGATGAGGAGGATTATGTAAGCCGCCTTGGGTTCCTTGCAGGAAAAAAGGCGGGGTATAAATAAGTGGAAGACTGACAACTTGGTCTTCTGCGCGGGTTTAATGCTAAGGGGGTAGCGAGTTTTGGGGCGGGCCTTCTCTGAGGTCTTTAGCGACTATCATTTTTAGCTTAGAATAAAGGGATAACTTATAGCTACAAAAGTATTTTTTATAAAACAAGTTTATTTATAAAATTACTTTTACAAACTTAGACACACGCTAGCAATACAGCTTATTAGTACGGTACAAAGTAGCAAGCAAGAGGTCTCAAGGACACTGTGATTTTAGGGCTCTCAGCTAGTTAGTTTAGCTCGGGCTCTAGCAGAGGCCCGGTCAACTGCACGCTGCTAGCTGGGTTCTCGGCGGAGGTCTGGTCTACCCAAGCGGCTAGCTGGGTTCTCGGCGGAGGTCTGGTCTACTTAAGCGGCTTGTGAGTGATTTCAGCTTGGTTTCCCGGGGATCCGGTCAACTCAAGCGGCCAGTGATTTCAGCTTGGTTTCTCGGGGTCTGGTCAACTCAAGCGGCCAGTGATTTCAGCTAGCTGGAGCGCGCCAGGTTCTGCTACCCGGGGTTGCCGATCTTTCGTTCTCTTACTTTAAGCATGGGGCAAGATTGCTGATCAGGTCTAACAACTCAGTTTTCTTGTGCAGGGTGTTTTATACCTTGGGTTTTAGGTAGCCCCTCCCTCCGTAATCAGGTGGGTTGCCAATCAGGTGGGCGGCCTTTTGGGTCAGGTGGGGTGACGCCTTCCCCCTGTGGGGTGGGGTCCCTTTGAAGCCACTTGCTTAATGGTCCCATCCTGTGGTGTTGAATGGTCTTTTTTTATGGGTGCGGAAGTGTCTGCTCTGGCGAGGTATTCAAGTCTTATGTAGATGGGGCTGATATACGAGAGCATTGACGAACCTGGCGATGCTTCCTGTCTTCCCCCCTGGAGTGATTCTATGCAGATGTTGTTTGTCCCCTTTGGCCTCTGTGGAGACTGGCTGTCTTCCCCCCCTGGGTCTCCTTCCTCCCACCTTGGTGAGTGTGTGTGTGTCAGAAAGGGGTTTTAGGTTGGCTTTCTCCACATCTCCCCCCCGGGGAAAAGATGGCATTGGGGTCCCACACCCCAATTTCTCATCGACTTGCCCATCACCTGAGAAAGCCCGGGAGAGTGCATCAGCCAAGACATTGTCTTTACCCTTGATGTGCTCAATTTCGAAGTCAAAGTCTTGCAACGCCAGACTCTACCGTAGGAGTTTTTGGTTGTTGCCTTTGACTCTATCTAACTAGCACAGGGGGGAATGGTCAGTCTGCAGGCGGAACCATCTCCCCCAGAGGTAGGGACGCAACTTGGTGATGGCCCACACCACGGCCAGGCACTCCTTCTCAATGGTGGCAAGACTACGTTCTCTGGGCAGGAGCTTTTTGCTCAGGTATGCAACGGGACGCAGCTCTTCTCCCACCTTCTCTTGTAACAACACCGCCCCCATCCCGGCCTCAGAGGCATCTGTCTGTAGAACGAAGGGGGATTCGAAGTCTGGGGCTTGCAGAATGGGAGCTGCCGTGAGGCAGGCTTTTAACCTGTCGAAAGCGGTCTGGCAAGCCGCGGTCCACTGGACCCTGTTCGGTTGGCGCTTCTTACAAAGATCAGTCAGAGGGGCTGCTAGCTGACTGAAGTGTGGCACAAACTTCCGATAGTACCCTGAAAGTCCCAGAAAAGCCTGCACCTGTTTTTTGGTTGCGGGTTGGGGCCATTTCTGAACTGACTCAATCTTAGCTTCTATGGGTTTGATGCTCTCTTCTCCGACCCGATGTCCAAGGTACTCAACCTCTCCTAGCCCCACCTGGCACTTCTTTGCTTTTACTGTCAACCCAGCGTCCCGGATCCGCTGGAAGACTCACTGGACATGCTGCAGATGCTGCTCCCAAGGGGAGCTAAAGATAGCTATGTCGTCTAGATAGGCACAGGCAAATTCTCTCAACCCGTTCAGCATTCCATTCACCAGCCTCTGAAAGGTTGCTGGACCATTCCGGACTCCGAAGGGAAGAGTGGTGAACTGGAATAAACCCAGGTGTGTGACAAAGGCAGACTTGAGAGCAGCATCCACGTCCAGCGGAACTTGCCAGTAGCCCTTGGTGAGGTCTAGGGTGGTAATGTACTTGGCCCTCCCTAGCTTCTCCAGCAAGACATCCATGTTGGGGATGGGGTAGTGTTGTGCCTCCAGTAGGTCAGACAGAGACCAGCCGTGCCGGAGTGTGTTTGGGGTGGGGTCAGGCTAACTGCAGCCTGACCCAGCTGGGCAGCCTTACCAATCAGCACCTGCTCAAAAGGCAGGTCCCAAACACACTCAGATGCTGGAAGCAATTGTTTGTTACAGCTACCACCAGACGCTCTTGATATTCCTGACCTCGGACCCCTGTACCTTTGATCTTCGGAACGACCCTGACTACGCTTGTGCCTGACCCCTAACTGGTTTACGTTTGCTCGGTTTTGGACTAATATATCTTGGCTTGGACACTCGGACTGTTATAACGAGAACGGCTTATCTTGACACTGGGCGGATTTACGACAGGTAGGGGTCAGGGACGGTCACTTTGTTGATTTTCTGATAGTCTACATAGAACTGCACCCCCCCATCTTTTTTGGCCACCAGGACAATCGGGGAGGACCATGGGCTAGAACTAGGGATGATCACCCCTAGGTCTAACATGGCTTTGACTTCCTCAGCAATGACCTGAGCGTGGGGTCCCACCGCCTGGTATGGCAGAGATTGCAGAGGGGGGCTGTCACCCGTTTGAATGGTGTGCTGGATGAGTGGGGTCCGCCCGGGGCGGTCTGAGAACATGGTCCTAAATTCATCTAGCACCCGCTTCATTTGCTCTTGCTGAGCCTCGGACAGGGCGGGTGACAGTGAGATTTCTTCTATTCTCCTACCATCCCCCCATTCTCCCAACAGATCCCCATCAGCGAAATCTTTATCATTATGTTCTTTCACACAGCTTAGTCTCGCACCTCCCTGGTCTACATACAATTTCAACATATTCACATGAAACACTTTACATTTTCTAGGAGTCTCAGCAAGAAGTATTTTGTAGTTGACTGGTCTAAGTTTCTCAACTACAGTCTCCGGACCTTCTCACTTAAGACACAGCTTGTCTGTTTTGAGGGTACGCAGAACTAACACTTTATCACCCACCTCAAAAGTCTGGGCTACTGCGGTTTTATCATACAGCTCCTTTTGCCGCTGCTGGGCTGCCTTCAGATGCTGTTGGGCGGCTTCTCGAACGCTGTGGAGGGTGTCCCGTAGCCGCCACAGAAAAGTGTGAACTGGCACGGGCGAACTGCCGGCAGCCCCCTCCCATTCCTCCCGCAACAAAGCCAAGGGCCCCCGTAGTTCTCTGCCAAACATCAGTTCATTCGGGGAAAACCCAAGGCTTTCTTGCAGAGCATCTCGGTAGGCAAAGAGGAGGTAGGGTAGGGCTTGGTCCCAAGTTCCCGGGTGACGGCTAGCGTACGCCCGGATCATTTCCCCCAAAGTCTGGTTGAAGCGTTCAACCAGTCCGTTGGTCTCGTGGTGGTAAGGCACCGAAGTTACATGGTCAACCCTCCCCAGGTCCCACATCTTCTGGAACAGTTTAGACATGAACCCGGTGCCGCAGTCCGACACGACCGTGTGGGGCATTCTTAAGCGGGCAAAGAGAGAGCAGAGTCTTAGCCAGGCTGGCTGCAGAGATGGAGGCTAGCGCAAAAGCCTCTGCGTAGTGGGTGGCAAAGTCCACTACCGTCAGTACAAACTTTTTCTCCGTCTTGGTGGGCGGGTTCAGGGGACCCACTATGTCTATAGCAATCTGTTCAAAAGGGATCCCCACCACCGGAAAAGGCTGAAGGGGAGCTCTTGGGTGATCGCGATTGTGTCCTACTCGCTGGCACACATCGCAAGACCGACAGTAAGCCTTAATGTCGGAGGCGATCATGGGCCAGTAGAACCCCTCTGTGATTCGAGCTTGGGTCCGCTTCTGCCCCAGGTGTCCTCCCCATGCCACGTCGTGGGCGAGGTGCAACACGGCGCGGCGGTACCGTTGGGGAACCACCAGTTGCCTTTGCTTGCGCCCCGGTGCCACTTCCCCCTTTGGCTCGAACTCCCGGTACAAAGTTCCATTGTCCCAGACAAATCTTTCGGTGGCAAGGGATACCCCGGGGTCTTGGTTGGCCAGAGTGCGACACTCTCGCAAGGACGGGTCGTCGCTGGGCTTCTTTGAATTGGGCTTGTGTCTTAAAGTCTTTAGCCATCTGAGCAAACCCTTCGTTCTTCGGGGGCTCCGCTATGGCCTGGTTTTCCCCGGGGTGCCTCGCAGGGGATGGGGTCACCCCGGGTGGTGGAGGGGGCACGGGCTTAGGCTTTGGGACTGGTGCGGTTACGGGCGGCCCCCCTCGCCTTGCCTGTCCCCGGGTGATGACCCCCATCTTAGCTTTGGCCACCTGGAACGCGAGGTCGTTCCCGATGATGATGCCCCACTCCTTTTGGTGATGGATGATTACGTCCATCTCTCCTTCCCACCCCTGGTACTTGATCCGGACCCGGGCGATGGGGATGGTGATGTCGGGGGAGTTATAGGGTTTGATCGTACACGTACGTCTTGACAAAGGTTGGGACCTCTCTACGCGGTCCCAGGGCAGAGCCGTTACATCTGCCCCAGTGTCCCTATACCCCACCCTGGGAACATTATTGATATAGATGGACTCACAGAATTGCTTGTGGCTCTATCTCAGCTGGTCCGGGGAGGCGATGCGATACAGCGATGCACGGGGTTCAGGATGGTAGGAATCCCACTCCTGGAGTTCCTCCTCGGCACCGCGATCCTCGGGGATGCTGCATGGAGGGAGAGGACCGACCGTCGCTCGTCGTTGCTGTCGTCGTCCTGAGCGGCTGCAGCACCCGCGACGCGTCCTACTTTCCCCGGCGAGGGACGGGCATCCCGGTTCTTGGGTTGGAGCTTGGGGCAATCCCGCCGCAGGTGTCCCATCTCGTTACAGTGGAAGCACGCCCCAGACCGAGGGTTTTGGTTCCCCTTGGTCCGAGGGGCCTCCCCGCGCCGTCGGGGCAGGCCCTTTTCCGGCTCTGGGTTCTTCTCGGCCACGGCTGCGGAACTTCCCTTGGTGGATGGGGCCGTCCGGTATAGCCCCATCTCGTCGGCCATGATCTTCGCTGCCTCACAGGTACGGGGCTTCTGATCTCTCACGACAGCGGCCAGCTCCTTCGGGATGGTGGTGAAGAACTGCTCCATGGCGATCAGCTCGACAACTTCCTTCAGGGTGGAGGCCCGGGAAGCCTCCACCCAGGACTCGCAGACGTGCATCACCTGGGCTGCCCATGCCACGTGGGTGGTCCCGGGGGAAGGTCTACCCTCTCGAAATCTCCGCCGGCAATGTTCGGCGGTGAGGGCGAAGTGTTGCCTGACCGCTGCCTTGAACGCCTCGTAGCTTGCCAGGGTCTTCTGCAGATGAGCCCCGAGGAGGTCAGCCAGGTCCCCACTGACCTGGGTTCGCAGGGCGGACAACCGCAAGTTGTCGGGGACCCGCTGCTCTTGGCACGCCATTTCGAAAATGTAGAAAAACATCAGGATATCCTGCCCTGGCTTGTAGTAGGGGAACGCCTTGCGGTCCCACGACGGAGGGGGAGGAGCGGAGGGGACAGTCAGGGGAGTTTTCCCCGCCTCGAGCTGCAGCTTGGCCAACTCTATCTGCATCTGGATCATTTCGCGCTTGTGGGCCATCCTCTCCCGCTCGTGTGCCAATGAGTGCCATCCATTCCGAGGGAAGCTCGAGGGGCTCCAGGGGCTGCAGAGGAGCGGGGTCCTTGGTCACCACATCCTCTCTCCCATCTGTCAGAACTGGGATAGGGCGGCCCCTGGGTCAGGCACCCGGGGCCAGACTTGCCAGCAGCTCCCTCTGCAGCTCTGTTTGCCGGATCAGCACCGCCAACCCCGGGGTGATGGGGGTTGTGGGCAGGGGCCACCGTGGGTCGGCTCCCCCAGTCGCTCTGTCACGCTCTGGGTCGCCCATGGTGATCCTTAGGCTCTTGCTACTTTGGGTCTGGGAGATATTCTGGGCTAATAAGTTATCCCACCGCTGCCACCAAGTGGAAGACTGACAACTTGGTCTTCTGCGCGGGTTCAATGCTAAGGGGGTAGCGAGTCCTGGGGCGGGCCTTCTCTGAGGTCCCCAGCGACTATCACCCTTAGCCCAGAACAAAGGGATAACTTATAGCTACAAAAGTATCTTTTATAAAACAAGTTTATTTACAAAATTACCTTCACAAACCCAGACACATGCTAGCAATACAGCTTATCAGTACGGTACAAAGTAGCAAGCAAGAGGTCTCAAGGACACCGTAATTTTAGGGCTCTCAGCTAGTTAGTTCAGCTCGGGCTCCAGCAGAGGCCCGGTCAACCACACGCTGCTAGCTGGGTTCTCGGCAGAGGTCCGGTCTACCCAAGCGGCTAGCTGGGTTCCCGGCGGAGGTCCGGTCTACCCAAGCGGCTTGTGAGTGATTTCAGCTTGGTTTCCCGGGGATCCGGTCAACCCAAGCAGCCAGTGATTTCAGCTTGGTTTCTCGGGGTCCGGTCAACCCAAGCGGCCAGTGATTTCAGCTAGCTGGAGCGCGCCAGGTTCTGCTACCCGGGGTTGCCGATCCTTCGTTCCCTTACCCCAAGCATGGGGCAAGATTGCTGATCAGGTCCAACAACTCAGTTCCCTTGCGCAGGGTGTTTTATACCTTGGGTTTCAGGTAGCCCCTCCCTCCGTAATCAGGTGGGTTGCCAATCAGGTGGGTTGCCACCCTCCCTGAGGGGCGGCCTTTTGGGTCAGGTGGGGTGACGCCTTCCCCCTGTGGGGTGGGGTCCCTTTGAAGCCACTTGCTTAATGGTCCCATCCTGTGGTGTTGAATGGTCCTTTCTTATGGGTGCCGAAGTGTCTGCTCTGGCGAGGTATTCAAGTCTTATGTAGATGGGGCTGATATACGAGAGCATTGACGAACCTGGGGATGCTTCTTGCCTTCCCCCCAGGGGTGATTCTATGCAGATGTTGTTTGTCCCCTTTGGTCTCTGTGGAGACTGGCTGTCTTCCCCCCCTGGGTCTCCTTCCCCCCACCTTGGTGAGTGTGTGTTTGTCAGAAAGGGGTTTTAGGTTGGCTTTCTCCACAAAATATAATAAATAAATAAATAGCATTAGGAGGCGGTCCACAGCCAGTTTTCAAGAGGTCAGTTAGGATCTGACCGAAGACACAGGCTGTCAAAGATGGATTTGCTGGTAGTTTTGTCTTCACATAGGGTTCACCCCAAAGTATTAAAACTGGATTGAATACAAACGCCCAGGATCTGCTGGTACCCCTCAACCCCTACCAGTACTGAGCTGAAAGAAGGGACCCCTTTCTGTGAAACTTTTCATGCACCTCAAAAGGGGGGGCTGTTTTGGCAATGGGGGGCACACAAAGAGCGGCAAAAATGTTTTGCCTCATTGAAAGAGGCAACTGCAGCTCCATGTACAATGTGATCGCTTGGCACTTTGCAGCGAGAAGGGACAGGGTCACAATTTCACTGTAAACGGCCATTTCCCCCTCTAGAGGAGCACTGGTCATTTAGACTCTGAACTTTAGAGGAAACGTTGTGTGTGTGTATGTCCCTCAAAACACCTGTGGAAATGAACCACATGAAAACGTTGCTGCAAAGTTTAACCCCATGAAAATTTGGCAGTGCCTTATTCTCTGCACAAATCCCAACCTGTGATTGTCCAAGCCATTTCTACTCTCCATTCCAACAGTTCTATTCTCCCTCCTATGGTCCTTCCCCTGCTGTCTTATTTCTGGGCATCTGACCTCTCCACTAGCCCCACAGAATGTGTCTAGCATTAAGAGATGTAGAGGGAAAGGGGGTGTTTGGGTTTGGGGTTTTTTCACGCAAGCACTCTGGGGGGAAGTAGAGTATCTTTGCAGCATCACGAGATAATAGGAGAGTCAAATGGGAGACTGGTGGCTGCATCCTGGAGCAGATCTCATCCTCTTGAGTGAGCTGGCGCTGAACATTACATTCACAAGCCTGTAGCCAGGAATTTTTTTGTTGACGGGGACAGGATGAAGGGCATACAGCCTGAGGAAAGAGGTGGGGACTAGATTTTAAGTCAACGTAGAAAGAAAAGGCTAGCGATGTAATTACCTGGTTCGGTATACGAATTGATCCAGCACAAAACCCCAGGGCACCTATTTTACAAATCAAGCACCCCTCCTCTAGTTTCCTGCATTGAGCAGGGGGTTGGACTTGATAGCCTTGTAGGCTCCTTCCAACTCTATGATCTATGAAATCTATGGATTGCACCATTTCCCACCAAAGTTCTCATCCAGTACCAAGCGTTAAAACAAAATTCTGAACATGCATGGTCAGCGTTCAGCAGGCCAGGTGCCCAAAGCCAGCCGCTGCACAAATGTTCTTTATCAGTGCCAGCTCCAGGTTTTTGAGGGCCCCTGGGCAAAACACCCTTAATAGGCCAGGCCTCCTCTCTTACTGTGTCTACCTTCTCACCGCCATGGTTGCCATCTGCTGCTGCTCATCCCTCCTATTCCCCATCATTGCTTTCAGCTGCTTGCTTGCCAGATGGCAAGCCAGTGAGCAAGCAGGCAGGGGCACCTACTGCGTCCCATTCTCACCACCACCATTGTCTGGGTCAGAGTGAGAGGCGGGTGAACAAGCAGGTTACAAGGGTGATAGAGGCACACAAGTCCAGGGGGTTCTTGTCAGTGGGGCCCCTAGGTGCCCAACCACACCAAGCCTTGACGCCAGCCCTGAATGTCATCCCATTCTTTTTGATGAAACGCTCGAGTGTTGTGAAGCTACTTGAACTACAATGCCAGCTGTTCTGTAGGCACGTGTGCAGAAATTATTTAATAATAACTGCTTAGTCCCAACAAAATTCAAGTTCTTGCTGTGAACTTCATGACCATATCACACAATCAAGCAGCCTTTGGTTTGGCATCTTCTCTATTGGGGCTAGAGATGTGAAGGCCCGGGGGGAAAACGTGAAAATTTTGGGGGAAATGTCCCCCCCCCTTGTTTTCCCCCTGAAAACAGTTTTTCTCGGGGGTGAGGGGTGGGGACTTTTTTGCCTGAATTCTTCTGGGGGGGTTTCTGGGCCTTCACATCTCTAATTGGGGCCAATCAATTCTCTTGATTACCGGTGTTTCTTGCAAACATTGCATGGGGTTGTTTTCTCCTATCCAGGTCTTAATCCTTCTCTTGTTCCTGCATGTATTTGAGGAATTTGGGGGGAGGGTGAATGTCAAGGTGGGTCTTCACTATGAATAGTATTATGGGGCAGGTACAGGGCAGGTGAAACCAATTCCCAAAGGACAATACAACAACACATATGTGTATGGCACCACCAGCAAGCATATGCCAATATTACGAGCTAGGAAGGAACACTTTCAGGAAACAGACACGCTTTTTCCAAACGCTCATAAATACCAAACTGATTCTGAGTCAACCTCAAGGGAGTTCTCCCATCATTGTTAAAAACCTAAATACAAGTTGTTTGTACTTTTAAAGTTATAATTTTAATAAAATTGAAATAAACACCATAAGCATGCCAGTTCTCCCAGTATCTTTTGCACTATCTGGTAGAACACCAGAAGAGGAGAGCAGGTTTATCTATTACGGTACTCCAGTTGAAGAGAAGGCTTCAGGCACACTTTTTCTGACATTACCATACCAAGAGGAGCGAGCAACTTAGGACCAAACCAGGCATGACACTGGAGATCCATGAGTTGATCTGGCTTCTCTTTAAAAACATTTTTTTTACATAGCTGCTGAGGGGGTGGACTGCATCAGGAATATAGGGCGAAGCTACCATCTGTGGGATTATGACTGAACGCCTCTAAGTCAGAATCCCCCCTAAACGTAACGATACCGCAGCGCCGAGGAGCCTCAGATAGCCGGGCCACCCAGCCCGGTGCGGAGAGCCGTCTGTCTGGGAGTTGTAGGTCAAAAACATCTGGGGACCCTGCACTAGGGGAGAACCCCACTTTAACCATAAAGCATAAAGCCCCACTTTAACCATAAAGCATAATCCTAATATAGCATTGTAAGTATAGGCAATTTTCCTGCTTTGTTAAGAAAGATGACGGAGCAGTTTGGTTGGAGAACACTGCACCAGGGGAAGTACGGAGTTAAGCCTTTCCCCCATGGCATTTTCCCAATGTAAATTTCCCCTTGGGGCAAATAGTACCAGGATAATTTGCACTGGGGAAATGGCGAGAAGGAAAGGGTTAAACATGCCCTTTCCCCTAGCACCAGGAGTCCTGATCCAAGCCATTTCCCTCTCCACCATCCCAGTGCTGCTTTTTAAACAATATAAGGGAATTTAAAGAGACAGGAAATCTGATCACAGACTGATCATAATATCTCATCTAATTAAGCCGTCTCTCTCTCTCTCTCTCTCTCTCTCTCTCTGTCTTAATGAAAGCTGAAAAGGGAGCAGGGCTGAAACAACCCTGAGGTGGGCAGCCCCCCACTCCCAGTGACTCTAGCCCTGGTCAACCAAGAGGGCATCTCCCTCATTCCCACTATGACTGCATTCCTGAAAACCCGGAGGGGGGATGGGGGGGGGTCCCAAATTTTCCCAAAAGATCTCCGGGGGAAAAAGGATTTCCCACCACTAATTTTCCTGGTCCACATCCCTGCCCACTGATTTTTTTTCTGGGGGGTTTTCTCCCAGGCCTTCACATCTCTGCACTGGCATGGGAAGTGATGACACGCTTGGGGCAACACTGTGTGATCTGAGCTGCCACTCAATAGAGGTGACATGACAGCCAACATTGTCATTGAATGAGGGAGTGTTTTTCAGCCACCACCGTGCCACCAGACTAATGTACGGACTGGAGCTGAACCAAACTGCTCCGTCATCTTTCTTAACAAAGCAGGAAAATTGCCTATACTTACAATGCTATATTAGGATTATGCTTTATGGTTAAAGTGGGGCTTTAAGTACAAGACAACTTCATATGTCCATGTGTAACATGAGGCAGAAAACTGAAATGATAACCCCTCCTCAACTAATTGTCCAAACAAAGCAAGGCCTCTGGTCCACTGGCCTGCTTGACATTCTATTTGTAAGTTCATTTGTCAAGTAATAACATTATGCGACACTCACCTGTTCAGTGACTGGGTTCAGACAACATGATAACCCCACATTCAAGGGTTTCAGATTTCATAGATCATAGAGTTGGAAGGAGCCTACAAGGCTATCGAGTCCAACCCCCTGCTCAATGCAGGAAACTAGAGGAGGGGCCTCCCATCCAAGTAATAACCAGGCTTGACCCTGCTTAGCTACTTTCCACGCTCAGACAAGCTGAGCCAGCAGAAGCCTGAGTATGGGTTGAGTGTAGGTTGTCGTTGAACTGTGTGCTGTTGTTGAAACGTGGGTTATCGTGTCGCCTGAACCCAGCTGCGCTAACCACGAACAACACATGAAGAGAACCCATGGTTTGTTGTTGGGTTGTAAACTGTGGGTTGTTCGTAGTTAAGAAGCCATGGTTTGTTAGCACGGCTGGGTTCAGACAACACAATAAGCCAGTGTTTCAACAACAACCCACAGTTCAGTAACAACCCACATTCAACCCATACTCAATCCTTGAGTGTGGGTTATCATGCTGTCTGAACCCAGCCAATGACTAATTCTTTATTTTTTAAATATGTTTTAATTTATTTATTTATTTAAAATATTTCTAGGCCGCCTTTCAAGGCAGGAGCTCTCCCAAGATGGCGGACAACAATAAAATTCATATAATAAAAATGGATGTGGTAATAAAAGTAGCAAATTCTACATGTCAAGTTCAAATATCAGCTTGGCGCACACACCCATACTCAGGAGGAAAGAGAGAAGAAATGCAAGACAACACAAATATGGTATCTCCCTTGAAGAAAGAGGCATTAGAATGAAAGTTAGTGTGCTTCAAGTATAACCCCTGCAGCCATCTTTAAGAGGGCCAGGAGCAAGTAAGGCCGCTTGTACACTAGTTAATATGCACCAGCCTCATTGAAATGAACAGGAGGGCGCATGTCATTCCTTGCAATGGTGTTTCCACATGGGAAGTCACTAACAGACTGGGTCCTGTGGGCCAGATCTGTCTGGTCCCCACGGTACTACCTTTTGAGGTATCCAGAATCCGGCACTTGAGCCACGCATCCTCACCATCCCTTGTGGCAGGGCTGCCTCTGGCAACAGCAAACTGGCTAAGAGGTTACCCTGGGATCTTCAGTATGCATCACTCAAATGTGCAAACATCCTCCCCACTTCCTTCCTCTCCTCAAGCATTTGGAACACAGGCTGTTCCTGATGGCACAGATATCATCACATGTACTGTTTGGTGCGCTACTATACCACACAGTGCGCTTGCCACGTGGAGACAGCCCCACAAGGAACAATTCAAAATGGGAAACTTAGCTCACATGCAGGCCCTAGACGGGTGCCTCCTCTTTTCCTCCTTACCGAGCAATGAGGAAGATGGGGGGTGGGGGGGGGATATTGGCAGTTCCTTCCTATTTAGCTGATCATGCCCTGAAAAATTGCTCGTGCTCTTTCCCTCTCCTCGCTCCATCCTCACTTGGAGGTTCACTCAAACTGGAGAGAGTGGCTATGGTAGGAGTCCATGGACTTTAGTCAAAAGGTCAGTGCAGATGTTACTCTTATCAGCTTACTTGTGCAAATCAAAATAGCTGCTCACGAGAGTGGTATAGTCATGAGAGCAGAGCAACATGGGAGGAATTGCCCACGGAAAATCATATTGGCTACTTCTGTGCACAAAAAACAACAACACAGAAACAAAACCCTCTTCTTGAACACACCCTGCTGCTCACGGAAGTACGCACTGTGATCTTTTCTCAGCAGCTCCTCTGATGCTACACTGCTCATGCAAGTCGGCCACCCACCTAAGCAATTACTTGCAGGGGTAAGCCCTGAGATATAACTCCACCAACTCTAAGTCTGTCCAAGAGAAAAGAAAATGAGAGGGTGGGTGTACTTTGCTGCCTTATGAAAAATAGAGTAAAATATATGCAAACAGAATTCAAGAGGACGGGAAGCAACTGTTCTCCTTATCCAGTGAAGATTTCATAGATTTCATAGATCATAGAGTTGGAAGGAGCCTACAAGGCTATCGAGTCTAACCCCCTGCTCAATGCAGGAAATTAGAGATGGGGTCTCCCATCCAAGTAACAACCAGGCCTGACCCTGCTTAGCTTTCCACGCTCAAACAAGCTGAGCCAGCGGAACTAGAGGCAATGGCTTTTAACTTTGGGAGAGTCGATTTATGTTAGACATGGGCAATAACTTCCTAACAATTCAGAGCAGTCCAGCAATGGAACAAGCTGCCTAAGGAGGGTGTGGGATTTTATCCCAGTCTAACAGTCTTGGCTTCTGCCAAAGAATCCTGAAAACTGTAAATTGGTAGTGAACGCTTCCTGGGAAGAGGAAATGACTATTAAAACAACTTACAAATGTAATGTAGATATGCCCATTAGGAATTCAGTATCACATTTCCTGCAACTCAGAGGTTCTCTCAGAGGGGCCCACTATGGGTATAGCCCAGCCTTTCCCAACCTGGCGCCCTCCGGATGTGTTTGGGCTACAACTCCCATCACCCTGGGTATGATGGGAGTTGTAGTCCAATCACATCTGGAAGGCACCAGGTTGGGGAAAGCTGGCATATTTATTTATTTATTTATTTATTATATTTACACCCCGCCTTTTTTCCTGCAAGGAACCCAAGGCGGCTTACATAGTCCTCCTCCTCCTCTCCATTTTATCCTCACAACAATCCTGTGAGGTAGGTTAGGCTGAGAGTCAGTGACTGGCCCAAAGTCACCCAGTGAGTTTCATGGCTAAGTGAGGACTAGAACCCGGATCTCCTGAGTCCCAGTCCAACACTCTCACCACTACACCTAAACCTGGGGGTCATTTTCAAACCAGCCTTGGGGATATGTGTAGCAAGAAATGCCTTCAAGTTTGAATACTAGAATCCATCTGTGGTCAATATAGGATGGTTTGAGAAAGCTTTGAGATGAGGGGCTCTACTGGGCACTTCCATCTCTGCAGGACATCTGGTCAGTTCTGATCCATATCCAGACAAGGATGGAGTGCACCATTTGAGCAGCCATGACAGAGTGGCAGCTGATTTTTTGTTTTGTTTTTAGTGCAGCGTTTAAACATGTGGACTTGTACATCATGAAGGAAAGAAAGAGTGCCTTGAAACATGTGCAGGCCACCATGGTCTCCTGGCATGAGCCTACCCGTATACTACATTCATCATCTAAGGCCCTCCTCCAGGTGCCTCCTCCAAGGGAAGGCTCAGAAGGCAGCAACAAGGGACAGGGCCTTCTCAGTGGTGGGACCCCAATAGAATTATCTCCGCAACGAGGCCCGCGTGGCGCCGATATCGTTATCTTTTCAGCGCCAGGTTAAGACCTTCTCTCAGGCATTTGGCAGAATATGATGAGGTTTTTAATGAGGTCTTGAATTTTTTCTTGTTGTTTAAAATTGTTTTTAGATATGTGTGTGTGTGTGTGTGTGTCTGTGTTGTATGTTTGTATGTATATGGTTTTTATAACGTATTTTAAAAGTTTTAAACTTTGTAAATTGCCAAGAGAGCTTCGGCTATTGGGTGGTATAGAAATGTAATAAATGAAATGAAATTAATGACATGGTCTCCTTATTGAGAAACATCAACTATTCTCTGCACATGCATGGATAGAGAAAATGGTTTCCATGTGGAAAGGGCATGAGCATGACCTCCAGACAAAGTCTGAAATTAAGCCATACCACACGGTGTACATTTTTTAATTCATGCATTGTTTAGGGGGAAGACATACCAGTACATTCCCATTGCCACATGCCACCCCGCCCTGAAAAAAAAGTACATCTAAGCTCTTAAAAAATCAGGGAACACTTGCTCCTAGTTGCATGCAGTTTGAAAGAAGAAGAAGAAACATTCAGCCTCACAAAAGCCAAGCCACTTCTTTCCCTGAAATCGAGAACTAATTAGTTCAGATGCAAACAAAGATAAAAGTTTAAGCTGAGCCAGGGTTCGCCACAGTTTAGCATCAGAACCTATTTTCAGTGCCATGGCCCAGTTGTAGAAATAGGAACTAGCAACCTCTGACCATGTGTAGCGTACCTCCCACTCCTCAGTAATTGCAATCTGCATCCATAGGCCTGGGTTTAGGGAGAGTATCTTCCAGGGTATGTTTTTTAAAAGGGTGATAATCAGGGCGTCTGATTGAGACCAAACACTTTTCATTTTAGAAATTCACTGACTAAAGGCGCAATCCTATGCAAGTTTAGACAGAAAAAAGGCCTACAATTCCCAGCACACATGCTGGGAGTTGTAGGTCCTTTTTCTGTCTAAACTTGCATAGGATTGCACCCGAATAGTCCTTCAAACAGGCTCACAAAGCAGCCCGACAGACAGAACTGCAAAATGAGTGTGTCTCGCTTACCACCACGAAGAGGAACTGAGGGAACAGGCGGGAACCCGCTGGCAGCATGCGCAGTAGGACGGTGGGGGAAGGGTTCCCGCCTAAAACGCCTCAGCTGCAGAAGTTTCCGGAAGAGTCTCAGCACAGGCGCAGATCCCGTGTGTGTGAGGCACAGAGCATAGAAACTTAAAAGTCAAGAATTGTATATATAAAAAATAACCATAAAATATAGTAAAATAGATTAAATTTTATAATGTAATATAAAAATTTCCAGAAATGTTTTTAAAAAATTTTTATATATAAAACATGTATAAGACAGAAACAATTAGACCTGTAAAATACAACGTCTTAAGGGCTGAAGATGATAATAATGTCCTTTCAGACTTGAGGGCCTCTCTCTCTAGATGAAGTATTATTAGTGCCAAAGTTTTTTTGAGGCAATGCTTGGTAGATGAAACCAACCTTGAACTGGAGAGATACAGAGCATTAGCTTGTATATTGACTTAAGTGAAAACTACAGGGCCACTGAAGAAGGCCTTTGGGCCGAAACGCGTTTGGCTTTTACACACGAGTAAAGAAAGCTTACATGCTGTGAGGACATTTCTCTGGAAGCACCAAACAAAAAAACTTTGGCACTAATAATACTTCATCTAGAGAGAGAGGCCCTCAAGTCTGAAAGGACATTATTATCATCTTCAGCCCTTAAGACGTTGTATTTTACAGGTCTAATTGTTTCTGTCTTATACATGTTTTATATATAAAAATTTTTAAAAAACATTTCTGGAAATTTTTATATTACATTATAAAATTTAATCTATTTTACTATATTTTACGGTTATTTTTTATATATACAATTCTTGACTTTTAAGTTTCTATGCTTTGTGTTTGTCAGGATTTTAAACATAGTCCCTTGTTGTATGTTTCTGTGAGGCACAGAGGCCACGAAGAAGAACGAGTGTGGCTTGCTTACCACCGCTAAGAAACCACAACCTGCCTTGTCGTCTGTGGGGGAGAGGATTGGGCCACCTCTAGTCTCAAACCATTCCCCCCACCACCACTACCAATACGTAAGAAATCTAGGAAGAAACTACTCTCCCCAGACATAACAAGTGAAACTCAGTGGCCTGGTTCGCACGTCACGAGAAGCCACTGTGGGTGAATTTCTCCACGGGGCTTCTAGTCATGGCAACGGCCAGCATTTTGAATATTTAGGGCACGGCAGGGGCACACTATAGCTCCTTGTTACGTGCAAACCCGTTGAGGGTGGGTTGCTGTAGTGGTTGACAAGCCACTCGCCACCCTAAAACAGCCCGTGGGGTTATGAGGTGGCTTGTGACCCACCCCAACAACCAAACCACAGTGGGATCGCATGTGACGAGAAGCTACGGCGCACCACCACCCCGCTATGCCCCAAATATTCAAAATGGCTGGCTGCCGCCACAACAAAGAAACCCACAGGGAAATGTACCCACAGCGGCTTCTCCTTATGTGCAAACCACATCAGTGCAAGCAGATATCCCATTTCTCTGAGACACTTATTTAAATAACACAGACACTTGCAATTAGGAAAACTATCTGAAAATCTTTCATCCGGAGGGGAAAGTGTGTGTGTGTGTGTGTGTGTGTGTGTGTGCGCGCGCGCGTGCGCTAGGAACTCAGCTATGCAACATGGGACTGTGAAGCAGGGCCCACAAACTCAGCCAGGCTGAAAGAAGCCCCAATATGTAGTTAGGGCAGGGGAGGAGTGCCGGAGCGAGCCATGTGATGACTCAGGCTGCCTCCGCCTCCCTTTGGAATGGAGCTAGACAACGACCCTCCCTCACAGTCAGCTCCACTGAGAGGATGATGGGCAGTTTTCCTGCAGCCCAAGAGGCATCTTTTGTGGTTGCCCTTGCATGGGGGAAGCATAAGGAGGAGGAAGAGCTAGCAGGCAGCCAATCCGCAGCGGGTATCTAGCGGGGAGTCTGGGCTAGGAGAAAACAGCCCCAAACTTGTCTGGCTGCGTGCCAAAGAGAGAGGCAGCCCATGTTTATTGTGGCTTCACAATAAACTCAAAGATGACCTGAAAACAAAAAAGGACACGTATAGGAAGTGGAAGGAAGGACAGGCTACAAGGGAAGAGTACAGGCAGGTAGCGCAGAACTGCAGGAATAGTGTCAGGAAGGCTAAAGCTGAGAATGAGCTAAGGTTAGCGAGGGATGCTAAAAACAACAAGAAAGCTTTCTTCAGATACATGCACAGTACAAGACAGAGGAAAGAAATGGTGGTTCAACTACGCAATGAGGATGGCATATTGATAACAGAAGACAAAGAAAAGGCAGAAGTGTTCAATTCCTACTTCGGCTTGGTCTTCTCCCAAAAGATGGTCTATGACCCCCCTGGCAAACCTGAAGTGCAGACTGAAGGGGCAGAATTGCAGCTTGAGATTGATAGGCAAATGGTCAAGGAGCACCTGATTACTCTGAACGAGTTTAAATCTCCAGGGCCGGATGAGCTGCATCCTAGAGTAATAAAGGAACTGGCAGAAGAACTCTCAGAACCACTGTCTATTATCTTTGAGAAATCATGGAGGACAGGTGAAGTGCCAGACGACTGGAGGAGGGCAAATGTTGTTCCCATCTTCAAAAAGGGCAAGAAGGAGGAACCTGGGAACTATAGGCCAGTCAGTCTGACATCAATCCCTGGGAAAATTTTTGAGCAGATTATAAAGAAGTCAGTCTGCAAGCACCTTGAAAACAATGCAGTGATTACTAGAAGCCAGCATGGATTTGTCAAGAACAAATCCTGCCAGACTAACCTGATCTCATTTTTTGATCGCGTAACCTCCCTTGTGGACTGTGGGAATGCTGTGGACATCATATATCTGGACTTCAGCAAAGCTTTCGACAAAGTGCCTCATGATATCCTGATTAGCAAGCTAGCTAAAAGTGGGCTAGATGGAACAACTATCAGGTGGATCCACAATTGGCTACAGAATCGGACTCAAAGAGTGCTTATCAATGGTTCCTTCTCAAACTCGGGAGAGGTAACGAGCAGCGTACCACAGGGCTCGGTCCTGGGCCCAGTGCTCTTCAACATTTTTATTAATGACTTGGATGAGGAGGTACAGGGAATGCTTATCAAATTTGCAGATGACACAAAGTTGGGTGGAACAGCTAATACTCTGGAAGACAGAAACAAAATTCAAAGTGACCTCGATAGGCTGGAGCGCTGGGCCGAAAACAACAGAATGAAATTTAATAGGGATAAATGCCAAGTGCTGCACCTAGGGAGAGGAAACCAAATGCAGAGTTACAGAATGGGGGACACTTGGCTCAACAATACTACAAGTGAGAAGGATCTTGGAATTGCGGTAGATCACAAACTGAATATGAGCCAGCAATGCGATGTGGCTGCAAAGAAGGCAAATGCTATTTTGGGCTGCATTAATAGAAATATAGCTTCCAAATCGCGGGAAGTGATAATTCCCCTTTACTCGGCACTGGTTAGGCCTCATCTTGAATACTGCATCCAGTTCTGGGCACCACACTTTGAGAAGGACGTAGACAAAGTGGAGAGGGTTCAGAGGCGGGCAACAAGGATGATAAAGGGACTGGAAACAAGGCCCTATGAGGAGAGACTGAAAGAACTGGGCATGTTTAGCCTTCAGAAGAGGAGACTGAGGGGAGATATGATCGCACTCTTCCAGTACTTGAAGGGATGTCACACAGAGGAGGGCCAGGATCTCTTCTCAATCATCCCAGTTTGCAGGACACGGAATAATGGGCTCAAGTTACAGGAACCCAGATTCCACCTAAACATCAGGAAAAATTTCCTGACTGTCAGAGCAATAAGACAATGGAATCAACTACCTGGGGAGGTGGTGAGCTCTCCCACTCTGGAGGCATTGAAGGTGCAGCTGGACAGCCATCTGTCAGGGATGCTTTGACCTGGATTCCTGCGTTGAGCAGGGGGTTGGACTCGATGGCCTTGTGGGCCCCTTCCAACTCTACTTTTCTATGATTCTATGATTCTGTGTTACCATATGTATTGACCGCAGGTTGACTTCCCTCTGCTTGACTGCAGGTTGGAGTTTGAAAGAGAACACAAGGTTGTTGTGAGGATAAAATCAGGACCGGTGCAAGGCAGTTTGGAGCCCTAGGCAAGATCAGATATTTAGCGGGGGGGCCTTCCCACTTGAGAGCGCTGTATTTTTTTCCCCAAGGCGTTTAGCCCTGCGCCCTAGGCGGCTGCCTAGTTGGCCTAATGGTAGCACCGGCCCTGGATAAAATTTGTGCGGGTGAACATTTATATTGCCTTGGTGGAAAGGAGGGATATATGTGTACTAAGTAAGGGCGCAATCCTATGCATGTTTGGACAGAAACAAGTCCTACAACTCCCAGCATTCCCCAGCTGGCTGGGAGCTGTAGGACATTTTTCTGTCTAAACATGCATAGGATCGCATCCTAAATAAACACATCATTGTCTTTAATTGTATTCCCCTCTCCTTTTAATTAAGGAAGGCTCTGCTTTTTCTTTGCCCTATAACGCTAGAGCCTCCACTGGCAAGCAGCAAGAACAGCCCAGTTTATAGAAAGGCCTGTGGCTCACGCTGGCTCAGCTTGTCTGAGCGTGGAAAGCTAAGCAGGGTCAGGCCTGGTTATTACTTGGATGGGAGACCCCTCCTCTAGTTTCCTGCACTGAGCAGGGTGTTGGACTCGATGGCCTTGTAGGCTCCTTCCAACTTTATGATCTATGAAATCTATGAGAATGTTCCTGTTCCCCAAAGCAGGTGCTATTTTAGGTCTTCCACCATATCCACTATGATGCTCCTGAGAAATTTCAAGCCATTTATTATACTCTTCCCTGCCTGTACCAAAAAAACAGTGTTTGCTTAAACCAAGTCTGCCTTCAAATCACCAGAGTTTAAAGTAACACATTTACTATTTTCTTTCTCCTTTGGCTTATTTTAAGTGAGCAGAACAGGCTGAGATACACCATTGGCATAGTAATGTGGTGCAGCCCTTGATGGACTGCACCAGATCAGACTTGCTCATAGGGGTGTTGTTTTCTAAATGCTCATTCATCATTTAGGAGGAACAAAATCCTGCACATGTCGGGGAGAAGGTTTTTAGTGTAAGCACAAACGTGGCTATTTCTCTCGGGAACAGAATAATAATCAGCAAGACGACAACCGTATGACAGGGGGTCCAATGGACTCTGGGTTAGATCAAATTAATGGCCGCATTAGTCCACCCACAGTCCTAGATCAGGAAATCAGCTGGTGGAAGCTGTTCTTGCTCCCGGGCCTGGTTCTCATCCCCACACAAGCCTAGTTTATGGGAAGAGCCACTAAGCTGTTCCTGCAGAGTCTCTGGCTGCAACTGATGGATTACAGGAGGGCAGTATGCCGATTTCCTGGGAACAGGTGCTGGACTGGCAGGGGGAAGAGGTCCTCACTAAACCCCCTGACTACCTGGCAGATGTCCACTGTCCTGGCACACGCCAGCAGTACCATCTGCTGCTGGCTTCCAGCCTCAGAGGCCGCAAAAAAAAGAACTGGCCAACCTGTTCACCAATGTGTGAACTCAGCTGCACCTCCTTTGCACAGATCAGGGCCCAAGGTGCCTTGGGGGTCTGCCCTCTGCCTCAGGGCCAGGCGCGCAAGAAATGGCACCGAGGGACAGAGGAGGGCCTGGGTGGGAAGCCCGTGCTCTGATCTGGCGCCGCTACGATTTGCTGGATGCTGCAGCAGTGCCGGAAAGGGCACGCGAGGTTCCAGCCTGCCTTGCATGTTCCCCAAGGGCCGTGTTCGCTTCCACTCCACAGGCCGATTGCGCAGCCAGACACTGATCTCTGTTAGGGGCTCTGTCAGGGAGAAAATTGACAAAGTGTACCCTGGGGGTGAGGGGAGAGGGAAACGAAACACAACATTGCCAATTATGGGCCCTCCTAAGCAAGACTCACCTGAAACACGACAGCCCCACCCCCAGAAAGCACCCATTTCTTCCTTCCTTTGATTCTGCTGCTTCATTTGGTTTGGATCTGCAACCTGACTGGCCTATTTGCTTTCCTCTCACTCTCCCCTGCCCTAGCCCAGGCTACCAAGAAGCCCTCCCCAGACAGGCAAAATCCGAGAAAGCACTAGATGAGTGTTCCTGTGTATAATAACTGCCTCTTTCTCCAAGGGCTGCAACGTCTCATGGCTGGGTGAGAAAAACCAAATACAGCTGCAGCGTGCAAGGGTTGAATTAACCTCCTGTGCTCGTTACAGCCAGGAGGCTTTGTGATGTCAGCTGCCCCACAAACAACATGCACACGCACACGCACACGCACGTATGTGTACAGGCTGCTGGAGCTGCGCGTATCAGGCTGTTTAGGGCCGATGACATTTCACACAGCCCCAGGGACCACAGAGCTGCATCCCGGTGTCAGCAAACTGGGGTTTCCTGGCAACCCTCCAAACTCAGTCACGGAGTGGGACTGACTGCTTAAAAAGCCATCGCTGAAAAACCGCTGCTCAGAGCCAGTCAGCCAGCTAGCCAGCCGCCCAATCTGGAGCAGTGCTCAAGAACCAAACACTCCCGTAAAAGTTACCGCCTTGTCCACTGTTCCTGTGGCTGCCGACCCCCAAGGCTTCAGGCCTGAATCAGCCTGGTCCCCATTTCTTGCCTGCCTTAAGCTCATTGGTCCTCTTCCTTGATGCGGGTCAGGATCGGGGCCAGTACTTCCTAAAGGAGAAAGTCCCTTGAATACATTTCTCCCCACCCATGCAGCTGGACCCTCCCCTCTAAAATGAGATTAGCTCGTTTCATTCCAAGAATACATACTCAAGATCATGTAATGTGGGATCAAGTAGACCTTTGTACTGGTGTGCTTGATGACAAGGTGGCCAAAAGGTGGGAGTTCCAAGAAGCAGATCCCGTCAGTGTAAACAGTGAGCTGAGCCCAGGGACAGCTGGAGCTCTTGCTGTCATCCCACAAGTCCCCATAGAATCATAGAAAAGTAGAGTTGGAAGGGGCCTACAAGGCCATCGAGTCCAACCCCCTGCTCAATGCAGGAATCCAGGTCAAAGCATCCCCGACAGATGGCTGTCCAGCTGCACCTTCAATGCCTCCAGAGTGGGAGAGCCCACCACCTCCCTAGGCAGTTGGTTCCATTGTCTTATTGCTCTGACAGTCAGGAATCTAGGTTCCCGTAACTTGAGCCCATTATTCCGTGTCCTGCAAACTGGGATGATCGAGAAGAGATCCTGGCCCTCCTCTGTGTGACATCCCTTCAAGTACTGGAAGAGTGCTATCATATCTCCCCTCAGTCTCCTCTTCTGAAGGCTAAACATGCCCAGTTCTTTCAGTCTCTCCTCATAGGGCCTTGTTTCCAGTCCCTTTATCATCCTTGTTGCCCGCCTCTGAACCCTCTCCAGTTTGTCTACGTCCTTCTTAAAGTGTGGTGCCCAGAACTGGACGCAGTACTCAAGATGGGGCCTAACCAGTGCTGTAATGAGAGAAAAGGCTACAGACCTTATAAACACATTGTGACAGGAGATGCTGTATATATCAATGGTTTAACCAATCAAACTAATAGGGCTGTTATCTTCAAAAGGGTAGACTAGACGTACCCCTTTTTTCAGGGCATGGTTCTTTGTGGAATAAGGATTCTAATTTACATTACCAGATGTATGTACAAGAACCAAGGGGCACTACTGAATGCTATTCCAGCTTAATTGCCGCTCAGTATAAGGCTGTGTACTTGGCTCAAAGTGCTGTGCCGATCCCTCTCTATAGCAAGCCCTCGCCATGCCAGGGGCTCCGCCAACCACATCGCAGTCCCGTCATGCTGCGGCCCAGCACCCCTCCTGCTGCAAATCAAACCTTACTGTCCATGTCGCGGCCAGTCAGCCAGCTGCAATGGAGGCACTCCCTGATTGAAAATGACAGGAGGACAGATTCAAAAGCCACCATGCAGCAGTGGCAGGAGGAGGGGTTGTGGCAGCAGGGCCGGAAAAGCTAAGAACAAAACACTGGTCGCTGTATGGGGCGGGTAGGTAACGGAGGAAGGCCAAACAGTCTACCTCCATGGTTGTTTTCGATGGAAGGAGCGCCTTAAAAACTGGAAGCTGCCCTTGACTCTGTCATCTGCGGCCTGTGGGCAACTTTGCCAGCAAACCTTACATTTCCCCTCAGAAGTCAGGGTTTGACATGCAGAATTGCTGCATCCGCCAAGTTCTCGTGGAACGCTATGGCGAAATTTGACTGGATAATACCTCACTTTAAGATGACTGGGACACAAGCTTCACCTTGGACAGAAATCAATCGCCAGACTACTTGTGATGTTTCCTCCTGACATCTCGGCAACGTTTATATCTTGAGATCTTTGGTTTTTCTGGTTATATTCTTGTTTAATGAGATGTTACATATAAAATTTCAATTAAAAATATTTCTTAAAAAAAGAAGAAGTCAGGAATTGCAATGCTATGCTGACCAAACACACACTGAGCCCAGACATTATAACCTATTATAATAATATAATAGGTTATATTATTGGGTGAGTAGCTCCACTCCCTGACTTGTCGCCTAGGACCACCCTCAGCCCTGGACACCTGATCTAGTCCTAGTTATCTTCTTTCCTTACATTACTACACATGCAGACATTTTAAAATCACAAGGGCTCTTCAGATGTTCCCCCACATTCACAGACGTGTATGTCAAACACGTGGAAGGAGAAGTGGAACCATGCATGCTGGTCCTGCCTCTGACATCAATGTGCCCACCAGCCTCACTCAGCAGAACGCATGAAAGGGGCCTCTGCACATGTACAGCTGTATGCACGTAGACTTTCCATACATTTGAAAGCCTGCACGATCAGGTTTCCTGGAAGGTCCATATTCATAGGCTGGGTTCAGACAACACAATAACCCACATTCAATGGTTGAGTATGGATTGAGTGTGGGTTGCCATTGAACCGTGGGTTGTTGTTGAACTGTAGATTATCATGTTGTCTGAACCCAGCTGCGCTAAGAAGCCATGGCTCGTTAACCACAAACAACCCATGAAGAGAACCCATGGTTTGTTGTTGGGTTATGAACTGTGGGTTGCTCACCATGGTGAGAGCCAGTGTGGCGTAGTGGTTAGAGTGTTGAACTGGGACTCAGGAGATCCGGGTTCTAGTCCCCGCTCGGCCATGAAGCTCACTGGGTGACTTTGGGCCAGTCACTGACTCTCAGCCTAACCTACCTCACAGGGTTGTTGTGAGGATAAAATGGAGAGGAGGAGGAGGATTATGTAAGCCGCCTTGGGTTCCTTGCAGGAAAAAAGGCGGGGCATAAATATAATTAAATAAATAAATAAATGGTTTGTTATCTCGGCTGGGTTCAGACAACACGATAACCCATGTTTCCACAACAACCCACAGTTCACCAACAACCCACACTCAACCCTTGAATGTGGGTTATCGTGTTGTCTGAACCCAGTCATACAGTTGTATGCATGCACAGGCCCCTTTCACAGAGTCCACGGGCATGATAACTTTAGGGGCAGGGCCCACAAGCCCACTCTTGCTTCGCACTCCACGTGTGTGATATACATGGGGGATGGGAGGTCCTCTTCACAGGGCTACGTCACTGCCTCCCGTAAGCAAACATGGCAGCACGCAGCAATCATATGCCCACTATCATGAGGAAACATGGTCCCCCAAGACTGGCAGCAAGAAAACATCTAGGGCAGGGCTCTCCAACCTTGGGTCCCCAGATGTTGCTGGCCTACAGCTCCCAGCATACCCAGCCAGCATGGCTAATGGCAAGGGATTCTGGGAGCTGTAGTCCAGCAACATCGGGGGGGGGGGACCCAAGGTTGGAGAGCCCTGCTCTAGGGACAATGTTGAGGGAAAGAGAGGGAGGGGCAGAAATGGAGAGGCTCTCTCTGGACCAAGTAAGCCCGCAAAATCTGTGATCCATCAAGCTGCATAGAGTCTACTTCCCTTCCTCCGCACAACGGTTTTACCTGGCAAGTACCATATGGTGAAACTGTTCCCTGGACTATATAACTTTGTCAGACTGCATGTGAGCGAATGCGCAACAGAATGTTCCTCCATGTTGTTATAATAATAGTGATTGTCGTCATCATATTCATCATCATCACCTCCTTGCAGCACTTAGGAAAACTCGGTGCCAGAGAAGAAGGTTCTAGCCTAGCCTTCTCCTTCACATTTCTATGTTTAGAAACACTTTCCTCCCCACGGGGGGGGGGGGAGCATTCATCCATATAATCCCCCTCCCCAAGCAGTCTGAAGTGGTACAGTCCAGGAACAGATTTACCCCTGATGATACTGTTTGCCTAGAAAGCCTCTTCAGTGAGCTTGATGTGGCTTCACAGGGTGCCTACAGAAGAACAGCATTCTATAATAGATGTCAAACATACTGCTAAAAGCCTGAAAAAATAGAGCCCTGTGTAAATCTACATGGGAAGGGTTGAGACCTCAAATAAAGCTTGGGGAGTAAGAACTCTTGGGGATTTTAGATCTGACTGTGACCCTGGAGGACAAATTCTCATAATCACACAACCACATACCACCCACACTTTTTATGTGGCTAGAGAGATCACAATTATTTGTGGTACAGCGATTCTCTAACCCAGTGTTCTCCAACCTTGGGTCCCCAGATGTTTTTGGCCTACAACTCCCAGCATGCCCCAGCCAGCTGGCTGGGGCATGCTGGGAGTTGTAGGCCAAAAACATCTGGGGACCCAAGGTTGGAGAACACTGCTCTAACCCAATGGTTTTCTGAAGAATCCTTCCTGGGGATCTTAGGAAACTGATTTGGGGTTCCTCCGTGAGAAAGTGAGTAATGCCAGATACGTTTCCCTGAAAGGCGGCTTGCCCACCACTATCCATCTTCCCCTGGAAAAGCGATTAGCCACAGGGAAATGTAGCATTCTCCATTCGCATGGAACAACAGTGAGGCCTGGTGTATGTGCCTTGATCACTACCCAGAATCCTCTGCATGAAACACACAGGGGTTGAGAGGCAGATGTGCAGGGACTCTTTAGCAGACAAGATAACTGAGGAAGGGTAACCACTGCCCCCCACACAACTGTGGTTATGAAGATGAGCCAAGGATGACAGCATTACAGAATCCAAAATGTGATTATGGTGGAATCCTGGCTGCATTCCTGTATAATATTATAGATACCTGATTGTCTATATGCTATGAGGACTATGGCAGTCATAATGCTCATAGCATACAGCATAAAAGGAGGTTGTAGGAAGGATGTAGTTTAGAGACCAATTAACATCTAATTTATAGCCTCTTTTTGTCAGAGTTTCTTCCATGTAATCTGTGTCTGTCAAATGCTAAATAGTTTCCTCTGGCTAGAACAATAATTCCTCGGCCCAAATCAATGGTCCATCCAATTCAGAGCTTCCTTTGATATACCTTAACTACTATCATTTTAAGGTATATCAAAGGAAGCTCTGAATTGGATGGACCATCTTTACAGGACCATCTTCTATCTGGTAACCTGTGTCCTCACTGTGGGAAGCTGTGTGGATCTAGAATTGGCCTCCACAGTCACTTACGGACCCATCGCTAGAGTCTACACAATCTTCTTTAGAATTTCCTCCTTTTATCCCGGAAGACAATCTTACTCGGTCACGAGTGATCGCCTGATGATGATGACTATCATTTTAATCATCTGTCAACGGGAACTGCCACTAAGGGTTTCCCATTTTTTATGTTGCTAGGTATGTTACCCTGTTACCTGTGTCAGTTTCTATATGAAATTATTTGGGGTTCTTAAACCTTGAAAATGTAAATACTGAACTGACTCTGAAGTCTCCCAGAAGGAGCTGGCGGGAAGCGATGCCAACCTTGCCTTTGCTGCCTTAGTTTGGCTCAGCCCTTTAAAGAAGCACTCTTCCATAAAAGTAACCCAAACTTTGTGCCTTAGTTTTAGCAAAGCCCCTTGAGGCTAAGGTAAGTTTACCATTTTAACAAATACAATTAAAGATAAGAAAAGCTAGCTGGCAATGTGGTGCAGCTAGTGTGACAGAGTGCTGAAATAGGACTGGGGAGACCCAGGTTCAAATCCACACTTTGCCATAAGGCTCACTGGATGGCCTTGGGCTACTAGCTAACCTACCTCACATGGTTGTTGTGAAGATGACATGCGGAGGAGCTCCTTGGAGGAAAAGGTGGAATATAAATGCAATCAATCATTTTTGCCTATTCTTTTCTATGTCGAATCCTGTGCCTATATCTAGATTTTCTTAACAAAATGTACAGTTTGAGTACATTCAGTTTTTGCCCTTGGAGATTTATTTATTTATTTATTATATTTATATCCCACCATTTTTCCTGCAAGGAACCCAAGGTGGCTTAAATAATCCTCCTCCTCCTCTCCATTTTATCCTCACAACAACCCTGTGAGGTAGGTTAGGTTGAGAGTCAGTGACTGGCCCAAAGTCACCCAGTGAGCTTCATGGCCGAGTGGGGACTAGAGCCCGGATCTCCCGAGTCCCAGTCCAACACTCTCACCACTACGCCACACTGGCTCTCCATATCTCCATATGTAGATATTGAAATATGCCCTTTCTTGGGAGAGCTGCAGGGGATTCAGCCCAGGAAAGATATTGCCATCAGGGCTGGTGAGACGGCTACCGGTCCAGACCTTGGCCTGGTCCTCCATACAGAAACAAAGAACAAGAAGAAAAAATCTATACGCTACACTTTTCTCATGTTAGAAAAAAGGCTAGTACAGTATTCTAAGTAGTGGCAATTTTTATTTTTAGGTAGTGAGGGCCATTCCATCAGGTGTGAACCTGCACTTGCAGTCCGAAGTGGTACAGCCCAGACACAAGAAACTACTTTTGGGTCCACATATAACTGACAGCACAAGCCTACACATCTCAGCTCAGATGTCTCATTGAGTTCAATGGGACTTACTCCCAGGAATGCGTATATAGGATTCCAGTCTAAGGCTGTACTCCTAAACACATTTACTATAGTGTAAGGCCCCTTAAACTGAAGGGGATTCATTCCGATTAAACATGCTTAAGATTGCATTATAAAAAGGAAAATGAAATTTTAGTGGCAACCCTGTCTTAACCTATAAAGCCCTACACAGCTTAGAACCACAATACTTGATGGAACGCCTCTCTCAACCACAATCTACCCGGACACTACGCTCAACATCTGGGGCCTTTTTCCAATTGCCACCTCCAAGGGAGGCTCAGTCGGTGGCAACAAGAAGGAGGGCCTTCTCAGTGGTGGCCCCCCAATTGTGGAACAGGCTCCCCACTGAGGTCTGCCTGGCGCCAACTCTACTATCCTTTTGGTAACAGGTGAAGACTGCCCTCTATGTCGAGGCATTGAACAGTTAAATAGTACATGGGGTGGGCCGGTTATGTCAGCTTTTTAACAGGTTTAGTTGTATTAACTTCTTCTTAGTTATTTAAATCATTTTTAAATATGGTTTTTAAATTTTAGTAGTGACATTTTAATGATGTTTTTATTGATTGTATTTTATATTGTATTTTATGAATTGTTGTAAACCGCCCAGAGAGCTTTGGCTACTGGGAGGTATAGAAATAAAATGGAGGAGGAGGAGGAGGAGGAGGAGGAGGAGGAAATGGCTCTAGTCCATTTTAATTGATTGCTCATGAACTAACCCCACCTGATGCACAAAAATAAGAAGAGTACAGTCATGCCTTGGATTGAGAGCATAATTCGTTCCGGAAACGTGCTTGTAATCCAAAACACTCTTATATCAAAACGAAATCCCCCCAAAAAAATTTGTACAGAGATTTTTAATTTAAGCCATACTACAGTACTTTTATTGCAAGACGTCGCTTGTATATCAAGTAAAAAAAAATTTAAATAAATATTTAAAAATTTGCTTGTCTTGCAAAACGCTCTCAAACCAAGTTACTTGCAATCCAAGGTATGACTGTACCACACTTTTCCTCTCAAGTGTCTTCTCATTGGGGTGTTGGTGGTGGGGGTCTCATCTTTGACAGCGCTGCACAAAGATAGCCGTTAGTAACCGGAAAAAAAAAGTGATATGGGAGGAGCAGGAGGAGGAAATTTTATATGTAACATCTCATTAAACAAAAAGTGAAAGTTGTCACAACACTGAAAGGAACATCTCTCCCTCAGTGTGTGCACAGAAGTCTTACCCTTGTTCTGCCTCAGTGACATATCCACACGATGGGACTGGTTTGTTTACACCAGGGGTGGGCAAATTCAATGGGGCTAGGGGCCACTCTTGCCCCCCACCCTCCCACCCCATCGGCCAGACTCTTTCTTGCTGCTGCCATGAGCAGCAGAAAAAACACCAGCAGTTTCCCACTGAATTTCAGTGGCAAACTGCTACGGAGTGGTAAAAGGGTCACATTTAGCTTGCTCTTGCTTGTTTGATGTTTTTGCTGCCTCTGTGAATTTTGGCAGAGGGCGTAACGGGGGGGGCACATGTAAGCCACATGTTGAACACCCCTGGTTTACACAACGGCCCAGTTTGGTCATAACACTAATATATGTTTTAGCATTATCGCCACAAGCCTTGGGTTCACACATGATCTCCTCCCCTTCTTTAGTACGGCCTTGAAGACGAGACTGCGAGCATTCACTTCTGCTTTTAAACTAACCAGGGTTCCCTGTTACCAAACCCAGGGAGCTCCGATTAATTTAAACACACAGTTAACACGTAGTTAGGCGCATAGTTAAACTATGGAATTCGCTACCACAGGATGTAGCAATGGCTATCAACTTGGATGGCTTAAGTCAAATTAATGGAGGAAAAGGCTATCAGTGGCCACTAGTCATGATGGCTATACATTACCTCTAGTATCAGAAGCAGTATGCCTCTCAATACAAATTGCTAGGGAACATGAGCGAGAGGATGTTTTGGTGCTTGTGTCCTGCCACCACTGTGGGAACAGAATGCTGAACCAGATAGGCCTTTGGTCTGATCCAGCATGGCTCTTCTTATGTTCTTATGGTTTGAGACCAAGCAAGGAGCACAAATCAGTTTGTTGATCCTGGCTTGTTATGAATCATAGTTTAACTTACCCAGAGTTCTCCAGAGCACAGACGCAAGGAACTCTGGTTAGTTTAAAACCGGAAGCAGCTGTGCCAGAAAAGGAGAGGGGAGACAAAATGAGCCCAAGGCTTGTGCCCACTCATAGATCATCGAGCTGGAAGGAGCCTACAAGGCTATCGAGTCCAACCCCCTGCTCAATGCAGTAAACTAGAGGAGGGATCTCCCATCCAAGTAATAACCAGGCCTGACCCGGCTTAGCTTTCCACACTCAGACAAGCTGAGCCAGCATGAGCCACAGGCATGCACGAAGCCAACCCATTAGCATGGAATAACAAGCCCATGAACTCACTTCAACCTCAAATTTGTTTAGCTGTGAAAGGGTTGAATCTGAGGTTGCAAGATGACAGCAAGTCAGTGGCACCTGGAGAGTTCAGAGGCTTTTCACCCACCTCTCTTTCACCAAAGAGAAAAAGAGTTGATTATCTTTGTGTAGGGGACATTCACAATCCCATAGAGGATTTCCAAACAGTGTACCAGGAAAGTATGGGAATCCTTGGAAGCTTATCAAGGGTTCCTCAATTACATAGCAGCAGGTAGTATTTTTCTAGAAGACATCTTGTCCCCACTACCAATCTTTCCCTGCAACTGTACAGCCAGAGGAGGGCACGGTGACGGTGAAGCCCAAGTGCTTTGCATGAGCTGTGTGTGCAACCTATAAAAGAGCCATCCAGTCTCAGGGTTGGATCTGAGGTTTCTGGAATTTTAGACTGCTTCTCAGGGATCTCCAAGGGAATGAGTAAAAACTCGGTGTGAAAAGCCAAAAGCAAGGGACGGAGCTATTTTCTGCTTGGCTTCAAAGCTTCTGCCATTAGCTGTACCTCAGTGTCCCTCTGGCACCACCCCTGACTTGCCAGGTGCTGTCCTCTGCCCCAAGCCCCGCCCCCTGATCTGCCAAGCACCACCCTTGGGCTCCCAGGCTCCACCCCCTGAGTTTCAGGGTCTGAGCTTCAGGAAACCTGGTAGCCCACAAAGTCCTCTGCAATGCACAGGGGATTACATGACAGACAGGAAGGTGGTTCCCTGGAAAACAAGGCAACCTAGAAAAAAAGTTCCCTGAAGGCAGAATGTTTGAAAATCACTGCCAGAGGGGAACAGGAATCTGTAATTCAAGAGAGTTGGCAAAGGGCTGAGCCTAAAGCCCCACGGAATTCTTTGTCCAGAAAGGGGTTGTGTTGTGTTACCTCAGGATGGAGTAGCACTGTGGCCAGGAGACGTGAACCAGGAAGTCCCTGGTTCAAATCAACTTAAAGCGGGCGAGGGAGGAGGGATGAGATCACCGGAGAAGCAACCAGACAAGTCGTCAGCCCCAACAAAGGAGGGCCTCGGTGGAGATCCACAAAAGTCCAGGGAGGACCATCAAGGACCATCAACTAGCAGGGCAGTCTCAAAGAGCTGCAAAGTACCACTACATCACCTTCTTCCCGGGCAGGAATAAGCCCACCTGAAACGAAGGGGCAGGCATAAGCCCCCACCTGACCTGGAGGGCGGGGAGAGCGGGAAATCCGGGGTAGAAAACCCCTCTCCCTTCCGATAGAGGGTTGTTGGGAACCACGGGTACTTCGGGGCCAGATCCACCTCAAAGCAAGCAGTCCGAGTACACCGTTCTCATCCACGGACAGCCTACCCGGAGCTAGGCTGAAACTGACTAGGCGTATAGTCTTTGGTCTGAGGAAATCGACTAGATTCAGTCCGCTAGCCTGGGAGCCTGCTGATTGGGTAAGGCGGGGGTCAACTAAGGTTGTGTTGACAGTATAGTATTCCTGAAGAGAGCTGTTAGTTCCGTTCTGTGTTATTGTATAAACAAATAAAAGCCTTATTTGGGCATTTAAAGGACTGTGGTTTCCCTTTGTGTGTAAAAGCCTCGCGGGTGGTCGCTACTAGAGCTCGGACGGGCTGTAATTCAGTGCCGATTAACCCGTTAAGCACCGAACTCACGCAAAGGATCCTGTTGGTGATCCTTCACAGCAATCCTCTCTGCCCCCCTCACCGCCCCCTTTCTCAAGATACTAATACTGGTCTAGCTTACAAAGCTATTGTAAGGATTAGGGAAATTAGGCGTATGAAGTACTTTGAACACTCTAACCACTATATAAATGCGAAGTATTAGCACTGTGAAGAGGATGCACTTCTACTGGTACTATTTTGTTACATATGTGAACTGTCATGGTGCAAATGTAAGTCCACCATCTTCCCCACGGGAGCCTGCGGAGGGACACTTTTGTGTAGTGAATAGCTTTGCTTAGCTGGGACCTGTAATTCCTTGTGTTGGCTAGACTACGTTCGAGCTCTCTGTAAGCGATTATCTTCTCCTTGCGAGTTTTCTTATTTTATCTTGTCTCTAAATAAAAATAAACGGAGCATGCGCGCCTCACACAATTTTCCTTGTATTTTCTTATCCACTAGGCTACACCATCTCTCAACTGAGGTATTCCAGAAGAAAAGGGAGGTTCTGGGACTCAAGACTGCCTGGAGGCCCTCTCTCTCTCAACTCCAATGTCAGGGGCCCAACTCTCATTACCCAGGGGTGAGGGGAATATGCCCTACACATGCGCCACGGTTCTGTTGTTGTTGTTCCTTCCTATACGACCTGTGTATGACTTAAAAGCACCGGAGCTTCATCTTACAGCAATCCTACTCTTTCTCTGCCACGCAGCTTTAGTCTCAGACTTTTGTGTGCGCCACACACACACACACACACACACACACACACACAATTCTGGGAATAAATCCAAAAGTTAAAAAAAGAGGCCCAAGTCACAGACAACCCACATCCCATTTCCAGTCTTTAAACAGCTCCTCCCCTTCAAACTGAGGGCCAGATTTTAAGCAATGCACCAAAGAGAGAAAGGCCTGCAGCCTGTTCTTCTTTCCCCATCTCCCTTAAACAAATCAATTCTTTCCTAACCCGACTGGAAGCCACAGTCCCTGGGAGGGGCACTGGCCTGCTTTTCCAAGCGTCATTAAGTCCCGAAGCACCTGTGGCTCTCACCGCTGGATGTAAATAAATCACGAAAAATATCTGCTGAACCATCTTCTCCCCTAACAGCTTGGGAAGCAACTGCATGAACGAACACTTGCCATGTTAGAGGTGCTGCTTTTTATTTTCTTCCACTCTTCTGATCAGGGCTCCTTCCTGACCAGCTCTAAAGGAGAAGGCAAGCACCACTTGGAGACTGAAATCCCAGTTTTACAAATTGTAACAACTGATAATAACTATACTGTGTTTAATGCTTTTACATATGAACTGCACGTTTTAGTTTTGTTTTGTTCACCACCTTGTGCGCCAAATTGCAGAAATCCCGTCTATAAATTCACAGCCCAATCCTATGCACGTTTATTTTGGATGTTGTGGATTTGGATGGATATTCTTTTGCCACTGATTCCTATTATATTTTGATATTAAAAGGCCTATGCCCTCCTCTAGATAGGATAGCAGCCTTTGCAAGAATGCCTACAATAATCTTTCTTCCGCAACCAGTAAGATCGTATCTACTTGGTGCAACCTATAACAACCAGTATCGTCCTTGTGCGCTTGACAGGAACTTCCAGCTTCCTATAATAAGCCTTTAGAAACTTCTGGCTTCCGGTCAGACTCAAGTCAGGAGGTCATATATGCCTTTTAGTATATCAAATATAATGTGAATATATGGCAAAGTGATATAAATCCATATCCACGTTCCTCATCCACTCCATTCAGTGAGGCTTACTCTCAAGTCATGTGCATACTGGATTCCAACCCTTTAAATAAATAAGCGAACGGACAAACTCTGGACTCCTACGAAGCTATTTAACAGCCTTCCCCAACCTGGTGCCTTCCAGATGTTTCGGGGACTAATCACATCAGCCCCAGCCAGCATGGCCAATGGGCAGGAATGCTGGGACTTGTAGTTCAAAACATCTGGAGGAGGGCACCACACTGGGGGAGCCTGCTATATAACGATCCTTTACCCAGTGTGTAGATCAAGTGTTCTCCAACCCTGGGTCCCCAGATGTTTTTGGCCTACAACTCCCAGTACGCTGGCTGGGGCATGCTGGGAGTTGTAGGCCAAAAACATCTGGGGACCCAAGGTTGGAGAACGCTGGCATAGATGCTATCACATCCTGATTTAAGGCTCATACATGTTCCAACCTAGAGCAGCCTTTTTCTTTTAAGGGCCCTGGGAGAAGACCAGCCCTGAAACACTAGGGCTGGATGCCTACCTGGGCGTAAGTCCTGCTGAACTCAGCTGGAGCTTGCATCTTCGTAAACATGCTGCGTTTGGCCGAAATCCAACACATGCTTAATTACTCGCGGGTAAGTCCCACTGAATTGAGTGGGCCTTGTTTCCAAGTAAACATAGGAAGGAGAGACTGGCCTGTAGAAGAAACAGGCACCATCTCCAGGGGGGACTGGGAAAGGGTGGAGCGGTTTGTAAAGGGATACCTTGTTTTACAAAGGTGCAGAAGAAACTGGCCGCTTGCTGGAGAGACAGCTGGGGAAACAGCTGCTGAGCAAGCTCCCAGGAGTGTGCACGATTGCTTTCCTGTGGAGAACTGCAACACAGGGTGAACGGACCCATGCTGCAACCTGACACTAATGCGCCAAAAGGAGTCCTCAATGTGCAGTCTGTATTTGTGAGTGCGTGTGACAAGCGGCAATAAATGCGCTGGGCTATAGGGAACCGTATGTGAAGTGTTATCAGACCACAGCTCCACAGTGACCGTAGGCATGAGAGCTCCCTGAGAGCCAAAGAGAAAGGTTCTTAGACCCCATTAAAATCCTACCAACGAGAAGGCCGGCTCGCACAAATGTGTGAACACTTGATTACTCAACACTGATCCTGATCTGTATCTGAATGAGTAAACTGGCACCAGGGACAAGGAGTGTCTTTAAGGTGATTCCAAGGTGATATGATGGCTCTTTCTGTGGGTCTGATCTGTGATGGCTCATTCACACATGCAAACTACCACTTGATGCTGCAGTCATCAAGGGCTGGACATGTATGTGTGAAGCGGCCCCCAGGTCTGCCTTTATAGTTGGCACTCTAACAAAAAAAGAGCACAAAACGTATGAGTGGGGCAGTAGAATGATGCAGACCCTTAGCAATCAATCCATTTCTGCATTCTTCCTCCTTGAACTCTGGAAAATGAGCTTTTTGTCATGACTGGGGAAGTGAGGGGAGGGTATACAGCACACATTTTGTAAAGACCTCTTGGCCTGACAATGGGCACTGAAGCTTCTGCCTGAATCCCCTTGAAAACCAAGCGGTGCCAGGCCTGAGGGTTGTCTGGATGCAGACGGGGGCCGAGTCTACCGCTCATGCAGAAAACGCAAATGCCTGGAGCGGCGGCATTCAAGTGGTGCTTACCGATCCAGAAGCAGTGCGCCACACCAGCTTCTCACACTCCTACTGACACCCTTGAATCCCTTCACGAGCTGAGAGTGCCCTCCAGATGCCTGGCTAATGATGCAGCGGGTTTCTGGGACATGATCTCAGCATGGCCACCTAGGGCCAAACTAGACATGATTAAACTGCAACGTGTGGCTACCACCCCCAAAAAAACAAAAACAAAACCCCCAAGGGTCACCCCACCTTCAGTTCCCACTTCTTGCTCTGCAACGTCTAGTACAGTGTTCTCCAACCTTGGGTCCCCAGATGTTTTTGGCCTACAACTCCCAGCATGCCCCAGCCAGCTGCCCTCTGTTATGCCTGGCTAATGGTGCAGCGGGTTTCTGGGATGTGATCTCAGCATGGCCACCGAGGGCCAAACTAGACATGATTAAACTACAACATGTGGCTACCACCCCCCAAAAAACCAAAAAAAAACAACAACACCAAAGGTCACCCCACCTTCAGTTCCCACTTCTTGCTCTGTAATGTCTAGTACAGTGTTCTCCAACCTTGGGTCCCCAGATGTTTTTGGCCTACAACTCCCAGCATGCCCCAGCCAGCATAGCTGGCTGGGGCATGCTGGGAGTTGTAGGCCAAAAACATCTGGGGACCCAAGGTTGGAGAACACTGCTCTAGTAGCACTTCCTGCATGTCCAAGATGCTCTTATTCTCTTCTATCCCCAACCCAAGTCACTGTTTGCCACTGGCCGGTGGTGAGGAAATGCAGAATATGATGTCGTGAAGAGTTGGGTAAATTTTCTCTACTAGATATTACAGAGGAGAAGGAAGAGGGGAGCACTAGACACACAGTTGCCCCTTTCAGCAGTAGCCACACATTTAGTGCATGGTCTCCTCGTTTGGCCCCAGGATTGGCAACCCAGAGCTTGTCCTACGTGTGCACATTTAAAACTGCACCCCACCCCACCCGGGCCTAGTGTTGAGTACAGGCTAAAATATGTCTGGTTGGCCGCATGGTAACCTTCAACACCAAGTTCATAGAAACAGTCGCCATGGGACAATGCAGGTGCTAACCTTGCTGTGTGGTGAGGAATTATGGGAGCCAGGATACTGGCGTCAGGATACTGCCTGGAAGCCTATCTGGTTTTTAATGCCGTTGAACAATCTGCCTGCCTTGTTGCAACGCCTTCTTCTCTCCTGGAAGGGAGTGAAGAAAGGGGACAGGGGAACTGTGTAGGGAAGGGCAACCACAATGCCCCCCCCCCCCCCCGTGAGAAATAATCTGCTTTTTGCCACAACTCATCAGATCCTCTCTGTGATTGGGAGAAGGAGTTCGCTGGAGAGTCTACAGAGCAGAGCAGATCCCACAAACTGATGCAGATCAAAACAGCTGCAGCATCCACCAGATTCGTCTGCTCCTTGCCTTAGATCTGGCTTGGGTCCCATCCCCTCCCCCCCCCCCCCCCCAGAAAACCTCAGTCCATGTTTTCATGGAAAACCTCAGGCTTTAGAACATTCCCCACTCCCTCTGCCTCTCACAATGCTGACTCTGGGGCCAGTGCTTCTGCGACTCATCAGGATTACGTAATGCGAACACACTCCCCAGAAATATCTGATGAGCCATGCACACAATCAGGAAGCGTCCTGGGGCAGGATAGCTATTGCTTCCTTCTCCCTCCCTCACTCCCATGCCTACCGTCAACAGCAGGAGAGACAAATGAGTTCTGGAGCTGAGAATTTGCTTCCTTTGCACACCTGTGCTGAAGAAACTAGTGGGGGGTATCTTGAACAGCTAGTTTCCTGGGTTCCCAAAGACAGACAAGCAGCTGCCTCTGCAGTGGAATGCAACGGGGGTTTTTTCCAGTTGATGCCTGGCACTGGAGCTCATGAAATAAACTCCGGAAAAGCTTTGAACGACCACATGCTTCATCGCATGCAGCAAACCACATGTGGGATGTCCGTTCCCATCTCCCCCAGATGGCTGGGATATATAACCCCCTTCTGGAGTTGACAGATAACTGGGTGTCGGGACACCTCCATTCTCTTTCAAGATCCAGGAAGGAACTGGAATGTAATAATAAGGCTTAGCATCCGCATACTGCTTTTTTGAGTTATTAGAGCATTTGTGCACATGATTTTGTCAATCCTTACAACAACCTTGTAAGGTAGGCCATTATTATTATTATTATTATTATTATTATTATTATTATTATTGCAGATGGAGGGCTGAAAGGTGGCAGTTTGCTTAAGAGCACCTAATGAGTTCATGGCTGAGGTGAGATCTGACCACAGGGCATTCTAGTAGCTAGAGCAGTGTTCTTCAACCTTGGGTCCCCAGATGTTTTTGGCCTACAACTCCCAGCATGCCCCAGCCAGCATAGCTGTTCAGAGTGGTCCTGGGTTCACTTCCCAGCAAAGCAAGAGAAGCAGAAAAGGGAGTAGCGTCTATGAGTGGGCGCAGGGGCAAAGGGGGCTGCCTCTAGCCCCTTCTGGCTTTTCTGCCAGCAGGCAGGAGAGGATCAGCTCCCCCCTCCCCGCACTGCCACTCCAGGCTCTAAAAAAACGCCTCCCCAGTGTCGGTAGAGAGTGGGCGGGAGCGGCAAGACACATTTGTGCTGGTTTTAAGTCATTTGCAGCATCAAACCACTTTGCTAATTTCTAACTAGAAGAAGGAGGCGGCAATGAGGGGAGAGAGAGAGAGAGAGAGAGAGAGAGAGAGAGAGAGAGAGAGAAAGAACACATGGGTTCATCAGTTCCCACCCCACACAGCCTCCCCTGCTGCCATTCGCGAGGCAGATCCCACGGCTTGCAGGGCTCGCTGCACCGCCACCAGAGGTCAACCCTCCCAGGCGCGGTAGTTCAAACACCCCACAATTCCCCAGACCAGAAGCTATCCATTCCTGGAGCAGAGGACTCTATTCTGTGGCACACGAGATCGGACACCTAGAAGCAGCCTTCCCCAACCTGGTACCCTCTGGATGTGTTTCACTATAGCTCCCATCATCCCCAGCTAGCTTGCCCATTCTAGAAGATGACGCACGTCAAGAGAGAGAGAAAAGGAACACGAGCCTTGTTCCTCTTCCAGAGTCGGGTACTCGGCCCAGGGGCTCCTGGTTCCGACACTCCTCACTCCCCTAACCCACCACCGGATCCTGTTCCTTTCCCAAAAGCACTCAGAAGTTGTGGTTCCTACTCACACCATAAATCAGCAAGGCCCACTTCCCCCCCCCCCACCCGCCATATTCTTTTCCCAGTCTCTGAACTCAGTCCTCGGTACATAACACTAAACAGCCCATGCAACTCATTTCACACCCACACATGCACACCTACTCCCTCGTGCATCGGTTCAGTGCCTCCTCCCTCCACTCTCATCATAGCAATGGTACACTCAGTGGCAACACCCCTCCACTCTGGATGTAACCCTGGCCTCAGGGTTCAGCCAGGCCTTGTGGGCAGCAGTGGGCTGGAGTCAGCCCCTGTCCTAACCAGCAGCTCCTTCCTGACACCAATCCCATCAGAGGAAAATATGCTGAAAGGTGGCTAGTCCTTAGGCCCTAGGGATTACTGGGCAGAGAGGCGAGATTTATACGCATGTAGCAGCATCTATGTACAGACGCATATGGATATAAAGCAGAAGCAAAAAGGCCCTATTCAACATCACCCGATGCAAAATAGCCAGAGGAAAATGTTAACAGGGTGCAAGAGGATTAGAGACAGGCTACTGGGGGCTAGCAAGAAGATTGTCTCCCTCCTAGAGGCTGCTGCTTTTCCTTGCACAGGGCAGGGAATGGAACAGGAAAATCCAACTTAGGGTTGAAGGATTACAAAATGCTGTTGGGTGTATTTACACATGTTCATTTAAGAATGACCTTAGCCCTCAATCGATGTTTGTAATGGTGGGGTCATGAAATATGTCCAGGGAATAATATTTAGGAGTACCAATGTGGAAGAATCGTGAGGGGTGTTTTTTTGGGCGGGGGGGGAGAGATGAATTTAGTATTTATGGCACAATGAGATCCAAAGTTGGGGAGGGTGAGGGAGGGAAGAGAGGAGAGCTATTTGGGATATTGCAGGGGAGAAAGATGCAGGATTGGCAAGAGAGACTGCTTCCAGTGGTCCATTGGAGGGAGAAAACCTACCCCCCCCCACCCCGTGTGTGTGTGTGTGTGTGTGTGTGTGTGTGTATGTGCGCAGAGCACCTAAACAACAAGTCCCTGACAGGATGGCAGAATGAAAAGGATCCAGGGTGGCAGGTGAGAAAAACGTGTGTATTCGCACAGAGCAGTATTTCTCTACAGAGGGATATATTCCATAATAAGGGAAAGCAAGGGAAGGAGCGAAAGTAAGACTGAAGTTTGAAAAGGCCAGGAATAGGAAGATGTCCGGGGGGGGGGGGGCAGCAGGTTGTATGGCTAGAATGTACTGATGTGTATCCATGGCAGGCTGTGTAGCCGGCTGCAGTAAGGGAAGGGGGGGGGGGTGTTGTTTCCAGGCAGGGTCCAATGCAGGCATAGAGTAAAGAAGATGAACGAAACCTGGCTTATGAGGATGGGATAACAAGGCACTGTCAACTCAGCGGTAGACCGGGGTGCAGGGTGGGCAGCGGGGGGTGGAGTGGGTGGGGTGGTGGTGGCAACTGCAACAAGATTCCAAGGCCCAGATCAAAGGCCCCGGAGTGGCACAGAGCGTTGCCAGGAGGGCAGGCCCACAACAGCTTGATGCCCCCACCCCACCCAAACCTTTCTGCCACACAACCCTCAAAAGGGCTCCCCAGGATCCTTTGCAATGTTGTAAACTAGGATGCCGGGGCCCCGAGGACTCTCTGCCTGCCTGCCTGCACACTGCTGGGCTGGCACTTATAATTTATTATTGCCTCAACCCGGAGGGACTGCTTGGGTTGCTTGTGGCCCCGAGGGGCAGGGGGCCGGGTGGGCGGGCAGGGGCTTAGACCCTCAGCGGGAGCAGGGCACTAGAGCAGGGGCTGCGAGGGCACGGGCAGCAGAGCAGCTCCTTACTTTCTCTGCAGAGTGGTTGCCGGGCTGGTGCTGGCACTGGTGCTGTGGCCCCCTCCTGCTCCGGGGCTGGAGCTCCGGGATGCTCCGCGGCTCAGCTGCCCCCTCTCCCTTTCCCGGGGTGGCCGCGGGTACTCATGCTCCTTCTCCCGCGTCTGATGGCACTGCGGGGGCCGCTCTCGATGCAGCTGGCACGGTTCCCTGTAGTGGCTCTCCCGGTTCTGGTACTGCCCATCCCGGTTCCCATAGTGCGGTAGATCTCGCTCCTTGTCCCGGTTCTGATACTGGTTCTGCCCTTCCCGGTCTGCTCTGCTTTGGTATTGGCTCTCACGGTCTGCTGCCCGGTTCTGGTACTGAGCGTCACGGTCCGTTCGGTTCTCCCGGTTCTGGTACTGCCCATCCCGGTCGGTGCGGTTCTGGTATTGACCTTCCCGGTTCTGGAACTGCCCGTCTCGCTCCGCCCGGTTCTGATAGTGGCTGTCCCGCTCCTTGTGGTGGTACTGCCCATCTCGGTCCCGGTCCCGGTCCCGGTCGCGATCCCGGTGCCGGTCCCGATCCCTCTCTCTGTCCCCGTCCCGCAGGTCCCGGTTCTCTTGGCTCAGTTGCTCCAGCTGCCCCTCCAGCTCCTCGATCCGGCGCCGCTGGGTCTCCAGCAGCTTCTGCTGGCTCTCGATGATGTTGTTGAGCTCCAGCAGGTACTCCACGGCCCGGTTGGGGCTCTCGGAACCGGGCACCCCGGGTCCGCCCCCCGCTCCCCCGTCCATGGAGAGCGAGAGGAAGAGGGGCGCGCGGGCGCTTTGCGCTGCGCCCGGCGCCCGCCGCCTTCGGCTCCCGATTGCTGCAAAGGGCACCACCCCGCGCCAGTTACAGACCCGCCCCGCGGCCCGCAGAGGGCTGCAGGGCGACGGCCACCATCCTGCCTACGAGAGCCCGAGGGGAAGAGCGGGGGGGGGCGAGGGGAGGAGGAGCCGCTAGTACTGCCGGTCGCCGCCGCCGCTGCTCCCGCCGCCGCCTGCTCCAACCCCGAGCGAGCCGCCTGCTCCTCCCGCCGCTGCTGCTGCTGCCGCCGCCGCCGCCGCCGTCGCCGCAGAGGCACTGCGCACTGCGAGCGCGCCGCCCGGCGAGCCCCGGGCGAGCCTCAGCCCAGCGGGAGGGGGCTGAAGAACGCAGAGGGAAGCGGGCCGGTGGGCCGGCGGGCGGGCGGACCGCGAGAGGAGCCCGAGGCCTGGGCAACTGCGGGCGGGTCCGCGCCGTCGCCGAGCCCTGCCTGGCTGCTCTGTCTGCCTCGGCCCAAGTTTGAGAAGGAGGCGGCGCCCACCGGGGGACTCGTGGCGGCGGCGGCGGCGCGTCAAAACTAGACAAGTGTTGCCAAAGTGGGTGGGTGGGTGGGTAGGTGGCAAGGACGGATCCTGCCAGAGGAAAGGGGGCAAGAGTCGCTCAGGCTGGCACTGGCTGGGAAGGACGGGGCGTGATAAGTGGCCTGTGGGGGGACATTTCTGATTCGGCTGTGGTGCTGAGCGCAGCGTGTGGCGCTCACTGAGCTGCCTGGGTGCAAGCCAAGTTTTCCCAGGTCTATTATTCCACACAATACGTGACAAGCTGAATTGCCGCCGCCGCCGCCGCGCGCCCCTCCCCCGCTCCAAGTACGGCATGCATTCAACAGGAAGCTGTCGCCAATCCCAGCGCCTTGTATGATGATGATGAACGTGCTTGTGCCTTTGCAAATGTGTTTGTTTGTTGCACTTCGGTTTTTCCCCCGATTGCTCACAGGATTTTAGGTTTACGCCTCCAGACCGAGGCCTAGGTAACTCCAGCAAAGTTTGACCAAGCCCCATTCAAACAAATGGAGCACATTAGTAGTTCTGATGTAACTGAAGCCCCGCTGCTTTCAATGGGTCTTCGGCTGCAGTCCTATCCAGTTACCTGGGAGTAAGCCCCGTTGAATGCAATGGGTCTTGCTTCAGAGTAGACGTGTTTGGGATTGGACTGTTAGTCTCACAGTTAACTTTAGCTGGATTGGGGCCATAATAGATGAAGTCATTCTCAGTACCAATTTACATTTGTATACCATTCGTTTGCCATGGTGAACTGTTGCAGAGTGAGGCAGCTGCCTCAGACAGCAGATTTGGGGTGTTATTTATTTATTGCTGTTGTATTTTTAGTGCCAGGGAGTGGGGAGTTGCACTTGTGGGTTGTGGGAACCCAGTCTCTCAGGTGCCAAAATATCTCTATTTTATTTTTATTTATTATATTTATATCCCACCTTGTTTCCTGCAAGGAGAGCCAGTGTGGTGTAGTGGTAAGAGTGTTGGACTGGGACTCACTCGGGAGATCTGGGTTCTAGTCCCCAGCTCGGCCATGAAACTCACTGGGTGACTTGGGGCCAGTCACTGACTCTCAGCCTAACCTACCTCACAGGGTTGTTGTGAGGATAAAAATGGAGGAGGAGGATTATGTAAGCCGCCTTGGGTTCCTTGCAGGAAAAAAGGTGGGGTATAAATATAATAAATAAAATAAACCTAAGACAGCTTACATAATCCTCCTCCTCTCCATTTTATCCTCACAACAATCCTGTGAGGTATGTTAGGCTGATAGTGACTGGCCCAAAGACGTGCATAGTCAAGTGGGGACTAGAACCCAGATCTCCCGAGTCCCAGCCCAACACTCTAACCACTACGTCACGCTGGCATCTTGGCAGGCCTTGGGTACTAGGTACCTTGACTTGGGGGTGAGGGGGACCATTTGCTGCTTCGCTTCAGGCATGTCTTGGGCCAGTCCTGTGACACCTTATGTATGAAGGAGAGACAACACAGAAAGTGGACATGAAAAGGAGCCACATTTGGCCATTTCTCACATTGTGCAGCAGCAGACCTGGGTTTGTTACAGAATGTGGCGTAGTGGTGAGAGTGTTGGACTGGGACTCGGGAGATCCGGGTTCTAGTCCCCGCTCGGCCATGAAACTCACTGGGTGACTTTGGGCCAGTCACTGACTCTCAGCCTAACCTACCTCACAGGGTTGTTGTGAGGATAAAGTAGAGAGGAGGAGGAGCATTATGTAAGCCGCCTTGGGTTCCTTGCAGGAAAAAAGGCGGGGTATAAATGTAATAAATAAATAAAATAAATAAATAAAAATGTACACCCAAGAGGGAGTCAAGAGCTGTAGCAGTTTCAATAGATATATCTATTAAAGGTATTCGTAAACACTTTGTTGCTTTTACATTTCTATGTATGGGATATATCTATTAAAGGTATACATCTGAAAAATTTAGGGTGCAATCCTATACATGTTGAGACAGCAAAAAGTCCTACAAGTCCCAGCATGACCCAGCCAGCCTATGCTATGGGGCTATGCTGGCTGGGGCATGCTGGGAGTTATAGACCGGCTAGGGGCATGCTCAGAGTTACAGGACTTTTTTCCTGTCTAAACACGCATGGGATTGTGCCTTTAATGTGTGAAGTGGTGCTGAATGCCCATGCCCACCATGTGGTATCAAAGGCACTATACAGTGTTAATCAAAAGAGACAAGTTGCTATATACAGTGAAATTGCCTTCAATCTTAACCCTTGGCAGTACTTTTCAGAGTACAGTTCTTTACAATTCTCAGGGATACTTCAATCATTACAACATTTCTGCATGGAAAGGAATTACATGCAACCTTCATATAAATCAATACAAAATGCACACTGCACAAGCATACTGAAAAGCCATAGCTAATTGTGACTTCCATCTGTAGGTACATGTAGCAAAAAACCCCAACAACCCTGTGCAAGCAAGCAGTCATGACCCATCATAAATACAGGCCTGTGGCTTACGCTGGCTCAGCTTGTCTGAGCGTGGAAAGCTAAGCAGGGTCAGGCCTGGTTATTACTTGATGGGAGACCCGTCCTCTAGTTTCCTGCATTGAGCAGGGGGTTGGACTCGATAGCCTTGCAGGCTCCTTCCGACTCTATGATCTATGAAATCTATGGTCATTGATCTCTGCATAGGCTTTCCTACATTGCCATTTAAGGGTTAACTCCTTAAATCTTTCTTTCACATTACAGTTGACATTGGGCCTGATAGGCACCTCCAAAAGGGTTACACATATATTGCTTGCGTGCTTCCTAGAGAAGTCTCAAGAGAATGTTTCCATCTTGGATCAAGATGATACACATGCACTGACTTCTTAGGGCAGGGGTGGGTAACCTCAGATGGGGGGAACCCCAAATTTTGCCCCCAGTCTGGCCCTCCAGGGTTTCGCAGGTGGTCATGCCCTAATTATTTATTTATTATTTATTTATTTATTATATTGATACCCCGCCTTTTTTCCTGCAAGGAACCCAAGGCGGCTTACATAATCCTCCTCCTCTCCATTTTATCCTCACAACAACCCTGTGAGGTAGGTTAGGCTGAGAGTCAGTGACTGGCCCAAAGTCACCCAGTGAGTTTCATGGCCGAGTGGGGACTAGAACCTGGATCTCCTGAGTGAGTCCCAGTCCAACACTCTCACCACTACGCTACACTGGCCCTCAAGGGCCCTCTTCCCTTGCCCAACCCCCTTTCCTCTAATCACTGATTGTTTGGTGGTTCCCTGGCTTTGGTGCAGTTTTTTCCCCATTCTAAAAGTTTGAAATGCCTCTCCTAAAGCTTAGTCACTGGCAGTAAGAACTTTAATCTTACTACCACCCCGAATAACACATGGTGGGTTCGCACGACACGACAATCCCACGTGGTTTATAAACTGGGGGGTTTTGTGTGAACCCAGTCATAGATTCTTAAAAGATGCCAACCCACAAGGAAACCACTAGGTGTGTTTGTGTGTGTGTGTGTGTGTGTGTGTGTGTACGGGATATCATAGAAGATGATCCCATTTCTGATCCAGCAGGGGAAGATCCCAGTGAGCTGATCTGATGAAGTGTGCAGACGCTGTAGAACCAGGCTAGGTATTACAATCTTTATTAGAACTAACAGAGTTTTGCTAGAATCAAAGGCTTCCGGCTCCTTTGCTATCAAATAAGGTAGGCAGGAATGGGAGCCATTTGAAGCTGCCTGTTTGATCCCCCTGACTTGTCAATGCAGCCAGACAGATATTCCCTTTCGTCCCAGAAGAGACAGCGGGATCAAAGCCCACTCGGTGTTACCTGCTTTCCGTGCTGCGCTGGCGAAGAGCGTCAGAAAACCTCGTCTCCCTGACAAATGTAGGCCTAGATATAGGAAGAGGGTGACAACAGACTCAAACCATTTCTATCAAAACAGCAGAATGGACCAGCAAGCTAAGAGAACAAGTAACATAGCACTTGGGCTGCGACTTCCCTATCTAGTCCCTTTAGACTGGAGCTGGTCGAGTGTTTGTGGTTCTGGTTCTGGTCAGGTACCTAGAAGGTCCACGATGTGGCCCCCTTCGGCCTGGTAGGTGCCCAGATGCCTGCTTCCCAATCACCTGGCCGATGGAGCCAGTGAAGGTTGCCGCTGTCTCAGCGTGAGGGGGGGCTGCCCTTGTGGCATGGCCCGGCCCCTCCCTTGCTTGCTCCTCCCCCTCTCCTTCCTGCCCTTTGCGTATTATGCTCAAAAACAGCACTTGTGTGAGGAGCAATAGCGAACTTGAACCCTCGCCTGGAGGGGGTGCCTGGAGGCTTGCAGTAGCAGGGGTTGTTGGCTGTGCCGCCAGGGGCACAGGGCATCATGATGACACATGGTATTGCATGTGTCATGATGCTGGGCATGTGTGCTGGAGGTGTGCCCCTGCCTTCCCGAGTTCATTGGCTCCCTCTGTGTGTGGGTGGCATCACCAGCACAGTCCCTTTGGCGGTGTTTCCAGGGATGCCATGAGCGTGTCTACTAGTTTTACAGTTTTCATAGAATCACAGAATAGTAGAGTTGGAAGGGGCATATTATCTGGTAGTGTGTTTTTCCTCTCCTGGGCAGACCACATAGACCCGGGTTCTCCAACCTTGGGTCCCCAGATGTTTTTGGCCTACAACTCCCAGCATGCCCTAGCCAGCGTAGCTGGCTGGGGCATGCTGAGAGTTGTAGGCCACAAACATCTGGGGACCCAAGGTTGGAGAACACTGACATCGAACATGTGTTTTCGTCGGTGCAGCACTGGCATATCTCTCCCCCTACTCCCAGTGTAACTGGATTATAGGATTGAGTCTGTCCTCCAAACAGACTCCTAGAACTCAGAAAAGAAGCCAGGAATTCTCCATCACACTTGCCATTGTCTCGCCATCTTTTCCTACCCTAGACAGATTTGTACGAGTGTAGATGCCTTCTGTCGCATGGGAATTGCACCACCTGTGCATGGTCTTTCCTTGGATAAGCAGGTCAAGTACTTGATGCAGAGACCGGGTGCAGTGTTACAGGAGGGTGGGGGGATAGTGACCACACCACCCCAGCCTCTCCCCCAAACAAATACCTTTCTGTGTGAGACTTGAATTCCCAGCTGATGTACTGGGAATATACAAACACCCTGACATGCCCATTTCCATGTCGGGAATGCACACTCCCACATAGTACAAGTTTAGACCTGCTGGCAATAAAAATGTAACAGGAATCATGGGTTAACCCGGCATCAGCATTCCTCTACCCCCCCTTTGCTAAGATGGCACAGAACCAGCCATCCGAAGAGTGTCATCCCTTTAATCATACTTGGCACTGACATGGCGCTTTGGGAGTTCAAAGGACTTCACAAACCGATTCTCTCAGTAATCCTTAAAACAGCCATGTAAAGTAGGCCAGTATTATCCCCATATTACAGACCTGGATGGGTGGGGCTGAGAGAACAGTGGCTTATCTAAGAGGCCACCCACTGAGTTTGTGGCGGAAGGTGAGATTTGAACGGTGGGCTTTCTAGTCCAGCTTCGTCTTTTAGGGAAGACTCTCTATACAGTGTTCTCCAACCTTGGGTCCCCAGATGTTTTTGGCCTACAACTTTCAGCATGCCCCAGCCAGCAAGCTTTTAAGCTTGGATTCAGCATTCGTGTTGAAGCTTCTTCATACCAATTAAAATACACTTCCCATTGAGTCTGAGGTACCTTACTTATGACTTGAGCGCTCCCCTTAAGTGTACTATCCTGTCCAAGTCAAACGTTTCTCCCAGTGGGAACTGTTTACTAGGATCATCCTTAGCTGGCTGGGGCATGCTGGGAGTTGTAGGCCAAAAACATCTGGGGACCCAAGGTTGGAGAACACTGGGTTAGACTGACAGTTGAATCTAACTTCAGTGCTGGCGCTGGGCCAATGTCCTCCACCTCACTTGAAGTCAGCAGGCCCTGCTCCCTCTCCCTGACCAGGGATTGCAAAACCTGGGAAACAACTAAACAATCCCCCCCACCCCTGCAACATTAAAGAAAGATTGAAATGCCTCTCCTAAAGCTTAGCTACTGGCAGTAAGAGCTTTAAGCTAAAATGTCGCCGGTATTTTTTTTTTGCCACACCCCTTTTGCTTTTGACCACGCCCACCAGTGGGATGTGGCCCATGATTGCTTATCCAGAATTGAATTTGGCCCTTGGGCACAAAGAAACTGCCCCCCCCCCCCCGCGCTGAAAAAAGCAGCTAGTTCAGTGTGGAGGGCCGCTGCCTGTTCAAGGAGGCTCCTGTGCCTAGTTCCAAGAAACAGACATATATATATATATTTTTTCTATTGTTCAGCAGCCACGGTGTGCTGAACACGGTGGGTTAAAGAGGACCCCTCCGCTTAGGCCTAACTTGTGACCTTTGGCACTGTGGCAACGTGGGCACATGCGCACACACTGCTGGCCCAGCCACCCCTGGTGGATGCCACCTAAAGAGGAAAAAAAAAAAACACCCTTCCCCAGGCTCCTTGCCTGTCCCGTGTAAACAGCACCTTACTTCTTGACACATGCATACACCCCCAGCTGGCTTTCCTCTGATTTTTTTTTTTTTTTTTTGCAGTTTTGTAGCTCCCACATGACTGCAGCACAGGAACAGGGAGGGAGGCACGGTAAGCTTCCCACACAGAGTGCAGGGGAAGAATGATGAGGCCGTACCTATTTCAGCGCTGCTGATGCGTTGTCATGGGAGGAGAGAGATGCCCACCACCTTCAAAGACCTCCCAGCCGTCAGGCACTCCCTTATCACCTCGGTCTTGAGGTCTGATGTGTCTTTGATACTTGGGGATGTCTTTGATACTTGGGGCTGTCTTTGCTCCCCATTGCAGTTTCCCAGCATCCTTTTACTGTCATATTTTCATCTCCTAGGCTAGAACACACTTACCTGGGAGTAAGTCACATCGAACTCAATGGGACTTACTTCTGAGTAGACATGCATAGGTTGGCGGTGCTGTGACTTTGGGATGCCCTCTGTAGAGTGGTACGCCCGGCACACACACACCCTATTTTCAGCTCCAGGTTAAAACTTTTTTATTTGCTGAGGCAATTTGAATTATTGTATTTTTAGCTGGCTGAACAGTTTTAAATCCCTCTCCGTTATATTGCATTGCTGATTAATGTTATATGTTGCTTTTAAAATTGTATATAGATTTCAATATATATACTGCCCTGAAATCCATTTTTTGGATGAAGGTGCGGTTCTAATCAAACCAAACACCAGCCCCTTGCTTCCATTGCAACCTCACATCATTTTTCAAAAGGAACTTTCAAAGGGTCGCAACTTCCCTCAAAGGTAACTTAGCTGTAGCTCATCTGTATAGGTTAATATATTCCAATTCTGTGTAGCAAGACTGCATTTCTTTTCAGCAAGAGCTGGCGCAAGGGGAGGGGGCGGTTAAACATTAGAGATGGTTCAAAAACCTTTGGGGTTCTAAGGTAGACAATCCAAATGGCGCCCTTCACCCTGTTAAAACTAGCATGTGGCACAATCTACTAGAAAATCCTTCTGGACATTTCTTGTTGAAATGAACTTCCCCATGGGTCTGATCTGTCTGCATGCCACCCTGTTATCTTTATTGATGTCCAGGATGTGGCACGGCACCTGAGATGGCCAGCTCACCTTGGTTTCTCCCCCCCTTCCTTAAAAACCCGTGATAAAAATGGTCGAACTGCCTAAAACAGGGTAAGATGGGAGGGAAGCAAGCAAAGCTGAGAGGGAGTCAAATTAGCAGAAAGTAGCAGGCAAGGAGAGTGGGCGGGGCTTTGCGATGACTCAAGGCCTAGCTACCCCATAATCAGTGTCAAGATCCTCACAATGTGTGTGTGCGCCAGTGCGTGTTGCAAGATTGGAGTCCCTTGCTGAAGGGATGAGTAACACAGGCAGGGTGGGGTGAGGGATCTCGACTGCTTTTGAGGCCAAATGCCCTGATCGAGGCCAGAACAGGCCTGTGGCTCACGCTGGCTCAGCTTGTCTGAGCGTGGAAAGCTAAGCAGGGTCAGACCTGGCAATTACTTGGATGGGAGACCCCTCCTCTAGTTTCCTGGGTTGAGCAGGGGGTTGGACTCGATAGCCTTGTAGGCTCCTTCCAACTCGATGATCTATGAAACCTGGGAATTGCACTCAGGGGTGATCCCCGTTATTAGCCACGGTAGCCAACTTGGGTGCCACAAAGTATGGCAGATGGGACAGTTCTGACCCATGTGGCACCCAATCCACCAGACGCGCTCTTGCACAAGTCTAATTAAGAGGAGCGGCACAGGAGAACTATTTGTGCTCTCTTCAGGAGTTCTCGTTCACTTTAAAAGGAGTTTTGTTTTTTGTTTTTTTACAGAATTTCAAGGTGGATTGGGCCCTGTGTTGATGTACCAGTAGAGGAGGCTACTAGCTGGATTTTACACCTCGCACACCGAAATGCCGTTGATTGGGATGGCGGCGGGCGGCGGCGGCGGCGGCGGCCTGTGTGCTCATCATCTGTGTGCCTCGCCTGTGGCTGTGTCAAAAGGTCAACTTCCCCTCACACACCCTCCGCCTCCTCCAGAGAATGATCCACCTGGTAGCAGAGCAGTTCTGTCGTTATGGAAACAAGGCACATAGAGGATTTTTTAAAAATATCAAATGTGCTAAAGTACTATGAGGGTGGGAAGCCACAAGATAATCAAGTCTCACCCAAAATAAAGCATACAGAGAGAGAGAGAGAGAGAGAGAGTGTTTTGGGTGACAGAAAAGCAGGGTAAAATTAACAGCCGAATGCAGCCATACTTGTGCAATGATGCCTCTTTTTCGGAAGGGGCTAGTTTGGTTTACTGATGGAACCATCCTGTCAATCACTCTTGATGGCTTATCAAGCCTAGTTGCAAGCTATCCTAGGAATGCTGGAAGTAGATCCCCGAGGCTCCACCTGGATGCCAGACTGTGACAATGTCACAGCAGAACACCACAAGAAAAAAAAAAAAGGCGGAGGTTAGAGCAGTGTTCTCCAACCTTGGGTCCCCAGATGTTTTGGGCCTACAACTCCCAGCATGCCCCAGCCAGCATTATGCAGGGGAGGTGGATTAAATTAAGAGTTATGAAAAGGGGTTGGGGGAATTTAGACCTACACCACCGGTCACGCTTGTGCCCACTTCTCATTGAGGTGATAAACCTGTATCTGGGCTGTACTTCTACTTCTGTCTCCCTGTGGGCACTCACATGACAATACTTGAGGAAAAAATCCCTACACATAGAAAACTAGCATGTCGGGGGAAATAGTTCTAAGCTAGCTTTCTCCCTGCCAGTTTTCTGTGAGCATGGGTGGAGGGGCACTTTATATGGAGAAGCATTATATCACAAGCCGTAGGTGCCGTCTGGTGCGCAGGGCTTCTGGTGCACTCTCCATTCCTCAGTAGGGAGACACACACACACACCAGATTCCCCTGGATTTGCGGGAGGGTTCAGCAAGTCTCTGTATGCTGAGCACAAAAACCCATTGCTTCCCTCACAGCAGGGTTCATCAGAGTTCCTACTTTAGAGAGCTGAACAGACATAGAGAAGGCAGTTTAAGAAACGCTCTGCTTATTATATTGCTTTCTACAAGAGAGGTAGTGCTGCAATCGCAGAGGATGTTGATATGAGGGGCAAAAGTGCATTGCGGCGGGGGTCCTCTATTGTTTGTGGGCAATCCCGTTTTCTCCCCACCTCAACAAGTCTTCCCGACAGTAAACCCACACATTTAATCACAGAATTAATTGCGACCAACGGCTTCCGTGGTGAAAAAGCAGACTCCGCTGGGTGCTATCGACAGGCTGCTGGAGTTCATGATGCCATCAATCCTCAATCCCCATTTCCATTATCACCACAAACACCAGCAAAGCCTTGCTCATGCACTCAATTACTCCTGTAAAGGAACCTTACTCCTTAGTTAAGAGTCTGCCATACAGAGAAATCTCACCTCGCATCCCACATGTGATCTTCCAGGGCTCATGGAATTGTTTTCGAGACCATCCATCCTTTCACCCATTCCTAGGAACATCTGACAGTGTCACGACCCCCCCCCCCCAATGTATTGCAATTGATTATCTATTTGGCTAGAATGTGAAAGCAGCAGGCACCATCTGCAGCTCAGTTGCTACTGGAAAATGGAATTCATCTGCAGCTGGAAGGAGACTACTCTAGAGAGAGCCAGTGTGCCATAGTGGTTAGTGTTGGACTGGGACTTGGCAGATCCAGGTTCTAGTACCCACCTGGCCATAAAACTCACTGGGTGACTTTGGGCCAATCGCTGACTCTCAGCCTAATCTACCTTACAGGGTTGTTGTGAGGATAAAATGGAGAGGAGGAGGCACAGGATTATGTAAGATACCTTGGGTTCCTTGCAAGATGTAAATCTTCTTAAAATTAATTTTGTTGTGAATTCTACTATATCAAAACAAAAACAATTTAAAAAAAACAACACCAAAATAAAATAAAATAATTACTTTGGATCAGCTACTGGGTGCCCATGATAACTTCCTACCATTTTCTGCTTTGCGTGCTAAATATGATTTGTCAGCTATGGCTGAGAGGCAATATGTGCAACTGAAACATTTGCTTGAATCTAGGTTTGGCCTCAATGCTTTTACAGCTTCAGAATCCTCTTTGCTATTGGAAGTACTGATTGAGGCCGAGCAGGTACAGTGTGTGTGTGTGTGTGTGTGCATGTGTGGGTGTGCACACACGTGAGTGGGGCAAGGAGCTGTGGAGATCATTGAAGAATATAATTCCATGGCCACTAGAATCTGCTCAGCTGCCCTTCTAGCTTCCGAGATGGCACCAGGAATTGGCTACAAGTTTTCAAGCTTAACTCCTCAACCACAACGGCTGGAAACTTGTTTCTTTTTAATCAACTAAGGTGAACTAAGGGCGCAATCCTATGCATGTTTAGGCAGAAAAAAGCCCTGCAGCTCCCAGCATGCCCCAGCCAGTGCTGGCTGGGGCATGCTGGGAGCTGTAGGGCTTTTTTCTGTCTAAACATGCATAGGATTGCACCCGAAGGACCTTTCGTTCTGCATTTTTGGGAAGACACCCCCTGCTCAAATCGTGTTTTGTGTCTATTGTAATCAGGGCTGTCTATATGCTATGACTGCACAGAAGCACAGAAAAATTGCAGAAAATAATGCTGGGAACAAAATTCAGCTGAGAATCTAATTTTTAATTAATTTAAGAGCAAGTTTCAAATCGTTATGAATGGGAAGATACACTTGAAATATGTACCACTCTCAGAAGCCAGAGGGTTGGATGACTAAGATTTCCATTGGTCAGGGGTAAGCAGCCCAATCTGAAGCAGCCCATGTAGCTCCTTTCCCTTCACCATGACTAGCAAAATCAGGATAAATTATGCAAAATAAGGTGTTTAAAAAAAAAAAAAAAAAAGACACCCCCCACCCCACCCCGAAAACAACTATGCATTATTTATACAAGTTGCAGAATTTGGCTTTTCTCAGTATGCAATCAGCTTGCCTGGGCACAGACTTTTAGGGTTTTTAGAAGCTTGGAGTACACAAAGCTGTGATGATAATCCCTTTGATTAGCAGGTCCATCAAGGTCGGCAACCATTCTGCATCAAATCAGGCCACCCAGCATGTCATGAAGATAGGCAAACCTATCGTCCCCTGCTAAATTACAGGGCAGCTCCTGCTGCTGGCAGGGAACGAATTTCTGTCAAAGACATCTTTGCCTTGAAAATACACACTTCCCTCGAACACTGTTCACGTAAGGACCCTGTTAGTAAATTGCATCCAGCCCCGACAGGTTTGTCGGCGCTCACTCAAGATCCGCTGCTTCCAGGATTTATGGGGCAGTGCAGGGGGGAGGAAAACATTCAGGAGGCTCGGCGACATTGGCCCAACCTTGGCGTGTCTAGATAAAAGGAATTAATGCGTTCCACCACCGCCGAGTCCCAACCTTACCCCAATGCCCCCCACTCTCACGGCATCTTCCGTAAGAAGAAAGTCACAGAAGACGGAAGTGACATATTTTAATTTCAATCACGCACAAAAACACACACATGATATCGAGCTAGAAAAAAGGGGGGGGGGAAGCAAGATCTGGAGCCACACCTCAATAGGTGCGAGCTTGGCACGAGAGAAGCAGCCCTCGTGCAACCAACATTATTTTGGTCCTATAAAGAGTTTCAAAAGCAAATTGTTACATGGGAGGAACTACATTCCTCCATTTCTCTCCCCCCCCCCCACAGCAATTAGAGATGCTGTCTTAAAAAAGGGGGCAGGGCCGGGGAGCTCTACAGCTACAGTTTGGGGGAGAGGTGCGTTCTGTGGGGAACACCGTGCTGTTACGGTCACAAAAGATGATCCCCCATACGCAGCAGTGATACCCCCAGGCCTTGAAAATTTTAGGTACTCCCCCCACCCCACCCACACCCATTAAAAATTTTGTAGGACAAATCAAGGTCAGACAACAGTTTAAGGCCTTTGGAGCAGTGTTCTCCAACCTTGGGTCCCCAGATGTTTTTGGCCTACAACTCCCAGCCTGCCCCAGGCAGCTGGGTGTTGTAGGCCAAAAACATCTGGGGACCCAAGGTTGGAGAACACTGCTTTGGAGGACAGAAGAGAGGGGTGGGGGAAAGAAAGGTTGTGAAATAATGAGCACTGGAGCCCGGCCTCTTCCGCCTCCTCCTGCTTCTACTGCTCGTTGGGGTTTGGATTGGCGTCAGGATACTTGGTGAGGTCGAAGGTCAAGACCTTGCTGATGACACAGTCTCCTTGCTGTGAGGGGAAAAGGGGGAAAGGAATCATATGACGGCCCGGGGGTTTCTTTCGCAGATCAGGCCTCTATAGCAGGCTCCCTCAGGCTGAAACGGATGGCCAGAAATGTACTTATTTTACATAAGGGAGGCTTGAACGGTAAAGGGTCAAGCTTCCAGGATCCATTCTTATCCTTGGCTTAGGGGAAAGTTGCTTGAAAGACAGGGAGGGAGCAGTTCTTTAAGTAAGGGGGGGGGAGAGAACTCTTGTAGAGTCTGTTGATCTCAGCCTTACAGCTGCACCTCTCCTCCTTTATTTTTTAAAACGTCTATGCTGCCCTTCATCGAAACGAATTCCTCTCCATTTTCAGCCATGCCTCTGCTTCTCTCAAAAACAGCCAGTGTGGCGTAATGGTTAAGAGTGTCAGACTGGGACTCGGGAGATCCCAGGTTCTAGTCCCCACTCAGCCATGAAGCTCAGTGGGTGACTTTGGGCCAGTCACGGACTCTCAGCCCAACCTACCTCACAGGGTGGTTGTGTGGATAAAATGGAGAGGAGGATTATGTAAGCTGCTTTGGGTTCCTCGCAGGAAAAAAAGGCAGGATATAAATATAATAAATAAATGAATAAATAAAATAGAGAGGAAGCAATAAAGAATAGCCTCTCTGAGCATATACAGAGTAATCTTTCCCTCACCACTGAGCAACTGCAACCCTTGTGTCACCACAGACTTAGAAGTGAGGGGCACAGCTTCCTTCCAGGACAGATTAGGGATAGGGCTTGTATGCAGACTATGGAGTCCCAGCCTCCTCTTGCAATGAGACTTATGCAGGAGAAATACCCATAAGTTGTGCTTAGGGGTTAGCTCTGTCTCCTAAACTGCCATCTTTAAACGGTGCCCAAAATGCCCCGGCCCGTGCAGCCATTCCACCTTGCTTCATGCCTCAGCTCATGGCCCTCAGATCCCGCCATCTTATGGGACTTGCACAGCGGTGGTGGTAATAAAGATATCGCTGTCATTAGCACAGGCAGGCAGTGTTCAGGCACCAACAGCAGTGTGCTGCGTCGGAAATATTTCTCCTCTGCTCCATTCCATACCTCAGGGTAGACGCCAATGAGGCTCTCGGCCTTGGTGTAGAACTCCTCCTTCAAGGAAATAACGATGGCCTGGAAGTTGCAGGTGGACTGCTCCTTGATGTAATTGGCCACCTATGCGGAAGATGGAGGCGGGTGGGGAAGGGTGAATAGAGCTGGCCTGCCCTAAGCCTCCCCCAACACCTATTTTCAAAGCTGGGCCAATAATGTCTAGCTGACCATTTGATCTGTCCCTCTACCAACCTTCCCGATGTTGGTGTTGTCCAACGCGGCATCAATCTCATCCAAGACAAAGAACGGAGCAGGTTTATAGCTGGGGGCAGAAGAGAGACAGGGCCAGATGAACGTTATGGAAGCCGCCTTATGCAGAGACAGGCCCTTGGTCCAGCTAGCTCAGTACCTGCCCACTCTGGCTGACAGCCGCTCTCGAGGGTCTCAGGGTCCTTCCACTGCAGATGCCGGAGACTGACCCCGAGACCGTATGCGTACAAGGCATGCATTCCTCTACTGTGCTATGACACCAGCACCACCACCACCACATCCAAATCTGACAAAAGAGACCCCGGGGTACATGGCCGGGGGAGCAGCCCAAGGGCTCCCAACCTTGTGCTGTAAATACAAGCTCCTGGGCTGTTTGTGTCTATAGAGTAATGGAACACAGTGTTGTAGATTTCAAGGATTTCAAAAAATGTCACGTTCCATTTTAAAACAAGGAGGCAGGTCTCTAGCCCTCATGGAGATTTGTGGAAATATTTTTGGAAACAACGCAAATGGTACCTGCAAAAGATCCCCCTGTTCAGCGGGTGGAGGATCTGCGTCATCCACATTGACCTGTCCCTCCAATAAACCCGCCACCTGGCCCATTCCCCTCTGTGCCAAGGAAATAAATCCTGCTATCAGGGCTAAAATGTGGATTCTTCAGCTAAATAACAGGAAAAAGAGTCCAAGAACCTAGGGTCATCTCCACCAGCAGCCCACCCCAAAAAGTCTGGAGAATCCTGAACCCAAGCATCCTTTAGGGACCAGTGCAGACAAGGCTTTCCTTAGCCTGAGGCTGACCTCACCTGTGGATGGCAAAGAGCAGAGCTAAGGCTGCCACCGTCTTCTCCCCACCAGACAGGTTGTCCATGGGCCGGAAGCGCTTGCCGGGGGCTACACAATTGTAATTGATGCCATCCAGGTAGGGCTCCTCAGGGTTCTCAGGGCCCAGGAAGGCCTGCAGAAGAAGGGGTATTGAGGCAGAGGGAGACTGTCAGAAAGAAATCTGCACCCCAGAAGCAAATACCTGGGACCCGTCTTTCAAGGTACTATGAAAAGAGAAGCCGTGCCCTGTTAAAATAGGCATCTGGGAGGGAAGATGGACGGCTGGATGCATTAGGGCAGGGATGTCGAACCTCTTCCTGTTCCAAGAGCCAAATGTTCCAAGGGCCAAATTCCATTGCGGAGAAGCTCTCGGGGGCTGCATTCCAGGGGTGGGCAGGGCCAAAGGCAAAAAGGGGCAGGACCAAAACACCTGCATATTATAGCTTCAAGCTTTGACTGCCAGTAACACGTGGCCAACTGGGGAACCCCGGAGGTCCAGATTCGGCCCCTGGGCCTGAGGTTCTGCACCCCTGCACTAGGGCTTGCCAGCCCAAGGACACACCAGGAAGGCCGGGTGTGTGTGTGGGGGTAAATGCCTCAAATCCTTCCTGGCGACAAGTGCTATATGGAATAAAGACTCATACGGATTCTTATCATACATTCAGAAAGGCAAGAATTATGGCATCCATTCTCCAAAACAAAACAAAAAATGAATCATGTTCTTAGTCCTTAGGGCTGAAGGAAAACCTCACTGAAGAAGTGGGGGGAGGGGGTGATGATAATGCCAATCATCTATTTGAGGGGGAGGGAAAGTGAGGGTTGTAAAGTCCCCTTCTCCTCACAAACAAGCGATGGTGCTATTGTAGACCACCTGACGGGGGTAATGCACACAGTTCTTCAGGCAGCGAGGGATACATGCACGGAAGTGCCTGTTTCCACATAAGCATGACTCTGGCTGGGTTAGGGCGATTGCTAGCTGGTAGAATTTGTCAGAGGACAATACAGAGCAGCATTTCAAAGCCCGACACATGGATAAACAGCATATTTTGCATACGAATAAAAAGAGCAGCAGCTAGGCTATAATCAGTCTTTTTGGGTGTTGATGTTCTAGAAGACCATTTTGCTTGCAACTGGAAGACAAATTTGCATGAAAACAATTTCTATAGCCTGTTTTTGTGTTGAATTCTCTGAATCTGACTCCCACAGAAATGAAATTTTGATTTCCAATTTGCAGCAAATTGGCTCCCAATTACAAAAAAACAAAACAAAAAACCCTTGGCCAATTAGGGAAGGAGAAAACACACACTTCTTCATGGACTCCATCCCATTTTAAGACATGGCATCCATTATAATAACCCTGAAATATGTAAACATCACAGCCTTGAAGGCATCTGACTGGGTACATGCTACGATTCTGTGGAAGTACTTAAAAAGTACAGAATGCAATACTGGGTGCAGAATTCAGCTTTTTGAAAATCTCTACTTTACTTCTAAAACAACAACACAGCAGCAAGTTGCTAGCCCTCATGGTTGAGAAGATTTGAAAGTGTGTGAGCGATGCCTGCTGATACCTCAGAGGGCAGAGGAGGGCTGCATAAAATGGGCAGGCGTTGGGGCTTCAGCGCCCTGCACAGCAACCTGCCCCTCCCCACAATGAACAAAACCAGAATAAATGGCGCAAAAGAGCAAGCGTGAGTGGAGAAGTGTGACGCAAAGAGATTATGCAAATCTGCACAATTTAAATAACGTATAGAAGTTGCAGAATCCCAGCCTTTCTTGACTCAGAATTTAAGATTGCCTGGATGCCATTAAAAGGGAAAAAGAAAAAGTTAAAAGTATGGATTACACTCAGGCTGGTCTGTAACCCAGTGGGGTGTCCATGGTAAGCGAGAGGTCCTCACCTGAGCGCTGCTGTTTCGTGACAGAGCTTTGTAGATCTCATCGATGTTGGTGGCCACCGACTCAAAGCAGGAGTTGAAGCGGTCAAAGCGCTCCTTTTTGATCTGCTCAAAGGCCTGCTTGGCTTTCTTGGCACGTTTCCGGGCGGCCTCGAATTCTACCGGGGAACAGGAGGGGGGGGGGCAAGTGTGAATGCTTCTCGAAACCTCCAGCGGAAGCTCTCGGTGCACATTCCCGACCCTCCAGCTAGCTGGGAGGCCACAAGGGGCAGTCCAGTACCGTCGGAGGTCTCCTGGAACTTGTCCCGCACGCTCTCGAGCTTCTCCATGGCCTTCATGTTAGGCGCAGCAATGCGCTGGAGGATGCTTTGCTGTTCGTTCAGCTTCTGTTGCAGCTGGTTCATCTCCTGCTTGATCTCATCTTCAGCCTGGACATCCTGCAAGGACAACGACGGGAGGAGCTGCTGGGAGCCAGAGAATCAAGCGGTCCGTCCCCCCCCCCAAACCCAGGAATTTCAGGAGAACCTAGGCTAATCTGCCTTCGAAAACAACCAGGACGGGAGCTGCTCCACCAGCCCTGAGATGCGGGGCCAGGCTGGAACATGCTTCCTCGGCTTCCTCATGAGTCGCTGCCACCACTCACTTTATTCAACCCAAATCTGGTGGCAAGAGCAATTCCCCAGACCTTTGGGGTTAATTCTCTTGGGAGTGGGGCTGGGAAAGCTTTCAGCAAACCCTGCAGTCTCCAATCTGAGCCGCTTCTATCTCCCCTTTAAACTCGGCCCGTAACACGGACAAACAGTGTGGCACATGGGGGGGGGGAACGATTCTCGAGAGGCCGAAGGAGTACACAGTGAACCCCCAGCTTCCAGTTTGAAGACTTGATTAAGATAAAAGGAAGCAGGTAAGAGGGAGAAAGTCAGGAAAGCAAGGTTAACACAAAGGAAACATTTCACTCTCCAGATAACAGTGCTAAACAGTCCCTAAAGAGAAGTTCAAAACTTACGTGTAAAAGGCACCCAGGATCATCCATGGTTCAGTTGAGAGAGAAGGGGATGACATGTGGATGACAAAGAACACAAGGAAGACGGACTTATTTAAATCCTGTAGAATTGGGGTGCGGGGAGATGGACAGGGGGAGCGGGATCCCAAAGTGGAGTCAACTTGAGACAGGGCTTTGTCTGCACATGGGCAGGAAACCTGTAATGTACACTTGCCCACAGCCCCAGTAGGCAGGGACAAGGAAGCGCAAACAGGAGAGACTTCTTCCTGGTTGGGGTGGGGAGCAGAGGGACTCCATCCGATGAATGTTGGGGTGGTGCTTGATACATGAGATAAAGGAAATCATGGATTGGAGATCATAGTCATTTCATTAATTTTTATTAATTTGTTACATATATATCCCGCCGTATTCTCCAAGGAGCCCAAGGCAGCATACATGATCATCCTTCTCTCCATTTCATCCTCACAACCACCCTGCGAGGTAGGTCGGGCTGAGAGTCAGTGACTGGCCCAAAGTCACCCAGTGAACTTCATGGCCGAGTGGGGACTAGAACCCGGGTCTCCTGAGTCCCAGTACAACACTCTCACCACTACGCTACACTGGCTCTCACTGGGGCCAGATAGACAGATTCTTAAAGACACAGGTGCTGTATCCACAACACCTTCTTTAGTCTGCTGCGATGGTCTACTGATTTATGTCAGGGGTAGTCAACTCGCTGATCAGTTACTAAATCCAGTCCTGAGCCAATTCTATACAGCACCTGGTATCCTGACCAGATTTTAATCAAGAGATAGTAATACACAATGAGATCAATCTGCGTGGCTAAATACACTTCCAGGGCCCAATCGTTGTCTTGAGAATAGAGCAGTCACCAAGAATATCCAAGTTGACCACTGCTGATTTAGACTGGGTAATGTCTGTCAGTTGCCACATTCATACAGGAGAAGGCAAGGAAGCTTTTGGGAATTATAAAAATTCTTCTGCCAGGTCACTAATACATAACACAAATGGAAAGCTATAAATGGTTTGGGGCCAGAACATCTTCTAATCTATATGAACCTGCTCACTCACTCGGGTAATCTTTGGAGACCCTGCTTTGGGTTCCCTCTCTGTCAGAGGCATGGTGGGTGGTTACAGTGCAACAGGGCCCTCTCAGTAGTGACACCTAAAGTTTGGAACTCCCTCCTGAGGGCGATGCCTGGCTTCCTCACTGATGGCTTTTAGGCAGCAAGTTAAAAATGTGTACTTTTTTGTAGGGGTTTGGGGGAAGTTGATAAGATAGCCGACATTCCTTCCTGCTTTTTCTTATTTGTTCTAAATACTTGACTCTTGAAAAATATTAGCTTAATATTTTACTGCTGTTAATTCTGCACAGTATTCGTGTTGCTATTATGCTGTTCGAGTTTTTTAAATGTAGCTTTTGTTTTGCTGTACGCCACCGTGTAGATCAGTGTTTTCCAACCTTGGGTCCCCAGATGTTTTTGGCCTACAACTCCCAGCATGCCCCAGCCAGTTGGAGAACGCTGGTGTAGATCATCTGAAGAAATTATAGGATATAAATATTTTGAGTAAACACATACAATGACTTAACACTAGTGCCTTACTAAGCTGCGGGGACTTATTGCTGGGCTAGGAAGAAAGGTGGCCTTGCACAGAGGGCAGGTCCTTACCTTCAGATCCTCAGAGAGATCGCTGTAGTCAATCTCAATGAGAGCTTCTCGTGCATACATGTTGGAGGTCCTCTGAGAGCTGCTGGCTGTCTCCTCCCCCTGGGAGCTGCCCTGCAGCAGAGCCAAAACAGAAGAGAACCATTTTAACGCCCCCATTCTGGCTTTCACACCCAACATCCATTGGTTGGGGACACTCTCCTGACCTCCTCCTGACTGATATCGTCCATGGTGCCATTGGAGAGGGGAAGTTTGATGTCCTGCATCTTGCAGGCTTGCAGCAAATTGTGGCGGTCGCTGCGCTTCTGCTCCAGCTTGGTCTCAATGGCCGTCACCTCCTTCTGCAAGTGCGTCATCTCCCTGCAGACAGAGGCCAAAGAGGTACAGAGAGTGAGGGGCAGGCACAGAAGGTGGCACCTTTGTGAAGGCAGCCAGAAAGCCTTGTGATAGCTGGGAGTCCTCAGAGCTTGGCACTGCCTATGACTCGCCCGCTACACACACACACACACACACGCTGGAGGTAGCACACGCCCATCTCTGACTTCACTGGCCTCTGCTCCGAGTAAGATCACACCCTAGAGATCCTTCTAACGGCGGAGCTCTCTGGGTGCAGTCTCTGGTCCGGTGCGGCCCAGCTAGATTAGAGGCAGCACATCCCAGATGGCGCAGGAGACTTTTGGGTCACACGTCAGGATGTGCACCCACACTCCTCTCCCCACGTTGCATTTTCCTTATTCTGGACCCGTCTGCAAGCACTACTCGTGGACTGGCCCCGGGGTCCACAGGAAGACTTGCCCAAAACTTTATCCCAGGTTCAAGCCACGGATTCCCATAGGTAGAGAAAAAACAACAAGCCTGCGGGGAGGTGTGAGACAAGGGGATTGGGGATTTACAGGGACAGCAAAGGGGGGCACACAACGGAGGCCAATTAATCCACAAACAGTGCGGTAAGAGTAAAAAGAGTAAGAGACCCCTCTCTCTTGTTGGATGTTCAAGTTCTAGGAGTGTGTGTGTGTATGCGTCGAGTCAGATTGATTAGCGGCGGCAGCATACGTCTGACAGAAAAGAGTCACTTTTTACACAACGCATACTTCAAATATGGAATTCATTGCCACAAGAGGTGGCCTCTCGCTCAGAGGACTTCATCCGGGATCTCAAAATCTGGTTGCCAGTGGCAACCGTCCCTCGGTCTCTGGCGACTGCATCTCCCCCACACGCTTCCCCCAAATATCTTCTCCTCCCACAAATTGCAAAACTGCCAGGTGCAAGAGACTCGCTCCGCCATCCCTTTGGCACGTTGCCCAGGGAACCCAGGAGGGGCAGAGCCAGTGGCAAGCAAGAGATGTAGCCAGATGGCTGGCTACTAAACCAAGCCAAAATATGTGGACCCCTGGGCTTAAAACAATCCCAAAAAGAGACCCTCCTGGACCTATCCTCCATCAATGGCTATTAACCGTGACAGCTAAAGGGCACATCCTTGTTCAGAGGAAGGGTACCTCCCGGGTACTAGATGCTGGGGACAGATAACAGGGGAAGGTTGCTGCTGCCAAGACCAGTTTGCAAGCGCCCCAGAAGCCCCTGTCTGCCTGTCTGTCACTGGACCCAGAAGGCTGCATCTGGCCCGATCCAGCACGGGGTTCTGCTCCGGCACTTTGTTTTACATTCTGCAGTGTTCCCTCCTCCCACCCTTAGCATTAGAAAGAGCAGAAGGGCACGAATCCAACACAAATGACCCGAGCTCACTCAAAATGACAGGCTGAAGCTGCGGGAGCGGAGCATCCCAGGGGCCATGCTTCCCCCCCCCCCCTTTCTCAAGCCCTGTCCTCGGAGGCCAAGACTCACTTGTTGGCCCCGCCCAGCTTCTTACGGATCTCCTCCATCTCGTGGTTCTTGTCATTCACCTCGGATTTCTTGGCCAGGTGCTGGTTCTTCAAGTCCTGCAGCTGCGCCATGGTCTCATCAATGATCTTCATGTGCCGCTGCTCCTCCTAAGTGGGGACAGAAAGGGTGAGGGTCCACCACCGCCACCACAAGACTCGGCCGCTCCTTCCCCACCTCCAGGCCAGCGATCCCATCTGGATCCCCCAACCCGAACCCTCCTCAGCCATGGCCCCTCTTGCACCTTCTTGAGCTTCTCGATCTCCGCCTCATCCTTCTTGACCGTCTGCTCCCACATGTGCACTTTGTCCTGATCCTCCTTCAGCTGGTTCTTCTCGTAGTCCAGCTGGATGCCCAGGCGGGTCTTCTGGTTCTCAAACTCCAGCCTGTGGAGGGGACAGGGAGAAAGGGTGGGCCCCGCGTCCAAACCTCCCTCCCCGTCCTTGGGTGCACACAGCTTCTTGGGAAACATTTGAGCAGGGGAAGAAAGGGGCCCCCCGTACCTCTTCTTGGCAATCTCGTTCTGCCGCTTCACCTTCTCCTCCTCAAACTCCCGGATGTTCCTCACCCCAATCTCCCGGCAGAACTCCTCAAATACCTCATCTTCTACCTACAGGAATGGGAAGAGGCTAAATTAAGGCAGAGGGTGCGCACAGTGAGATGTCCCGAGATGGAGCAGAGCAGTTTTTGTGTTGTTGCTCGTATAACCAACGTTCTACCTTCAAGGAACCCCCCCGTCCCCCTTGACTTTGGTCTGCTGTGCAACCCCTGTGCACTGCAGAAGATTCTGGGGCGGGCTCTAGGTAGGGAAAGAGTCAATTCATCCAGAGCAGTGTTCTCCAACCTTGGGTCCCCAGATGTTTGTGGCCTACAACTCCCAGCATGCCCCAGCCAGCGGCTTGCTGGGAGTTGTAGGCCACAAACATCTGGGGTTGGAGAACACTGATCCAGAGTGTTGGCCAAGCCTCATACCAGGCCAGACTCTTTGTCCATCTGGCCCAGGCCTGCCGACTCTGGCTGGGTCACAGGTATTTCGCGTCCCTTGCTACCGGATCCTTTTGATTGGAGACGCCAGGGATTGAACCCGGAACCTTCTTCACGCTAAGGATGTGCTCTGCCCCGGAGCTAGGCCCCTCCCCATGTTAAGCAAGAGGGGACCCTAGAACACCGCCCTGGCTCTGTGGATTGCACTTCTACGGAACCTCCCTGCCTCGGGGAGGTCAGGCAGGCTCCGACTCGGGTGTCGTTTTCGGCGCCTGCTGAAGATTGTCTTTGTTCCGGGAAGCCCTCCTCGCTGTCCAGCCACAGTTTAAATGTTATCCTGTTTCTAATGCATTGCTTTTATTCTTTTGTCTACTTTATCTCTTTATTGTTCACAGCTCCGGAATCTGTTTAGATATGGAGCGGTATACAAGGGCCGTAATCAATCAATCAATCAATCAATCGCAGGGGAAGATCTGTAACCGGGAGTGGGGGGTGGAGGTGGCAGGGCGGGCAGCTGCCTTTCAGGGCAGCTCGTCCTCCATTACAGATCTGCTCATTGGAGGAACCCAGATAAACTTCTGAAGAATCCTTGTTATGACCACACACATTTGTATCCCAGCTGAGCTGCCTGGAACACAGTTTCAAAGCCACCGGAGAAGACATGGCCACAGCCCACTGCTTTCCTCCCTTTTCCCAAAGCTGCTGGCCGGGACGCCAGCTTCCCACAGAGTTTCCCACCCTGCCACTGCATCCTGCGCCTTTCCACATTTCCTTTTAGACAGTGCCTCGTTGGCTGCCCTCAGTCCTTGATCTTGACCACACCTGGTTCATCTTCTCCTTGAGCTCCTTCATCTCACGCTCTCTCCCCTGGATGATGCGCTTGATGTCGTTGATGCGGGGCCCGAAGTTGGCCAGTTCACTTTCCAGCTTGGACTTTTCCTGTTGGAAATGGCACTGAATCAGGGGCATAGCTCAGGGGAACTGAGAAACGGACGTTAGGAATCTCCCCTCCGCCTCCGCTCTTCTAAATGGAAAAGCCAATTACACTTCCATCCACTTGGAAAGTGGCAGGATTGGGGCTTCAGGGTGTGTAACTGGGGGTGGGATGGGCGTAACGTGCAGCTTACCAACAAAAATGCGTGCCACAATAAACCAAGTTGCCTTTTAAAGGGTTCTGTCATTTTTGCTACAACACACTAACACGACTCCTCTTTTGGAAGGCCGGCCACTCTTCATTGCCCCACTGTTTACCCTAAAAGTGGGCTTGCAGCAGGTTCTCACATACCCCGACTGTAAGACGCCGGTCCCAGGATGCAAGTTAAAGCTAATATAGATGTCCATTCTAGCCCAAAAGTTTAAGTGTTCCAACCAGGGGAGTGGTGGTAGGGAACCAACTGGAATGGGGTTTCACTCAGGGCTTCACTTGAGTTGGAAACAGGACTTCCCCCAGCGCCTCCTGCAGGCACGGACTCCAATATCCACTACTTGGGAATCACTGCTTTCGTTCAAAGGCAAAAGATAGCATTCCTCACGTCAAACCTGGGAGGCTGACATGGAAGTTGGAGGCCTGAAGGGCACCTGGCTCCAGCAAGCCACCATACCTGGAGATTGAGAGCAAGATGGCGGGTCTTGGTTTGCTCCAAGTCGCTCTGAGAGTATTTCAAGCGCATCTGCAAGCCGTGGGCCTGGGACTGGACCTGGCGCAACTCCGCCTCCTTCCGCTTGGCCTTCATTTGCTCCTGGGAGAGGGAGATCGAGAGACAGAACAACAACAACCCTGGATGAGAAGATGACCTTGTTGCCACGCCGCAGCCGCCTCTGAGAATTGCAGAGTTAAGATGGCAGGAATGAATTCCGTGCACCAGTGAGATGGCAGGAATATGTTGATGAGGATGAAAGAGGAAACCTAACCCTGTCTCAGAAAGCGGAAAGATGCCAAGGCAAACGATTCCTAACAGGCAGGTGTTTTTTTTTTAAACAGCTAGATCTGGGCCCCTAAAAAGAGGTATTTGATGCAGCGCATAAACAGTGAGATTTCAAGCAAAATGTGAGTGTCCTGTAACAACTTAAAAGATCCACACATTCACTGAGGCACGTCTCTCAATGGGCAAGGAGGCTATTTTGTCAGATGCATCCAAAAAGCTCAGGACACAATAGGCTTGTTGTTAGTATTCAAGGTATCGCACGACTGTTTTCCAGTTTTGCTACAGCAGACTAAGCACAGCAACTCTGCTGGAATCTGACAATTTCAATGATTTTGGTGAACAAGTCTTATGATGGATGCCTCTGGGAATGTGTTATGTATGTGAGTAGCACATGTACGCAGAGGTTTTTTTCCCCCTCCAATCATCCCATCAACAATCACCCTTCGTTTGGAAGATTTTATGTATAATCTTCCAAATGAAGCGTGATTGTTGATGGGTTCACTGGGCAAAAATACCTCTGCGTACATATGCTGCTCATACATAAAACATTCCCAGAGGTATCCGTCGTCCTGCTCACCAAAATAATTGAAATTGCCAAATTCCAGCAGAGTAGCTGTGCTTAGTCTGCAGTATAAAACACATACTGTATATAAATTTAAATAAAGCTGACAAGGCAATGTCACCTCTAACTAAGGGCAGAAAAAAAAAAAATCTAGGTCAGATATTCCAGTAAAACCTATTTGCTGAGCCGGACATTGGAGAAAGCACACTGTCAGACCTAGGGAAAGCAAAAGTATGAATTGTGTGACTGAGGCGCCCATCAGGTGTCTTACGAACAAGAGCGCTACAAAATAAAGAGTCACTTGCAGGGAAATCACATCCATCACAGTGAACACACACTTTACATGAAGGGTGGGGAACTTTTGTCCTTCTAGATGTCGCTGGACGACAACTCCCATCATCCATGCTGGCTGGGGTGGATGGAAGCTGGTGTCCAATAGCATGCATAGGGTTCCCCACCCAGACTTTAGAGCAGGGGTGGCAACTGGCTCTCCAGATGCTTTGGCCTACAACTCCCATCAGCCCTTGCTGGCATAGTGAGGAATGATGGGAGCTGTAGGCCAAAACATCTGGAGGGTCACAAGTTGCCCACCCCTGCTTTAGATAGTGAGACATAGGCCACTCAATCCTAAGCCTATTTACTTGGAAGTAAGTCTCACTGAGTTCAATGGGACTTACTCCCTAGTAAGTGCAGGGGGGAGGGGGTTGGATCGTAGCCTAAAAAGTCTTAATTCTCCCTGAGATCTCATAGATCATAGAGTTGGAAGGAGCCTACAATGCTATGGTAAGTCCTACATCTGGTTTATACCATTTCAGGCTGCAGTTGGGGCTAGGCGGGGAACACATTTTCTCCACATTAAAAAACAAAACAAAACCCTAGATGCGGAGAAGAATTCAAGCTTAGTCTTCTCATTGACCGGCTAATTTTGTATATACGTGTGCATGCGTGCCTGTGGTTTTATTTATTTATAAATAAATAAATAAATTTTCTATACTAATATAATGAAATCCCTAAGCGGTTCATAATAAAATGCATACATAATATAAAAACCAATAGAAAATAATGAATAATGTAAAACTTTACAACAAGACGACAATAAAACAGGACAGTGCCATAATCCCTTATGAGTTGGGGAGAGCATTGTAAACAAATACATTTCCAAGGAACTTGCCAGAGATTCTACCTGCCAAACCACGTGTGGGAGAGTGGTTCCAGAGGGTGGATGCCACTACTGAGAACTCCCACTTACATGCTATGATCTGACGACATTCTATTGGTTGCGGAACGCCCAATGAGGCCTCACCTGAAGATCTCAGGGGTCAACCAGGACTATACAGGGAAAGGCAGTCAGCTTTCTCTTGTACACACACACACACACACACGGTATGTTCTTGCATCCTATTTTTGTACGGAGGAGTATTCCATTATTTGAGCCCCTGCCTGCAATCTGAAGTGGTAATAGTGCAGAACCTGCTTTACCACCTCCGGGGAACTGGTTCCAAGACTGGCCTCTAGCCATCCATGATGCTCCACCAAAGGTGCTTGCACCAGCAGCACCTTCTCCTCGCTAAGCTCCAAGGTTCCTTCTTGTCCATAAGAGACTACTTGCTAAGTAAACAACTAGGTACACTCCCTTGACTGTCCTCCCTCCCAAGCTGGAGAATTGATGCCCTCAAGGTGCTCAACGGTTTTAACCATCTCCACGCACTGGTGGCAGATTATCCACACTTGGGAGGTGGTGGGGACGCACAGCTCTTATGTTCAGAGAAAACCAGTGAAATCAGATCATGGCTGATGAAGGCTCAGAAACAAAGAAGAGGGAACCTCTGGAGGGCAATGTGAGGGATGTCTGTCTTCAACAGAGCTCCTTCACCCCTACATTCCAACATGGCTCCCCTTGTTGAGGAGAACAAGACACCACATCCCTCTTGGCCAAAATCCCCACGTTACCCTCTCAACCTTATGCTTTCACAAGGCAGTTCCAATCTCTAGCTAAAGTCATCTGCATTCTGCCAGAGACAAAATCCTCAAAATGTCTGGGCCATGTGCGCTTTTACTCTGCACTGTAGAGTTTTGGTGCCAATGTCGTCAACCCAAATAGCCTTCCTGTTAGTGCCGTATAACTCTATACTGCCCAAATACCACAAAGGAGCCCACCGGCATATTCAAAAGGGAGAACCTTCAGTGGTCAATGCCCCCCGGTCCCCATCCACATTATCTAGAGCTTACAGCAGAGGCGGGCAGGCCTCATGTTACAACGCAAAGCAGCTCCAACCTTTAACTCCTCTGTCAGCCTCTCTTTCTTCTCTTTCAGCTTGTCCACAGCCTTTTCGTCCCAGCGCCGGGCCTTGGCTTTCAGGTCACTGGCACCTCCCGAGATCACCCCTGACTTCTGGAACAGGGTTCCATCCAGGGCTACAGTCTGCATGAGAAAGGGAGAGGCGGAGAACGAGGCATGTCACATCAAGAGGTCTTGGTCGGCAGACACAACAGCAGCTAGCAACAGCTACAAACAATGATTCCGTGCAAGAAGGAAGCAGCATTCTTTGGGTTAGATGAGGGGTGGGAAACTCATGGTCCTCCAGATGTTTTGGCCTACAGCTCCCATGATCCCTCACTATTAGCTCTGCTGGCAAGGGCTGATGGGAGATGTAGGTCAAAACATCTGGTCAGCCACAACTTAAAGAGTAAAAACAGGGCCAAGGGTATTCTGCAGTTCTGTGCAAGCACAGAAATGAAAACTGAGGGCAGAATTCAGCATCCTGAACATCTCACCGTTAATTTAAAAAAAATATTATTATTAAGCACACGTTTCCAGCCCTTCTGGCTGCAAAGACAGACGTGTGCGGACATTTGGTAAACTCTCACAAACAAAAAAAGAGGGGACAGAGGAAGATTCGCATTGCTAAGACGCTGAGACTTCAGTGTCCTGCACTAGCCATTTCAAACACCCACAACTAGCAGAAACCAAATACATTATGCGGAGTAAATATAAGCGCATGGTCTTAGCTGTTATAAATTTATACAAGGTCACAGCATTCAGGTTTCATGCCCTGCTGACTGAGGATGATAGGAGTCCTAGTCCAACACAACCGGAGGGCGCCGGCTTGGAGAAGGCTGACAGACAGGGCGATGGGTGGACCGGCCTCCTCTGACCTTGTGACGCTGGTGCCCGCCAAAGGCGATGCGGCGGGCGTCCTCCACGTTGTCACACACGAGGGCGTTCCCGCAAGCATACTGCAGGGCCTTCTTGATGTGAGGAGGCTCGTAGCGAATCACGTCAATCACCAGCTTGGCTCCCTTCAGCTCCCGGAGCTTTTCGTCTGTGGGCTTCACCTGGGAACGGACAAAATATGAATCAGGCTATTGCAGCACACAGGCCGTTTGGCTTTGGAAGTGGGCAGGGCACACACAGTGACAAGTTCATGCCAGCTTGCGTTGTCCTCGTGAGCTTACTCCAACCAGTGAACCTGGTATGTGTGGGGCAGAACTGCAGTCCTTTCCCCTCCCCTTTCCCAGGATATGGATATACCTTTCTTGCAAAAGCAATTAGTCATAAAGTGGAGGGGTGTCTGGGGAGGAGAAAACAGCAAAAAGCCTGAGTTATGTGGGAGGGGTTGAATGGAGCTCCCACATGGGTATGGCAAAATTGAGAGGGCTACCTGTGGAGGAGTGGAAAAAAGGAAAGAGAGACACAGACACCACCTTACTCCCCCCCCCCGCCCCGCAAAAGATAGATCAACCACATGTTTGGCCTAGCCCAGTGTTCTCCAACCTTGGGTCCCCAGATGTTTTTGGCCTACAGCTCCCAGCATGCCCTGGCTGGGGCATGCTGGGGGTTGTAGGCCAAAAACATCTGGGGACCCAAGGTTGGAGAATACTGGCCTAGCCTATCAACAACCCACTGCCATCACACTTATACCCTTCCCTTTCTCCAAGGAGCTCAGGCAGGTGTAAATGGGATTATCCCATGTCAAACTCACAACAACCTTGCTAAGCAGGTTACGCTGAGAGATAAGTGGCATGCCCCAGGCCACCCACGGAGCTTTACAGCTGAGCAGAGATTGGAGTCCAAATCCCCCCCCCCCCCCGGTCATGCCCACTACACCTCGCCTTTGTTAGGCCTCACCTCAAGGTAGTCAAGCGGCAGGAAGGTCTCGGGCTCCCCTCGCTGCTCCTTGATGTACTGGATACAGTCCCGGCCAGTCTTCTCCGAGTCCACAATGATGGCGTCCATGTTCTTGCCCAGCACCTTGGTGACAGCTATCTGATATTTCTTCTGGGTGGGCTGGCAGAGGTCAATTAGACGCCCATACTGTGGGAAGGAAGGCAGAAGAATGAGGCGGGGAGGGCTACTCGGATCCAGCCTCACCTTCGCTCCACCACGCACGGCCTAGATTTCATAGATTCTAGAGTTGGAAGGGGGCTACAAGGCCACCGAGTCCAACCCCCTGCTCAATGCAGGAAACTAGAGGAGGGGTCTCCTATCCAAGTAATAACCAGGCCTGACCCTGCTTCGCTTCCCACACTCAGACAAGCTGAGCCAGCGTGAGCCACAGGCCTGTATTTGGCCCAGCCCAGGCGGATTTGCGGCTTCCTTTTATTACAGCACCACCTACCACAGAGCCCGGGTAGAGGCGCTTGATGCTTTCCATGATCTCGGCCTTGCGCTGCTGCCGGCTGTTCTCCTGCCGGTCGATGCGGGCGTCCCCCAGCTGCTCCATCACCTGGTTCAGCTCCTTGTTGATCTCATCGATCCGGCGTTTCGCCAGCTCAACCTCCTCCGTCAGCTCCCCTTCCAGCTTCTTTTGCTCTTCCAAGGACTGCCTGAAGGAGGAGCAGCGTGAAGATGGCCCGGGAGCAGCAGGCCAGGGGAAGGAAACCTGGCGCCCTCCAGATGCTTTGGACTACAACTCCCATCAGCCCCAGCATGGCCAATGGTCAGGGATTATGGGAGTTGCAGTTCAAAATATCTGGAGGGCGACGGGTGCCCTAACCCCGCCCTAGGCACATTATGCCAGGGTGTTTGGCTACACCATGATTTCTTCTAGGGGGGCCTTATAAGCACCCCCAAAGCCCAGCCTCCTTCTCTCTTCCCCACACTCTGCTCAAGACACTCCCCCGCCTCCCTGGTATTATGAGAACTGTGTGCCCCATCGCCCTTACTTGCTAGTGGCAATGTACTCCTCCAGCTTTTCAATGCGCTTCTGGTTCTCCTCGATCTCCCGCAATTTCTGCTTTATCTTGGCCTAGAGAACAGAACGAATAAGAGACACGTGAGCAAGCACCAGGCAGCTTAGCTGATAGTCAGGGCCCGACTCCAGCAACGCCAAGCGCGAGGCTTTTGCCCCCGCCAAGGAGAACCGCCGCCAAAGGCAACGCCAGGAGGACAGGAGAAGAGCCAAGGAGGTCACTTGACCCACTGGTCTTCAACTGGCTCATCGCAACCCTTACTGAAAGTGGGTGATGCCAAAGGTGGGTGGACCCATTGAAGGTGGGACACACCAAAGCCATCTTTGGGAGAAAGAGAGAGAAAGACTGACAAGAGAGCAATGGGGAGAAGAGAAGAGAAACATATTGTACAAGACGTGTTTTATTTTTTAAAGTGGGCCCCGTGTTGCAAGTTCGGGTGTTAAAGGTGGGCCTTGAGTCTGGAAAGATGGAAGGTCTCTGGATCCCCCCCCCCCCCCGGTTTCACAGAGGCACGAAATTCTACCCTTTACATTACCCCAGACAGCTTTTTGATATGCAAAATCAAAAGGGATTATGCCATTTCGCTCCATTTGCATAACATATATAAATGGTAGATTCTTGGCACAGAATTTTGAATTCCTGGGTGTAGATTTTATTATTTTTTTTTAAAGCATAGAGCATGCACATCCCCGGGCATGGGGAGCACAGGCAGAGTCTTGGGAAGGGAAGATAAATGAGGAGAGCCCGCAAAGGCGCTCAGAAATATTCACCTCGGTTTCTACTTTCTTCCTTTCCTCCAGATCCAGCCGGTCCTGATCTGCCTTCTGGTCACGGTTGAATTTCTCCAGCTCTTGGGCCAGGGTGGCTGCCCTCTTGCTGGCCTCCTCCTTCAGCCGGTGATATTTCTTCACCTGTTTGATAAGGGGCGGGAAGGAGGAGGAGGAAAGAAAAGTATTACAATTATAATTATTATTCATTGTTTATATACTGCACTTCCTCCCAAGGGATCACCACTTAGGGCAGGGGGTGGGTTTGAACCTCTCGCAGCCCAAAAGGCCGAATTCCATTTCAGAGAGGCTCTCGGCAGGCCCCTAGCCAGCCTAACACTTCTGGAGGGGCCGCCCCAAAAGTAGGGATGGCAGCTCACCTGGTTCACAGGCCTTTTAAAGACAAAATTGTAAACCTTTTAAATAAAATTATTTGCTTGTAAAAAAAATTAGGGGGGCAGGGAAAATGTAGGGGGCCGAGACCCCCGCCCCCAGCCTGGCCAGCTCTCGGGAGGCCACATTCCAGTGGTGGGTGGAGCCATAATACCTGCATATTTTAAGCTTAAAGCTCTTGCTGCCAGTAACCAAGCTTTTTCGATCAACCCTTGGGGGGGGGGGAAAGCTGCACAAACGTGAGGAAACCACCCAACAATCAATGGCCAGGAGAAAGGTGTAGGGGGCATGACCATCTGGGGAGCTCAGGACTGAGGTTCCCTACCCCTGATTTAGGAACAGCTGCCCAGGATTCCATGCTCTAATTCAGAGAGGCCACTGCCTGGGAGAGAGGCGGCCCCTCCACAGAAAGTTACTTTGGGGCCATGGGCCCTTTTTTTTATGCTTACAAAGGCCAATACTTCCTATTTAGCCCAGGCTGGGCACTGAGAAACCAAGCCAAGAAACTCCCTTTATTGTGCTACTCGAACATTTCTCCACCTGTGCCCAAACCATCTTGAGGCTTCCACGGTGCACAAACAACTTCTCCCTCCTGGTTGACGGAGAATTTGAGAAGGGGGCGTACTCATAAGCAAAAAGCCTACAATTTGCAGGTTCAAAAATCACAAATTCAGTCTCTGGCATCTGAAGTAGAAGCGCCTCTCCACTTAGAAAAGCTGCCGGGGAATGCTGCTGTATTTCCAAGGCCCTTCTCTCTGCCTCGCAGTTTACAGATGGGTGGTCCCTGGGTACCAGGGATGGCACTTTTTGGTGGTGGCCCCTGGATTGTGGAACAGCCTCCCGAGAGATATATGCCTGGCCCCTGCATTGCCTGCTTTTAGGTAAGCTTTGGAGACAATTCTATTTCAGGGGACTTTTTTTTAAAAAAAAACGTTATTGCTCTCGCTGCTTGGAAGCCTCCAAACTCGGGAGGCTTCCGATATTCTTATGCCCTGCCGGGCTGAAGCCAACAGAGTAGGAGGGGCAGCAAAGGCGATCTTCGCCTTCCCATCCTCGGTGTTTGGCGATTTTTGCTAGGTGGGCTGTTCAGCCCATCTAGAGAGGACACTTTGTGGGGGGAGGGAAGGAGGCTGAGGAGGCTCAGGATCTCTGGTCCTGAACGCCCCCTTTCCTCCTCTTCCAAGGTCGCTTTTCCAACCTGGGAGAAGCAGCCAGCAGAGTTCTCTCCGCACCGGCTGTGAGGGTGTCAGAATTCCGACCCGACCCCTTCTGAGGTCAGAGCACTGTCTGCGACCTCGGAAGGGTTTTTCTGAGCAATCTTAAACAGTCCCCAGGATGCTCTCCCAGGGACCATAGGATTGCTCTCTTCAGTGCTTTTTTAAAAAAGGAACTGCTGCTTTAAAAATACAGCAATACCTTGGATTGCAAGCATAATTCGTTCCGGAACCGTGCTTGTAATCCAAAACACTCTTATATCAAAGCGAGTCTCTGGCGGGCATGAGCGGGGCCGATTTCGGCCCGCTATGCCCGCTCGAGGCGAGCGGTTACATCCCTACGAGTCCTTGTCTTGCAAGACCTTGCTTGTTTATCAAGTAAAAAAAAATTATTATTATTTTTTGCTTGTCTTGCAAAACGCTCTCAGACCAAGTTACTTGCAATCCAAGGTATTACTGTAACTCCTTTCTTACTGCTGTGTTTTGTTTTGTCGCTGTATTGCATTTTAGATCCTCATGAGCTGCCCTGAGTAGATCTTGATATAGAAGATAATTGGTGTTTTATTGGACTGTACATCGCTCAGAGTGGCTGGATGTCTGACCAGATGGGCGATTCATAAATATAATAAATAAATAAACTGTTTTGGAAGTTTGGAACAGGTTGTATAATTTGTATTAAGAAATTGCAGTATGATATAGAAGGGTGGGATATAAATTATAGAAATAAATTAACTGGAAGGGGTTTCAGGTATCAGGGCTGGGAAAGGCTTTCAAGAGCCACAGCGCATGGCTAGATGGATGGGCCAAGGCCAGACTTCTACCCTGACTTCGTATCGTCCTGTGTCACATGAAGCACCATCCCCCTGGCAGTGTCTCTAGCCATCGTAGAGGCCATCTTTGTTGATCCCAATGCCTTGAGCGCACCTGGTTCTCCTCCAATGTGAGGTCACGGCCTTGACTCTGGCTCTCTTCTTCCATGCGTTCCTCAAACTCCTGCCGGGCCTTCTCCACAGACAGCATCTCCTTCTCCAGTTCATCCATGTCACCCTTAGCGCTTCTTGTACTGCTTCTGGGCATTTTGCAGGGACTTCTTAGCAGCTTCCAGTTTCTTGATCTTGTGAGATGTATTTTCCTTGGCCTTGATGTACTGGGGGCGCTTCTGGTTCAGTTCAGAATCCTTTTCCCTGCCAAAACAACATTTGTTTAAAGCACACACACACACACACACACACACAATTCTGTGTCTAATCTCCAGGAGAACCCATTCTATATCATGCTGCAAAGCAGGAGTCCGCAATATTTTTGAGTCTGTTTGGCACATTTGGAATTTTGAGAGTGCCATGGGCGTTCTCACAAAATGGCTGCCACGGTGAGTATGGCTGGTCACAAAATACTCATTTCCTAGGATGCAAACTGGTGAGACTATAATAAAAGTAACTTGCCCAAGAACCTAAGTACAAGGCAGAGGTGGGGTCTGAGCTCCAAAACACAAAAGCACTCTTTTGAACCCAAATGAAGATGGCGCTGGAGGGCAGCACTTTGCTTTGCAGCACTTTGCTTTGCAGCACACCAGCCGCCCAGTTAAAAAAAAAATGTTTTCATTTTTAAAAATCTTAAGAAATAAAATAAAAAATCAGGAGGAGCAGAAAGCCTGGCAGGCATCATGAGGGCACACGTGTGGAGACTCCAGTAAATGGTGTCTATGATCTCCCATCTGGATCATGAAATCTGCAGCACTGTTAACGTGAAGATGACCTATCAAAACGTGAAGATGAGCTATCAGATTTCAAAAGGACACACAGACTCACCCAGCTGTGTGCAAGCCCCTCCCCTCCGGAGCTGTCCCACATGGCTGTGGTATCTGTGTCAATACTGCAACTTTGTGGAACAGGAGGTGGGGGAATCTGATCACATGGTCTTTGTGGCACAATTGGCATACCACCGGGAGGGTGCCAATCAAGCTGGAGAGACCCACACAGTTTGCCCCACCGAATGGTTATTCAGACCCAAACGACAGCTACTCTGGTCAGTGCCACAGGAAAGCAGGCCCCATGCAGCTTGTCGCAGAGGATTCTGGGGTAGGGCCTTTTGGTCACACATTCCACTCAAGAGAGGTACTGGCTAGACCTGTTAGGCCTCACTCTTGCTTCAAGCACCCCAGAACACAAACACAATGCTCCAGAATACAACCGTGACAGAAGATTGATGATAATGGGCAGCCCAAGATCTATAGCAAGAAGTGTATTTTTTTTTTTCATTTTTAGATGATGCACACGTGCATTAGAACAGGCATTGCCTCAGAAAAAGCATTTATTCCTGTGTGAGAGAAGTCTGATCAACTAAAAAGGTGTCCCCCACTTAATTGGGCACCACACTTTCATGGGGTTTTTTTTGGGGGGGGGCACGCACGCATATACATGTGAGAGAGAGAGAGACTGACTTGACCTGTAGTCAGTGGTTTGGCTCATTGTCTTGAGTGATTTACTTAGCATAATATCTAGTCTGTACTCATTTTAATTCTCCCTCATGGATGATACCCAGGGCAGATTGCCTTTGGGACTAGTCTTAGCCTCAGTGATACCCATATGTAAAATGGGATAATTAAAGAAGTATTAATCAGTTGCCTGATGGATTTTTAGGGCTTGTTGTTTGACCCCTGATCTCTGTATTAACTCAGCCATGAAACTCACTGGGTGACTTTGGGCCAGTCACAGACTCTCAGCCTCACCTGCCTCACAGGGTTGTTGTGAGGATAAAATGGAGAGGAGGAGGATTATGTAAGCTGCCTTGGGCTCCTTGCAGGAAAAAAGGCGGGGTATAAATATAATAAATAAATAAAAATATTCAGGTCACCCAAGTTCTTGGGGACAGGCTCTGCCCTTCAAATAGTCATTTTGGCATGGGCTCGGGGATGCTAGAACCCAGAGCTCTAGGTGTTCGCTGTTGTTTTCTAAAAAAAAAAAAAGAGTAGATCGCGCAAGCCTGAAGTCTGCTGCGTCGCCCCCGCACCTGACCATCCGATAACAAGCGCCATCAGCCTTACTTGATCTCCTTCTCGATTTGCTGCTGCTCCCTCATCACCTTGCCCAGCTCCTTCTTCTTGTCCTTCAGCTCATCCTCCACTTTGTCCATGCGCTTCTTGTCCTTATCGATCTCTTTGTTCTTGGAGCCCAGCTCCTTGTTCAGCTTTTCAATTTCAGCTTCGTTGTGGTACAGCTTGAAGAGCTGCAGCTGGACCTGAGCTCGCACCACCTCGTCCTTCAGGCGCTGGTACCGATCCGCCTGGCCCCCAAGACAGGAGAGCAGAAAGCATAAGCGGTGGCATCACATGTTCCAGACCTAGGGAACCTCAAATCCCAAGCTATTCCCTAAGGCAGTGTTCTCCAACCTTGGGTCCCCAGATGTTTTTGGCCTACAACTCCCAGCATGCCCGGCAGCTATGCTGGCTGGGGCATGCTGGGAGTTGTAGGCCAAAAACATCTGGGGACCCAAGGTTGGAGAACACTGCCCTAAGGAGAGAGCCTCCCAAGTAAACCCAGTTCCCATTCGCAACACCGCCACCATATGCTTAGGGCAGGCGTGTTGAACCTCTTTCAGCCCGAGGGCCAAATTCCATTTCAGATAAACTCTCTGGGGCCACATTACAGTAGCAGGCAGGGTCAAAGGCAAAGGGGGAAGGCCAAAAAAAAACCTCGGGATGCAATATAGACAGGGGTTTTCACCACGGAGATGCCAAGGGACAGAACAAGACCTTGCTGCGCCAAAGAGAATCGTGGCCAATGGCAACCTCTGATTTTTACCTCTTCTTTCTCCTGTTTGGCCTCTTTACGCTCAGCTGCGATGTTCTTTTTACGGTGGTAATTGAACTGGGTGTCTTCCTCCGCCTTGACCATCTCCTTCTTGCGCTTGTCGTACTCCTGAGCCAGCTCCCCCGAGCGGCTGATCTCCTCAAAGAGTGCCGTGCGCTCCTTGGGGTTCTTCATTGCAATGGACTCCACGGCCCCCTGCAACAGCGAGAAAGGACCAAAGCCTCAGACCAATCCAAGAGGTCCACCTCATGAATTTTCGGCACGGACCGAACAGCGGGCGGCGACAACCCGGAGAGGCGGGTGCCACCAACGGCACTAGCAGCAGGAGTTTGTGGCGTGCCCAGACGGAGCAGGCCTGGACTTCGACCTCCCTCTGTGACACTGCACTGCTACCAGCTCCGCAGGCTAGAGGCAAAACCATCAGCCTGCACTCATACTCCAGCGTTCACTAGAACGGCACAGTTATCTCACATTTCAGAGTCTCTGATGGCACATCTGTGAAAATAAAGGTTGGCCACCGCTGGGCCCAATAAGCCTGTTGAGGCCAGACTCCCAGCCGCACCTACCTCCTTCCCCCTTGCAGGATTAGATGAGCCCACCGCAGAATCCCTGTGGGAGACCATAATACATTCACACAGCACAACTGCTTCAAGCACACCAAGGCCCGAGCACTTTTCAGAAACGTTCTTAGAAGATCCACGCACTTGGGCGGAGATGCCAATGGATCTGGTTGCCGTGTATTCTGTCCTGCTGCAGCAAAGGGTGTGTGTGCTTTCGTTGGGCTATGAACCTGCAAAACAAAACCTACCTGGAAGACTAGGAAGTTCCTAGCTTTGATCAGAATGCCCAGTTTCTCCAGCTCCTCGCTGTACTCGCTCAGCTGTACCACTTTGTTGTTTATTTTGTACTCCGACGAGCTCCCTGGAAGACACACATCTCCTTTAGCCTTGACCAGACAAGACTTGAAACCCAGGACCTGGCAAGATCCAGAAGGGCCCCCCCCCGCCCCCCCTGCCCCATTCTCCTGAAGGTGATGGTGAGAAGCCTCACAAAGGACATCCAGAGGAACTAAGAGGAACAAGAAAAGGCAAACAGCCGGATGGGATTAGTTCAGAAGATTTAGCATTTGCTTAGGTCTGTATGCTGTCAGCTGCCGTGACTTCTGAACACAGTACTACTGCTGCAGAACACCAAGGCAAAACCATCCTGCTGGTTTTCTGAGAGAGATCATGAACTGTTATCAAACCAAGGGCCAGATTAAGAGAAGGGGCTTCAGCTCTGGGTGATTAAGGCTGCAACCTTATGCAAATTTACAAAGGGATATGCCCCACTGAACCGTCAGACTCACTTCAAAGTAAACATGAATGGGGATCGGGCCGTAATGTCCCCCTAAAGCAGGGGTGGGCATCCTGTTTTGGCCTACAACTCCCATAATCCCTCTCCATTGGCTATACTGGCTAGAGCCGATGGGAGTTGCAGGCCAAAACATCTGGAGGGCCACAAGTTGCCTGAAGCTATTTCATATTAAGAACACGTAACCACACACTTCTCTACCTCTCCTTAATGCAGCCAGCCCACCCTTCTGAGTTCCAACCACCCACCTCCTTGAAAAATGACATACCAGAGAACCCCCCCATCCCCTTCTTGAACCCCAAGCACGATGGCCCCAAAGATTTCCCCCCCACTGCCCCAAAGCTCACCCACGATGACCCTTGCGAAGGTGCGATCTTCAGCACCATCTTCAGAGTAGACCATGCTGACAAATGCCCGGTTGGCAGCCGGCTTCCCTACGGGGGCCCCATGGATCAAGTCCCGCAAGGTCTTTACTCTCAAATTGCTGGTCTTCTCACCAAGCACAAAGCTGATGGCATCCATGAGGTTTGACTTGCCTGGACAGAGGACAGCAAAAAAAAAAAAAGCATGATACACTTTAGCAAAAAAAAGGGCTATGCGTCTTTCTCTCAGGGTGTCATTTGAGCTGGCACTTGCTGGGCCTCAGCCCTACAATCACTTTTCAACGCTAGGCCTCGACAAAGGATCAGGAGGGCACCCAGTTTGGGAAGGCTGCCCTGGTAAGATCTCAACAAAGCCATTCGCCCTTCCCACTGCCACAAGCAAATGACCCCTTCTTAAATCACACACAAACATAGTAGAATGCCCTCTTTTTCTCTCCCACCCCATCTGACTGCGTTTGGGTGCCCCCTCCGGCTGTTTAACTCCCTACCACACGTATACCCATCACTAAGTTGTTTCTCACCAATGCCAACCCTCCACAAAAGCAAAATCTCATCACTCTCTTCCTGCACCAGCATTTTGAAACCTGGATGAGGCCATGTGTCTTCAACAGCTGCATGACAGGCAGAAACTCAGCAGGTACAACCTCCCACATCCAAATATTACAGTATCCCTGTGGACCCTGGTCCAGGACTAGGCGGAAAAGATTCTGCACCAGTGTCCCCTAATACTCCTAACCCCAAAACCCTACTTCCCAACTAAAATGAAGTATAAGTACACACATCTGCTCACATGTATCCCTTGTTACCTCTGCCTCTTTCCCTCTCTTGTCCCAAGCAACCCGGCAGGCACACTTCTGTCTGTATACTAGCAGCAAGGCCCACAGGTTTTCCTGCTCCTATCATGCCACAGATACCTGCTGCTTGCGCCACAGGGTACTCCCATGCTACCCATACCAGAACATGGGAGAATACTAGATTTTGCGGGTCTCCTGGCCTGATGTAGTTCTTAATCCCAGGATGCAGTGGAGTAAAACTTGGCTGTTCTGGGATGAAGCAGCCTATTACACTTCTACAGGAGTCACAGCTCTGGCTTTGCCCCCTTCCAATCATCCTCCATGGGGCAAGGCTAGACTTTGCCACTACACTGATGCACGCCTGCATCTCCGTGTGACTGGAACCCTCAATCATTCCTGGTACAGAAATACAACAGAACTTCCTGATCTCAGAAGAGGCTGCCCAACACATCTCTCTGCATGATCCCCTGCTCCAGCCTTGGTCCTTTCCAATCAGCCATCAATGCAAGCAAAAATGAGCTGGTGGGCATTGACTGGGATTATTTATTTGTTCCTGGATCGCAGAGGTGCTGCCTGTTGCATCTCTGTACGAGTATCTTCAAGTCAGAAGGTGTGCTCAAACCAGCTGGGTCTTCTGAGAGTAGGTCATACAACTAGTTCTCACAGAGGTGATAAACCTGTATCTGTGCTATGCTACTGCCAAATGTCCATAGGTACCTCTTCACAAGAAAGAGCCAGTGTGGCGTAGTGGTGAGAGTGTTGGACTGGGACTCAGCAGATCTGGGTTCTAGTCCCCGCTCGGCCATGAAACTCACTGGGTGACTTTGGGCCAGTCACTGACTCTCAGCCTAACCTACCTCACAGGGTTGTTGTGAGGATAAAATGGAGGGAAGGAGGATGAGGATTATGTAAGCCGCCTTGGGTTCTTTGCAGGAAAAAAAGGCAGGGTATAAATATAATAAATAAAATAAAAAAATAAAGCTGACAGAGGATTCTAGCCTAGCCTTCTCCCTGAAATGCTAGCTGTCTGCATGCAAGGATTTTAATGGTGTTGTTGTTTTTGCATAAGAAGCATTCAATCTTGAGAACCCCCTACATATAATTTGCAGTGATGCAGCTCAAATCACCTCTATGAGAACAAGGCCTATGATTAGCCTGCCCTCACAGGACACATCCCCTCACCCACCCCATTGTTTCCTGATTGTTTCCATGTGGGGCAGGCCGGCTGATTGGAAGGACGCAGCAGGCAGCCTCATCTCTGCGAGCGGGGGGGGGGGGGGGAGCTCTCCACCGCACGCCTCTGCCTCCGAGAGCCGCTGCAGGATCGCCGCCACTCTGCCCTGATACAAAGGCGCAAACAGTGAGCTCTCCGCACCCCGCGCCAAGCTGCGGACGCCAATCGTAGGGGAGCAATCCCAGAGCAGCGACTCATACAGAGATGCACCTCCTTTTGGGAAATATACTGGTTTCGTGCTTGGTCCTCCTCCCCCAGGGCAGGAACCTCATCTTCGTCTCTCCTCCTCCGAGGCTCGCGTACCGGATCCATTGGGCCCGATGATGGCCGTGAAGCGCCGGAAGGGCCCGATGATTTGCCGCCCCTTGTACGATTTGAAATTCTCGATCTCGATCAGCTTGAGGAACCCCATTTCGCCGGTTCGCGGGGATGGGGAGAGGACTACGGGGCCCGGCAGGGGACACTGGACGACAGGGCCCCTCGGTTCGAACCTCAGGGGCCCTGCACCCGACCGCTCTAGCCCGCTTTGGAAAACAAGGACGGGAGCTCGGAAACCTCGCGAGAAAACTCACGATCCCGAACTCTCGACTGTTGATAGGGCACTGCTGCCCGATAAATTTTACATACGAAGCACCGCCCTCTTTCCTCTTGAGATTTGTGGCGCCTTCTTCAATGGCGCCTTCGTCCAGCCCCGTGCTGCTCTTTACGCTGATAGGCTTCCCGCTTCTAAAATTTGCATAAATTGACGCTTGGGTCGAACCAATGCATACCTTCCGAGGGTAAATGGGTTTGGAAAATAGACTGGCCCGTTGTCATAGAAACCAGAAGTCAAACAGAGCCAGTCACAAACAAACACACGGAGGAAAAAGGAGAGCAGGGGAAGCTAAGTGAAGGGTTAACCTGAAGGCAACCCCTGATTTATTGTAAGTTGTAACCTTTACTATGGGTTTTGATTTTGTAATTTTATAATTTCATATAATAGTTTTTGTATAATAATCTTTGGATAACATGGTATTTAAGCATTCCCCCCTCTGTCTTGTGTTTTATTGGACTGTACATCGCTCAGTGGCTGGATGTCTGACCAGATGGGCGATTCATAAATATAATAAATAAATAACAAAACTGTTTTGGAAGTTTGGAACAGGTTGTATAATTTGTATTAAGAAATTGCAGTATGATTTAAAAAAAATAAATCCTAAGGTTGCTCTCAGTTACCTGGCAGTTTTCGTTTGCAGAGTGCCTTGTAGTTTCAGCCTAGCCATGTTTGCCTCACAACATGTACTCCCCACTGCCACCCTAATCCTAGCCTTCCAGTAGACTATAAACCAGCTTTCCCCAACCTGGCCAATGGTCAGGAATGCTGGGAGTTGTAGTCTGAAACATCTGGAGGAGGTTGGGAGAGGCCACCATAAGCTGCTGGACTCTTGAGCAGGCCAATTCCTCTTCCCTCAACATTCTGCTTAGTTAAGGGAGTGGGATAAAGGCAGAATCCATCTTTGGGGAGGACTGGAAGAGTCAGGAGAAAAGCCTCTCCCACAACGGCTGAAGAGCTAGTTGGAAGGTGATCTAGAATAGACAGAGACACAATTCTAGCTAGGCATCCATACCCACCAATCAGAAGGGAATGGGATCAGGTTGGTTGGCAACAGGGATGGGGACTCGGACTCGACTCGTGAGTCGGACTGAGTCCCCCCTCTGACTCGACTCGGACTCGAGTCCCAATATTTTTCATGGGACTCGAGACTCTACTCTGGACTCGAGACCAAGGACTCTTCAACATCCGTGGGCTGTGCCAGTAGGAGTGGAGAGAAGTGCGATCACCAGCGAAGATTTTATTTTTTAAAATCATTTTCCTAAAATGCAACCTTTCAGACATTTTGGGTTTGTCTGCCTCTGCCTGCCTGCTTTGGGGTTCCCTGCCTCCTCTGCCTGCCTGGTTATTTTGGGTTTGTCTGCCTGGTCCGTTCTTGTCAAAATCAGTGGCAGAGTTTTGAAATAAAAAGGCACACTTGTGCCTAGAATTTATTTAAGCCACACATCTGAAGTAGCCTTATTTTGTTGGGAAACCCCCCCATTGATTTTAATAGAGACTCGTGGAGTCAGCTTTGGGAGTGACTTGGGACTTGGGACTCGTGAGTCACCATTTTGGACCAAGGACTCGGACTCGAGACTCGAGACCAAGGACTCTTCAACATCCCTGGTTGGCAATGAGGCAGAAGCTGGCCTACTGTAGGAACTCTTCTCTCTCTCCCTCCCCCTCTCTCCCAACCCCCTCTCACACACAAACTCATCCCTTGGTTACAGCTGCAGAGATGTATAAAGTGGACATTCAGACAGATCTAAAAGAGGCAGCCGCCATTGAAGCCCGCAGGAACCGGGAGAAGCAAAGACAGAGCCGCATCTTTAATGCTCGCTACCGCACCATGGGGGTGAGACTTGCAGAGCTGTGGAGCCATGTGTTGGGAGAAGGGCTGCCTTGGTTGGAGGCTCTGGAAAGGAGGCCCTAAATATCCCTCAGAGCTGGGAGTGCTGTAGGAAGTAATCCCTACACACAGACCCTCCTTAATATGAATGTCCATTTCCACAGGAGCTCTTGGCTTATTCAGTGAGAAGGGCTAAGTCAGTGATGGCGAACCTATGGCACGGGTGCCACAGCTGGCACGCAGGGACCTCTCTGTGGGCGCTTGAGGCATTGGTCCCCAGATCGCGAAAAGACCGTCGTCCCCTTCTGCAAAACACTAATGATCTTGTTCTTTCTCACAGTGTGGAACAGAATGATTTTATTCTAGAATTCCTGTTACAGAATTCTTTTCTACATTGTTATCACATTTAAAATATTTTGAAAGAATGATGCACAGAGCACGGCTTGATGTAAAGCCCTAACAGTTGACCCGAGTGCTGCATGTGTTGCTCTCAAACTAATGGAGTATGAGCCAAGGTTTGACAAATTATCAGCATGCATGCAATAGCAAAAATCACATTAATTGTGCAAAAGCATGCCCAGTGCAAACTTTTACCTAATGCAGTGTTTGCAGTCCAAGACATAAAGTGTTTTAAATGTGTTAAGCACGTTTAGTTTTCTTGTTTATCTTGCTCATCCTAGTACAGGTTGACTTTTACTTTTACTAATCCGACACCTGTAGAAGCAGGGAAAGGACCCGGGGGTAAAGCTTGCCCCATACAATTTCAGTCTGGCATATAATCATATTACAAGCTGAGAATCCCTTATCTAAAAATACATGTGCCTAATTATTTAAAAAGTTTGTATAAATTCCCTTCAGGCTATGTGTACAATGTAGTACTATAATAATTCTTTGAGTTGATTTTTTCCCCAACAAAAAACTGTTTGTATCATTGAAAGCTCTGTTATTGTGTTTTTCTTTTAAGACAAAAGATGTTAATTAGTTTGGACAACTGTATGAGTTGTTTTTCTAAAACTAAAACCTCGGTATTCAGGTTTAATTGCAGTGTTCGCACTTTGAAATAAATAAGTTGGTTTTGTGTTGCAGTTTGGGCACTCGGGGTCAAAAAGGTGCCATCACTGGGCTAGGCATTCAACTGATCTTTCTTCCCAGCGAAAGAAATTTCAGAAAGGATAACTTTAGGACTTTAGGGGCTGTCATCTTCTGTGATTCCACATTCTAGACTAGAGACACCATTTCAGGAACAGCAGAGCCAGTGTGGCATAGTAGTTAGAGTGTTGGACTGGGACTCGGGAGATCCATGTTCTAGTCCCCACTCAGCCATGAAGCTCACTGGGTGACTTTGGGCCAGTCACTGACTCTTAGCCTAACCTACTTCAGAGGGTTGTTGTGAGGATAAAATGGAGAGGAGGAGAATTATGTAAGCTGCTTTGGGTTCCTTGCAGGAAAAAAGGTGGGATATAAATATAATTGATGATGTGATGATCTCTGCAGTTCAGAGGATAGATCACATGTGATGATTGCTCAGGACCACCTATATTTCAGGACCTAGACACTGAAAGGGCATATGTACTAGGTATGTGTGTAAGAAGCTTAAACCTGAGGCCTAAACCACTTCAGATCCATTTGAGATATTTAGGAATTTTGGTAGAATTTACTAGAATTTTTGTAACTGCTTCATGTTAAAAGCAGGGGTGGGCAACTTGTGGCCCTCCAGATGTTTTGGCCTACAGTGCCCATCAGCTCTAGTCTTTATAGGCAATGGTGAGGGATTATGAAAGTTGTAGGGCAAAACATCTGACATGGGTTTCAGATCTTAGTTTGGAAGGCCATTGTTTAGAGGGCCACAAGTTACCCACCCCCGATTTATTTAAAATGTTTGTATCCTGCCTTTCTGCCATAAAACATACACTCAAGGTGGCTTAAATTAGAAACTAAGAAAATAAAATGTTAAAATATTGAAATACAACACTCCCAAAACGGGAGAGTGCAGATAAAAAAATGTAACAAACCAATAGCGGCAGGAAATTAGGCAAACGCCAGGTCCTACACATTCCCGTCTGAACTTCAGATGCTGGTGGGATGTGCAGCAGAGTCTCCCCAGATGACCTGAGAGAGCAGGTAGGCTCTTTTAAGTTTCCTGGTCCTGAGCCATTTAAGGCTTTAAAAGTAATAACCAGTGCTTTGATATGAGCCTGGGAATGAACCAGACACAGGCGTGGAGTCATATGCTCCATGTAACCAGCTCCTGTCAACAGCCTTGCAGCTGCATCCTGAACCAGCTGAAGCTTATGCCATAGCAGGGCCGGTGCTACCATTAGGCCAACTAGGCAGCTGCCTAGGGCGCAGGGCTAAAGGGGGTGCCAGAAATAGGGAGGGAGGGCTCAAGTGGGAAGCCCCCCCCCCTAAATATCTGATCTTGCCTAGAGTACCAAACTGCCTTGCACCAGCCCTGTGCCATAGTATAGGAGTCTTTAAGGTATGGTAATGTCCTTTGTTTGGGAGAGGTGGGAATGCAGGAATCCTGCATTCCATTCACTGAGGAATTTGCTTCTGAACCAGCCCCTCCATGTGTTGCTCCTAACCTGCACTATCATTGATGTCCCTCACCTTACTTAAGGTGGACGTGGAAGGCTTGAAAAGCCAGGTGGAAGAGCGAAAACTGAGAGACAATGCAGAGAAGCGACGGGATGAAGCTTTTGGTAAGCATTTTTGCTCCACTCCCCCACTGGGTTGTTCCTTGGACTTGTCCTAGGATATTGGTCCTGGGAGTTTTGGAGATCAACCAGTCTTTAGCCTTTTGTTTATGCAAGTCAAGATCCACAAGGGTTATTTTCAAATGCAGGAAAGTACATGAACCATGGCAGAATGAAATGCATCAGCTCAGCAAGAGCTCTGTAAGCAGTGGGAGACAAAGGGAGTTGTAATCCAGCACCTCTGGGGGGCACCAGGTTGGGGAAGGCAGATTTGGGACTAGCAAATAATTTTCTCCTGGATCAGATTGGTCAGTAGCCCCAAGATTGTCCATCTTGCCGTACAGCAATGGTTTCCAACGGTGCTTCTAGGAACCCTGGGGTTCTATAGAGGCTTATCAAGAGCTCCTTGATGAAAAGATTCACAAGGGCAGATGAGCTACCCAGAAGACAGCTTGTCCACCATTATCAGTCTTTCCCTACAACACACATTTCTGTTTGCAGAGTGTAATAGCTAATTCCAGCAGGCTTGTTTCAGTGCTGCCCTCTGCGAGGGCAGCCTTGTATGTAGCCCCAAATCCTTTGCAACATGCACAGATGCCATAGGGCAGTGTTCTCCAACCTTGGGTCCCCAGATGTTTTTGGCCTACAACTCCCAGCATGCCCCAGCCAGCGTATGGCTGGGGCATACTGGGAGTTGTAGGCCAAAAACATCTGGGGACCCAAGGTTGGAGAACACTGCCATAGGGCATAGGAACAGGGATTCCTTGGTGAGCAAATTCATATAGAAATTATTCTTTGAAAGAAGGAATCTTGAAATCCAGAAGGAAGCTTGAAATCCAGATGAAAGCCTTATATATCATGGGACCTCCACCAAGTGAAGTGTGGTGGGTGGGGTGACTGCTAGGGAGAGTGCCTTCTCAGCAGTGGCACTGCAGCTGTGGGAGAGCCTCTGCAGACAGGCTTGCCTCACACCTTCTGCATTGTTTTTCTGGTGCCAGGTGAAGTCCTTTTTATTGACCCAGGCCTTTAAACAACTTGTGGTGTTTGTTTTTAAGTTTTTAAGAGCTGGTCTCATTTTTCCACTGCTCAAAAAGGAAGTTCTTAGGCTGCATTTTACTGTGTTTCTTGTATTTCAAATATTTGTATTTTATTCTCCATTCTGTAAGTTGCCCAAAGAACATATGTTGATGGATGGCCATATAAATATGGTAAATGAAGAAAATATATTTATTTATTATTATATTTCTACCCCGCCTTTTTTCCTGCAAGGAACCCAAGGCGGCTTACATAATCCTTCCTCCTCTCCATTTTATCCTCACAACAACCTGTGAGGTAGGTTAGGCTGAGAGTCAGTGACTGGCCCAAAGTCACCCAGTGAGTTTCATGGCTGAGCGGGGACTAGAACCCGGATCTCCCGAGTCCCAGTCCAACACTCTCACCACTACGCCACACTGGCTTTATTCCATTTCTGTACTGTTCAATAGCCAAAGTTCTCTAGGCGGTTTACAAAGATTAAAACCCTAAAAATACAATATCATTAATATAATTTATGATTAATATATAAAATATAATACAATTTTGCATACAAAAATATCAAAGCAGGTTTGTACAATGAACATTAAAAACTCCAGGACCCATTAAAAATCTTAGCATATGCTGTCAAATGCTTAGGAGTAGAGAAAAGTCAACCTGGCACCAGAAAGATATTGGTGCCAAGTGGACCTCACTGAGGAGAACATTCTATAATCGGGGCTACCACTGAGAAGGCCCTCTCCCTTTTTGCCATCCTCTGAACCTCCCTTGGCCTCAGATGAAGATCGTAGTAGTATGGGTAGATAGAACTCACTTGAGTCCCTAGAGTGTTTCTTACTGAACATTTTCCTTGCCTCCGAGCACTGACACTGTACACCAGCCTTCCCCAACCTCGTGCCCTCCAGATGTTTTAAACTTCAACTCCCAGCAGTCCTAGCCAGCATGGCCAATGGTCAGGAATGCAGAGAGTTGGATTCCAACACATCTGGAGCACACCGGGTTCGGGATGGTTCTCCCACCCCTCTATTTGGGCTATGCTACAATATGAAGAACCTGAACTGATCTGGGTGGAAGGATACAGAAGGTTGAACAGAATGACGCTGAAGTTCCTTTCAAGCTTACAAACCCGGCTCCCATGAGGCTGTGCCATGCCTATGCTGCAGTTCTGCAGGGGTACAGAAAAGCTGAAGAGGTATTGATCGCATAATTCAGCTTCCTCAGAATCTCAGTTTTCACTTTAAAGACAAAAATAAAACCCCTCATCTTTCTAGCCCTTATGGTTGCAAAGATATAGTTGGAAGTGTGTGGGCAGTGTCTCAGCGACATTTCAGAAGCCAGAGGAGTTGCTGAATATACCAAGAGCAGAGTAACTTTTGTGAAGTTGCTTCTGCGTCAGGGACCTTTCATACTGCTGAGGCATTGCTTTTCTGCCACCAGCAGGAAGCAGAATTAAAACACTGGTTCCACGCAGCACTTAATATAGCACTATATTCTCCAGCAAGGCCCATTCCCTATGACCAAGATCCATCTGTAATTTCATAGATCACAGAGTTGGAAGGAGCCTACAAGGCCATCGAGTCCAACCCCCTGCTCAAGGCAGGAAACTAGAGGAGGGGTCTCCCATCCAAGTAATAACCAGGCCTGACCCTGCTTAGCTTTCCACACTCGGACAAGCTGAGCCAGCGTAATGTTTTCTCAGAAGTAAGTCCCATTCAGCAAAGCTGCCCTGCAGCATTAATTTAGTAGTTTTCTCCTTGTAGCTTCTTCTGTTGCTTCTGTTGTTCAGCTCAACAGGAGCATTACTGATGAATAACCTTCATTACCCAGTTCCAGGGGGGCTTTCATTACTGGATTCCTTTCACTATATAGTGCTGTTGTGGGGTGGGGCCCCCCTCAAATTCCAAACCTCTTGCTGCTGTGAAGTACAGCCGCTTTGAGCCATACAGAACAGGATGTTTTGGATGGGTGGATAAATTTACAGGGGATTTCCTCACCACTGCCCAAGGTATTTGTAGGAACATAATAGAAATCTGCAGAGCCAGAATCCGACCCTACCAACTGATCTGCGACTCCTGTCTGCTCTTTAGTGCTTACACACTGCTCTTAGCAAAACATGAGCTGCCCCATTCCATAACCCTAACCCTTGAGACCACAGACAGAGAGGGATGAAAAGAAGGAAGATTAAGGTCTTAGGCTCTTATTTATTAATAAGAGTAATTTGTATGCTGGTTTTTTTGGCTCTAAACAGGGCCCCCAAGTGACTCACATAAAAACACAATAAGAGCAGAACAGACTAAAACATCAACATAATCAACAAGGAGAGAACAATTTTTTACAGGTTAAAAACTAGGCCAATGCCTAAAGCTTAAAAGGGAGATAGCTGGCCACGTTTCACTTCACTCCTAGGCAGATTAATTCAGTTTCCAAATCACTTACTAGCACCTGTTTTATCTAGTTAGGCTCTGGGTGAAGGAACTTACCATCAACTTTGGGGTGGGGAGTGAAGATGGAAAGCAGACCTGGTTTTTGGAAGAGACATTCCCATCATTTACCCCATGTTTGGTTCTGCCAGCCAGAGAAGAGAAAGAGAGTGGGGCAGTAGCCCTGGAAAGTCGCAGTAGCACTCTGCCAAGTCACCTGGATCGGCTGGCATAGCAGTTACAATTTAAGCCAAAAAATCTGCCACAAATCAAGTACAACCACACAAAAAAAGAAAAGGAAAAAAAAGACAACACTGGAATGGAGAAAACTTGGCAGTTATGTCATCTGGATTCTCTGTAAAAAGTAAATGATACCATTCCAGACTAAACAGCTAGTGTAAAAACAACCAGAGATAAGGAAAAATGCTAGATTATACTAAACAAAGCCTAATTGTCCAAACTTGCTTAACTTACATACTTTTCACGGGTTGCTGAACTCAGATTTCTTTCTTTCCTTTTTTGGCCACACAGTTTTGGTTCCCCTGCTGCAGAATTTGGATTTATTCGTTCATTTAGTACAGAGTACCCACCTGGTGCCCTAAGGCAGTCCCCATCTCATTTCGGAAGGGTGAATGCACACCATACAATGCCTGGCAGCATCCTGTGCTCTTTTTTTTTCTTTTTGGTACAGATGCAGACAGGGTGCAGTGTGACAAGATTGCACAGATGCTGGAGGAAGAGGAGCGCCAGCGGAAAAGGCAGCTGCACCAGGCCGTGGTGGAGTTCCGTGAGCGGGAGCAGCAGCCCTCCACGCGCCGGGAATGGGACATCCACGACCCCGAGGTGGTACGCAAGGGGCATCCAGCCCGCAGTGAGCGACGACGACCCGCGCTGTGGCCCTTCTAGCATGCAGCGCTTTGCCGGTGAGGACCTCCAAGCGCCTGCCCGGCAGAAACTACAAAAGGAGCAGAACAAGAGCGTCCTGGGGGAGCAGAGAACCGAACGGGAAAAGAACCTTGCCAACCGAAAATATGCAGGTATGTTTGGGCTGGGGAGCATGGGACGGGGGGGGGGGGCCTGGAGAGCTCCATGCTGGTGCTGGGTGAAAGGGCGTAGGGAAGGGAACAGGGTCCCTGCTACTGTTGCCAAGAAAATGTGAAGAGGAGCCTCCAGCTGGTCCCAGCATTGGCCCCGCTCAGGGCACTTCAGTGCCCAAGGTTGAAAAAAAAACACAAATGGCAACATCCCTCCCACTAACATAACCTGGGGCACAATCTACCAAGAAGTTCTCCTGCACATCCTGGGCCCCGCCCACCGGCATGCCTTGTAGCATTCCCCTCACGGTTCAAGACATCTTGCTGAACAGTCCATGATTATCGAGCGTGCGACAGGCCTTTCTGCGTGGCCAGATCCCTGCTCCAAATTTGGCCTCGGCTCTGGGTGGCCATGTTGGTCTACAGGCCTTCTTTGGGTTCCTGAGCTCTCTCGGATGGCTGCCCTCTTTTTAAGACTCTTTGGAAGATTGAGAACAAGTCACCGATGAAAGAATTCTCCTGCATTTCCAGTAAGGCAAGTCTGGGGAGCGATTGGACCTAGCTGCTGCTGTGCCATTAACTTAAATATAACCACCTGCACAGTCCTGATTGAACGGGCACTCCCCTTCATTTCACAGTGTGGCTTGCGTAGCAGAACTGCCCAGTGATTTGTGCCCATCCTACATCGGATCTATCTTCCACTTTGCTGCCTTTAATGACACCCAAAACCTGCTTCCCAAGCTGACTCCCTCACTTTGCCTCATAGTTGGGCCCCCTTTGCCCAGTACCCATGATTTCCTTGGCGTTTTTTCCTGATCTGTCTTGGATTCTAAGGAATAAAAAGGGGAGAAAAGGAACATCCGGTTAAATCAGGGGTGAGAGCAACTGGTGGCCCTCCAGATGTTGGACTGGAACTCCCATCAGCCCTCATCCTCGGCTGTGCTGCCTAGGGCTGATAGGAGTTGTGGCTCGCCAGATGTTGTTGGACTGCAAGCCGCCCGTCCCCAGATTAGATATTTGCAGTTGGACCAACGTTCTGCCTCATCAAGATCCTTCATAAGTGATTCCACCTCGGCTCACACCCATTCCAGCCTTTACTATTTTATTTATTTATTTATTTATTGTATTTTTAAATCGCCCATCTAGCTGGTACCCGGCCACTCTGCTACCCAGGTGATGACTTCCCTTCCCTTACTCTAACAGTGAGATTCACTCTAGTATGAGAGTGTTTCTCCTTGGCCAGTCTTCCATGCTGCTGTGCCTGATGGTGACTGGCTGAACCAGTGGTTCAATATACAGTGTTGAGCAGACAGCTGAAAATGAGGACAGAGAGCCATGGCAACGCAGGTGGCCAGCCTGGGGGATGAGAAATGAGTCCTGGAACAGGACTCAGGAACTGTGTCTCCTGGCAGTAGGACTGTGCTAGCTCTTAAACAGGTCTGGCGCATCCTGGGGCAAGAAGAGAACACCACAGAGTTGGCTACTGTGCCTCCAGTGGTATCTGACCCCTGCAGGGTGCAGTTTTGAGTTGTGGAGGCTGAACTTTAAAACCCTGTATGGCTCCGGTCCAGTTTATCTCAAGGAGCGCCTCCAGCAACATCAAGTAGGCCGCTTAACAATATCTGCCACAGACGGCCTTCTCCCTGTCCAATTAGCCAGAGAAACCAGGCTGGTGGGGACGAGGAGGAGGGCCTTTTCTGTGGCAGCCCCCCAATTTATGGAACTCTCTCCCCAGTGACCTCCGCTATGCCCCTTCCTTGATTAGCTTCCGTGGGGCATTAAAAACATGGCTTTTCAGGCGGGAATATGGGGCGGGTTAGGATTTTAAAGTTTTGTACTGTTGTTTTTTTAAATTGTGTTTTACACTCTGTTTTTTCTTGTATTTTATTGCACTGTACATCGCTCAGAGTGGCTGGATGACTGGCCAGATGGGCAATTCAAAAATATAAATAAATAAACTAAAAATCTGCTAGTTTCCCTATTCCAGGGTCCTGCCTTTGAATGGAATCAATCTGTTCGCTGACAGTGTAACACAGCCAGGAAAGCCTGCATAACACGTGTGTGAGTGTGTATCACTCAGAGGCTTGTTTATCACCGTCCTCACAAGCCCCATTGAAATGGGTGGGAGCTGCAAAAGCACAGATCCGCCCCACTCTGCTACTGTTGTGGCAACCTAAGTCTGCAGCCTCGTCGTAGGGCTGACTCTGTGTCTGAGCGGGGAGAAAGTAATCCAGATAGCCCGACGCCTGGATTGCTTGCCAGAATGCCTGGATTCCATTGGCAGTCGTGCCGCTTCCCTTGCAGATACCCTGGAAGGCACGAAGAGGATAGAACTGGACCTGCGAGCCTTGGAGCTGTCCCGTTTGGAGGAGGAATGTCGCAGGGCCAAAGCCATGGCAACTGCCGACTTTAATCAAGCCCAGGTACCGCCGCCTATCCATAATTTCACCCAGAGAACTGTCTAGAGCAGTGTTCTCCAACCTTGGGTCCCCAGATGTTTTTGGCCTACAACTCCCAGCATGCCCCAGCCAGCTATGCTGGCTGGGGCATGCTGGGAGCTGTAGGCCAAAAACATCTGGGGACCCAAGGTTGGAGAACACTGCTGTAGAGGCAGACAGGAGCACAAAGATGTGGATACTACTGTAGGCGTGGGCGTGGGCAACTCCAGCCCTTCAAAGGCCGTCTCTCTTCCCCAGGCCGCAGAGTTCGCTGAGCAGCAGCGTCTAGCCCAGCAGCAGGAGCAGGACGATAACTATACAGAGATTCACAACCACCTGACCGGCGACATCCTGACAGAAAACCCGGACACAGCCAATAGCTTGTTGGGCCCACACCGCGTGATCCCCTACCGCTGGAAGGGGATGACCCATGCACAGATGGAGGCTATATGGAAAATGCAGGCAGAACAGTGCAAGGAGAACCAGGCAAGTGGCATGAAGAGAATAGCGCATGTTGCTCAGGAAGAATTGCTTGGGAGTGACACATGGGCATCCATTGCTACTACTACTAGGATATTGTGTGTGTGTGTGTGTGTGTGTGTGTGTGTGTGTGTGTGTGAGTGAGAGAGAGAGAGAGAGAGAGAGATACAGGTGAGTGGGTGGGTCTTTGCAAAATATGCAGGTGTGCCTAGTTGCTCACTAGCCAGGATTAGGATGTACTAGTTGCTTGTCCAGGGCAGGGGTGGGGAACTTATTTTCTGTTGAGGGCTGCATTCCCTGTCAGGGGCTGTATGTCGGCGAAGGGCAGGGCTGAAGCCAGTGGTCAGTGGGATCAGAGCCACTCCTCTCTGTCCAACCCTGTATCTCTCTCTCTTTCTCTGACCCCTTTCTCTCTTTCTCTCTCTTCCTTGCCCAGTGCGCTGCTGGAGGAGGGACTGATTGCTCTTGCTCTAATCATGGCAGGAGGCTTTTGAAGATAGGCCAAGGGCTGCATGAAGCTAACTTGAGGGTCCCATGCAGCCCCAGGGCAGCAGGTTGCTCACCACTGGTCCAAGACACAGCTGCGTTGATTAGCCACCGTTTGAAAGCTATAGTGTGGCCTGCTTGCCCTTGTGAGCTCAGCAATAGGGGAGAGGAATCTGTTCTTAGGCAGGTTGGCCTCACAACAGCCTTTCTGCGTCACGCGTGCACCGTTTCCTTACTGTTGTCCCGGGGGTGGGGTGGGATATGGCATTTCGGAGGGGTTCTCTTGCCCAAGTGGAAGGTCACAGGCTCCCCATATACTGTCTGTCTGTCACCTTTTCCTCCCTCTGAGCTTTCCCCCAGTACTTCCCCCCCCCCCCGCCCACACTGGTGAAATGGTACAGACAAAGTCACAGATAGCTGGAGCATTATGTCAATGACACCGTGTATTTATATAGCACCATTGGAGTGTTAAAAAATGCTTCACGCACACTATCTTGGTAATCCCTTACAACAGCCCTGTAAGGTAGGCCAGTGTGGTCTCCATATTAAAAATCGAGAGGGACAGAGGCAGAGAGCACAGTAGCATATTTCTGGCCACCATGTGAGTTCCTGGCAGAGCAGAGATCTGAACCAGGGGCTTGCACCACTGTAACTCTTGCCCTCTGCACTGCACCAGCTCTCAAGTTCTTTCTGCCTCTTCCTCCTCACAGAGGCTGCGGGAAGAGGCGCGGCAGTGGGACGCCGAGTGGGACCGGCAGCAGCACTTGGCCGCCCGTGCCGCCTCGGAGATGGAGGAGCAGGAACAGAATTTCCGCCTGCAGCTGAGGAAGAGCCTGGATGCCTACAACCGAGAGCTGGCGGATGCGCAGAAGTCAAAGTGAGTAACCCAGGGGTGAAAGGGGACTCTGCCCACCTTCCTCAGGTAGAGGATCTGAGGGAGCCTGGAGAGCAGCAGCGTGGGGGACTGACATGATCTGGCCCCCGGCACACAGCCCATTGGGAAGTTCTCATTTCAGAGAATGGGAGCTGTGAGGGAGCCCCCACCCACACCTCCCATGTGAATTAGCAAAAGCCAAAAGGGGAATGCCGCTGCACTTTCGCTTACCACCAGAATCTCCCAGGGCAGCTGCAGGAATTTCATAGATCATAGAGTTGGAAGGGGCCTACAAGGCTATGGAGTCCAGCCCCCTGCTCAATGCAGGAAACTAGAGGGGTCTCCCATCCAAGCAATAACCAGGCCTGACCCTGCTTAGCTTTCCACGCTCAGACAAGCTGAAGCCAGCGTGAGCCACAGGCCTGAATGGGAGCAGCCCAGGCAGGTCAGACACCACCACCCCCGCACACTTGCTAGTCGTCTCTCCAGGGCATAGCTGTGCTGAATAGGCAACATTTTGAAACCGGCAGCTCAGGTTTGTCTGGAAGCACCCACCTGCTCAGCCAGAAGTCCCTCCCTCTAAACTCTGATGTGTGGGGGCGCTCTGTAGTTACTCAGTGGAGGGGAGAGGGTGGGGAAGCGCATTACGCACATGCTCAGAAGTTCTTTCATCTCCTCTTGGCTCAAGTCCTGCCACTGAAAACAGCTGCCAGGGCTCACCCTTGGCACCAACAAAGCCACAAACGCAGTTGTCTTCTCCACAGAACACATCTCCATTCTTTGTTTCACAGCTTACGGTATCTGGAGAAAGAGGTCTACACCAATGCACCCACAGCCCAGTACCACTTGCAGTTTAACTCGAGCAGCCGCTGACGGAAGGATGGGAAGAGTGAAGTCTTTGGAATCAACAAAGTAAAAGTATTTCTGTACAGACCAATGGAGCCCTCTGGTGGTTGTCGGACAGAGATGCAAGGACTAAGAAACTGCTGTTCACCAGGGACCATGCACAAAGTCTAGTTTGGGCTGGTTTACATGTTATCACATGGATTCCACTCCAAATCACTCCATGCGGAGCCTTTTAGCTAGTGGGGTGGTTTTCTGTTTGGATGTCTGCACTGGCAGAGAAGGCTGTCCAGTCACACGGCGAACTGCTTTGCACAAATGACTTACCGTGTGATTGCATGTGCCGTGTGGAGTGATTTGAAGGTGGTCTCTGTCACGTATAAAGTGGCCCATTGAGGAGATTAGAGTAAGGTAGTGGGTGATTTGTTTGGCCCATGCACAGCGGACAACCCAGAATGTCGAAGTTCAAGGGCCTAACTCTATAGCCTTTCCTCAGCGGATGAGATGCTAGCTCCATCCAGTACCTGCAGTCCAGCCCACCATAGTTTGCTCATCATCCACATGACAGACAAGGACCACCACAGTTCAAAGCCAGCTGGGCAGCCTGCACAGTTGACTTCTTGCTCTCAACATGGGGGTATCCTGGCCTGAGTACTTTCCAATGCACACAATTATGCAGTACAGAAAGTCACCCTGTACCCGCACACTAGGATTCTCAGCTTTCATGTATAGCAAGGAACAACAGAACATGATATACAACTCTCCTGGCTGCACCCAAGCTTTACTCGTCAAAAATGAGAGAAAAGGCAGAAGGAGTTTGCAGTGGTTTGCATTACAGTGGTAATTTCCTTTCTGCAATGCTCCCCTCCAACTATCAGTCCTTGCAGCTCTGGCCCCACCCTCCTCTTTCAACAGGAACTCGTAAATTAGTTGGAAGCTTTAGAATAAGTTGTTTACTTCAATTTATTTGCACAATTTATTCTAATAAGATTTGGCTTTCCTTGAAATTCAGTGAAACTCTTTTGGTGCACTATGCACTGAATCCTCATTATGGGGGAAATAAGAGACACACAAACTGAGGTTCAGTTACAGCAGGGGTGGTGAACCTCTGGCTGGCAGGCCCCTCCCCAAGCTCCACCCCCTGGCATGGAGGCTACCAGGAGCTTGGGGAGGAGGCAGGGAGAGGAATTTATTTATTTTAATTATTATATTTATATCCTGCCCTTTTTGCTGCAAGGAACCCAAGGCGGCTTACATAATGCTCCTCACCATTTTATCCTCACAACAACCCTGTGAGGTAGGTTAGGCTGAGTGCCAGCAACTGGCCCAAAGTCACCCAGTGAGCTTTATGGCCCAGTGGGGACTAGAACTCAGATCTTCCAAGTCCCAGTCCAGCACTCTAACCACTATGCCATACAGGCTCTCTGTGATTAGAGATACCAAGAGGATTCCCCTGGGGGATTGGCAGCTACACACTTGGCCAGCGATTGCAGGAGCTCCTGCAACTGCTAGCCAAGTCCCTTTCCTTTGCATGTTACTCACAGGCCCAGTTGGGATGGTGAGCAGCGTGCAAAGGAGGCCAAGGGTTGGCTCAGCTTCACCTGCCCTGCCTCCTCACCCACCTGGTGTGATGACATCAGGAGGTGTGGCCTCACCCCTGATGTCATTCAGCCAGTGGAGGTCATCTCCCCTCCCCCCATTTCCCAGCCCTGAATTACAGCTGTAGAAAAGATACCAAATGCCAAGACAGCTGTCTTTGTATTTGAAAGGGAAAGAGAGGGAGGGACTCCTGGATTGCAATGAACATTTGGAGGAGGATTTAGTAGTGGGTTAGAGGTCCAGCAGGCAGGGCTTTCTAGATCGTCCCACTAGTGCTGGAGGGGAGGACTCCTATGTCAAACAGGAGGACATAACAGTAATCATTCATTTATTAAGGTCCAGAAGTTAATCATTCGCTTTGCTGGTCCAGATTCCAGTGAAGGGACCTTGGCATAGGCAGTTGGAACCACCAGCAGGTTCAAAGTACTATGATTATGGTCCAGTGGGAATGAACACCCCCTGGATAACAATGCGGAGGACAAGCCCTCTTGCTCTCCTAGCCCAGGGCTACAGCTCAGGGCTGCATTCGGATAGCCCCATCAAGTCGGATCACCTCTCCGTTGAGCATGGGGTTCTCCACTATGCACTGCACCAAATGGGCATACTCCCCTGGAGCACCGAGGCGACTTGGGAAGGGCACCTGTCGTGCCAGGAATGTCTGCACTTTCTCAGGAAGCGATGCCAGCAGAGGTGTTTTAAACAGGCCTGGAAAAAACAAAAGACACTCAGAGCTGCCCCGGTTCCTTCTACACTCTTTGGAAAGACCTACTAAAGCAGGGCTGAGTGTATGTCACAATTCCTAGCACACACAAGGCGTGATTAGGTGCAGAGTTCAACTTCCTAAGAATCTCAGTTTCGATTTGTTAAGAAGAGTTTCTATGCTTTATAGCCGCAAATAGAGGCTTAAAAGTGCACAGTCAATGCCTGCTGAAACCTGAGCTGTTACAGAGGTTCCTGAATAAGGTTTCCAGAGGTTGTGGGCCCCAGACCATCAATGCTCTAAAGAGCTCATCTCCCACACCTGGGCCTAGTCAAAGAAAACTAAATATGCAGAGTAGCAAAAAGTGGAAAATAGCTTATAGAAAAAGCAACTTCGCACAAATTCCTCTAACTTGCATAATGTATGCGGATGACATCATTTGTGTTGCTTTGATACCTTATTTTAGGGGCAAGGGTTAGCACAGAGTACACACAACCCTGCCATTCCAGCCCCGTACACCGTTCGCAAGTTCTACCCTTCTCTCCCAGCACCCAAACTCGGCAGGATTTGTACCTGGTGCAATGGTAACGACTCTGATCCCTATAGGGGCAAGATCCCGGGCAATGGGCAGTGTCATTGCCACAATGCCTCCTTTGGAAGCAGAATAGGCAGCCTGGCCAACCTGCAGAGTAAACAACGAACAGTTTAGTTCCCTAAAGATAAGAGAGCAAAGCACCCACACTTACTACAGTCATAAGTTAGAAGTGTTATCTGAAATATACATGGGAAGTTACAGTGCGAATGTCAAGTACCACTGTGAGAAAGCTGCTGGAAGGGGCGGGGGCAGAAAGTGAACGGAACAGTCATGTGTTGGGACTAAGCAGCCCCTGGGAGTCCATAAAGGGTAGTTTAATGCTGGCCAGCATCTTTGGGCAAGTGTATAAATAAGTCCAAAGCATGAGATGGTGAGACTCTAGCTCACACTAAAGAACATACACAGCCCCATGCCTCCCCCCCACATCCCTTGGGAGAAGCAGGCAGGAATGCAGGCCCACAGGGGTGTCTCTGCTCCTGACCAGATGTTCCACAAACCACTGGCTGCCTCTAGTTTGGTCCAGCTTTGGTGTCCAGGCTCCTCTCAACACAAAGTCTAGTGTGATCCTAGAGCCAACCTGTGATCAAATGTAAAACTACAAGATGAGTAGATTACTCTCCTGCCACTACACATTCAGGACTGGCCCAAGTGATGGAATATTTTTTATTTATCTAAGTATTAAATTTATAACCCTCCTTTTTTCCTGCAAGGAACCCAAGGAGGCTTACACAATCCTCCTCCTCTCCATTTTATCCTCAGAACAACCCGGTGAGGCAGGTGAGGCTGAGAGAGCAGTGCAGTCTTGACAGGTGTATTGAGTATTGCAAAAGCTGGGGCATCATCCTATGGGATTACAAGGTGCAGCCATTTAAGGACGAGCAAAATATCTTGGGCTGGTCCTGTCTACAAAACAACCTTTTTATGTTGGGCAGCCAAACTGCAGAAGGGTGGGTGGGTTTTGAAAAGCCATTGAAAAATTAATTTCAATTCCAGAAAACCTTTTTGTTTCAGTCAACAGTTTGTGACTCGCATGGTTATTATAGCGTAATACATGTTAGGCCATCATATTTTGAACTTTCAATCAGTGTTTAAACATTCTAGTCCAGGGGTCTTCAAACTAAGGCCCGCGGGCCACACCCGGCCCGCCTTGCCTTTTTATCCGGCCCGGCGACCGATTGGCGGAAGCAGACTTTTTTTAACTCTTTCGCTTCAAGCGCCGATTCTTTTGTCGAGTATGCTCATTTGTGTGATGGCAAAAACAAAAGTATATTCGTGTTAGGCATGAAACAATTGTGCAACTATACCACCAGCCCTGCCAGGAGTATTCATTAATATTCCCCCTTCTTCCTTCCCCATTCCTTTTTCCTTGTGTGTCGTGTCTTTTTAGATTGTAAGCCTGCGGGCAGGGACTGTCTTGTTAATTGCTGTAAACCGCCCAGAGAGCTTCAGCTATTGGGCGGTATAAAAATGAAATAAATAAATAAAATAAAATAACTTTCCATTTAAGGTGGGAAAAATTCACCCCATCAAGTAAAAAAAAAGGGACCTGGGTCCTTTTTTTAAACTTGATCCATTCATTCATATTTTTTTCAAACTATAGTCCGGCCCCCCAACAGTCTGAGGGACAATGAACTGGCCCCCTGTTTAAAAAGTTTGAGGACCCCTGTTCTAGTCACTCATTTCAGATCCTTGGCACAAGGCAAGATATGAAAATAAAACACTAATCCCTTAAGAATACACCTCTCAAAATGGATTATAATTTCAGGTTAATTCTCATAGTAACCTATTTTCCCCATAGAAGAGATGTTCTCAAGAACAGACCACAATCCATGTACAACTCAATAGAAATGCTTCTCTAGGAACTGGTTTATTTTAAAGGAGCTTATACAAGAGACATTCCTAGTATAGCTGTACAATCAATACACTTTCACAGAAGACAGCTCCAATTTAAAAAATGACATTTTAATTTCAGCAGTTAAAGGTGCAATGCTATGCAAGCTTAGACAGAAAAAAAGGCCTACAACTCCTAGCATGGGGCATGCCGGGAGGTGTAGGCCTTTTTTTTCTGTCTAAACTTGTATAGGATTGTACCCTAAGACTGCAATCCTATATACAATACACCCACACTTACTACAATGACAATCCACAGTGGAACTTACTTCTGAGTAAACATACATAGAACTGCACTGCACATGATCAATTCATGCCTTCAGTTCTATTAGAACAAAATTTCAAGCGTGATACTAAGGATTGGGTGACTCGTTGCATGTCCATCACTGTAACATCAAATAACTGGCAAGTGTTGAATGGGCCACTGCAGATCAAACACTGAATGTGTTTGAACCTTCAGTTCACACATTGAGCTGCAAGTCATCGATACTTCAGTAAGAAAAGTGTCTGTGGCACCCTGCAGAGCCTCAGGATATTAAGGGGCGGATTAAAGCATGGCAACTCTGATCCTTTAACTCAGGGCTCTCCAACCTTGGGTGCCTAAGATGTTGCTGGACTACAGCTCCCAGAATCCCTTACCATTAGCCATGCTGGCTGGGTATGCTGGGAGCTGTAGGCCAGCTCTATTGATGCTGTTCACAGGTTCCCTTTACTACTGCACCTTCACATGCATACCCTTGCTTGCTGCCACACCCAGACCGTAACACTGCTACTGTTTTGTAAGGATATTGCTGCACACAGAAGCACATGTGTTTTCAGTTTAAAGTGGGGCCAGCCAGTGTTGCCAACCAGGCTAGCTGGCAGAGGAAGCTCGGGACTCACCTGTCCGTCAAAGGCAGCCACGCTGGCAGTGTTGATGATCACCCCTCTGTGTCCATCCGAGTCGGGCTCATTCCGCCCCATCTCGCCTGCAGTCAGACGAATTACGTTGAATGTCCCAGCAATATTCACCTGAGGAACTGCAGACACATGAAACGTATGGACCCAAAAGCCCTGTCGTCCCCCACACCCCATCCTACCCAATAGGGCCAGACAACACAATCACTCCGACACATCACTCCAACAGCACACGTTACAACTAAACTGCAGGCCTGGTAGACACCACCTCCACCTCAGTCCAAATCATCTTCATATATACTAAGAGCAAACTCATTCTGCAAGTGCTGGTCCTTATGTAGCCAAAACTGCACCACCTATGCAGAAGAGGGAGTTCTCAGCAGGCTTAGGGGAACCCGATCATTGGCATAAGTAGAAAAACAAAAATTTAGAAAAAACTCAGAAAAGCCCAGTGAGGACTGAACTCGCTCAGTGGGCGCAGAATGCTAACTGACAGTTGGAGACCCCCCCCCAAAAAAAAACTAGGTGAGGAGCAGGAATGGAATGGAGCATCCTGGAAAACAGCATGGCTGGCTGGAACCCTGAACATGAGCCCTCCACACTGCAACATTCTGTTGTAGGTCCCACTGGTCTGGTGAAGTATTTTCAGTTTTCTGCTGCTTCCCTGCTAGGCAAGAAGGGTTGGCAAATGGTTGGAACAAGAGCAGAGGATGACAAACAGAACCAGGATGGACTAGGGCTAGGCTGTTCTTCTCACATCCTACTCACATTGATAACTCTCTGGAAGTCCTCCAACTTGTGAGGAAGTTCCTTCTTCAGGTTATAGGTTTTGGCAGCCACTGCGACCCCAGCACAGTTCACTGCCACATCCACACGCCCAAACTTCTCCCGCGCCAGAGCCAGGGCAGCCTTCACATCTGACTCTGATGTCACCTGGGCAAGGAGGAAAGAGACTACTCAGCTCAGCTCCTGCATTTTGCTCCCCACCCAGAGCTGGGGACAGACAGCCCAAACTCTCAAATTCCCCGCCTGAAAGATCCTTACATCAGCCGGAGCAAAGACGCATCTCTCTCCCAGCGACTTGGCCACGCTTTCCCCATCAGAGCTTCGGCAGATCCACCAACACAGCACTGCCTCCCTGTTGCACCAGCCGCTCTGCTGTGGCCCGGCCCAGCCCTGAAGCCCCGCCAGTCACCAGGCCTGACCATTCCCTGATGGGGGTTGGAGAGAGGTAAAGAAAATAATGAGGAAATTATCATGCAAGTACAGAAGAGGCACGGAGAAGTGCAGAAGCCACAGATGTCTTCCAGGCCAACACTTACAGAAGTACACTGGTGGTGCCACCAAGGCTTCCCTTGGTTTGAAAAGTACACCAGAACTTCCCAAGATAAATTTATATTTATTTATTTACAGAATTTTTACCCCGCTCTTCAGCCAAAAAAGGCCTCCCAGAGTGGCTTAAAATGATTAATATTAGACATAAGGTTGCCTTCTTTTCTTCTGACAGAGCTCCTGTGCCTCAAAACAACTGCATGACAAGCAGAAATACAAGTGGCTTCCCCCCAGCACAGAAGCAATTGTGGGTCGGTTGTTCTGTATATGTTAAAATTCAAATAAACAAATTTAAAAAAAAAAAAGCAATTGTGGGGAAATTGCCTGTCATGCAGCTGTTTGAAGTACAGGAGCTTTACCAGTTTGTTTCTGAAGATGGGGGAGACTGCAACCCTATTATCTTTTCTCTCCACTGACAAGGCTCCTGTGTCTCAAATGGTTGCATGGCAGGCACAAATTCAACAGATGCAGCTTCCCCCACAACTGTTTCTGTGTCAGGGAAACGCTGCACTTGTTGCATTTCTGCTGTCATGCAGCTGTTAAAGACATAGGAGCCCTACCCTCCTTCAAAAATACCTCATAAGGGAAGGAAGGATAGTATTTCTTTAGCCCTCTTTCCCCTTCTGAAAGAACATTAGTTTCTCCAAGGGACCTGCTGTCTCTCCCCTGCCCGACCACGTTGGTGGTTTCATCCAGCCTCTGCTGACGGAACGAGCTCGCTCCATGAAGCTCACGCATGTGTCCCCTCCCGGGCCCCGTAGGGGTATCGCTGCTGCTTTTGCCGGCTTGTTACCTTCACGCTTCTCAATGCCGCCGCCATGTTGCTCCCCGAAGGGCTAGCCCTCCAAGCTCCACCCCCTTCCTGAGGAGAGTGGGCAGAAGTACGGCAAGAAGCGGGTAGTTGTCGGTCGCAGCCGGAAGTGCGTATGGCTTGCAGCCTGATCCTGCACGTGTTTTCTCGGAAGGAAGTCCCACGTGTGAAAAAGCGAGACCTTGGTCAATCTACTCCCCTATCAGCAGGGCCTTTCTCCTATTTGAGCTAGCCCACCAACAGTTATGCCGCAATAAATCTTCGCGAGGTGCCGCAAGGCGCTTTTTGCCCTTCCTCTGAGATTTGTCCCTTAGACATTTTAATATTTAAGCATTTGCTTGTCTTGCAAAACGCTCTCAAACCAAGTTACTTGCAATCCAAGGTATTACTGTATATACCTAGTTTGTGGCATGTGGATACGTGTATCTTGTACACTCATCAGGGAGCCAGGATTAGTTACAGCTCCCTGTCAAGTATCCAATTGGTGGCAAACCCAGACTTGCTGCTGTGTAATGTGTAAAACTACCTTGAGGCTGCTCGTTGAGATCTCTCTTAGGATGCACCTAAAGCTTCTCCTTCTCACTTAGATTTGCTTTGCCTTTCCTGATCATATTTTTTTGCCATTTTACTAACTATTCACTTCCCTCATTTTGCATGTGTGCAGAGTGACTGAGATTGGAACTTGAAATACGCAGATATAGCTTAAGATTTGTAGCTGAATTCTTAACAAGGTGGCTAGGTGCTTGGTGCAAACTTACTGTTACAGAAGAAAAAGGCTTCACCATGGGCTCATTCTCAATAGAACCACGAATGGCCAGGGACAAAGTCTTACGCTGTCTCCAGAAAATGCTCAAGTTCTATTATGTAGGATCCCTTGATGTGTTAATGGCTGGATGGGAAGGAACACGTTGAAACTGAACCCTGACAAGACCGAGGTACTTCTGGTGGGAGACAAGGGGAGGTTAGGGGATGTTGACCTGGTGCTGAATGGGGTACATCTCCCCCTGAAGGACCAGGTCCGCAGCTTGGGGGTCATTAGACTCCCAGCTATCCATGGAGGATCAGGTGTCAGCTGTGAGCCGGGCAGCGCTGTATCAACTCCATCTGATACGGCAGCTGCGCCCCTACCTTCATAATCTGCTTCTATCAGTGGTTCATGCCTTGGTCTCCTCTCGCCTAGACTACTGTAATGTGTTCTACGTGGGGTTACCCTGGAAGACGGTTCGGAAGCTTCAGCTGGTACAGAACACAGCAGCTCGCCTGATTAAGGGCAGCCACCGGTGTGATCACATCACGCCAGTGCTTAAGGAGTTGTACTGGCTACCAGTTGCTTGCCGAGCCGAATTCAAGGTGTTGGTTTTGACCTTTAAAACCCTACACGGCTCCGGCCCAGTTTATCTCAAGGAGCGCCTCCAGCAACATCAAGTAGGTCGCTCAACAAGATCTGCCACGGACAGCCTTCTTATCCCATCAGCTAGAGCAGCCAGGCTGGTGGGGACTAGGAAGAGGGCCTTCTCTGTGGCGGCCTCCACATTATGGAACTCCCTCCCTAGTGACCTTCGCCATGCCCCCTCCGTGATGAGCTTCCGCCATGCATTAAAAACATGGTATTTCAGGTGGGAATATGGGGTGGGTTAGGATTTTAAAAGAATGTTTTATACTGTTTTAATTATCATATTTTATTGTATTTTACGGTAATTGTACATCGCCCAGGGTGGCTGGCCAGATGGGTGATAAATAAATAATAGGGCATAGAAAAAAGGCACAAAAGTTAGGAAGGAAGCTTAAAACCATCCCCTTGTACTCCTGCAAAGTGAATGTCTGCTCTTAAGTGTAACTGTGATGTGCACCCCATGCAGAGGGACCACAAATAAAGTCATCAGTGAAGGTCATAAATTTAATTCTGGAGAGCATCAGGGAGAGCCTCCATTATTTTTTGTCACAGGAACAACACACTTTTTAAAAGCCACTGCCGCACATAGGGGGTAAGGATGTGCTTCTTTTAAAATGGCATCAGGTTGCAGTTTGTACTAGAATGTAGCATCAATATTGTGGGTCTGATGAGGGGAAAGGTATGCATGCCACCTACCTCTCATCCTCTGTAACATCTCCTGGCTTGGCAGCAGGTACAAAGGGACACACTTACTTTACTTCTGTGGAGCAAAAAGCCAAGCCTCCCTGACTGCTAACAATGATTGGCTTCCAAGTTAAGCCAAAATGTGCAGACCTGATGCAATTCATTCATAAAGTACCCTACTATATTCTGCACTAGCTGCAGCCTTCACTGACACCATATAGAGCTTATTCCATGAATAAAACCTCACAGTTACAAAGTCATGCATGACAGTTGCTAGGTCTGAACTGGATAAGTGGCAGTCATTGAACCAGAGGAGTTAGTTAGAAATTTTTGTAACCACCACAGCAACTGGACTTGCTAGCTAAAGTGCTGGGCTGGTGAGCATATAAAGTTAAAATTCCCAAGTGATCAAACAGTGAGGGACAGGATCTGCCAGTAATCAGTAGCACAGTGTCATCAGGCTGTTCACTATGTGGATCCAATGCCTAGCTACTCAAGACACATTATCCAAAGCACAGCCCCTGCATCATTAGGCAATTGACTGACCAGTGAAAGTTGTAAACTGAAAAAGGCTGAGGAAAAATGGGAGGTATGTGTCATATTCCTCCTTAACAGGGTAATGTGGGGCGGGGGAGGGTGTTGGAAGAGAAATTCATTTGTCCCAGTTCAGATTTCTAGGTTCTTAGACAACCAACTAGCTAGGATTTTTCAGAGGGTATTCCATATCCTGAGTTGCAACACCATAGTCAAACTATTAGTTTCCAAGAACTAAGTCAAGCATTCTTAAAACAAAACATGGAACAATCCTCCCAGGACTGTATCACTTCAGAATGCAAAAGAGGTGCTGCATATTTGAACATTTTCCCACATCAAAAAATTCTTGTACCTGAAAAACTAGCATGTCAAAGTTGGTCTAAGCTAAAATAATTCACCCTGATGTGCCAGCTTTCCGCCTTTTTTGATGTGGGGGAGATTCAAACATCTGATTCTCCTGCCTGCATTCTGGAGTAACTGTATCACATGTTTTTTTGAACATGATGAATGCAAGCATTTCCCCCTGTAAAACAGGTGGCAAACTGCACAGTTCAGGCCTTTTACCATGAGTAATGAAAGTGTTGACAACATTTTGTAGTGACTATGACATACTGTTTTGCTCCTGTCAAAGTATACTTTTTTTAAAAAATAAAACACTATTCCACAGTCTATTGGCTTTAACAGCTGGGGCTGCAGGTATCCTGCAATTCTGCACACATAGTTCCAAATCTAGTGTTTGGATTTCTGAGAATCTTGGCTTTAAGTCATGGGAGATATGTCTGCATATGGCACCAGTATTTGGGAGGTGGAACTTGCAACTGCAATGCTAAGGGATTCACTTGCACACTTCATGCACTCCTGGTTTGTTTATATATTTTTTTCCCGGTAGTTCAGAAGCTACCACCAAAGAACCCCCAAACTTCTGTGTAAACTCCCAAGTTCAAAAAACAGTTTGGGGAGTTAGCATAAGAGTTTGAAGAATAAAAGAGCACTTCATTACATACTGGCAGATTTTCTCATAGAATTCTTACACCAAATCCCCACATCTGTTTTGAATTCAGGGAAGTGTGGGGGTTCTTTAGGGTTGGCTTCTAAAAACAAAATGGATGGACACACTGAACAACTTACCTGTCCCTCTCCTATCTCTACAGTCACATTCCTCTTCCGTATATCTCTAGTATCCCTCACTCTCCTCCTGCTCCATACCACTCTTTTCCAGAATGGAAACATGCAAAGAACTCCAGTATACAGTGCAAAACATATACAGTCATACCTTGGATTGCAAGTAACTTGGTTTGAGAGCGTTTTGCAAGACAAGCAAATTTTAAAATATTTAAAATTTTTTTACTTGATATACAAGTGACGTCTTGCAATACAAGTACTGTAGTACGGCTTAAATTAAAAATCTCTGTACAAATTTTTTTTGGGGGGATTTCGTTTTGATATAAGAGTGTTTGGGATTACAAGCACGTTTCCGGAACGAATTATGCTCTCAATCCAAGGCATGACTGTAGATGGGGTATGCCTATTTGCATACCCTGATGATTTACAAAATATTTTCTGAATACAGAATATAAACAGCTCTGGCTCTAAAACTCCAAAAGAAAAGGAGCCACACACCAACTTGGAAAGCTCTCTGTATATTAAGTGCTTTTTTTGTAGTAAAAAAAAAAAACAAACGTACAAAGTCCTGATACGAAATATACAAAAAACGCAGCCAAGGAAAACAGTTGCCTTTCTACAAATATCAGTAGCATTGCATAGAACAGCCTCTATGGGGTGCAGGGGATAGGAAAGGGGTCCAACTTGGTATGATGCTTTAGAAACATTGCTAGGAAATTGTATGCATTTATACATAGATTAGAAGGGGTGTGTGAAATCACATACATCCCCAGTGCCATGCTGTTGCAAGAAACATTTTACCACCACCATTATGTTCTGGAGCATTGGAGAAAGCACTGAGAACAAGAGTAGAGTGCCTCAGCCCTTCTCCTAGCCAGTGACTCATTCCCTCACACAACCCCAAGCAGAATACTGTGCAACCAGAGAGCTATTATTGCTTCAACTAAGCCAACAGGTGCGAGGCCACCAACTGGATCAGCAAGGACTATTTTAAACCCATTTAGAATTGGCAGAGCGCTGGCGATGAAAGAGTCCCAAAATGGTTGAGCCTTACTCTTTTGACAGGGAGAAAGCAGGGCTGGGACGATGTTTTGACTGCAAGAGGCACTAACTGACCTCTAGCAGGCATTCTAAAGCTGATGTATCTTCAAGGTGAGTAGAATCCTCATAGGCAGAAGTGCAGGGAAGGTGCGAAAGTCAGCAGCTTAATAATGCTGAATGGAACAAGGAACCCTGAGCTATTTTGAAAAGGCCACTGGGCAGGCAGTACCCTGAGTAGCCACCAGGGGACAGGGCAAGTACTCATATAGCCCCCACGCAGGCAGGTAGGAAGAGATGCTAAGCATCAGACAATGAAGGGGGGTGCTGGTGTGTGGTGACATCCACCCACCCCCGAGGGCAGGGAGGGAAATGCAGTCGCTGCAATAAATAAAGGTACAAAATAACCTATGTGACTGCTTCTGAAGCCTCCCACTACCACCATCTCCTGCCATGTCCAAGTGCAATTGGTCAGAGTCAAAGTGCCACTGAGGTCACCATGGGAAAGTCCAACCAGACACACTGTCCTTCCATAATGATCTAGCCGTCTTCTTCCAGATCAGAATCCCTCCCATCTGGCTCCTCACGGAGGGAGGACCTGGAACCAGCAACATCTTCTTGGCCACTCAGGACCTCTTCCACAGCTTCACCTGTATCAGTAAAGTAGGATATGTCAGGATGCGTCTCAGCCCCTGACATGCTAACCAGAACTGAACCTTCCTTGTCCACATGTCTCTGATACTCCACTGTCCCTCAGTCCCATTCCCTGCCCCTGGACTACAAACCCCTGCTAACCTAGCCATGCGTTCCTGCAAGATCAGCAACTCCCTTCAGTCTCACCTTACCAGGTCCTGACTTATTCCTCTCCTAGCATTCCTCTTTTGGTGCCCAGGAGTTGCAATTTTTCATTCCACCACACTTACCTTTCCCACCCTCTTCCTCATCCATGATCTCATGCACGTCTGCCACCTCTTCCTCCTCCTCCTCCTCCTCTTCACCATCATCATCCACAATCACGACAAAGTCATCACCATTCTCAGTCTCACTAAACACACAACAAGGGAAAGAGGGAATGTGTCACCATTTATCCATTATCTTCTGCTGGACTTCACAAAACCCTCTCTTCATGAGTCATGTCTCTTTAGGATTTAATAAAATGCTTCTGCTGCCACAAGCCTTGACACAAGACATATCCACACACAATGGCAGGTTTAGATTCTTGCCCCCAAAATCACTCATACCAAGTCCTACCCATATCCCAATAGATCCAGTGCCACAATGAACCAAGAAACTGGACCTCCAGCATTCTCACCTGTCTTCTTCACCATTTTCACCACCTTCCCCCATCAGGTAGTACTGCAGTGGATTGGGCCAGAGGTCCTCTTTAATTATCTATGAGAAGGCAGGATATTATTATTATTATTATTATTATTATTATTAATTTTATTTCTATACCGCCCAATAGCTGAAGCTCTCTGGGCTGTTTACAACAAAGTATGAGGGATAAGGAAATATAGATACAAGGAGCAATTTAGGACAGGGCATAGCTCCCACCTCAGCAATGCGGTCTCCTGCTGGGAAGCTGTGATCACAGAACCAGCTGAAGAAGCTGCGCCCCATCTCAGTGTTCTTCCGGCTGTGAGCTAGCGGGTCCAGGCCACGCCACCAGCGGATGGGTGTAGAGTGGGATACCAGTCTCCCTGGAAAGGACAAGACACATACCCAGGAGATGTGAGCAAGTGCACATCACACCTGGACTCTGCTTCCCTAAAATATCGCCCCCTATTGCATACCAGAAGAACCACACTGGAACTCTTTCACAATGACTTCATTCTGGAAGTAGGGGTTGTTGTTGAAGAAGAACTTGATCTTGCAGCCTGACTTTGCATGGGTGAAATCCTCAACCTGGCATATCAAAGAATATCAGAATCATAAGGCTAGCAGGGAGCTGATAATCACCACCCCTGACCCAGAGCAGGACCCCTCAAACGGAAAGAGCCTATGACTCCAGACTGTAATTGGAATACTTCCCTTCATAACTTGGGAGTTTTAACTACCTTAACCCCCATGCACCACTCTTGCTGTAGTCACCTGCAGATTGGTCATGTAGCTCAGGGTGTCCTCATCCCGGTCATTGATCATGGCTGAAAGCTGGGGATGGTTGAGAAACTGCAAAATTAGCGTCAAGGAACGAAACTCCGCATATGCCACTCTTGGATGAAGGGTGGGATACAAATGTAATAAATAAGGAAACAAAAAAATTGGGGACATCCTATACTCCTCATGTGCAGCATTGTCCAATATAAAGAAGAGAGAACTCTCTACTAAGCTTCTGGGCTTCTATTCCCTGAGGGTCTGGCAATATCAAGAATTCCACTCAACAACTCTTCCCCAATATTTCCTTGAACTTATGCATCTGATGGATTATGTAATAAAGAATGATGAAATTCCTCACCGCCTGTTAAAGCCTGTTTTTCTGCCTTGGTAGGAAGTGCCAACTAGAAATTCAGAAGGGAAAGTTGTCCTTCAGGACTCTGGAAGAAGTTTGTCTCTTGCTAGCCAAAACAAGACTCACTAGCACCCATCATAAACCAACAGAAGTAAACACTTTACTAAGTCTGTGGCTTCTATTTTCAGTATAAACCACTAATTAAAATAGGTAAAACTGTGGTCTATAACCCACCCATTGCCCAGTTCCAGACAGCACCCTCTGGGGGAGGAGCCAGTAGCGCATTGATACAGCACATGCTTTGCATGTAGGCACTCCCAGGTTCAATCCCTGGTACCTCCAATAATAATAATAATAATAAAGATCTCATAATCCACGTTCTTAAGTTCTTGTTCATTTATTTGAAGTATTTTTATGATACTCCTCTGCCAAAAAGGCTCCCAGAATGGCTTAGTCGGAGTAGACAGCACTGGCCTAGATAGACTAATGGTCCTACTCAGCCCATAAAACAGCTTAAAAGTTCCTATGTTCATTGCAACACAGCCTCACCCTCTCTTTTTGTGTGTGTTCTTTTAAAATCCCCCCCCCCCATTCAGCTGTCATGAATAGCTGGTGACAATGACAGGATACAGCGGTGACCCAGAAGCCAGGGATGTTCTGGATGATGAGGTTGCGCTGCTCCAGGTGTGGGCGTCGCATGTGGCCAAACTTGGCCTTGAGCTGGGCAAAGGTGCGGCTGGCCTGCTGGTTCACCGCCTCCAGTTCCAGCTGCACGGCCTCCAGCGCTTCTAGGTACTGCTCGGTTTTACGAGGGGGCTGTGGCCTTCCCCCATCCTCCTCTTCGTCGTCGTCTTCGTCGTCGTCCTCCTCCCCCACCGAGATGATGGAGCACTCGTCCTCCGCTGCCTCCTCTGCTGCCTCGACGGCCCTCCGCTTCTCCCTGGCCTCCTTCCTCTTCCTCCTGCTCTCCCGGCCATCCCCAGCCTCATCTGTCACACAGGCGGTGCCGAGGCCGCCCTTCGCCTCACTGGTGGCGGCTTCTAGGCCATCCGCGGCGCTTCCTTGCGCCGCCTCTCCGTCCCTTGCTGCGTGGCCGTCCGGGGCGCCCAAGTCCTTCACGGGAGCGCTTGGCTCAGCGACGGCAGTGGCTTCGCGCGCCCCCTGCAGGCCGGCCGTTTCCAGGCTCCCCTTGTTAGCTGCGGAGGTTTCTCGCGCTTCCTTCTGCTTGACGGTTTCAAGGCTCCCGCCACCCCAAGCCGTCATGTCAGCCAGAGCCTGGGCAGCCTCGGTCTCCTTCTGCAACTGACAAGCCGGATCTAAGCGCCGTTGCTTGGAGGGCGGGGATGGTGGGTCCCAATTCCCACCGTCCCCGCTCATGGTAGGTCCAACTCTGGTCGCACCGAAAGATCAAAATCGGGTGGGGGAGGGTGGAGGGTGAAAATCCGCGAGCGCAACCGTCGATTTCAAAGTGGGGGGGGGCAGGCTGAGGATGGGGGAAGGGCGCGATGGAAACGGACTCCTCTAACTGCCAAAGCGCGAGAATCCTGCGCAGGTTTTCCTGATTGGTCGCTGGTGATCGAGGTCGGGCCACTGGTGGAGACGCTTTCTCCCTCACGTGGACGATTCTGGGGCGGATTGGTTGGCTCTGGCAGGCAATCGCAAGGAAGATCCCGCCTTCGCCTTACACCACATGGGGGATGCAAACGTTGATAGGTCGACGATTCCCCCCCCCCCCACCTCGCCCCTTCTCTCATTCGCCCGATCTCTGTGGGGTGCCTCTTTTTTACAGACCTTGCTTCGGTCGCGTCCGCCGGAGAAGAAACAACAACTCTCGGGTGCCTCCGGAGAGGCCAAGAAGGAGACGCATGCGCACCGGGAGCATTCGGGTGCGGTTCCCTCCCCCCCGTGGCGCATGCGTCATGGGAGGCGAGTGGCGCTACACCCTGCGTATGCCGAGTGGCCAACGAGGAAGTGGGGCGGACGGGCAGCGTGAGGCGTGGAGCGGGGGGTGCGGGTGGGGTGGGGAAGTCGGTGCGTCCTCCTGCAAGACAGTGAATGCTGTTCGCAGAAAAAGCGGGTGGGCAGACGGGGACGCGGTATCGGCGTGGCGCAGAAAGAATCAACCGTGCGCTGGAGTGTGCTGTATACAAAGTCGATTCCCCGATGGAGTTGACGGGCGGGGAGATTCGGGACAGGCAGACTTATTAAAAAAAATAAAATTCCTCACGTAACAACGCATCATAAACTCGTGGAATTAGGTGCTGGGATCCCGGATTAGGTTCCTTTGAAAGGGGAATAGGCAAGTTAGTCGCTTCGGGTGCAATCCTACCCTTATTTGCAAGGAACCCAAAGTGGCTTGCGTAGTCTTCTCCATTTTATCCTCACAACAACCCTATGAGGTAGATTAGGCAGAGAGTCAGTGACTGGCCCAGAGTCACCTAGTGAGCTTCACGGCTGAGTGGGGACTAGAACTCGGATATTCTGAGTCCCAGTCCACCAGTCCAACACACTTAACCACTATGCCACACTGGCTTTCTCCACTTGGGAGTAAATTCTGTTGTACTCTGTTGTGTCTTTTGTGACACTCTGTTGTGTCTCTGTTGTGTCTTTTGTCTGAGTAGGCATGCGTGGGATTGTGCTGGTAGTTACAGTAGCTAAATGGAGCCTCCCAAGGTCAAAAGCAGTATACCTGCTTGGGAGCTTCCCAGGGGCATCTGGCTGGTGATGGTTTGAAATGGGATGCTGGATTAGATGGGCTTTAGCCTCCTCAGGGCCTCTTGGAAGAGGAGTTCGATCTCAAGGTGGGTGAGTGGCACGATGCAAGGCAGCCTGCTATTTTCTCTTTGGCGTGAGCGCTTTTGCTGCTTGCTCCACCATTGGGTCCACATCCATCTCCGCTCCTGAGGCATCAAGCACCGCTGCCCTTGACCCACCAGGTGATGTTCTCTGCTGTATGCTATTGGGTTCTTCCCTGACCCAGCAGCTCTAACTGTTGTTTCCAGACTGCCCCCTGAATCTAAGGAGCCCTGGCAACTCCGTACACTTTGGGTTGCTGCCAGCAAAGCGCGTATAAGCGGTGTTCTTCACTGCAAGGACGGAGGGCATCGGATACCGTTCTCTGCCTGCCCCCCTTTTTGCAGTACCTGCTCACTCTCAGCAGAGGCCCTCTAGCTTTGCCTCGTTGGTTGCTTTAGCAGTGGGCTGGCTGCTGTAATCTGCGCTACTGGAGAAGGCTTTGGGAGTGGGAAGTCAGGAGACCTGACACCTGTCATCTATAGGGTGACTAATGGGGTAGAGGAGAATGCAGGAGCAATCAGCCAATGAGCTGTGTGAGGGAAAAGGCCTCCCCCCCCCAAGTCCAGTCCAGTGGGGGTGAGAGGAGAGACACCCTCCCATGGCCCAGGAAAGGTCCCCAAGTAGCCTCAGTGATGGTGGCTGAAGCCAAAGTGACTCCTGCTTGAAAAATAGTGACGATCACTGGTGTATAGGCTACAACTGCAATCTTATGTTCACTTACTAGAGAGTGAAGTCCCACTGAACATAGTGGACATTTATTGCTAATTAGTTCCTACACACACACACACACACACACACACACACTTTTTTTGCCCATAGAACTTCAGGGACTAAAAAGTGATAAAAGGGTGGGCTTGCCACTGTTTAAAAAGTGATAAAAGGGTGGGCTTGCCACTGTTTGCATGTATCTGTATGGAGTGGCAATGATAATCCACATTGACAATCACAAGTATAGAATGGGGGAGTGGTCATTGTTCTGGACATTTTGGTGCCTGATGCAGAATATCCAATGGCACTCTGCCTCCTTCCCCCAGTAACAGTGGGGCACTCTTGCATAGTTCTGGTTCATTTCAATTGCGTTTTGCACAGGTGAACTTCATGGTGGATTGTGTGTCATGTGTCCATCTTGTTTCCCGCTCTACCACCTTCATAGCACCACCTGAAATCCACTGCCTGAGTTGGCCACATCAGTTATTCAAGAGACACTGCCTTACTGTTCACACTTTATGCGTACATACTTAAATATCTTTATTTTGAGCAGGCAGGTCGGACAAGTTTTAATGGATTTCTCAAAGTTCTCTTCAGCTCTGTGTTTTAGAAAGGAACTCTGTGTGGTAGACCTCCCAAACAGTTTAGTGGGAAGTAGGGTATGTACAAATTCCTCCACACGCATGCATTCTCAAAGCACAGCAAGACCCGTGATGTAGCCTGCCGTTTCCATGTTGTAAACCATACAGAGTTAATAACAGGCAGGTTTCCATGTGTCCATTCACTGCTCTGCAAAAAAGCAAGATTTCTTCCAAAGCATTATCTGATGCTGATTATTGCTGATGATTGTGTTTTCCTTTTTTTTCTGAACCAAGCGTGATATGGTTTACATTTGTTTCTTTCTGAAGTATAACCATGTAAATTCAAAATGGGAAAGTAACATTTAATACAAAAGAAGCAAGTGCAAACAATACCTGCTAACGTGCAGTTGCCTCACCCTATTGTATCTAAACCAAAGTATGTGAATGTGTATATAAAATAATTGCGTATTCTTCCCCGTTTGTCCCACCTTCATTTCCTCCCCCTTCTTCTGTTGTTTCCCTTGTGTTGATTTATGGACTGTGAGTCCCTTGGGACAGGGAGCTGTCCTATCATACTTTGTAAAATGCCTTGCATTGTGGCAGTATATAAATAATAATAATTCAGCTCCCAATAGTCTCATGGTGTATTTTTTAATAAAATAAGATTAAAAGGAAAGGGTGCAATTGTAATTTTTTGCCATGCAGCTATGTCTGTCTTGTGTCCCCCCCCCCCCCTTGGTTATGTTTTATGCATGCAAATTCAGCCACAGATAAGAAAGGGAATACAGAAAACCTAGCTGAATGCATGATTCTACTATTCTTCCCAGAATTGGAAATAAAAGGGAGGAGACATAAGAGGCTAACAAAAACAGAGAGAGAGAGAAAAAAAATATGGTTTGTACTTGTGACAGAAACGATGGCCTAAGCCCTCCTCAGCTGAGATTTCTTCAGGGATGAGCCATAGCTCAATGGTAGAACATATGCACAGTGCCCTGGTTTCATTCCTTATCATCTCCCGCAAGAGGCTCACTGGTGGTAGAGCTGGGCAACACCTCTATGTAGGATCTGGAAGAGCCATTATCAAGATAAACTAACTGGATCTTAGTCTGGCTCAGTATAAAGCATGGGTGGCCAACCTACAGCATGAGTCCCACCAGTGGCAAAAGGCAGCAGGAATTTGTAGCACCCCAGGATAGGAGTAAGCCTTTACAGCTAGGCCTATACTGCTTTTCCAGCATTGCACTGCTGTTTGTTCTCATGGGTCAGTAGACTAGAGACAAAAGCAGTTCATGGCATGATGCAGGCTGCACGCTAGAATGGCACCATCTTATGCTATTGACTTGTGTACTTACGAAATTGGTTGGTGACCACTGGTGCTAGGTTTGTGTCTTATACAGAATGTCATTCTAAAAGGGAGCGCTATTAAGAGGCAGATGATAAGATAGAAGAAAGGGATGATCCATAGCATAGTGACGGAGCATATGCACGTATAATCTCCATCTCCGTTAAAAGGATCTTCAGTAGCAGAAATTCTCAGGAAATACTTTTGCTTGAGAACCTGAGGAGGCACTGCCAACTGAAGTAGCTAGATGGACCAGGGGCCTGATTCAATACAAAGCAGCTCAATGTAACATCACGAGGCACTCTGCCAAGTGGCTTTGCAAGGTAAATTGTCTTGATTGTGCGCATTTCTGGAATAAGCCTTCACCTCTTTTAGCCAAACTTGCTGTTACTTGGCCCTATAAATAAAGATGTAGTACAAGAAGGCAACTTTTGAGGAAACTGGGAATGTCCTTAATGCATCAAAAGATTATGCATGGCAAAGGATTTTTCCTATGCCTGCATGACATAGGCTGGAGGGGTTTGTATAGAATGAATCAAGAGGGTTTGGTACTACTGCCTTGCAAGTAGATCGAGAAAGGAAGGTATTGTGGCAGCAGACTCCACAAGGTGGCAATGTGAGACCAGGCTCTGGAAGCAGATCTTAATTTGAATAGTGAAACTTTGAAATGAGTGAACCTGTTGATGCTGTGCTGCAGGGAAGACGCTGGAAGCAATTTCCCCTTTGGAGTTGAGTCTAGAATGGCAAGGGGGTGGGACATTCTATTCTGCTGCAGAGAACGGAGAAGCAGCGCTGGAGCAGTTGACCAAATTTAGCATGCCCTTTCTGCATCCCCTAGAGCTCTCAAATGTTATCATGCTATTCTCCCCAAGGAATTATTGAGATAATATGTGAAGTGCTTGGAACACTCAAAATGTTCTCTATAAATGCTAAGTATTCTTTCAAACAGAAAACTTCTTTATGGCCTTTCCAGCTACAAAGGAGATTAGGCGATCTCTTTCTACATAGGTGACATTTTCAATGAGCAATATTTTTAGTCATTTCAACTAAACATTTGAAAGCTAATGCTTAAGTCCATTGTACGTTTGGAGTGACTGAAAATATTGGTTATCTACCTAAGAACTCCCATTATGTCTGATGAAGAACTTTGTCTAACATGACAGTTAAATACACCTACAATAACAGACCCTGTACCTGGTTTGCATTTTATTCCCTCACAAAAGCCATCATAGAACAACTTTGGCCTTTAAAGCTAAATTTTGGGGCAAGGAAAGGAGTTATACAGCAGTATACAAAGAGCTTTTGCTACAAACCCAGGGTTGCTGGAGGAATTCTGTGGTGCCAATGTTTCTTTCGAAACCTGGGTGACCCACCGTTGGGTGCACAGGCACAGGACTTTTACAGCATGCCTAGATAGGAGCAAGAAGGCTTGTGGGCCTGGCTTATGGCATGAAATCAGATATTTATTTCTGCCTGATTCTTCAAGCATGGAACTGCTGCCTGCTCCCAGGCCCAAAGCTTGTGAGGCTGCTGCATATGTATTGTATTGGATCCTAGAGTGGCTGGCACTTCCTCATAATTTGGACTTGCAGCACACTTGCCAAAAGGGTTGGCCACAACTTTTCAATACCCCACCCAAATCGACATTCTGCAAAGCTATTTTGGTGCATCCTTAAGGGTTTTTTTTCTTTCTACAAACTTTAACCACAGTATTACTGAGACTTGTAAACAGCAGGGATGGGGGACTCCAGGACTTGACTCGTGAGTCCGACTGAGTCCCCCCTCTGACTCGAGTCCCAATATTTTTAATGGGACTTGGGACTCAAGACCAAGGACTCTTCAACATCCTTGGGCTGTGCCAGAAGGAGTGGAGAGAAGGGCGATCGCCGGCAAAGATTTTATTTTTTAAAATCATTTTCCTAAAATGCAACCTTTCAGACATTTTGGGTTTGGCTGCCTCTGCCTGCCTGTTTGGGGTTCCCTGCCTCCTCTGCCTGCCTGGTCTTTTCTTAACCAGTTCCACAGTTTGAATTGTCCAAGACAAATGCCTCTGCCTGCCTGCTTTGGGGTTCCCTGTCTCCTCTGCCTGCCTGGTTATTTTGGGTTTGTCTGCCTGGTCTGTTCTTGTCAAAATCAGTTGCAGAGTTTTGAAATAAAAAGGCACACTTGTGCCTAGAATTTATTTAAGCCACACATCTGAAGTAGCCTTATTTTGTTGGGGGAAAACCCCATTGATTTTAATAGGGACTCATGGAGTCAGCTCTGGGAGTGACTCGGGAGTCACCATTTTGGACCAAGGACTCGGACTTGAGACTCAGGTCCAAAGACTCGTGTCTCGTCTCGTGACTCGAGACCAAGGACTCTTCAACATCCCTGGTAAACAGTACTGCATATGCTTTTAAAAGAAGTGTTAATATTCCACAAATATTGATACCCTCTGGGTGAAAACAAAGTTTTTCACAGTGGTCACAACTTTATCAACAGTGTGATCACAGTTTGTGCTACTTAGAATATACCAGCAAGCCAAACACTGGTTCTTGCCCCTCTGCTTGTATGGGCAGAAAATTTGCTATTTAAATGAAATATTTTATTGTGGCGCATACATATGTTTAGATCTTTACATGCTCATTCTTCATCTTTATTTTTTTTTAAAAAAACCAGTTACAAAGACAGTTACAAACTGCCAAGGGGATTGCAGGGAGGGAGATATATGTTGGTGAGGTTATAGGCACCTGATTTTCCATCCTTCTGAAAGCCTCAGCCTCTGTTTAATGCTACTGTCATTCCCAGTGTATACTCCCCTATATGCACCAGCTTCTTTGCTGTATGTGTCAGACACAATGTATGTTTCAGGTGCTCTGAAGCGCAAGAGGGGCAGAGCTGGTGTTTCTTACTGGATCTTTGGCCCTGTCTCATCAAGCTCTCTCATTGTCCATTTTGGACCCTGTGATACCAGCTTCCCCAGAAGTGTGGACACACTTCTCTTTTAGAAAGTGTAAAGATTCCATATGACTATAAAGGACAGGAAAGGGTCAACTGGTCTTTGTGGCTCTATCCAATGTGGCGTAGTGGTGAGAGTGTTGGACTGGGACTGGGTGACTTTGGGCCAGTCACTGACTCTCAGCCTAACCTACCTCACAGGGTTGTTGTGAGGATAAAATGGAGGAGGAGGAGGAGGATTATGTAAGCCGCCTTGGGTTCCTTGCAGGGAAAAAAGGCGGGGTATAAATACAATAAATAAAAATATAAAAATATACCCCACACTCCTTTGCAACAAATAAGGATGGATGTGTAATAAGGAAATGTGGATGCTCATACAGAGTTCAGGCTTCTGAAGCAGAAAACCAGGGTGGCACCCCCTTTGTGGTAAACAGCACCCCAGGTCTGCGCTTGAGGCAGAAGCTTCTTTCTGTCATGGTAGGGTCAACCATCTATTTCATGTTGCCATCTATTTATGTTCTGGAATACATAAGAAGGTCCTGAAGGACACAGGAATCCTGGAACCATCTCCCTCTTGTAATGCTGGATCCCGAGGTACCAGTCAAAACTATAGTTGGGTCTTCCTGTGCCAATTAAATCAGATTAATCACCATAGCAGCACCACTGGGGAAATAGAAACCCATCTGTCAGTAGCTGAATGTGGAATTTTCAAGGGTTTCCAGGCACCATGTGTAGGGGTTTGGTGTGGTGGTGGGGGGAAACTACTGTATGTAGGCTAGGCAGTCTCCAGATGCCTTCCCCACATTTTGTATTCCCGTTGGTTTCCAGAACAGGAGGATCATGCACCCAACTTTGGAAAACAGATCTAATCCCTCCCACCTGTTTCTTCTTCTTTTTTTCTGGAATGCTTGTCCAAAGTTTAAGGCAGCAGCTTTATATTCTTTGAAAAGGCGCAGTGTTCTCCAACCTTGGGTCCCCAGATGTTTTTGGCCTACAACTCCCAGCATGCCCCAGCCAGCATAGCCAAAAACATCTGGGGACCCAAGGTTGGAGAACACTGGGCTAAAGAATTGCACACACAAAAAAGATCAGAAGGAGAAAAGGAAGCTTTATCAGTGAAAGGAAGGGTGAAGGAACAGGGTTTTCCTGTGGAAAGGAGAGCTGCCTCCTAGATACGTCTGTTGCTGTTTGAGAAGAGTCCTTCAATATTATGTTGTACATAACAAATTCTCTCCAGTGGCTTGGAGAAAGGCAAGGATTTATTTCCTCAGGATTCTTCTTTGGAGAACATTGGAAGCAGTTGGCTCACTGGCAGACTGCACAGCCAAAATATGGTCCCTGTCAGCTGGGACCACTCCAAGCTAAACACCAAACAATCCCTGAAATAAAGCCATTCCAGACAGGCCATGAATCAGATTTGCCCAGGTTCCTGGTGAACGTCCTCATGTACAAATGTGAATAGATTTAAAGATATGCCATTGTGATTTGATAGTCTGACACTAAGCTTCACGTTTAAAAAAAACTGGGTAGAGTGAGTGCCTAGGCAACACACAGGTCTGGCCTACACTGAGGATACTGTTATAGAATGGGTGAAATATTTGCACGCCTTTCCCTGGAATGAACAGAATTCCTCACCAACTCCCCCACCCACCCTCAGTCAAATTTCCTGCAGTATATTACTTTATCAACACATGTATATCCTGCCTTTCCTCCAAGAAATTTAAGTTGTTGTGTATGGTTCTGCCCACACCCTTTTATCCTCGCAACAACCATGTGAGGTAGATTAGGCTAAGAGAAAGTGACTGTCTCATGGTCACCAGTGAGCACGTCATGGCCGAGTGGCAATTTGAATGTTAATCTTCCCAGTCCTCTAACCAGTACACCACACTGGCTCTGTGTTGAGCAACTGTGAAAGTCCAGACAGTTTAGAATGTGGTGACAGTAGGAGCAGTGGTTGGCAATGTTCCCAGAGACGTAGGGAAATTTATGATTTATGATAGCAGCAGCATAAAGAGAAAGTAAAAAACAACTGTATTTTCTAAGTCACAGCAGTTTTTGGCAGATTTGTCCATTTCAGAAAAGGGTGCCGTGAAATGGGCCTATAGGCAGAATGTGGCGGAATTGCGGTCATGGAGTTGGGTGGAATCTGGCAGAATGTGGTGGGTCATGAGGGGTACCAGGGTGGAATCCAGTGGGTCAAGGCGAGAGCTAGGGTGAAACCTGGCAGATTAGGGACGAGAGTTGGGGCAGAATCTGGCAGCTCATGGGTAGAGCCTAGGACAGTGATGGGGAACCTATGGCACGCGTGCCACAGCTGGCACGCAGGGACCTCTCTGTGGGCATTCGAGCCATTGGTCGCCAGATCGCGAAAAGACCGTCCCCTTCTGCATTCAGCATGGGGTTTCCATAGTAACTCCTCTCCACTCATTCCTCGCTGGCCTCCACAGGCAGGCACACTCCAACATCTCCACCCCCAGAAGCGGACTGCGCAGGCACCCAGCCCTCCTTCTAACTGAACAGACAGCTCAGAAGCACAGCACGCGCACGCCCGAATCTTTGCGCGCCCGGTGAAGAGCCATGCCCTGAGACAGAGCGGGGCGCGATTAGCTAGTGCCCCCTCCTCCTTCCTGCCAAATTTAAGGCACTTTGAAATAAATAAGTTGGTTTTGTGTTGCAGTTTGGGCACTCGGACTCAAAAAGGTTCGCCATCACTGGCCTAGGAGATCCAGAGGTAGGGACATCTTTCTTTTAATTGGCATTTACCAGAATATGGTTTTACTGGTTGGGTCAGTAAAATAATGGGGCAAAGAGCAATTCTTAAGTTTTGAGAGCTGGGCCTATTGTGGCAGAAGAAACGTGCTTGCCTCTTGTGTGAGTGAAGAGACAGAGAACATGCGATGTGCGTGGAACAGCCCTGTTCCCTCAGCTCTAGGGTGTGGCTCTTCTTCCTGTACCTTCCGTTGGTGAGGTAAAATCTGCCAGTGTGCGGAGCAAGTTCTTTTGTTCCGGTTTCCATCTATGGAATAACTTACCTAGGGAAATCTATACATTAGGGATAGGCAAGTGGAGCTCCAGGGGCCAAATCCTGCCCCCAAATGCTTTCCACATAGTCCCAGCTACCAAGGCAATTCCTTCTTCTCCACACAATATCCCGCCCCAGTACTATGCACCTGTCCCTTCTCCTAAGCAGGGAAACGGCTCCCCCCCACTTCCAAAGAGCAAGAGAGGCTGCTTGGTCAAAACCTTCCATTTACGGTATGACACACCTGAGCTACTGCACTCCCAGGCACAAGCCTCCATGAGTGGCATAGGGAAATGGACGGGGGTGGGGTGGGTGGAGTGCCTAAAGCAGTGTTCTTCAACCTTGGGTCCCCAGATGTTTTTGGCCTACAACTCCCAGCATGCCCCAGCCAGAACACTGGCCTAAAGGAAGGGCTCTGCCAAAGGCTCTGTTGCTGTTCACACTGGCAGAGAGGGAACTAAGCAGCCCTTGGGCTATATCTTGGCTGGAGATGGAGTGAGTCAGTGTTAAAGAATAACCAGCCAGAGTTAGGTACCTTCTGCCAGATAGCTAAGACCATTTTTATTTACAAAAACTTTTAAAATTCTTCCATTTTTTGCTGTTTTGTTGTGGTTGTTGTGGGTTTATTTTATTCTATTAAGATCAGAACCAGGCCTCAAGCCTCCTGGTTTTGCCTCGAACCCAGATGCATGGGGGCTGTATGTTAGGTGAGGGAAAGGTTGTAGAGATGCTCCTCTTCTTCCTTGCCAGCTAGCACATATTCATGCAAATGCATTCATATCATTTGTCACCTATACTAGGGCACTAGCATTGAAAGGATATGTGAAAGCTGGCCAGTGGCATGCCTTTTCTTGCATTAAACCCTGTCTGGCATTCCAGAATATAGTTCAGCTTAGAATCCCCATTAGGATTGCCAACTTGCCAAAATGTTACTGGTCCAGCCAGAATGTGATCTTCCTGGTTAATTGCCAGAATACATGTAAAATGAAAGAAAGTGCTGTGTGGCTGGATAATGCATTATTTCCCATCGAGAAAATGGTGCAAGGTGGAAAGGGTAACCCCTCGCCCACACAGCCTCTTTTAAGTAAAAAAAAGAAGAAAGGAAAAGATTTTTTCCTTCTGACTCAAAAGAATCACCCAGGAATTTTGCATTTCATTCCATCTTTTTTATATATTTATAAAAAAAGAAAAAGAAAGAAAAAGAAACAAGAAAATCCCCAGAAAAAGGGGGGAATGGAAACAAATTTTGACACAAAAAGGGGGTGGTGAGGCAGGATCAAATTGAATCGCTACCCCAAATCTCCATTTCCACCCCCTGAACCAATGCCCCTAACCCGCCCACCCCAAGCTGCCCCCTTCTGATAGAAGTTCAGAAGCGTACATTGCAGGGAACACACATCCATCTGTCTGTCCGGTGTCCCCCCCCCCAACCCTCCCTCCCCCGTCGAAGTCGCAATTTCTTTATTCGCTTCCCTTAAAAAAACCAAAACAAAAAACCAAATCTCCATTTCTTTCATGTCTCTTTCCAGAAAAAGAATTCTGGAAATACTCAGTGTACATCTCCCATATTTTTCAAATATGGATTTCCATGGGGTGGCCGTAATGCTGGCCAGTGATTAAGGCCATACTGTGGTGGCAGGACTGGAGGGTAAGACGAACAGTCTTGTCTTCAGAGGCAAAAGTCAACATCAGGGTCCTTCGTAGGGGGAAGAGTGGGGGAAAGCCCCAACCCCCTGCATCATTCTCTCAGCTGGCTCCCCATGTTCCCCCCTCTCAACCCCAGGCTCTGATCCCTCCACCTCCCAAACTGTGCTCTGTTCCCTCAATTCTTCCCCTGACGTATCCCTCTACTGCCCAATAATACTGCCCAATAAGGCCTCTTCCAGGCTTACTTACCAGCTGCCTCTTTCCTCACTAATCCTTTCTCCCACCTCACCCCATAAGGGCCACACCATTGTTAACAACAGCCATATGGAGTTAGGGTGCCCTATATGCCCCCTCCCATCCTCAGCAGGGATCATACAATATGGTTGGGAGTTTTTCAGTTTGAATTACAGGAGTTCCTGCTTCAGGGGTTATGCAACAATGATGAGAAGGATGGGCATCACAGCTAAGAATGAACCCAGCAGCTTAGACTCCCAGCTTCTCCTGCTCTAAACATCGGACCCCATTCACCTTTTAGATGAAAACAGGACCTTGAAGTTCTGACCCTCCCCATGTTTCCCCTCCCCTTAAAAAAAAATCACCACTACCCAGGTCTGGAGTCCTCTCTCCTGCTCACTCTAGGCACTGTACCTGTCTTTCTTCTCAGAGGCAGGCAAAGCTCCTTCTCCTATATCCCCCCCCCTTTTTTCCTAGGCGTGACTCCTTTCCTAGAGTTGGGCACCAATAAGGCCATTGCCCTCTTTCACCAATGATCCAAAGCACTGACAACTTGTCCACTTGAATAAATCCAGAGATACGAGACAGCAACTCTGGGAGCGGTGGGCTTCCCATACTTGGTTTGTAAGCATCTCACAACAAGGGTGAAAACAGTTCTGCGGTGATGTAACATGGCAAGGATGAGAGCAATGTGCCATGCAATTTAAACGTGAGGAAAAACGGGCGGGCCGGCCTGTAGCGGCTTAATGAGCTCTGCAACAGGGATGTTTTTGCTTTCCATTTTAGCAGGGTACGTGCCATGCTGACATCATTGCTCGTGATCCCCTTGTAGTCACCCTACTCTTTCTGCAGCCTTGGATGCTCTCCACTGTCTGCCTTGCACGTTGATGTCTCTGGCTTCTCCCCACTCTTCAGGGAATGTATTAGGATCTCTTGGTGAGTTCCTCCTCCCCCACACCCCACCCTGCATCTTCCTGCTTGCATTGTTCCAGGGTGACATGGTCTACAGGGCCTTGGATTGGTTGCTACCATGGCAACTGAGGTGGGGTTTCCAAGGCTCCCTGGTTACAGCTTCTAACTGACAAAGAGCTAAGTCACGGCTGCCTCCATGGCATTCCCTTGAACAGCTGTGTTTTTTGCTGCCTCCTTTATACCATCCTCCCTGACTCCACCTTCCCTGCTCCTCGAGCGCCCCCCACCCCCCACTAAACTCTGAGTCCATGTGGAATTGATTTAATTGATGGACTGACAGATTGGATCACAAAACTAATCTTGCATAAAAGCATTTTCCTTCACCAGAGCCCTGCTTCCAGCACCATCCTCCAGGTGTAAAAGCAAACCAACCCTGCGGAGCATAAACCAGTTGGGTCCCAGTGAGTGGGATGGCTCTGCCTTCACTCTGAGAGATCTAGACCCCAAAATCTGACACTGGCCTCCTTTCAGGGATGCCATGCATACCTTTAGAGATGCCAGATCAAAGAAATAATGGATATTAAGAAGCTATGGGTGTTGGTTCTATGGTGTTTTGCAATGACTGACTTTAGCAATTTGGTAGAGTATGGGGACTATGAAAACAGGAAAGCTCCATAAAGCACAGGGCATTTTGCACCCCTTCTAAGAACTGGATGGAATACTACTGGGGACCAGTTACTGTCATCGTATGGCTCTGGATTTACCCCAGGGGAGCCGAGACCAGAATCCAGCTCTGATCTCATTGCAGTTAATAGATGATTTTGGATATTTGCCCTAGGATAACTGAGAGATCAGAGTCCATTTGTGACACCACGTACTCTGAGAAACCATGACCAAAGTTGCAGGGGAAGAAGAACGACCCATCGTTTGGCATCTCGTGTGATGTATAAGAAAGAAAGAAAGAAAATGAAACCCAAGTTCAGTTTGGCACGGGTGGATGCCTTCCAGCCAACCCTCGGCACTCCTCACATCACACAGTAAGGCTCTCTAGGTAGTTCAGGCTCTGTCCTCCAGCAGGGAATGTGGGCAACCAAGCCCTTCTTGAGGTCTTTGTTGAGTAGAAAGCAAACTATGGGGTTGACAGCAGCTTGGGCGAAGCTCATCCAAACGGCTGTGGAGAGGTAGCGGTGGGGGATGCTACAGGCTTTGACAAATACCCTCCAGTAGCAGGCCACGATGTAGGGTGACCAGAGAACCAAGAAGAGCAAGGTGATGATGTAGAACATCCTGCCTAGCCTCTTCTCAGCCTTGAATTCTTCCATGCCCAGCAAGCGCCGGTTGGCAGCATGGGCATTCTGCCGGATGCCCAACAAGGTGGGAGGCATGGGACCACGGCCAAAGCCAGCAATCCAGTTGGCCGCAGCTTGCCCAGTGGCTCCGGGCCCATGGAACGTCCAGTTTTGGCTGATAGCTGGGACCATCTGGACAGGCTTCATCTTGCGATGGCGGTACTCAAAGAGAAGGAGCTTGATGTAAACCACGTGGGTGGCAAAGATCAGAACAGCTAGCATGAGCATGAAGCCCAAGGTGTCATTGGCTTTGAAGTAGCGGTGCTCAAAGATGCACTGGTCCTCCTCACGGATGAACTTGTAGGTCCCTACGTCAAAGACCGGTGGGAAGGCCATGGCCACCGACAAAGTCCACACCATGCAGATGACAGCTATGCACGTCCAGAAGGTCATGCGTTTGGCATAGAAGCGGTGGTGGGCCACAGCCATGTAGCGGGTGACGCTGATGCAGAAGAGGAGGAAGGCAGCATGGAAACAGAAGAGGACAGCCATGAAGGCCACAATCTTGCAGCTCAGCACGCTGTAGGTCCAGGCAGAGCCATGGCGGATGGAGACTAGGACAAAAGGAAAGCAGACAGCCGAGCGGATCACGTCAGCCAGGCACAGATCCAGCAGGAAGTAGTAGGGGGCCTTGTGGAGGCCGCGCTCTTTCAACACCAGCAGCGAGAGGGATAGGTTCCCTGCCAGACTCACACAAATAATGAGGCCCAGGAGCAGCAGCTTGGCATAGGTGGAGGCTGCGTGGGGTGCTGAGCCATGGGCCTCTTCAGTCTCATTGGCACTGGCCATCTTTAGGTGGGGGAAGGAAAGGGGGAATCTGGGTCAGCGGCGACGTGCCCGGTGATGGCCCATGACCCCAGTGCTAAAGGGAGGCATTGTCTGTGGGGAATAGGAGGAAAGGAGGGGAAAGCATTAGTCCATTGTAGTAACATAAATGTTTTTCACGACGTTCCTATATGAAGGCCCAAATCAAGCACAAAGATGCAGTGATCTGGAATAACCGCAAACATTTCAAATTCAAATGAGATGCTCCCAGACTCCTAGAAGGAAAGGCCAAACATCCATAGCTGTCTCAAGGCTTTTTGTCACTCTAGGTGGGGCGGGAATGTGTCTGCACAAAAGTGAACTCCAGAAAACCCTTTAATGTTGCAAAGGATTTCCAGGAGGAGCCAGTCATACCAGAAGCACGAGCAGCACAAGAACCCGTCCTGGCCTGCTATTTCTGGCACGCTGTGTATCTGTTGAATTCTTTCCTCCTGAGTGGCTCCCTGATTTACATGCGTGGTAATATATTACATTTTTATTCTGTCCTTCTTCTGCTCGTCATACATGATCTTCCCTTTTATCCTTACAACAACCCTGTGAGATAGATTAGTCTGAGAGACAGTGACTGGTTGAGCTGGCTCGGCACATAACACATTCCCCAACTAGCCTGTTCCTGACTGCAGAGGCCAAATCAACAATACCCTCTTCCAGCCCTGAGTGACCCATCATCCTCAAGAAGGAAGATCTCATCATATTCCATCCACTGTCTCATTGAGCCAGTATTGGGCATGAATCTGGGAGACCAAGGATCATACTGCACTGTACTCACTTGGTGGCCTTGGGCAAATCACTGTCTTCTCAGCCTCTGTCTGCAAAATGGGAAGGATTGCACCCTACCTCAAAGGGCTGTTTTGAGAATAAGTAAAATAAGGACTATAAAAACATTTGGCATACTACTACTGCTATATCAACTGGGATGGTTTGACTAGCGTTAGTGCCCTCTAGAGGGGAATAGACAACCATTCCAAAAAGCCAAACAATCCCCAAAACATACAGGGGAGAAATTTCACAAAACATGCTCAGTGTCAGTCAGCCAAACATTTTATTGCGTCAATGAAAGGTCATTGCCATTCCAATGGGCTGATGGAGATGGAAAGGGAAAAGCTTTGAGCTGGAAGAGGCAGGGAGAGACACAACCAGTCCTAGTAGGCCCACATACTCGAGGCATACTGCCCAGGGAGCTTTGGCTATTGGTCAGTATAGAAATGTAATAAATAAAATATCAAGAGAATACCCTTGCAATTTGGGAGTGGTGGCATAGGGATCTGTACCAGAATTCCCAGGATTCTTTGGGAGAAGCCATGACAGTTAAACTGGTATGGAACAGATGAAAGCTGGTAATTTTGATGTGCCTCTGAATATCTGTCTTTGTGGTAAAAGCTTTGGAGTCCATGGTTTAATTTTGGCTCGGGCAAGAAAGATGTCATTTCTGCAAAGCTACTTGGCACATTTTAAATTGCATATAACAGTCAGAGTTATAGAAGGAAAGTGCTCTAAGAATGATCTTATCTTGCACTTGCCTGGGAAACAGTAATCTTTCTAAATTTAACACTCCGTTAGTTAATATATTTTATTATAAGCGCTTGATGAGGTTACAGCGTGGGGATAAAGATGATTTTGTTTCGAGGAGACTAAAAGCAATTTCATTAGTCAATAATAACTGAACTCTTTGTGTACCTGAGAATTTTGCTATCTTGTCGTTCTGCCCAATGAAGAGTCCTGACTAACTGTAAAACATGCACTTTTTTTTTTAATCAAAAGAAGTTGGTTTTTTATTAAGGCAGCAATCCTATGCATGCTTATTTCGGAGTAAGTCCCACTGAAATCAGACAGCACAAATGGATAGACTTCACAGGGATTGCCTTATTTTGTGTGTGGGTGTTGCCTAACCACAGAGTGTTTAATACTTTCAATAGGGACACAGGAAGCTGCCTTACACCGAGTCAGACCATTGGTCCATCCAGTTCAGTCATGTCTACACTACCTGGCAGTCCGTCTCCAGGGTTTTAGACAGACATCTTCCCCAGCCCTACCTGGAGATACCAGGGACTGAACCTTCTGCATGCAAAGTATGTGCGCTACCACTGAGCGACAGCCCATCCCCTATAAAATGACCATAGTATAGAATGGGAATTTCAACAGGTGCAGCTTTTTTCACTGTCACATGCAAACTTGTACCTACGGAAATGCCCCTTTCGATGCAACTCTGAAAGGTTCAGGAGCCCAGTCCCCCTTTGAACCCGGTTACCCCTGCACAGGAAATTGCAAAAATGTGAGTCATGGAAGACTTGCGAGTGTGGCATGACAAATAAGCTAAATCATTAAAGGTTCCTGCGATCCCAAAGTGCCCACCTACAAATGAGGCTTCCTGCTGAATCTCTGCATGATTCACAGCTCAGGCTTGGCCTTCTTCTAATCCAGGGATTCCCATCTTTTTGGACCCGTGGACACATTTGGGAATTTGAGAAACTGCTGTGGGCACCACCACAAAATACCTGATCAGTGGATCACCTCTTTGCCATCTTCCTGTCACATCTATGGATCTTAGGCTGCATCTTATTCTATACAATGTCTCTTTATAAGGGATTTTCTAATTCAGCTAATTGCTGGCAGTGTAATACATTTAATGCTTCTTTTAAATATATGTTTTGGCAATGTCCCATAGTTCCTTCTTTTTGAGGGGAGGTTATTACACAGATAAATTTTGTACTGGAACAGTCTTTAATATTCACTGATGTACACACTCTTTTAAATTATTTACCCGCTTCATGGAAATTAACAAATGGTCAGCAGAAATGGATTTCCACGCCCTTTTGACAGCTAAAAGACTGATATTACAACATTGGAAGGATAAACACTCACTTCCTATAATGCATTGGAATGAGGACCTTACAACACTTTCAATATTTGAATGGGTGGCATATAGATGCCACCTTCATATGGATACTTATTTGGATATTTGGTCTGGTATAATTGCTAGAAAGTTGTATGCATTTCATACAAATCCATGTACATATATTTTTTAAAAAACAATTTTGGGTGCCCATGGGTACCACATTGGGCACCCTTGTTCTAATCAACCTCTGTTGGGGGTCGGTAATTGTGTTGTGTCCTTTGGTCAGAGGTGATTGGACCAATCAGTCACTCCCAATGCAAAGATGTAGAAGAATGACCTGCCCCTCAGAGGAGATTGCATGTGCCAACTACGTATGCAAGTCACTGTTCTGTGCTTGCCTCCACCCAATGAAGAGACAATGCCCAGAGAAGTGACTCATCCAGAAATATAGAGGATGGGTAATGTCTGAAACCAGACATTTTAGGGCCAAACTACACATGGCACCAATGGAAACTTCCCTCCCAGACTTAGCTTCTAGGGCAATTTTCAACAGGACTGCGGCAGGGGAGAAGGGTAAACCACTTCTCCCGGTGTGCTGTTCTTTGGGACAGGGAGGAGAACCCTTAAGACAGGTCAAATGCATCCACATATTTAACATCACATCTAGTTTGGCCTTTAGATGTGAGACTGGAATGTTCCTTATTTTAATTCAGAAAAAAAGTTGTCTCAGCTCTCAAAAGTTTGGGAAATGCTGGGTTAGCCAGCAGGAGGCAAGAGAGCAAGATGTTGACAAGGAGAGAGGATCTTGCACTGGAGATGTATCTGATAAACTTTCATGGTTCTCTCTCCACTACTCCCAGCCATATGATTCTATGCTGTATAAGGAGCAGTTCTAGTTTTAGTCAGACTCAGTAGAGCTTCTGGTACAATGGTCCCCAGGGTGACCAGATGCAAAGGAGGAAAGCAGGGCTCCTGCACTTTCGATAATTGCATAGAAAAGAACATTTTGGCAGTGGGACATGCTGCACCTCCTTACATCCTGTCTTCTACACAAATATTAAGCACATAAGAGCTTGCCTTCCTTTACATTTGGTCGCCCTAACTGTTCCAGTCTCTGGAACACAAGCCATGTATGTGCTGAAAATGTAACTTTAACCTATTCCATAGGTCCTGTGCATTTCGGAATGTCAAGAGACGAGATATACATATATAGCCAAAGGTGTTCATAGATCATGGAGTTGGAAGCGGCCTACAAGGCCATCGAGTCCCATTTCAAAACCAATCAAATCCTAAGAGTTGCCAACTAAGGCACCAGCGGCTGATTCTGATTGATTTATCATGTGTAAGTCTGAAGCCATCCACTGATTGCAGAGGACCAGATCAATCTCAAAGGGATCAGGAAACTGGGAAGGTGGGGGGGGGGGCGTGGTGGTGGTGTTCTCTTTCAAAATTCTTATTCATGGTTACATTTTCCTCCCACATCCTTCCCCTCCCTTTGTTGTCCTGCCTACTGTCATAAATCTCCCACATATTGACCTGGTTCACACGGCACAACAACCCATCATGGGCAGCGAGCCATGGTGGGTTGTCGTGTTGTCCGAACCCAGCCCAATTTACCCACAGTGGCTTGTTTTTCTCAAACAAGCCACCCTGAGCACCCATGGACTGTTCTAAGGGGTTGTTTTACCCATGCTAGGGTTGTCATGTCGTCCGAACCCAGGTGACCAATCCCACCGTGGGTAAAGTCTAACGGCCAGCGAGCAGCAAAAAACCCTTGCCGCTCTTCCTGAGCTTGCCTTGACCACTGCCAGTGCCAGCTGCCCCACAAGTGCCCAAGCAGCCTGGTGGGGCGACTGTCACTGGCTCACTGCCCCCGCGTAATCAGGAGCCATTTCGGCTTGCCGCAGCTTCCCCCCCCCCCCTTCTCCTCACCTTTTTCTTCCCCGGAGATCACTTTCCATGATCTCTGTTTTGACAGCCCCTCCAAAGTGCCCAAGCAGTACATCAGAGGGGCCTATTAGTGGTTTGCCACCCCCAGGTTTTTTTTTGCACCCCAAATATGCACAAATGATGTTGTTAATTAAAATTTTATTTAGCTGGAATGGCGCAATTCCAGAAGCGCAGCTGTGCGCATTTCTGCCGGTGCAAAAATGGGAAGGCTCACCTGGGTAATGTCCTGGAGGGTACCTGCTGTCAAAACACAGCATTCAAAACCTCACATTCAACTTTCTATATTTGCACACCACAGGGTCCTACAGCGAACCAAACTTTGGGACCCAGAAATGAGATAATACGTTTTACCCCAGATTAACGAATCCACTACTAAAGTGATCAATTGGAAAAGCGGGCAGGGCTCTTAAATCTTTAATAATTGTATAAAAGAGGGAATTTGGACAGGTGCAGCTTGTCATGCAAATATGAGATAATTATTACTGCTCAAAGTACCCTCACATTTTGGACATTGAATGCATAATTGGCTGAAGTTTGTTCACACACACAATTCTGCTTTCTCAAAGAATATTGGGGGGGAACATCTGTGATACATCTTCTGCTATGTATGGGTAGAGTTCTCAAAATATGAGCAGCCAATAAAAATGAGGGAGAGGTGGCAACCTTTGTTACAGCGAGCCACACAAATGATCCCCAACTTTTTGGGGTCAGTGGGTGCTTTTGGAATTTTGAGTGTGTCATGGGTGTTCTCACAAGATGGCTGCCAAGGGGGGGGGGCAGGATTTGCCCATTCATAAAATGGCTATCATGGTGGGCATGGCTGATTACAATAAACTAGTTTCCCAGAAGGCAAAGTGGCAGAACTAAAAGAGAAGTAACTTGCCCAAGAACTTGCACAAGGCAGAGGTGGGGTCTGAGCTCCAAAACATAAAAACACTCTTTTGAATGCAAATAAAGATGGTGCTGAAGGGCAGCATTTCACTTTGCAGCATACCACCTTCCCAGTTTTAATTTTAAAAAATCTTAAATAAAACGAAAATTAAGAGGGGCAGGTAGACTGGTGGGTGCCAAGAGAGGTGTCTGTGGGCACAATAGCGCCCACGGGCACCATGTTGGAAACCTCAGTATTATAGCATGGACATATCAAACACAGATTTTAAAACATGCTTTACAACAACACATTTAATGACTAGTGGAAAGGAGGGTGGGTCTCACGTAGGGATGGGGAATGTGTGGACCTCCAGATGCTGTCAGACTGCAACTCCCATCATCCCTGACCATTGGCTATGCTGGCTAAGGCTGATGGGAGTTGCAGTCCAACAAGATCTGGAGGGCCAGTATAGAAATGTAATAAATGAATGAAGTTGAGCTGATTGAGTGAGTCTATCAATTTAGTTCAGCCTTCCCCAACCTGGTGCTCTCCAATACATCTAATAAATAAATACATCATATATCATAAATAAATAAATAAATAAATCTGAAGTGGTGTACATGAAAGGGGCAGGTTACACCCATTTTATCCTTAGAACAACCCTGTGAGGCAGGTTAGGCTGAGAGCATGTGGCTGGTCTAGTGAGCTTCATGGCAAGTGGGGACCGAAATCTAGGTCTCCCCAGTCTGAAGTCCAACAGTTCATCACTACCCCACAAGAAAGCTAACACAGTAGGGAGGTTCCGTTGACCCTGCACATGCACACATTGAAAGCACATGTGGGGTTGTGGGGCCGCATGAGCCCAGCCATGCCCCCACCTTCCATGCATTCTGAGTGCATCAGAAGGGGTTGTATGCGCCTACCAATATGCACATGTAGAGCTCCTCCACACAACGGTGGCGGAGGCGGGGGGGGAGAATCCTAGCCCAATCAGGTTCCCACCTTGTATGGAAGACCTCTACACGCACGTGTCAGCATCTGGTTACATCAGTACTGGAGGGTAGAGCTAACCCATGTGACCCCCTCAGACGTTCCTTCAATGCATTGGGCGGGCGGTGGTCATCTAACCAGAGCCTCCAACCATAGACCTCCCTTGACTGAAAGGTAACTGTATCCCCAAAGTATCAGTATATAAGGCCTTTCCATACACCATACATGGATGTGTCTTTCTAATCTAAGCAAGTCATCTAACAATATGCCCAGAGACAAACACACATACTACCCTGACCCCAGCAGGAGGGGAAGGTCAAGTGCATGCAGGCGTTTGCCAAACAGACTAAGCTGTGTCATGCAGTTCCCACAGCCTGACTCATTTGCGTGGATGTTGAATTGGTCTCTCTCCCCCCCCCCCCCGCCCAACACACACACCACTTCTTGCCCACCCTTGCCCTCCACAACAGAAATATCAGGTAAATACAGGTGGCTGTTTAACAAATGGTACTGATAACTTACCACAGCGTGCATTTTAACATCTTAGTGAGTCAGTCATCTGGTACTTTTCTGTCAAGTGGCAAAGAGAATATTACCACTTCTCCCCTTCCCCAGATTTCTGATCAGATGTGCGTGCTCAAAGCACTCTGTACACATTGGCTCAATCATCTTTGGCTGGCCCTCTATGGTTGTGGGGCTGAGGCTGAATAGGATTGCCACCTCCCCCCCCCCCCCCCACACACGCCCTGTGGTTCTAACAGTAGCTCAACATGAAGAAATTAAGCAGGAGATAAAATGAGGGGAATTTTTTTTACCTGCTTTCATCATGTCCAGCTGATGTTAATGGTACAAGAGTAGTTCCCCCCCCCCAAGCCCCCAGATGGCAGACCCAAGGCCTTACTTAAGGCCTCCCGGTGAGTTTATGGTTTCAGATGAGATATTTGCTGGTTCACAACTCACTCTCTTATACACATGCACGCACACAAACATGCACACTGAGAGCAGTTTCAGGTCATTCTGAAAAGCTGGTGTGTGAATGTCTTGCACTTCAGCTTTCTGTGCATCTTTTGTAATGTCTGAAGAGGAGCTCAGGAGCAGGTTGGGGATGCGCAGACCTGAGTTGATCATATTGTTTGCGCAATCCCGCCCCACATGAGTCCCCAGTTGGGAGTGCAGTGGGAGTGCTTCAAACTGAAGCACAAGGCATTCGCTCAGCTACACATCTCCTAACATAGAGAGTTGCTCTTTATTAGGATCGCAACATGGAAACGCTTTAATCAGTCAGATCAATCCATTTAAAAGTCTTTCAGGGCACAATCCTATCCATATTTAGACAGAAAAAGTCCTACAACTCTCAGCATTCCTCCAGCCAGCCATGCTGGCTCGGGCATGCTTGGAATTGTAGGACCTTTTTCTGTCTAAATGTGCACAGGATCGCACCCTTAATCGACTAAAAAAAGTGCCCCCAGTTAATTGTGCAGTGAGTTTTTCAGATATATATATAATTTTAATGCCAGCATTTATATAAACTGCAGATAGCAGGCACCATCTTAAAAGAGGCATTCCATCTTCTCTCTCACACCACCGAAAATAAAGCCTCTTCTAAGATGATGCCTGTTGTGATACATTCCTGCAACCTCACCAAACTGCAATTCCCAATATTGTTGGGGGGGGGGGGGAGCCATAGCACTTAAATTTTGGTCTCGATTGATCCATAGGGTTCCAAAATGCAGTTCCTGAGGGATCCTGTAACTTTAAGAGTGGCAAGGAAAGGGAAATTCTACAGGTGCAGCTCCTCCCATCACTGAAGCACTGTGAAGGGAAACACTACACCTGGTGGAATTTTCCTTTCTATCTAACTTGTGGGAGCGCAGAAGCCCTGTTAGGGTACAGACCTGGCAAAACTTTAGATACACACAATGTAAAATGCCTCAGTACCTGTTCCCATAATCTATTGTATGATGTCCCTCCACATGTACTTATGGTGTGATCCTATGCGTGCTTACACAGAAAAAAAGTCCTACAACTCCCAACATGCCCCAGCCAGCCATGGCTGGCTGGGGCATGCTGGGAGTTGTAGGACTTTTTTTCTGTCTAAACATGCATAGGATTGCTTGCATCTTTCGTTCTCTTTTTTTAGACGCTTGCTCTGACTGCTATTACCATCAGTAGATAGTTCTATGACAATAAGGAGCAGGGATTTTTCACTGATAGGACTCCCCCCCACAGGGAGATTTGTCGGGTGCCATCTCTGCTTGTATTTAGGCATCTGACTAAGACACATTTGTTTATACTGTACAAGTATTTGGATAACATGCTGGTGTTGACTGTACATTTCTGAATGTGCAGAATGTGGTGGCTCTCTGAAATTGACACTTTTATTTATATTGTCATTATTTTATAGTCATTTAAAATAAATAAATAAATAAATTAAATAAATAAACTTTAGTTTTGTCTCATTATTTTATCCTATAAGTTGCCTTGAGAGTTTGTCCCTAACCAAAAAGTGAGGTAAAAATTGATTAGTTTTAAAAATAGTATACCGGTATATAAAACATGCATATAGTTGCTTCTCACTCATGCTTTTACATGAAAAACAAAACAAAACCCTGCCAGTGTGGCGTAGTGGTGAGAGTGTTGGACCGGGACTCGGGAGATCCGGGTTCTAGTCCCCGCTCGGCCATGAAACTCACTGGGTGACTTTGGCCCAGTCACTGACTCTCAGCCTAACCTACCTCACAGGGTTGTTGTGAGGATAAAATGGAGAGGAGGAGGATTATGTAAGCCACCTTGGGTTCCTTGCTGGAAAAAAGGCGGGGTATAAATATAATAAATAAATAAATAAATAAATACAAAGACATGCATACTGAGGCAAACTCATATCCTCAAACTGTGTGCATACTTATCTGGACTTAAGCCCCATTGCACACAGTAGTTCTTACTTCTGAGTAAACATGCATAAAATTGAGAAGCATCACAGATTAGCATAGAACCCTAACCCCATCTTCGCAGTCCAGGGAATAAGACAAAGGGCTTAGAAAAGGTGGGACTTGGCACCAATGGGGGATTTCCCCTCAAAGGCAATACTTGCTTCAGAAGAGGGATTTTCCTCAGGATCATAACATAGGAGGAAAGGGTTAAATTCCCCCTTCCATGCCTACTCTTATCCTAATAATTATCAGGCCCTCACCCAGCTAATGCAATAGACATTTTAAAAAACAAAACACCTGCAGTTAGATGGAAAGATGCATAGTTTGGGTACCAGGATTAGTCCCTAGTATTTTCAGATACCTAGTAAATAATTGGGCCTATGTTTTCGGTTGGAGATTTTAGAGAATGTTTTTAGAGAATCAAAATGTTGTTAATGTGAGTTGTCATTCAATCTCTGTTAAATCTCAGAGGTGGGCTGGACTTGCATAGTGACTCTAATGCAGTGTTCTCCAACCTTGGGTCCCCAGATGTTTTTGGCCTACAACTCCCAGCTGGCTGGGGCATGCTGGGAATTGTAGGCCAAAAACATCTGGGGACCCAAGGTTGGAGAACACTGCTCTAATGCAAATGTACACAAAGGGACACAAAAAATCCCAGCGCATGGCTTCCCTTTCATGACTGCCTAAACAGATAGTAAATGCTGCAATTAATTTGAGTTGCAGCTATTCTATAAGTAAGAAATCCATTATGATATATTAAACATTAATAAACTGTTATAGTCCATTTACTTACTACAGTGGCTATTTCCTCCGCGGTCTATCTCTACGGCTCATCTTTATCCTATTCACAAACTTGGGTCTGTCCATGTGCAGGGTTAAGATTTCTACCATGCCCTTCCCAAAAAGGGAATGTATAGTCAACTGATCCCCAACTTTCCTACAAATAAAATAAATTAAAAAAAAATCTTTGTGAAACGAGTTTCCACATATCAGCCGGGACAATGTTGGAGACAAATGTCCCCTGAGACCAGTGCAACACTCCCCATCCCCATCGCTTCAGGGGCAGAGATCGGAGGAACAACGCCTCTACTCCAAACACATCATAGGGTTCCCCAACTGGCAAGAGGGGGGGGGGGAAAGCCCTGCTCCTTGAGAGATAAGGTAAAGGGACAAAACATGAGGGGGGAGGGATGTTAAGATAGGGAGCAGAGAGATCACTGTGGAAGAAATAAGGGCTGAGGAAGAGTGTTTCCCCTCCCTGATTACCCCACCCACTTCTGAGCTGAAGCTCTGATATGGGGTGTCCATTGAATGCCTGTGGCTCACGCCGGCTCAGCTTGTCTTGAGTGTAGAAAGCTAAGCAGGGTCAGGCCTGGTTATTCCTTGGATGGGGGACCCCTCCTCTAGTTTCCTGCATTGAGCAGGGGGTTGGACTCGACGGCCTTGTAGGCTCCTTCCAACTCGATGATCTATGAAATCTACCACCCATCCACAATTACTACATCCCGGGGAGTCAGTCTGCTTCTGATAGAGGCGGGCGGGCTGGGAATAGTAGTGAGAAGGAGTTACAGGGAAGGAAATCTGGCAGTGTTCTCCAACCTTGGGTCCCCAGATGTTTTTGGCCTACAACTCCCAGCATGCCCCAGCCAGCTATGCTGGCTGGGGCATGCTGAGAGTTGTAGGCCAAAAACATCTGGGGACCCAAGGTTGGAGAACACTGCTGTAGAGGAAGAAAGTTGGGGTAGTGGGGGGGCAGGCGGGGGGAGTGCCACCCCTTGAGGATTTTTGTAAGCGGCCTTTCAGCTTAGAGACTCTGGCCTACCCTGGCGCACAGAAATTCAGGCCTACGTGCCCCGACAGTGACGCAAGGACTAGAGTCCCAAATCACAAACATATATTGGTGAAATCGTCTGCTTATAATTCATCTCTAACTTGTAAAGTGCCTGCCATTATGGCAGGGGTAGTCAGAGATCGAGTATATTGCAGGGGGCCCCCAGGAACAGGGAAGAGGCAGGAAGACACGTTTCTGTCAGTGAAAGCCAGGTTGGCGTGCTTGCGTGCGTGGGTGCGTGAGAGAGTGTGTATCACAACAGTGTCCTTAAGAGGAGTGTTTATTTCTCCCATTCACTTCAGTGAGAAAACCACTGGTTTCCAGGACAGTACTCAAAGTGAGAGTAACACTTCCACACACATGTAACTATGACATTTCATTGGTCACCCCAGCATTAGGGGGGCAAATGTTGCTCTCCCACCAGTGTTGTCCTTAAGAGCGACAGTTTTCTATCTGCCACCAAAAAAAAGTGAATTGGCTCCATTCACTTTTTTGGCGGTGGGGCGGGGGATTACAGTTAAGATTGGATTGGGAAAGCCAGACAGCGCCATGATGAGGAAAGTGGCTCAGTCTTCCGCTACTGCTGTGGCAGGGAAAGCCTTGTCCACCCTCTCAGCTACTGTGCCTCTCCTTGCCTCAGCTATGGCGGATGCTCAGGAACTCTGACTGCTTCTGACCAGTACAGGGAGGTGAGAAAACTCAAGCTCAGCCTGCAACAACTTTTCTTATTTCCCTCCCTCAGACATACGGGGCAGCCCTCGGGCAAAGGGCTGCTTACCCCTGCTGTTCAGGAAGGGAAGTTGGTGGAGGCCTTCCAGATCCAGGAATAGGCCTGGGGAACCTGTTGTTGCTCTATCCATCTGTGTAGCCCCTCACCCCATGTCTGCACAGGCCTACTCCTTTTTGGACTATGCTGTACATAATATGTACATAGTGAAGATACAAAGTCCAGCTACCACCTCCCAGTGCAATATATTGCAATGAATACTAATGCTGGATCCCCCGCCCCCCCAGTAATCAAGTCACAACATACTGATGCAATTTTACATACATATAATTTATGAATGTTGTCACTCCCTGTCTTTTCCTTACAAATTCACACACATGCATGTTCTAGCCACAAGCTGATCTCTACTGACAAGAGACAGAAAAAGTGTGTGAGCTGTATCTTTATATGAACACACACACACGTTACACCTAGAATCAAAGCATGTGGCCTTTTATCTCATGTACACCCCTTGTGGTCTTACACATACAGTCATGCCTTGGATTGAGAGCATAATTCATTCCGGAAACGTGCTTATAATCCAAAACACTCTTATATCAAAACGAAATTTATCTGCTTGTAATATTTGAGAACATACACACATTTCCACACCTAAACACACATATACATATACAGTTCATGCACACACAACTCTCTCTCTCTCTCTCTCTCTCTCTCTCTCTCTCTCTCTCTCTCACACACACACACACACACACACACACACACGCACACACACAAGCAGTGAATGTTCATATAAAGAACTGGATTTTCTCTCATGCATACATACAATGCCAACTTCAATGGACCGGTCATGTTGTTCGAATGTCTGACTGCCGTCTCCCAAAACAGTTACTTTATTCCCAACTCAAGGATGGAAAGCGGAATATCGGTGGTCAGTATAAGAGGTTTAAAGATGTTCTTAAGGCTAATCTAAAAAAATGCAATATAAACATTGAGAACTAGGAAGCTCTGGCCCATGAACGATCTAACTGGAGGTTGGCTTTTCACAAAGGTTCTGTGGACTTTGAAGAAGCCCGAGTGCAAGGTGAAAGGGAGAAACGTGCTAAGCGAAAGGCACGTCAAACGAATCCTTTACAGCACCATCTTCCATCTGGTAACCTGTGTCCTCACTGTGGGAAGCTGGGAAGCTTACATCTGAGTTGCTATAGAATTGTTCAACAGATTAGGGGGAATTTGGTTTAATTTGGTTTTATTCCTCTCCTGTGTCTCGTGCCTTGACTCACTCGCTTGAGTCATCAGACTGACTTGAGGTAGGGGATACACTAGACCAGTGTTCTCCAACCTTGGGTCCCCAGATGTTTTTGGCCTACAACTCCTAGCATGCCCCAGCCAGCATAGCCAGTGTAGCGTAGTGGTGAGAGTGTTGGACTGGGACTCGGGAGATCCGGGTTCTAGTCCCCGCTCGGCCATGAAACTCACTGGGTGACTTCGGGCCAGTCACTGACTCTCAGCCTAACCTACCTCACAGGGTTGTTGTGAGGATAAAATGGAGAGGAGGAGGATTATGTAAGCCGCCTTGGGTTCCTTGCAGGAAAAAAGGTGGGGTATAAATATAATAAATAAATAAATAAAATAAAAAGGAATACACCTTGACAACACTCATTATAGCCTCACTTGAGTCACACACAACCTGACAAACACACTACTCCACATCTATAAAAATTGGCACATAATGTATAAGGGCAGGGTCTCACTACCACTTCCCCCCGCCCTGAACAACACACACATATCTTCCTAGACACACTAATTATTTCACAGATGCTCATAATCTGATTGACCTATGCATACCAACGTCCAGTTTTATTGGCAGATAAATCATTCTGTTAAGAAATACACAAAGGCAGTTATGGAATTGGGGTGGGGCGGGGCAAAGAGTCTTGTGGTATATTAAAGTCTTACAGAGTTATGTGATGACACAATGATGTGCCTGTCCATACAATCCATGAGTATACCAAGAGCAACGAATGGGACTTATTCATAAGTAAACTTATAGACCAAAACACACACTCTACTGAATAACATTCATTCACAAAAATAGCAACATCCTACTGTGGTCATGCCCATCTGACACAGATATCTACTCACATAGGTCCAGGCAATGTACAAACACACTCTAACATAAATGCTGGCATTCATGCATGCACTCACACTAAGGCTGAAATCCCAAACACACTTACTAGAGAGTAAGTCCCATTAAAGTCAGTGGTACTTATGAATAAACTAATTTAGGATTGCACTGCACAACAAACTCATTCAACACATTGATAATTATCTTTATGCATGCCTCTGTCCATTGTATTAACACTCATACACGCATGCACGCGCACACACACACTCATTCAGACAGTGACTAACACTTCCAGTGAAACATTTGCCACACATACATCAACTGATTAATGCCCATTCATGTACTATGCCACAAAAACAAAAACGAATATTATCTCACCAGTTTTTACACATATAAGCACTCTGGCTCATTATTATTATGAGAGCCAGTGCGGAGTAGTGGTGAGAGTGTTGGACTGGGACTTGGGAGATCCGGGTTCTAGTCCCCGCTCAGCCATGAAACTCACTGGGTAACTTCGGGCCAGTCACTGACTCTCAGCCTACCTCACAGGGTTGCTGTGAGGATAAAATGGAGAGGGGGAGGAAGATTATGTAAGCTGCCTTGGGTTCCTTTCAGGAAAAAAGGCGGGGTATAAATATAATAAATGAATGAATGAATAAATAAATGAGTAAGTAAAATAAAGGCAACAGCTCCTAGAGACCTTCTAGCGGGATTAGGCACCTACTGGTCTCTTTAGCTTCACAGATGTCAACTGATTTATTCTAGGAAATCATACTGATTGATTTCAGTGACTGAAATCACTGCAGTTACTATAGGTCTACAGTTGGTTGATTTACTAAGATTTTACACAAAAGTAAAACATACAAGATCCTGCTATTATTCCAGTTGACTCACTTGTTATACATTGGCTTACTGCTAATTTTCAACAAGGAGAGTGGTAAGGATAGGTAGCAACCCCTCCCCACAAATTTCAGTACAATAATATTTTATTTACATCACAGTCAGCCAAATTGTTTGAAGTGATATTACTCCTAATTTACTAGTGATTTACTCACCCACCCTTGCAAGTCCATTAAAGTTACTAGCCCACAATCTATTTATTTTTTCATAGCATGCCTTCCCCATATATGCCATTCTTATTTAGTCTTTAGGGTTATAATAACTAACTTTTGTAAAGCTTGCCTGATTGTCTGGGGGTGATTCTTACTATAGATGACCAGATGAGTGGCTATTTACAAGCATAAAGCATGAATTTACTCATTATTTATGTGAGCACAATTGTGGAGATCAGTACATTTGCTCCAACAGAAATTAAAGCCACTGAGAACAGAGATGCTCCTGAATGGCACTGAGTTGAATGCAAACAATTCAGATCATTACCTCTGATTTTACACCTAGTTTACACTGGGGTAAGAGGGAATCGGATTCTATTTCTCTAATAGACTTGATCCTGTTTTACACTAGTCAGTGACAGGCATTTAAACCCAAATGGCCCCAACTGAAATAGTTTTAGTTTACAAGGTCCTTACTACTAATTTACGCCAAAGAATCTGTTGTGGGGGGAGGAGGGGGGGGAATTAGCCCAACATCACGGTTTTCTCAGATTTAGAATACATGCAGTCCTTTACAGTCCAGTCCACCCAACTGAACTAAGAGTTGTCCCCTAACTGCTTACCAAATTCAGGCAAGGCCTGGTATGTTGGAACAAAGGGACCCCCATACTCCCCTGCCAAGAGCCTACTTCATCTTTCTGCATTGCATTAGATGTTAGGCCCTTTGTTGTGCTTTGGTTTGCAGATTTCAGTGGTGAAGAGGAGTATTAAAAATCAGATACTGCGTTGGAGGCTGGGTTGATACAAAAGTGGTCTCAGTCTGACAGAAAGGGTCAAATCCTCTTCTATACGAATGCTTCCTGAATGTCAAATTTTGGGAGGTGGGGGGGGGGAGAGATGGTGCTTGAGCACCAGATCTGCTAAAGATCTTTCTCCACCTCCTCCCATGTCTTCAAATAATTACATATAAGCGGGGAGGGGGGAACCCACCATAGAATGGAGAGGGAGCGGGGGGGGGGGGGTTCAGGAGCAACAGGGCGGAGCAGACAAAAGGAGCTAGCAGGCAGCTGAGAAGGTGGGGTGGATGTAGCTGTTGCAAAATGGAAATAAGACTCCCACACCCAGCTTGGCCATGACTACGGGGTGGTAAAAAGCACCCTCCACCCACCCCACACACAGAGGAAGAAAAGAAACAGGTGGTAGCTCCATGGAGACATGTGAAGAGCAAGTGTAGAATGGAGAAGCAGTACATTGTGGTGGTGGGGGGGGGGGAAGGTTAGAAATAGTGAGATGGATGGATACCAGGAAAGAGGGGTTTGCTATTGTGACAGGCAGCTGTGTGTGTGTGTGTGTGTGTGTGTGTGTGTGTGTGAGTGGTGGGTGGATAGAGAGATACGTGGATGGACAGAGAGATTAAGAGAAGTGCAGACAGGGGAGATGAAAGAGAGATGGGAGTTTATGGGGGATGGCCACAGACAACAGCCCTGCATCACCAGTTTTGAGCATGCGGTTTTGCCTGGTGACTGGGCCTGCTCACCTCTGCTCCTCCGGTCTGGAAAATCAGTGGTAGAGATGATACCCCAACCGGCTGGCTGCCGGGGAGAGAGCTAGGAGCCTCCTCCCAATCCGCCCTATCCTGTCCTGGCTGCTCAAGGCTTACACCCTATCAAGGGAGGCTGGCTAGGGATGCCCCAGAGCTGTTGCCTTGGAGACAGGGCCAGTCCTGTTTCCTTCTCCCAGGAAGGAATGGGGATGGGGAAGCTGTCATCTCGAAGGGATCGCCCCCTCCCCCTCAGTCTCTTCCGGCAGGCCCTGATCCTGCCCCCCCTCCCCTATTGTCCTCTGTAGTCAGCCTGGATAAGGTGGCATCTGGAAGATAGATCCGAGTCTTTACCGCTTTTCATCATGGTGATTAATGCTTAGGAGAGCGACAGAACCAGCCCTTGCTGAGGAGGAATGGTGGTGGAGATGGCGTGCAGAGTCTACCACCGGGTTAAAGGATGCATCCAGCTGAATTGATCCCCGTTTGCCATGTCTGGACCAAGGTTACTTCATCTTTTCCCCCATGAAATTCAAGCTGGTCTAGTCTGACTTTCTAAGCAGCCAGCAGCAAAATCCAGGCTGCTAGGTTTTCCTCCTACCAGAGCACACCTTGGATCAGTCCATTTCCACTCTGAAATCCAAGCAGCAGGAACCCCCCCTCCTCCTTTTTAAGGAAAAATTTTTTATCCGGACTGATCCATTCCTACAGCAAAACCCAGGGTCTCACCAGATCTCCCCCCCGGACCCATTTCATCAGGGCAACCCGAGGCACTGAATCACACAACATCCCAGCTGGGTCTGCCCCCAAATCCCAACGGATCCCAAAGATCTGCTCTGGCTTAGTCCATTTCTTCAGTGGGATTCCTCCAACATGGACCCCAAATCCAACTGCTCCTGTAGCAGTGGAAATCAAGCCATCTTGGTCCCATCCACCGGAAGATTCTTTCAGATGGGGGGCCGGGGGGAGCGAGGGAGGGACGGAACGGGGTGAGAAGCTTAGGTCCCAGAGTCTCCAAGCTCCATAGGGAGAAGGTGTTGGTGGTGCAGGATCAGATCCACTGAGTTGATGCCATAGGAGAGAGGGAGGGATGGTGTGTTGAAGGAAGCGGCGCTGGATGAAATGGCTGTTGAAGCTAGCAGGGAGGACAATGGCCAGCGATACGCGCGCGCGCCTCCGTGTGTGTGTGTGTGTGTGTGTGTGTGTGTGTGCGCGCGCGCGCGCTCTCTCTCTCTCTCATCCCCTCCGTGTGTGTGTGTGTGTGCGTGCGTGTGACTGGGAGTTGGAAGAGGCGGGAGGAAAGCCTCGGCAATTTCCGGAGAGCTTCGGCTTTAGCGGCGAGGGGAGGGCTTTGGCCGGAACGGAGCATCTTTTTTTCACTTGCAACATCAGGACCAGTTGGTGGGAGGGACCAAGCGCACCAAAGGGTAGTGGTGGTGGTGGGACTCTGCAAGATGTTGATGGGTCAGTGGCGAGCCGCAGCTCAGGAAAGTCAGTCTGGTGGGTCATTCCCACAAGGGGTGCGCTCAAGCCAGGATTCCGGGCTTTATTTCCAGCCCCACCTCCTCCAAGGCCCCCGTGGGGGTGGTGATAGGACCAACATCTCTTGGTTCTTACACACACACACATACACACGGTTAAAATTCACATACATCTAATTTAGCCCAATTCTCTAACCCACTCAATGGCTCCTTAATACTGTATTCCCCCTTCTTTCTGATGCCATTTCAAATACTTGGTTGCCAAGTCAACCATAGAGGCAAACACAGAAGGAAAACTTCTGCAATTAAAATCTTTAAATGACTCTCTCCACCTCCACCCCCACCCCCACTAAGATATCCATAAACACACTGGTTGTGTGCAGTTCTCCAGGCACGCAGAATGATTGTTGGATTTGGGCCAGAAAGGACAAGCACTGTGAGGCTTAGCAGTTAAATTTTATTTCAGAAAACTTTCAAGTACTTTCCCATGTGGTGGCAATAAAGGTCCCACCTGTTACACCATGGTCAGCAACTAGAGGACCAGATTGATGAGGGAGGGGTGTGTATGGTGGGCCAACAGCCTATGCTTAACCCCTCCCAAGACCCCTGTCATAGGTGCTGCTCATCCATACCCTTTTCCTTCTAGAATTTTATTTATTTAATAAATTTATATGCCATCCTTCAATATGAAATATTATCAGAGCAGCTAACCATAAAGAATAAGAGAAAAAAGTAAACTACAGCACTGCAATAACATTACAGATTAAACTGGCAGAGATAAAAAATCTCAGAAATTAAAAGCCTATGAAAATAAAAAAAAAGGCCTTCACATGACACCTAAATGACAACTAAGTTGGGGCCAGATGAGCTTCTCTGGGAAGAGAATTCCCTGGTCTAGTGTGCCACAGCTGAGAAGGCAGGGAGCACCCATAGGAAGACATCCAATGAGGATTGCAATGCACAAGCAGGTTGATTGGTGTTCCTTTAGCTACCTGGGCCCCCAAACTTGTATGACTTTAAAGGTAAATACCAGTATGTTTAGGTATTTGTGAGATATACTCCCACTAACTGGTTAAAAGTAGCCTGAGCTTCCAAACATTCTCCAAAGGCAGCCCCACATACAATCAAATGTAATGGGAGATTTGGATTATGTGTCTGGAAGGCATTTGCAGGAATGGGAACAACCAGTCCATGGACAACTGTGGCCAGGCTATCTCTCACCAGGAGATGTCACAGCTGGCACACCAGCCTCAGCTGGTGAAAGGTACTCTGAGCCACTTGGGCTTCCAGTGACAAAGCTGGATCTAGGAACAAGCTCAAACTGAACCTGATCCTTCAGGGCCAGGCTCTTCAACATGGTGCCTGTGGACACTTATCTTGGCGCCCGGCAGGCTCCCTGACCTTCCTAATTTTTATTTTATTTCTTAAGATTATTTTAAATTAACTTTTTAAACTGGGAGGCCGGCATGCTGCAAAGCAAAGTGCTGTCCTCCAACACCATTTTTATTTGGATTCAAAAGAGTGGTTTTGTGTTTTGAAGTTCAGGCCCCACCTCTGCCTTGTATTTAGGTTCTTGGGCAAGTTCCTTTTTTTTAGTCTCAACAGTTTGCCGTCTGGGAAATGTTTTGTGACTGGCCATGCCCACAATGGCAACCACTGTATGAATGGGCAAGCTTCCCATGGCAGTCATTTTGTGAGAGCACTCAGGACACTGTCTCAAAATTCCAAATGTGCCCACCAACCCCAAGAGACTGGGGACCCCTGCTTTAGAGGGAGCACAACTCTATGTAACAGAAAAAGTTGAACTCCATCTCCCTGACTAGATTAACCAGTGCCAGCATCAGCACTCTTTGCCATATACCCTAGCAGACCCCCATCAGGGCCTGCTAGCTATTCTGCTGGGCCCTCTGCTGATTGGGCCAGCCACTGTCACCACCAATCAAGTTCCTAGTTCCTTGTCACCACCAAGTATTGTGCTCTTCCCACCCCTCCCTAGCAGCAGCAGTAGCACTTTTCTGATGGGAGCCAAGCATCTGGGAGCTCAGCTCCTATTTGCATCAGGCAGCCATCATTTTAAAATTTCCAGAATGCAATATCCAGGTGCAGTGTAAAATGTATGGACAGCCCCTAGTTTATATGCTTGTAAAAGATTAGACACATTCATGGAGGATAAGCCTATCAATAGCTACTAGTCATGTTGTCAACAACAGAAGATTGCCCTCGTGTCCTGTTTGTGGGCTTTCCAGGGGCATCTAGTTGACCACAGTGGCAAAGGCATTTGGTCTGATCCAGCAGGGCTCTTGTTAGTGTCTTATCTGGATTAAGTTTCAGTTTATTGGGCCTCATCTAGTCCATTACCAATTCCAGATACAGTTCAACACTTCTATTGCCTCACCTGACTCAAGATGTAAAGGGCTGGCAATTGAGGGGAGAGGCAGGTGGCATCAGCCAGGGAGCAGGATTTGGCCCAAAAGGCTGTAAGTTGCTAATACCCTATTGTAAGGTAATATGTTGTGCTGCAAAGAACCAGCAAACCAGAACAGCTTGCTGTACAATAAAATTCAAGAATCCATCACTGTAAGTATATAAAGGATGGATAAATAATCCTATACAAATGTCTTCTCTTGAAAACTGATGACAGGCAATCCCCCAATTTCCCTTTGTGTCTTGTTTACTCCAAGAAATCTTATTGTTGTAGTCTCTGTCTTGGAAGCCCTAAGCTCCCCAACATAGTCTGAGAAAAGCACTCTAAATATGCTCAAAGGCCCACTTGTCCTTATATTTCACCTATTCCAGGGTTGACTCCTGGCACTCAAAACAAGTTCCAAAGAGTTGAACCCTGTTTAAAATTATTATACCCTGTGAAAGAGGCTCTAGGAATGTGCATTACTTTCTCAGGCAACAGGTTATCAGGGTTTTAGATTTCATTGGAGTTCCTCTCTGCTCCAGTTGATAGAATGGCCTTTTCCTTCCAACCTTGTGGCAAGAACTACAATTTACCACAGTGACCAGGTATTTTCAGGCACAGTCGATTGGACTGATATAGGGCTACCAACTACAGGAGGCAGGTTCTTTTAGAGGAGGGGTGGGCAACTTGTGGACCTCCAGATGTTGGGCTGCAACTTCCATCATCCCTCACCATTGGCAAAGCTGGCTAGGGCTGATGGCAGTTGCAGTCCAACATCCGGAGAGCCACATGTTCCCCATCCCTGCACTGGGCAGATCTACTATAGACCAGGGCTCTCCAACCTTGGGTCCCCAGATATTGCTGGCCTACAGCTTCCAGCATACCCAGCCAGCATGGCTAATGGCAAGGGATTCTGGGAGCTGTAGTCCAGCAACACCTGGGGACCCAAGGTTGGAGAGCCCTGCTATAGACTCTCAAAACTGCCTGAATAGGCAACATGTCCTTTTAAAGTACATTAGTGCAGGTCTACCCTCAGGTGGGGCAGGACATCCTCTCCAACTCACTTTCTGGGGTCACTGGCTGATTCAAGCAAGGGAGGGAGGGCAGCAAGGGAGTCAACAACTACAATTGAGTGTTTCTCCTCTACCTACCTGGTGAAGAGCTTAGTCTATTCCTTTATGTTGGCAGCTGCTACCCACACTGAGACTTGCAGAAAGTCACAGTATGGCTGACAGCTAAGCAGATACTCATACCAACCCAGTTGCACTTTCCCAAAAATTCCCAGGGACACAAGTGCTGTGGTCAGGATGTTTTATTAGTGCTTCCAATGCAGGCACAGCTCAATGATGTGTGTACACACACACACACACACACACACACACACACACGTCTCTGAAACCACATGTTCCATCCTATCCCTTGTCCCACAGCTGGTGACAAAGGGCAGTAGGCACACAACAGAAAGAGAGACTTCCAACCACCCTCCACTGCTGTTTATCATACATAGATCTGCTTCCACAGCTAAGGTTCCCAGTTGAGGAACATTCTCTAAGGAAGTAAGGCTTCTGGGATGGAAATCCAATTCCACACTACAGGGTCATCCCAAAGATGAAGGGAGAATGCTGGGGGTTTTATCGCTATGTGTGGCTATGCTAAACTGTATCAAGATAATATACCATTGCCAGTTCTCATGAATCTTCTCCTGCAAGCTCAGGTTCAAGGACCCAACCAAGCATGAGGGCTCATTCATAAGTTCACAATCATGCCTAATTCAGTCCACAGTGCCTTTTTCTCCCACTGGTCTGCATGGATTGAATCGGGTCATAGCAAACCAGTCTTGTGGACAAAACACTGCCAGATTGCATGCAGCAAGCGAAACTCTCCGCAATGCATTTTCCATACGGATCAGGCAATTTGCAATCATAGACTGGTATGTATGAACACTTCCCGTGCCAGGGGGAGAAGTCAGCACAAATGCACAAATCAGCCACAAAAGTAACCATGTCAATCACCCCCACTCCCTAATCCTAATAGATCATACTATTGGTGACCATTTCTGAACCACCTAGAAGTCAAATGAATACAATCTAACTTGTAACATTTCTAGAGGGTAGCCATGTTAGTCTATTGCAGCAAAAACAACAAAGTGTCTTGTATTAAAGACTAACAAATTTATTCTGGCATAAAATGGGTTATAGTCCACAGAAGCGTCTGCCAGAATAATTTTGTAGTCTTTAAGGTGCCACAAGACTCTTTGTTGATTTAATCTAACTTGTGCATGTTTTTAGAGCCAGACTTACATTGCAAAGGGTTTTGAAAACCCCAGAGCTAGAAAGAGACCTAATAAGTACTCAGTATTTACATACTGTTTTGGAGGAGTGTTCAAAGCATTTCCCTTACATTATCTTAGTAATCCTAACAACTCTGCAATGTAGGACAATACTTCTCCCAAATGAGAGATTGTGGCTTGCCAGGGCCACCAAGGAAGTTCATGGCTAAAGTGAGATTTGGAGACTTCTCAGTACACTTTGCCACTATGTCACTTCTAGCTCTCAATACTTAGGCCCTTAGCTACCTGAAGTTAGTCACACAGAAGTCCCATTGAAATCAATGGGTCACGTTAGTTGTGAGTATCTTAAACCCCATCAATTTCAATGAAACTGAGGTGCAGCAAATTTTAGGTAGATTGGGGCCACAGTATTTATATACTACTTTTTCTGCTAGCTCAAAGTTCTTCACATATAGAATTTCAATAATCCTTCTAACAACTCTGTACAATAGGCCAGTATTACTGTTCTCATATTGCAGATGGTAGAGTGGGCGGGTTGAGAGATGGCTTGCCTAAGGCCCACCCACCTAGTAAATTTGTAGCCAAGGTGAAATTTGAACCAGGGACTTCCCAGAGTCGCACTCTCATCCACCATGCTATAGGAGCTCTCACTCCGGCATACCATCTAGGTGAAAATAGTTAAAAAGACACTGGCACATCACTTGGGTAAACTTGGGGCAAGTCACAGTCTCTCATGCTAACTTACCTTTCACAGGGATGAAAAGGGATATGTATGCTGCCCTGAGCACACATGGAAGGAATCAGTAATTTGAAACCTGGTTCCTCTGTATTTGTTGTTTCTAGTCTGTACATTTCAGGTTCCACAAGCGGTCAATGCCATTTGTAGCTTGTTCACACATTACAGACAAGGGTGCCTATAAAAACAGGCTAACCTTGTACACACATTAAATACATGCTCTCCTGTATGTACCCAGACTCGACATTCATGGTAAAGTTTATTATCCAAAACTCCATAGAATCCCTGCTGAATTATTTCAGATTATTGCTGTTTAGAGCAGAGAAACCACTGACTTGTGTAAAATGAGAACATTGTTGGTGAGAAGATAGATAGCACATGGGATTCAGCAGAACCAAAGCAGGACCAACATTCTGTACATGAATGCAAGTACAGGGGGAGCAATTCTGCAGATCAGTTTTTGTTAACACATTCAAACCTAGTTCTTAGTGAGACAATAACTTGTGTCTATGCTCACTGCATCAGACTGAAGGTGGGAGCTCATATAACTAAACACTTCTCCATAAAAACATAATAATCCCGGCACATAGAAACTGACATCTAGGGCAGGGTTCTACTCTAACCTCCCCAACATGCTAGTTTCCTCTGTGCAGGGGGATTTAAAAAAAAAAAATGGTATGGAGGAACATTCAATCATGTGAGTTCTGAACCTCCCTACAATTTGAAATGTTACAGCCCAGACACTGTTCTGGGTGAGAAATGAGCCTGAAAGATGCCACAAACCAGGCAATACAGCATCCCTCACACTGGGGGGCGGCGGTTGAATCTCTATCAGCCTGAGGGCCAAATTTCATTTCAGATAAGCTCTTGGGGGCTGCATTACAGTGGTGGGCGGGGCCAAAGGCAAAAGGGGTGAGGCCAAAATACCAGCCTATTTTAGCTTCAAGCTCTTACTGCCAGTAACTAAGCTTTAGGAGAGGCATGTCAACCTTTTAGAATGGGTGAAAAGCCCATTTGCACAAAACCCGGGAAACCACCCAATGATCGGTGGTCGGAGGAAAGGGCTGGGGACAGGGCAAGGGGGTGTGGCCATCTGGGGACCCCACGAGGGCTGGATTTGGCCCCTGGGCCTGAGGTTCTGCACCCCTGCATTACACTGTAAGATGGAAACTAAATTTGGATTTCACATAGATATTTTGGGTTTTATCCAAGATATTTTGGTGCCTGAAACATCCCAAGGCACCTCATGTTAATTAACATGGAACACATTTAGCAGAGAGGGACATTCTCCTGCACAAGCTGCACACTGAAGTGAGAAGAATCTGTGCAAGAACGCAGGAGTGCTCTTGCGAAGCTCCTATTCATTTCAATGCAGCTTCTGCAAGAGAATTCCCTGGTGGGTGGTACCCCGTTGCTCAGATCTATCTGCCTCCCACTGTAGCCTTTAATGTTGTCCCCAAAATCTGCCACCTAAGGCAGCCACTTCACTTTGCCTCATGGCAAGGCTGCTGGTGACTTTTCTCAATATTTCTGCAGATGTGTGGAGTGTAACCAATACATGCTTTGTAGCCAGGTGGATGTACCAAAAGTCTTCCAAGACTGTTGTGAGGTGGAACAGGTGTCTTCAGACATATTTGGACAAGCAGTAGGTCTCTGATGGGGGATCAGACAGGTTGACTAAGGCAGAAGAAGAAACAGTGATGGAAGGACAAAGACCATAACCATGGGACAAACCAACAAAGGTATGAGCACGTGCACGCATGCACGCGCGCACACACACACACACACACACACACACACACACACACACACACACACGGCTGTGACTGCTAGTTACATTCTGATCTCAGTTTCCGTGTGGTGAATACAGATTTTTCCACTGAGGACTGTGAAATCAAGACTGGAATCCGATCTCCATTCACGAAGCACAAGCAACATTCCACCTAAGAGCATTTGCCATTGGATGGGGAAAGCAGGGCCAAGTCTGGATCAGCAGAGGGAAGTGGCCTCAGAACCCGCACAAACACCTCCCTCTTCCTCCGCAAGGTCTCACAAACTATATCACAGCAGCTGTTGACAGTACAACATTCAAGAGGAAGTAATGAAACATGTTTTGCAGCATGGGGGTAGTTTCTCTTTTCATGGCTTGTTCAATGCCAGTTCATCCTATTGCACATGAAGGCAAGATGTTTCCAATCTACTGTTTTTGCTGCAGACAACATACACGGATATAGAATAAATTATTTTCATCTTCTGCAACCCCACCAGTCTGGGTTTGTACTGCTAGTGGTTAATAAATAAAATCTCTCTATCTTGGGGTGAGTTCTATGGTAGAAAAGGTCAGGCCTTCCCACCAGGTACAAAAATAAATACGGGGCAATCTGTTTTGGGGAGCTTTCCTATAGTCTTCTATGTTGGACCCTGCTGGTGGCAGAGGAGCGTAGGTGGATCCATAAGCAGAAAAGGGGTCCTTAGAGCAGAGACGGAATCAGCAGTCTGAAGGCTCTCACTAAGAAGCCGGGGTGTGGCTCAGGATTGTGGCATGAAATGAACTTAGCTGCACCACCTTTGAGATCATCTGGAATGGTAGTGGCTGAATTTTGCAGAAGCTTGATGGACAGAAGACTGAAAACGTCACCATCCTCTTTGGAATGGATAGCATCTTTCTGTTTGCCTGTTTCATTAAAATAACATGAAATTATGGGAACCAAGAGCACTATCGAGCAGGACATTCACCTGTAAAACCCCCACTGAAATTAATAGGAGCTGTACAGAAGTATTACTATGTACATGCACAGCTCTACTTAATTTTACTGGGGCTTGCACAGGAGAAAGTCCTGCTGGATTGTGCCCTATTAAAAAAAATTGCCTCCCAAGAAGTAAAACGTTCTAGGCTTTTTGGTAGAGGTGGGGGTCGTACATTGTTATTTCCACATGAAAGCACTAATAAAATTGGTAGCTCACATATTGCCTACCCCATGGACCAGGTCTGTCAAAGTCTGAGCCTGGATACTTTCTGGAAGAGCTGTAAACACTTCCTCTATGGTACAGGATTAAGCAGGAGTGGGGCAACTTTAATTCAACTGGGTATTTTGTTTTTATTGTGTGTGTTTCATTTTATTTTAAATGGTTGTTATCTGCCCCTAGCCACTGAGAAGAGCAGGACAGAAACAGAGCTAACAAACTAGTTTGTTCCTGCTCTATTCACCAGCCTTCTCTCTCTCTCTCTCTCTCTCTCTCTCTCACACACACACACACACACACACACACACCAGGATGGGGCTTCATGAGACCATTAACCAACGGCTCCTCAAAAATCCAGCCTGCCCAGGAATCTAGTTGCTAAATTCTGCACTGTATTTTGTTCAGAATGGACCCATGCTGATTTCACAAACATCTTTTGACCTTAAAAAGTCCTCTTTTTAAAATTCTCACATGGGTAATTTTAAATTACATCTTTTTAAAGTGAATGTTTGATTTATTGGTTAGTATTTTCAAATAACCTGACATCCCTTTAAAAATGTTTTTGCTTTTGCTTTTTCACAAAACAACAGGTCAAACCCTGCTCATAGTGCATATTTTAAGTACACAGGTCTACCTGTATACTTTCTCCCTTTAAAATAAAATAAAAATAATAATAATAGAATGTGATAATTTTAGGAACTTTTTACCTCAGTCCTAAACCAGAAGCAAGTTAATGTGATTTACTTGCATGTAAGTATGCTTATGAGTTTTTAAAAGCCAAACACTAGAATGGAGAAGGCTGAAAATTTCAGATTAAAGTCTGCCAAATTCCAATAAGGGAATTTGTTTTTTAAGGAGAAAACTGTAATTCTTTCCCCATCACAGATGCCTCCTACAAACTTATACCTGACAACAATGAAAAACACATCACACAGTGGTAGCTCCATGATTTGGGGGACCCTTGGGCAAGGCATTTGTAGTTGGTCGTCTTAACTTGCAAGTGGGAGAGACAGGCAACCCAAGGATTTTCTCACACTGCCTTCTGACCTTCTTGGGTGCTCCAAGCTCCATGTAAGGTGAGAATGGGAGTGCAATTGGGACAGTGGGACCTTTATCACTCATGGAGGGCTGGCAAATACTGAATCTTGCCACCCTTAGAGCCAATCCTAGTAATTTTCTCATGGATGGCCATAAATAATGCAATTTCCCCCCAATCGTCCACCTCTTATACCAGATGATGTCACAAAAAATAAAAAGTGCACTGAACTTTGGAAAATCTTGAGCAGCCGTAACATAGACATGCCACAATCTCTCAAGAGGGCTTGACTTCTCTCTCTCTCTCTCTCTCTCTCATATACAAACCATGGTTGTTCAGCAGAAACAGGGATGGAGCCAAGCTACAGAAGGTCCTCCTTTGGGCACTTCAACACCTTTGAGAGGGGATGCCAAACTATGAGAACCAATCCAGGAGGAGGTAAAGCGTAACGGCCACCAGGGGCATGCAGCTGCTGAAGACCACAGGCAGGAAGACGAAGAGGCTAAGGAACCGCAGGGAGCGGGTCAAGATCTTTTCAAGTTCACCGTGAGAACTGGGACTGGTTTCGGTAGGCTTGTGGACATGAAGCCCCTCACCCAGCCAGAGGCTGCCTTGCCCTATCAAGAAGCCCTGGCTCTTGCTCTGTCCATGGGCACCAAGAGGGCTGGATGGCAGATCCGTGGGCCACTTTGGTAGGGGCACTAGAGTCCGGGCTGGGACTACCAGAGGCATCACCAGGGACTCCTGAGTGGCAGGCCATAAGGTGTTGGGTGACACTACTCTCAAGCTAACAAGGGAGTCAGAGTCCTTAGCTGAGCTCTGTTGGACACTCTCCTCTTCCAGGTGATTTCGAAAGCAGCCTTCTAGTAAGACCGGTGGGCTATCACGGCCTGGTCCCGCCAACTCAGGTGGTGCCAGGGTTGCATACCCTGGTGTGAATCCATCCTCCTCACTGTCTTTGGAGTCATCACCCCGCTGCTTGGCATAGTGCAGTGTGATCTCCTCTGCTAAGGAGCTGTTCAGTGCTCTCTCGGGGCCTGTCCAGTTGACTATCAGATCACGGTCAGTCAAGACACTCTGCCGCAAGGCAATGAGAGAGGGTGCAGGACTGCTGGGATTTTCTGAGCCCTCCTCAGCCCACTCCCCTCTTCCTCCAAGCTCCTCTGCTCGAAGGCGGCTCAAGTGGGACAGGTAAAGCTGCTCCAGCTCCCGGTCTATGGCATCTTCCTCCAAGCGGTAGGGCAGCTCTTGGTACCTTCTCAACTGCTCCTCCCTGCACTCCTCCATGAAAGAGCCTTCTGTGGTGAGGTCACACTTGCCGAACTCAGGCAAATCCCTCTGGCCCAAAGGATGGTTTTCGGTTCCCAGCACCAAGCCCCATGGCACTTTCAGCTCCTCGTAGCATGCAGGGTTGACCTTGAAAGCAAGTGCCTGTGGGGAGTCAGTGAAATCCACAGGATGGTCTTTAGAAGGCTCCTTCTTTTCTGGGGAGTTGGCGGTGACCATGAGCTCTGGAATCTAGGCAGAATGGGGAGAAAGAAGAAAAGATATACAAAGAAAATGGCAGGATGTGATTTTTATCTTCAAAGTGACAAACACTCACAACTACCTGTGGAGCTATAGGAGCAGCATAGCTAAGGGTCATGCCTTGCTAGCATCGAGTTTCATCATTAAGATTGTAATGGTCCTGTCTTTGTTGCTAAGCAATTATGGCATTACTTAGATTAATAATAAAAACAACACACATACACACAACTGTATGCCTACAGAGGGGAAAAACAGCCAGCTAGTTTACCCTCCACTTCATCTTCAGACCAGTTGTTCCAGCAAGTATTGATCCAATCTCTTTTTCAAAATGTTCCAGTGGTGTGGATTCCACAAGCACACTCATTTGTCAAAAAATGCTGTACACATAAGGTTAGAAAAACATCTTTTGTGTTATTTAATCTAATGACACAGTTAAAAAGGTGGTAAAGACAAATGTCTTGCAGGAGCCACAGGACTCAAACCAGGAGCCCTGTGGGTCAGGCTCCAGCTCCCTACTACCTGTGCCACTAGGGACACTGGCTTAGAGAAAGAACACTCACACCACATGCCAGCGGTGAATCTCATGGTACGGCCCATTATGCAACACTCCCTGTGGGCGGCTCATTACTGCAGGAAGCCCCCAGTTTATCCCTCTGCAACTTGCCTGGCCTACTCATTGCTCCCTTTGCTCCAGGTACTTGCTGGTTTGCACATAAAGACAATTCCTGGGTTGTTAACCCAGGAATTGTTGGGGCCGAATGGCAGTGAGTGCACGTGCTGCCTCTCATACGTTCGTCGCTTCTGCATTCAATTTAGAACCCGGGAACAGCATTCCTGGATTGTTATCATGATATCTGAATCCGGAACACCGGGTTGTTTAGGGGCTAAATAACCCAGAATTCACCCAACAATTGCCCATAGTTTGCTGTTGGGTTAACTCTGGGTTTGGACATCATGGAACAACCCCTGCTCAGCCCTATCAGGGATTGAATATTCAAAATGGCTGCAGAATGCGCCCATCACGCACTGCGGCAAATCGTGGGTTAATTAACCCACGATTTGCCACTGTTATGTGCAAAGCTGGTCAGAGAGAGAGAGAGAGAGAGAGAGAGAGAGTTGTACAATAGCTCGCTCAGGGATGCTTCTGACTTTCCTTTAGGCAGGGATAGGCAATTGTCAGCCTAGGTGCTCAATCCAGCCCTCAGGCGCTTCCTAAGTGTTGCCCGGCCAAGAACATTATTCATTCCAGCTGCTTCCTCCGCCTCTACACACACACACACACACACACACACTTGTGCTATTCATGCCTGGGGGAAAGCCCTGGCATGAATAGCAAAAGGGACACTGGCAGAATTTTATTTATTTATTCAAAAGTATTTTTATCCCACCTTTCTACATAAAATAGCCAAGGCAGCTAACAAAATCAAAACAGTCAGTCCAACACCTAGATCATTAAAAAATAACAATAATTGCCAGATCTGATGCGGTTTGATTGACATTTTCTCTTTCCTACTGAGCACAGCATTTTGGGTGGCAAGCTATGCCTAGCAAACAGGGCACTGTACCAGTGGCATAGAGCAACTTATCCTGTATGTGTTATGGGTCAGCTACTCAAATGGCAGCCTTCAAATGGGAACAGGAAACGAGAGCTGTGCTGTGCGTGAGAGCCAAAGTATACCTTATATGCAAACACACATGCCTGTAGCCTGCCTGATGGCCCTTCTTTAGCTTCAAAAGCTGCTTTGGGAGGGAGCATTTGAGAACTGAGAACCCGGGAAGGAAGGAGGTGCTTAACTCTTTCCTCAGCCATATTTCCCTGTCCCAAATCTTTCCACCAGTGGCTTTCCCCACCATAGGCTTCAAATGTGTGTTTGCCCTAGGACTAAAGGTACATATATTTGCATGTAATACGTTATTTTGTCCCAACTCTATCCTTCAACCTTTTCTCAACAAATACACCAGACTCAAAATGAGTTGATGACCTAGAGTCTGTGATATGTATGACTTAGCAAGGTTTCAGAGATAACTAAGACTGCTAGATGCTAATATAACAGAAAGAAGAATGAGTGATGGTTAGGATGCCAATTCTACTTTTGCACCCTCCTCCAAATCCAAGCAATGTCATATTGGTCAGAATGTCAGAATGGTCTTCGTAGGCCATTCTCCCACCAGTCACTCTGGTACCCAAAAGCAACCCCCTTTCCCCCTCTCTTCTCTCCCTCTCCCCCCACCTTCTCCTCCTTAGGCCTTTCAGCATCCTGCTAAGCCATATTAAGGTGGTTGGTTGGGGGACAGCAGTTATAAATACTGAGCACCTTTTCATTGCTGAGACTATGTGTGAATCTATGATTGCCAACTTCGTTCACACATGGTGCAGCAGTACAAAGGTGAAAAATAAATTGGAAAAGTGTTTTAAGGGTTCTACCCTTAAAGGCAACCTAAAATCATTTTAAATAAATAAAATTTAAATACAGTAATACCTTGGATTGCAAGTAACTTGGTTTGAGAGCATTTTGCAAGACAAGCAAATTTTTAAATATTTATTTAATATTTTTCACTTGATATACAAGTGACGTCTTGCAATACAAGTACTGTAGTACGGCTTAAATTAAAAATCTCTATACAAATTTTTTGGGGGGAATTTCAGTTTTGATATAAGAGTGTTTTGGATTACAAGCACATTTCCGGAACGAATTATGCTCTCAATCCAAGGCATGACTGTAAATAAAAATAGTTCCGTTGCGTTATCTTAAAGGTACTACGAGAAGGAAACATCACATATTAGTTGGTAAGTTGTTACTGACAGTAAGAGCATTACTGGCAAAATATTGCAAGAACAACTTATTCCTAGTTTAGACAAATGGCTGAGAAAAATGAGGCAGATGGTCTTAATAAAAAAAGCTAATGGAAAAAGCTAGGTATTTATAAGATGGGAAAATACACTCAACATATAACTGTTGTGCAGTAAACGGTGCAATCCTGTACATATTTACTCAAAAGTGTCCCAATAAATTGAATGAGATATACTTTCAGCAAGTAGGCTCCACTGAACTTAAAAGGACTTACTTCCGATTAAGCATGGATATGATTGCATTGTTAATTTCCTGTTATTAACTAGGAAGGTTAAACCCGGAAAAAATGTACAGGAATTTAATTTTTAAATATTATTTAATTTAACAATTTAAATATTATTTTGGCTATATTCTTCAATCAAAAACATTGATTGAAAAACATTTAGTATCGAGAGATGGATGAATTATTCTTCATATAAAATTCTTCTTATATTTCTTTTTTAAACCTTAATAAAATGTAAATTTTAAAAATACTGGGTGTCTCCCAAAGGATAACCACCTCCCCAACTTGCAGTACAGAAATGAACAACAAAAAATTCACTCCTGGTTTAGGGACTTTATTTTGGTTCTTTTTGCTTTGTCTCTCCACTATATTGCCTAATAAGCAGCTATAAGGCCCACTTGGGGAGCTATTTATATTGTCTGCAGACTGATTAACACCTTACCAGACTAACACCGCAATCTTATTCAGAATGTATTAGAGCTAACTGAAGAGCACTAAAGTACACTGAAGTGCACTGTGTGCTTATTTCTTTAACTGGCATCAATTTGAGTTATCCAGCTTTGCTGTAAAGGAATAGTTGTTCCTTTCAATACAGAACAATAATATCCCAAAATTGTAAATAAATGTGGAGGCCAGCTAAGCCAGATGGTTAATTAACTACTGCCCATCACTCAATTTGTCACAGAGGTGACAAACTAGGTGCTCGGGAAAGTGCAAATGTGCACTCCCCTCCCCATTTTTCTAGGGAAAAAGGAGTTTTGACAGCTTTGACAGCTAGCTGTCAAAACTCTGGGTCCCTTTAAAAAGGGGGTTTAGACAGGGAAACGGGTGGTTTTGGACTGGGACAGACATAGACATACGTCCCAGTCCAAACCCCCCTTTTAAAGGGACAGGGATAGGGCAAACTTTAAATAAATCTGAGTAAATACCATCTACAACAAAGAGGGCACTCTCCCTAGGAAGTGAATGCTAACCTTGAAGCCTCAGTGTAGTATTTATTTATTTATTATATTTTTAAATCTCCCATCTGGCCAGTCACCCAGCCGCCCTAGGGGGTTGGCACTCCAGAGTGATTTGTTGCTCCTTACCTGTGTCATATGACGTGGGGGCTGCAGTGCAGGAGGGTTTGGAGATTCGCTAGCCAGGTCTCTTTCAGTGTTCCATTCTGTGGAAAGAGAAAAAGGGGGTTCAGAATTTGCCTTCTTTGTCCAACGCAATATTTGGCAGCATTTCAGTGTGGATGGATGCATGTATGTAACTCAGAACTCAGAACTGCTGGGTGCAAAGAAAACTGTATTCTGCACTCCTGTGGACACAGTGTTTGGTCCTGGGCACAGATTCCAATTTCCTAACAATATCAGCTTATATATATATATATATATATATATATATATATATATATACACACACACACATTTCTGGCCCTTATGGTTACAAAGAGATACTTGCAAGGTATGAATAATGTCTGGAGAAATCTAAGGAGCTGGAATGAGGCTAAGCAGAACTCCCGCGGTGAGGGGGTGGGACAAGTGTTCCACACAGCTCTCTGACTTTCCCCATAGCTTGCGAAACAATATGCAACACAAGCAAATATATATGTAAAATGGTACAACTTAGTCAGATGCAAGACTTGGCTTTTCTTCATAAGCCACCAAGCACTGCTGCCCTACAATCTCCATTCAGTTTAACTGAGCTTGCACAATATAATGAACTCAATGAATGTGTTGAGCAATAATCTGACTGGGGATCAGGGGAAATACTTCAAAGCTGTGTGCACGTTTTTCCCCATACAGGAAAATGTGGTGGCCCACAAGCCAGAATAAGGTCCCTCAGTAAAACAGGGTTGAACCATAGCTTTAGGTTTATTGAAGAACTTGAACACATCCTGTGGAATCTTTAACTCCACTTTGAACAACAACCCATCCTCATGCCATGTAACAAACTGCTTTTGAAATGTCCCTCAGTTTCTAAACATTCACCATGTAGAATGGGGATGGTGGTACGGGAAGGAGGGGGTTCAAGAAAAAGAGGCCCACATCGCCTTGGGTGCACAGAACTAGTCCCACAGCTCTGGTCACTGTTTCCCTTTCTGCACACAGGCTGCTTCCATTGGCTTTATTGGGATGTGAGCTGCCTGCCTGCCGGATTGCAGCATTTGAACTTTGACACCATGATACCATTTTTGGTAAGTGTAGATCAAAGTGCTCTAAAAATGAACAACAACAGAAGAAGAAATAGGGAGCTCAGCTTAGTGTTAACAAATAAGAAAAACATTACCCATGCACACTGAAACTAAAATAATTGAAGGGCACTGAAATAGTGTAAAATGAAAGGAAGCATTTTTATGCAACAAATAATTAGCCTGCTGAATTTATCACTCTGGGATATTATCATGTCCACCAGCATTAAAAATGATTACATAATTACACAGAGGGCAGGATCGCTGATGGCTACAAGTAATGCTGGCCAAAAGCATAACTTCTATCCTGCCCTGCTGTGGGAATGTCCTTGTGGCATCTGGTTGGCTACTGCCTACAGACAGAATACTGAGCTAGATGGATCCACTGATCTGACCTAGGTTTCTTCTGTTCTTAAGGTCAAGCAAGACATCAAATGCAAATAGTAACAAGTGGCCTTCCCCTCCCCAGGAGCTTCCTGATGCTGCAATATGAAGTCGAAAAGCAGCAAGGGAGAAGATGTAGTGCTTCTTCACCCTTTCTTCTCCTGATGTCTCCCCGCTCCAAATCACATCCCCTTTACTGTCTTATGGGGAGGGGCCATAGCTTAGTGTCAGACCACATGTCTTCAGTGTAGAAGATTCCAGGCTCAATGCCTGGCATCTCCAGTTTAAAATATCTCAAGTACCAGAACAGGGAGTGATCTGCTCAGAGTAGACATAAGAAGAGCTCTGCTGGATCAGACTAGCATCCTGTTTCTCACAGTGGCCAGCTAGATGCCTATGCTGGCCATCATGTGCCTCAGTACAAGGCACCTTCCTATGTTCAGCGGAGTCGCTCAACCCATCCCCACTGACCCCAGCTTTAGCATGCTAGGCCAGAAAGATGAAGGGGGGAACCTACCTTCAGTACAGACTGGCTGAGCTATGTCCTCTGCTCGCAGCTCATTCTCACTTGACCTGCAACAGAGAAGCGAGTGCTGATAGTTAGAGGTTACTTCAAATGACTGGTTCAAAATTGCTGGTGCAATGTGAGTTCAGTACAACTTTAAAGCTTTCTTGTGAGTGTACTTCATCAATGCATTTGAATGAAAAGTATGCTGGATTGCATTTGCCGATCCCAATCCTCAGCAAAGAGCACCCTGGGAACCCACCCTGAGATTGTTAGTCATGCATCAACTCTAGACAACCCAGGACATGGAGACATATGCACCTAAATTCAAAATCTAAATGACATTAAACCACTCTTTTCAGAGATGGTAATTAATACAGTATTACCTTGGATTGCAAGTAACTTGGTCTGAGAGCATTTTGCAAGACAAGCAAATTTTTAAAATAAATTTTGACTTGATAAACGAGCAAGGTCTTGCAAGACAACTGTAGGGATGTAACCGCTTGCCTCGAGCGGGCCGAAATCGGCCCCACTCACGCCCGCCAGAGACTCGCTTTGATATAAGAGTGTTTTGGATTACAAGCACTGGTTCCGGAACAAATTATGCTTGCAATCCAAGGTATTACTGTACCTTTCTTTGGGACACTTCAAACTCCAGGAGCACACTACAGCACCAAACCAAAAGCATGCAAATCAACGGCCTGGATGAGGCCTTATTCAATGGCCAGTAGAAAGGGGAACCTTTCCCCAGCACACTCTGCTTTTTATTTTCCCTGTATTTTAAAGTGTTTTAAGTCTCAGACCAACTGCAACTGAAACTCTGAAAACCCAACTGCTGAAGCTAAGAGGTTCTTAGAAAAGTGAAAGCAAAGCCTTGAAGCTAACTGACAAATTTGCATGCCCTCTCCCAGATGTAGTTAGGTCACACAGCCCTCTCTAGTTTCACACTGGGGTATCAGTAAAACCCAGGAACAGACAAAGGCTTCACGTGATCCAAGCAAACATTGTGATGAAAAGTTGTCTCTTTAGTAGTCGGTTAAGACCTTCAGGTTTTGTCTACCTGAGAGATGTGGAAAGGTAGGCTTTAAGGTCTGGTCTCCTCTCACAGCTGTGTAACTGTAGTGGTTGCTCCTGATTTGAACCAAAAGAGTATGAATCTTCTATGAGTCTAAAGAAGCAGGATACCAACAACCCAGTTCCAAGAGTGCCTCCATAGGCAAAAGTGTGAAGGACTGCCAACCGGTCCTTTTCTCAAGACCAGAGATCAAAGGTGCAAAACTGCCAGCCTTAGCTCTGCTGCCTTGACTTGATTCTCTCAGGGCCTTGCCCTGGGTCTATACACTGGATTTAGCACTAAACCACAGAGGAACCACACACACCGTGTGGGGTAAAACCAGGAAAGTTTATTCAAGGTAAACAGATTACAATAAAAGGTGGGGAATGAGGGAAGAGGGAGAAAGGTGGGGAGACACTTTGGTACATACAGTAGAGCTATAAAATAACAAAAGCTAGTTCCTTTACTATATAAATACCCAGGCCCTTACTCCTTTACCTGGGGGTTGGTCTTCTCAGAGTTTGCCTTAGCAAAACCCTACTCCCGCGAAAGCGTGCAGACAACAACAACACCCAAACGCCACAGCAGCAGTATAGGAAGATGATTGGAGGATGTTATGGGATACCTTTGGACATGGATACCCTAAAGCAGTGCTAGGTGTCTATCGTTCTTCTTAAGAACACTGGCAAACTGGATTTAGCACCGGCAGACCTATGTGCAGAATAATGCATTAAATGTATGTATTTGATGTACAGGGATGGCATCAAATGTGTATTTAATGCCATCCCTGAACAGCAAAAGCCTGCATATCCCAAACCCATTTTGTCAACCTCCTCTTCAAAGGGGAGCCCATTCCCACTTTGCAGAGACCTCCACTACACTTTGCAGCAGGCTCAGCCTGCTGCACCAGGAACTATTCTGGTCTCTGGCCTTCCAGTTCCGTCTTGCCTGCAGAACCAATACAGTGATCGTGGTGTTGTTGTTTTCTGACCAAGTGTAAAGACACTGACTGGGTTCACACAACAGAACAACCAACCAACTATAACAGTCAACGGTTGGTTGTCCTGTCCTGCAAACCCAGTGCGGGTTGCCCACTGTGGGAGGCTTTTTCAGACTACTCACGATGAGAACCCATGGACTGTTCTAGGGTTTGTTTTCCCCATAGTGGATTGTCATGTCGTCCGAACCCGGACAACTGATCCCACTGTGGGTAAAAACCCACAGCCAATGACTCACTTGGCAAGAAACCTCTTGCCGTTCTTCCTGAGCAAGCCGTGGCCACTGTTGGTGCCAGCCGCCCCACAAGTGCCCAAGCCATGAGGGATCTTCTAATGAGAAGCAGGTGTTTTGGGAGATTTCCCCCCCTCTCAGCAAGATCCTCAACTTTTCGAGTACCCCCCCCCATTTAGTGCCCATGGAAGAGTCAACTTTGCACTTTCCCCCGACCTTCTAGGGGCTGCAGAAAGGCTGAAAGTGCATCCCCACCTTTTTTTGAAGGGAAACCGAGTTGACAGTTCACTGACAGGTGGCCTTTAAAATGGGGTGGTGGTGTTGAGGGGCATCTTGGGGATTTGGACTGGGACAAACTCAGAGGAATGTCCCAGTACAAATCCACCGAATTTTTGAAATGCTCCCATTAGTTCTTCTGCAAACGGAGTCTATTTGTGCTAAAGGGAGTGAAAATAAAAAGTAAATTTTTGTGTGCCCATTTTGGGCACACAAAATTAAAAATAATAATAATAATACTGGGCAGCCCATGGCAGACCCTTCAGGGTGCCACTGTGGCACTTTTAAGGGAAAGCTGGTGGCTGCCCGAATGGGGATCGGGGAAGCTGGCTGTTGAGCTGGCTTTCCTGATCTCCGGGGGGGGGGGGGGCGGGGGGGGGAACTAAAGGGACAAAACAGCCAAGGCAAGCTGAAAAGAGCTCAGCTTCGTGGCGGGATCCTCTGGGATACCACCTGGAGGATTGAGGGGGAAGGAGGGGGAGGGAGGGAGAGAAGCACCCACAATAAGCCCAATCATCTGTTGGGCTCATTGTGAGTGTTTCATGGAACAACCAACCCATTGTGGCAAATCACCACGATGGGGTGACATGCGAACCCACCCATTGCCTTCTCACTTGAGCATATTATATCCTGTTAGTTACAGGGAATGTTAGGTGGGCAATAACCTGCAACAAGAAGCTGTTACAACCACTCTTTTTCACAAAATGCCTCAAATTTATTTGGAAGGCACAGTACTACTACGGAATTAATTCTTCATCTGAGGGTGGGGAGTGGGTGGAATTAAAAACATGCTCCTGAACTGACTGATCTGCTTCAAGAAAAGTTTCTATTTCTTTCTTGTCCTAAGGTCTGATTGAGAGTTGAGGGGCCAAGACTGATGTTACTATTCTACTGGGCACCTCTGCAATACTTGCTACACCTACACACGGATTATTACAAAGGCACCAAAATAACTCTCCTGTGCTTACTTTGCCCTATTTTTATACTGCTTTCCCTGCAAGTTCGACATGATATGAACATGCTCTTTGCTTTCCTACAGTGCAGCCAGGAGTTGTTTACCAATTTTAAATGGGGTCCAAAGTGTGCAGCCCATCCATTAAGCCAGTGGGGTCATTTTCGTCAAGCCCTGATGATGCTCCCGTCAGCTTCTGGGTACTAGTCTCAGACAAGGATGGGAGAAGGGGAAGAAATATGCCACAATTCCAGGGAACTTGTATGGTACAAGCCCCACCCTCCTGTCGGTCACTTTTGGGTCAATGGCCGAGCTGAGGAATGCGACATTGACTTAAGATGTGGCACTGACTGGAGCAGAGTTGAGCTTGGCCTAGTCTAGGGAGACCCTGGAGCCCAGGCCAGATTCTTCTTGTGAAGTAGATTTCATATAGAGTTGGAAGGGGCCTAACAAGGCCATCGAATCCAACCCCCTGCTCAATGCAGGAAACTAGAGGAGGGGGTCTCCCATAACCAGGTTTGACCCTGCTTAGCTTTCCACGCTCAGACAAGCTGAGCCAGCGTAAGCCACAGGCCTGTATATTATTATTTTTATTATTTTAGGGATGTCACCAGATTAAAGAAATATTAGGCAATTAACTGTATGAACGTTAATCAATTAAATCTGCACAAATCTACATATGAATAAAATATTGAAGGAAAAACAACCCATTTTTTTATATGGCGCATGCACAGATCGTAGCAAGCACCAGCTCAGAATAGGCATTCATAGATGTTTCATAGATCATAGAGTTGGAAGGGGCCTACAAGGCCATCGAGTCCAACCCCCTGCTTGATGCAGGAAACTAGAGGAGGGGTCTCCCACCCAAGTAATCACCAGGCCTGACCCTGCTTAGCTTTCCACGCTCAGACAAGCTGAGCCAGCGTAAGCCACAGGCCGTCCTGTGTGTGAGAGAAGCAGGGAGAAGGCTGCCTCTTCTAAGATGGCTCCTGCCACCTATTGTTTTCGTAAATGCTTGCACTAACATCCCCCCCCCACCGCAAAGTCAGCTGCCAAGTTAAAAAGGGGCACCTTTTTAACTGATCAAAAGGTTTTGATTATTGATCACACTTTGCAGTCATCATTATTACTAATTATCAGTTCATTATTCCTTGCATTTCTACCTCACCGTTCAGCCCCTCAAGGTCCCACAGGGCTGCTCACAATGATACAAAAGAACAATAAAAACACAAAAAGCATTTACAACAGTCAATAGAAAACATTTAAACTCGTGAATAAAAGGTGACTTTAACAACAGACATAAAACTATTCATTTCTCCAACTCAAATTTCTTCCAAAGAAGAACCATCTTCCTAGGAGCTGGAAGATGTGAGCCTAGCAACCTTCCCTAGGGAGTGAGAACTGCAGGAATGGGCCCCCCACAGAAAAGACCCTACTCCTTTATTTTATTTATTTCAGATAATTTCTATATTGCTTTTCATTTTAAAAAATCCCACAGTGGTACTCCTTGTAGATAACAATCCAAACTCTGGTAGAAGCATCTGACCAATGGCTTTTCAGAGGATCTCAGGGCCCAGGAGGTTCATAACAGTAAACGAAAGCTTCTCTTTTACCATGTAGACCAACAGCTGTGGCAACCCCACCACTTGGGGAATCAAAACCTTTCAGGAGATGACAGAGGAGAAAGGTTGAGGTTGGGAAGGCAGACAAGCCAAAGAACAAATGTGTCACCTGCCTGTCTGTGAAGATTTGTAGACAGTGAGAGCAGACATGTGTGAGTGGCAGTGACAAGTTCTTATCACTCAATGGAAAAAAGTAAGCTTGAGACAGATTAAATGTGTGGTGTTTACATCTCCTCTCTTCTCAGACTTCCTTCAAAATGGGGACTAGACTCTCAGATTTTGCCAAGCATTACAACAGCAAGCCTGAAGAACTTGTGACCCATCAGGCCAAGCACAGCTCACCTCCCAAGTATGGGCAGACTGCCAGGGGTTCAATAAGCTTTGTGGTTTTGCTGATTGCCTGGGACAGTGTTAAAAAAAAAAAAAAGTGGGGCGGAGGGCTGTCTAGGCTGCTACATATGGCTGGTAAGCATGGTGGGTCACAATTTTTGTAGATCTCTCCTCCCACTGTATCACAACTCTCATATTTTGGAACAGAACCCAGGAATCCTGATGCCAGCCCAGCACCACGTGCTTAATGCACACAACCTTATTTTCCTCCAGAGCCTGTTATAACGCCTGAGGTAATTCTGGGCACTGGTCTGTACAGCTGTTACCTCAGGCTGCTTTTTTTTTCATTCAAAAAAAAATCTCTTCAACATAAACAGTGCTTGCAACGTGTTCGCCTGGAGCGTACAGATCTCTGCTGCGGCAACTTCAGCCATCTTGAAGGTACATTTAGCTTTGGAGGTCATGGGAGTTGTCACAGCTGAGATCCATGGATTTATGACTCACACATTACATTTCTCACACAAGAAGGTGACTCTCACAAGCAGCTCATGGTATCCTTTGTGCTAGGAGTTTATATCACGTCAGTTCCACAGAATGAGAGATCCCATATATGTCAATTAGCTTTTTATTGACCTTACTTTTTTAAAAAATTACAATTTTTGAACTTGCAGGGTTTTTAAAAAAATTAATCATAGACACACAGAGCAAAAATAAATTAGATTTTACTTGCCCGGGCTGAGAGCTACCTGTCAGAAATAAGCCCAAGTGTCTCCAGAATGATCAAAGAACAGGGCAATGTAAAACCATAAGGACAGTGGAGGAGCCTTTTCACAAGCCTGCCCGCCCCACATCACGCTATCCCCTCGCTCTGTGAGGAGGGAAGCCCTTTCCCCAAACTGTCAGGGGCACTGTAGTTCCTAGAGAAAGGAGACAACCCATGCTCTCAGCATGGTCTAGCCCAGGGCTCTCCAACCTTGGGTCCCCAGATGTTGCTGGCCAGCATGGCTAATGGCAAGGGATTCTGGGAGCTGTAGTCCAGCAGCATCTGGGGACCCAAGGTTGGAGAACCTTGGTCTAGCCTAAGGGTAGATGACTTGGTGGCCTCCAGATGTTTTGGGCTACAACTTCCATCAGCCCCAGTCAACATGGCTAATGGATTGTGGGAATTGCAGTCCAAAACATCTAGAGGGTACCAGGTTATCTACCCTTGGGCTAGCCCCTTGAACCTACACAGTATCCCTGGGCAGTGAAACAGAGTTTGCTCCCTCTCTTTCTACTCAAAGCAAGTCCAACAGACCCACTTCCACTGCAGACTGTAGGAGCAGCAAGATACCTGGGCACATGGTGGTACATTGGCCTTCTTTCTCAACCTCATTTGGTAGGCAGTGGAGGCAGCCTGCTCTGTACACAAGAGCAGCCTGGGCCCAGACAAGCTGCTTCCACTAGCCTGGCAAGGCACCGTCTCTCTTCCCTCATCCTGAACAAGGGGAGAGGAAGAGATCTCATTCAGCACCTGGTACACAAGTGCTGAATGACCATATATGACCATATACTAGGGGTGTGTGTGTGTGTGTGTGTGTTGGGGTCTCTGCAATCCATGAGCTCTCCTACCCCATACCTGCCAAAATGATGGGCATTTCATTAATTCTGAAGTAAGAGAGAGAAGAAAGATGACTCTTGCTGCTTTCACCACTGACAGTTAAATCAAGATTTGGGGTGGGGGAAGGAAGAGGGCATTTCTCCATGACTTAAATTGAATGAAAAGCCATATTGACCTTGCATCTTAATTAATCACAGACAGTTAAGGCCCAGTGCAGATTTTTGAACATGGGCCTAAATCCAATGCAGAGTTAGGCATGATTGATTTCAGTAGGCTCAAGCATGCCTAACTCTGTGTTGGATTTAGGCCATGGTATTTAAAGAAGAGTTTGTCAGTTCCTCAATCCCATTGTAGCCAAACCAAACCCACAGCGATCCAAACCAAGTCTTCTTCACCATCCCCAACCAAATGACAGGGTCCCATTCTGTGACCAGAAAACATGTAGGCGGGATTCTTAATTTGAGTTTGGTCCCACTAGAATTCAGCCCCAGAATGTGCTTTCAGCACCAAGGCTCAGTTTTGGACTATGCCAAGAAATATCAAAGACAGCAATGCCTCTGAGCATATTCAGCATACATTTTGGTCTCTACATAGTTACCGTATCTCCAAACATCTGGGATGGGGGACAGGGACGTGGAGGCAGGATGGGAAGGGTTTATTGAACAGGAAGAATATGGCTTTCAGTCAGACTTGCACACCAGAAACTCTCTTGAAAACTGAATGGCACATTCAGGTTAGTATGTGTCTTTTCACCCAAGAATGTTAGGACTACGTACTTTACAGCAGGAACTACCACAGAATGTGTCTCTGTCATTTAAAGGTTTCACTTTTCTCCAACATTATGTCAGATTTTGTTAGCAGCAGTTCCAAGTGTTCCAGGGGGAAACAACATTTAAGAGCCTTTTCAACCTGGTACCCTCCAGATGTGCTGGACTACAACTACAACTGTCCAATTGGCCATGATGGCTGAGGATGATGGGAGTTGTATTCCAGCACATCTGGAGGACATCAGGTTGGGGAAGGCTGATTTAAGGGACAATGCAGACAGCTCAGTAATAACTGTTGCCTGCCTCAACAGATACAGCCAGCCAAAGTGTATCATCAAACACAACTTCCATATGTCCTATAGTCATGTCTGAACTGTAGCCATGGCTGTGTATGTACTGCACAAGAGAGGAAAAGCTCAGAATTGTACACTGGCTGCAGAACTCAGCATCCTCAGAACCTCTGCTTTGATTTTTTAAAAGCAAGTTATGGCTGCAAATACAGACTTGAAAGCATGTAGCCCAAGGCTCAAGAAGGCAGAGGACCAAATAAGATGCCCGCTTATTAGGGGAAGCAATACGATATCCTGCCAAATTCCTACCAACTAGCAGAAGTGAATAATTTTTGCCAAATAAGCAAATGTATGCAAATTGCTGCTTTCATTTTTTATTTTTTTAATGAACAGGCACCTGAAATGTGAGGGGAAAGCAAGATAAAAGTTGATCCAGCATTCAACTTGCTGGTACGTATGTGTGTTGCAAAGCTGGCAAGTTAAAAAGCTGGCTTCACCCATGAGTGAAGAAGTTGCCATAACCACTGTTAAGATGAGGAATGTTGTCTCTGTCTTCACCCTAATTCAGACTACAACAGGAGGCTCAGAATAGATCATAGTTCCATGGTCCTTTCACCTCTCCCTCCCTGAGTTGTAAAATATCACCTGACAAAGCAACTTCCAAAGGTCGTCCCTCACTGATTCTGCACGTGAATGGTGGGTGGGGATTTCTTCTGAGGGTGAACTGTCAAGATACTATCTACTTGTTTGAAATACTATCATAGTCAAGAGACCACAAAGAACTGTTGCTTCCACTTGAGGCTGGCACATACAACACATTTCCAGCTTTTTGTTTAACTCCCCCCTCTACACAAACATCTTTTAATACCCATTTTAACTATTTCGTTAAAATTATTTAGGACTCCTTTTTTTTTTTTTTTTAACGTTTTAAAAGAATACAAAGTACTTTTATCCAAATAATAAAAAGTAAATTTCCATAGTCCCTTCTGCCATCTGCCCCATTCCCAACAATCTCTCCACATGCTTTCCCTCGAACCCGGCTACATACACTAAATATCAATGATTACGCAGAATTAAAAGATGCTTCAAACATTGATCAAGTTGCAATAGCTGCTCTGCTTTAAATGTTTAATAACAATGGTTAGGCTTTACATAACACTTTAGCGTGTTCAAAGTGCTTTGAACACATTCCAGTAATTCTTGCAACAAAAGATTCTGCCCTTTCCCCCTTGCTTTCCCATATGCTTGGAACTGCCTTCCACAACACCTGCATGATTCCGCCACTCTTACCTCCTTCAAATCAGTTCTCAAAATCCACCTTTTCCATGAAGCCTTTGGCACAACCCACTAATCCCCATGCCCTACTGTAACTCAGCCTAAGCATCCACAGCTAAGGGCACAATCCTATACACGTTTAGACAGAAAAAAGGTCTACAACTCCCAGCATGCCCCAGCCAGCATAGCTGGCTGGGGCATGCTGGGAGTTGTAGGCCTTTTTTTCCTGTCTAAACTTGCATAGGATTGTGCCTTAAAACAATGGCATATTGCTTCCCTGTTTACTCTTGCATCCATTTCCTTTTCCTTGCTCTGCTGTTTCCGCTGTGCTGAATTTTAGACTGTAAACCCCTTGGGGCAGGAACCTGAGCTCTTAGGGCTCTGTAAAGCAAGATGCAGACTGATGGTGCTATATAACTAGCTGAGGCTGCAATCTTGTCCTCACATACCTGGGAGTAGGCCCCAGTGAACTCAATAGGCTTTACTTCTGAGTAACACGAATAGGATTGCACTGTAAATAAATAATAGTAAGGTAGACCAGTATTTCTGGCTGAGGAGTGGGGTATAAATGCAATAAATAAAATCTTCACACTGAAGATGAAAGGCAGAAGCTGAGAGAAACTGGCTCACTTAAGGTCACCTAGTAAGTTCATCCTAAAAAGATTGCTATTTTGTCTGGTGCTTCCAGACAAGGCTTTTCTTGTGCAATTGCACTGCCTCATTCACAGAATTTTACAGTGGGTCCAGATGACAATTTGTAGCCCTCCCCTGTTTTCCCACTACCGCTTCTGTCTTTTTTCTTGCCAGAAAAGCAGTGGGGGAAAAACATTAAGGAAGAAAAGATGGAATAACTGCACAATGCCTTTTCACTGTTAGTGCTGCCCTCTGTCTGAAAGCATATTATTATTATTATTATTATTATTATTATTATTATTATTATTATTAGTATTATTATTATTATTAATAATAATAATAATAATAATATTTATTTATCGCCCATCTGGCCGGCAACCGGCCACCCTGGGCGACGTACATAGAATAAAAACAATAAAATACATTTAAAACAATATAAAAATTTTAAAATTTTAACCCACCCCATATTCCCGCCTGAACAACCAGGTTTTTAATGAGCGACGGAAGCTCAGCAGAGAGGGGGCATGGCGGAGGTTACTCGGGAGAGAGTTCCACAGTACGGGGGCCGCCACAGAAAAGGCCCTCTTCCTCGTCCCCACCAGTCTAGCTGCTCTGGCTGAAGGGACAAGGAGAAGGCCATCTGTGGCAGATCTTGTTGAGCGGCCTACTTGATGTTGCTGGAGACGCTCCTTGAGATAAACTGGACCGGAGCCCTATAGGGTTTTAAAGGTCAAAACCAACACCTTGAATTCGGCTCGGCAAGCAACTGGTAGCCAGTGCAAATCCTTCAGCACTGGCGTGATGTGATCCCGCCGGCTGCTGCCTTTAACCAGGCGAGCCGCCGCGTTCTGTACCAGCTGTAGCTTCCGAACCGTCTTCAAGGGTAACCCCACGTAGAGCGCATTACAGTAGTCTAGGCGAGAGGAGACCAAGGCATGAACCACTGATGGGAGCAGGTGATTAGGAAGGTAGGGGCGCAGCTGCCGTATCAGATGGAGTTGATACAGCGCCGCCCGGCTCACAGCTGCCACCTGAGCCTCCATGGACAGCTGGGAGTCTAGAATGACCCCCAAGCTGCGGACCTGGTCCTTCAGGGGTAGATGTACCCCATTCAGCACCAGGTCAGCATCCCCTAACCTATTCCCTATTATTGAGATAACAGGATGAACTAAGGATGTCACAAATAAGGTATAAATCAGAAGTGGGCAGAAGGTAGGTTGGGATCTACTGGCAGATCTCTGGGCAATTTGAGGTAGATTGGCAAGGGTTTTTAACTCTTAAGGACAGCAATAACAAGAAGGCCTCCCCGCCATCACTCTAAAATTAGCCTGATTAAATAAAGGAAGCTTGCGGGGAAATCAGGAGTCGATTTTCTGTAAATGAAAGGACTGTGAGCAAAATCCTGATACTAAAAATGAACTCCTGGCGTGAGAATGTGCTCAGAGGCACCCTGTTGCTTAATTCTAACTGCACATCCACTCCCCCAAGTCACTATTTTGCACCTGTATCCAGTTAGGGGATGTTGGGATTCTAGTAAAACACAATAGATCCTGCAAGCCTGAAGGCTGCACCTCTCTGCTATATAAATGCTTTAATTCCATCCTTGCTGCTTTTCACCGTTAAGCCAAAACAGAGGGCACTGCAGAAAGCACCTGCCCAAATCTTTCCCTTAGACCCCAACTGTTGGTCCTTTATGGAATGAAAGTTGTCCCTTGGTACTTTGCTCTTTCGCACAACAAATTGCAGCAGTCCCATTGTAGTAAAACAGTAGCTTCATGCTATCAGTTGTGATGCAGCTATGGGGGTCAGCTGACCTACAGGAGCACCATGTGACTAAGCCAGATGCTCAACTGATCTGCAGAAGTACACTGTGGATAGGCTTTGGGTGTGGTCGGGCCTGAATAATAAGGAATATAAAAGGGGGAGATTGCTCTATGAAAGCTGCATTGGGCAAGAACGCTAATCCTGTTAAGTGCAATCCTTCAGTCAGGCCAAGAAGAAGATGACAGTGTGGCAACTGGGCTCTTAATTTCTGAGGCCCTTTAAGAGCATGGTTGCCAAGAAAAGAAGCAAGGCTTTAATAAAAGGAAATGGCATGGAAAGGCATCATACCAACTATTTCACTGGTGGCAGCAAAAACTGCTTCATAAACATCAGAACTGGATTAGAAGACTGTTGTAACTCAGGAGAAAAGAACTGTAAAGAGCAGGTTACATGTATAGCTGACTATCTACAACATAACTCTTTAAGAGCACAGAAAAAGCACAGACTACTCGGCATAGACATTTACTTTGGGGAATCTCAGCTTTTATTATTTTTAAATGCAATTTTCTAGATCTTATGGCTGCAAGATATGCTTTAAAGTGTGCGGACAATGCTTATTGAATTCTCAGAAGCCAAAAAGTGTAGGTATGGCTGCAATCCCATACTCACTTACCTGGGAGTATGCCCCATTGAACTCAGTGGGACTTCTGAGTAGACACATATAGGATTGTGCTGTAAAAAAGATTTCTGAAAGCAGGGATGAGGATTCACTGCTCTGCATAGTTTCTTGCTCCTTCCATGGTTAGCAAAACCAAAATAAATTATGCAAAATAGTTTTTTTAAAAAACTGCAGAATAGATTATGCAATTAAGAAAAATGATGCAAATTTGTTCAGTCTGCAGAGTTTACACAGGCACACAATTCTGCTTTTCTTCACATGGAACTGGGATTCCTTGGATACAAAAGTTGAATACCCTTTTTGTAGCATAACAGTCCTGGTTATGTTGTGGGAAAAGTCCTCAATAGAGAGCACAGAATACAGATAAGACAGAGAAGAAAGGCGTGCATCAATAAGCCAGTCACACTTCCTTACCTTAAGCAGAATTTGAGAGAGAGCAAGGCAGAAAAATGGGCAGACATTGGGAGGGGTGCAAGAACGAGAGAATAGATAAAATGCTTGTAGTGGCAAGGAAAAGAGAGCTGATGCCAGAATATCCCACAGAGGAAACGCAGAAGTTTTGCCCCTTTCTATTCTATCAGTGGTCCCTGAAGTAGGACATCCTTGAGATGCCAAACAGAGGGAAAGTTGAGGAACCAAGAAGAATCCCTCCTAATCTTGTAGGCAGCCCAGCAACAGAACCAGGAAATAAGCTCAAGTACAAATTTCAGCAGTCTGCAACAGAGGGAGATGAGATGGGAGTAGAGCCATTCCACCAGCCCAGCTGAAAGACCACTTGTTTTTTTCCTCTGCTCTTACCATCCCTTTTTCCTTTTGTGTTGTGCCTTTTTAGATTGTAAGTCTGTGGGTAGGGATTGTCTTGTTTTTATTGACTGTATGTAAGCCACTCCAGGAGACTTTTGGGGGGCTGAGGAGCAGGATAAATATGCTTTTAAATAAATAAATAAATAAATATGAAAGAAGATATTTCATATTATCTGTTGACCGGCCAGATGGGCGATTAATAAATATAAGAAATAAATAAATAAATATATGAGGGAAACTGTCCAGAACAAAGAATCTCCAGGTCAGAGCAAAAAAACATTTTAGGCCTAAAGGCACAAACATTAAAAACTTTTCTTTTTTTAGCATGACAAAGTCCCCACAAACCTCACCTGGCAATCAAGATCCTGTATTTCTAGATGTCTCCCTCTTTGGACAGTTTACAAAACTTGACAAAGAATAGCTTATCTTATCCTAAGGCTCAGGATGGATAATATATTCCCATACTTCTTGCTACTTTCAACAAATCCCATGGGATAGGATATTATTAATAATTATCATCATCATTTTACTGAGGACAAAACTCAAGGGATCTCAAACAGCCACAGTGACTCTGTCCCCAGGTAAGAAAACAACTGTTTAAGCTTCCCCAGGTGTAACTAGGGACAAAACAATAGGTGAATCACTCTTGACAACATCCAGGGCAAGTGCAACAGATCAAAATTTTTGGACTGCACATGCTGCTTAAGCCTTAAGATTCCCATAGGAAATAATCTCTACATTTTTATACTGCAACTGAAATGCTGATAGGATAGCATGAAGAAGCAGGGGAATGGTTGAAGCTTCTTTGGCCTCAGCCAGAGGGAAAGGGGTATTGTTACCTCGTTTCTTCTCTTCCAAATTTGTTTGATCATAGAGTCATATTTCTCCCCCAGTTGACCTTCTCCTGTGTTTTATGTGTGGCTTCCCAACCACAGTCAAACCAATTCCCTGGCTCCCATGACTTGCTTGTGAGTGGGTGTTTGTTTATGAGCAGGCAGTTACTCACAAGGAGACCTTGTGCTAGCTCAATGGAATTGCTTTTGGCCACTCTAGGGGAGTGGCTTGCTCCCTCCTGGGCCCAACACTGGGAGAACTGTCTGCCACATTCACTCTATGGTTGCTGTTTCCCTGATGACTCTCCCCATTTGGTCATAAGTCTTCTTCCTCCCTGCTCTGTAATGGGGGCAGCTTCCTTCTACATCTGGGGGCCTTAACAAGGCAGGGGGAGTGCCCTCTGAGGGCACTTGGGGGACACTTGGCTCAACAATACTACAAGTGAGAAGGATCTTGGAATTGTGGTAGATCACAAACTTAATATGAGCCAGCAATGCGATGTGGCTGCAAAGAAGGCAAATGCAATTTTGGGCTGTATTAATAGAAGTATAGCTTCCAAATCACGGGAAGTGATAATTCCCCTTTACTCGGCACTGGTTAGGCCTCATCTTGAGTACTGCGTCCAGTTCTGGGCACCTCACTTTAAGAAGGACATAGACAAACTGGAGAGGGTTCAGAGGAGGGCAACAAGGATGATAAAGGGACTGGAAACAAGGCCCTATGAGGAGAGACTGAAAGAACTGGGCATGTTTAGCCTTCAGAAGAGGAGACTGAGGGGAGATATGATCGCACTCTTCCAGTATTTGAAGGGATGTCACACAGAGGAGGGCAAAGATCTCTTCTCGGTCATCCCAGTTTGCAGGACACGGAATAATGGGCTCAAGTTACAGGAACCTAGATTCCACCTAAACATCAGGAAAAATTTCCTGACTGTCAGAGCAATAAGACAATGGAATCAACTACCTAGGGAGGTTGTGGGCTCTCCCACTCTGGAGGCATTCAACGTGCAGCTGGACAGACATCTGTCAGAGATGCTTTGCATCCTAGATTCCTGCATTGAGCAGGGGGTTGGACTCGATGGCCTTGTAGGCCCCTTCCAACTCTACTTTTCTATGATTCTATGATTCTATGATTCCCACACACTAAATAAAAGTTGTATAATAGTAGGAAGGGATCCTTGAGAATCAGTGCTTGTGAAAGGTTGTTTTCAGATTAGGGCCCTATAATGCTGCTCAAGTATTGCTTTTCCATAATTAGCTGATAATGGGATTAAAACAGGGGTTCCACACAGCATTTAGTATAATGTTATCTAGCAATGCCCTTTCCCATGCTCAACCTCCTTTGTAGTATTTGCTCACAGGACCTTTGCCCATTCAGCGAAGGTCCTGTCTAATGCTAATAAAAAGTTTCCTGTTTCCAGGTCTTGGCCATTTTATTGCTTCCTGTTGTTTGCAGCTGGGGGATAAGTGATGAATAGCCCCTTAATTTCCCCTTCAGTAGCTTCTCTAGATTACTCCAAGGTTAGTTTCTGTTCCCACAGAGGAGGTGCAGCTGCAATCAAAAGGAAGCAATAAAATGGCCAGGACCTGCAAACAAGAAATCTTTAATTAAAAGCACAGAAGCCCTGAAAAGCTTCAATAGTATTTTGACTATTCACCCTGCCCAAGCTAGTGCTGATATCGCATTTTATCTCCCCTCTGCCCCCACCTCAAAATCTCCACAAAAGTTTGAAACAAGGGAGAACAACACAGAAAATACTGACTGGACTGCAACAATTTGATTATGTTTTCTAGATTCTCCATAAAAAGTGAGTCAATAAAAGATGGCAAGTCCAGGGGAAAAAGAGCAGTGTGGATTCAACCAAGGGGGGAAAGCGTTGATCACTCTGTTTATAAATTATACCCCGGCACTGGTGATCATCACAATGTCTGTCACAGTCTGCTTTAATACAATGCTTAAGAAAGTCTGCATTTGGACACAGGACACTGAAAGCTACGCTTTACCCCACAAACTCACCTGCTGTGTACACACCTTTATTTCCTACAGCAGTGTTCTCCAACCTTGGGTCCCCAGATGTTTTTGGCCTACAGCATAGCTGGCTGGCTGGGGCATGCTGGGAGTTGTAGGCCAAAAACATCTGGGGACCCAAGGTTGGAGAACACTGCCCTACAGCAAAATCCAACCATTATCCTCCCTATGGTGGTAAAAATATGCTAATCAACCAAATAATTGGCAATTTACTGCCCCTTAATGATAGCCCAAAATCTGCTGCCTAAGGCAAGCAACCATTAGGCGAGGCGGATTGCCTTAGACAGCAGATTTGGGAATAACAGCGAACAGGTGAAATGTGGACAAGCAAACAGATGAAATGTGGACAGGAATGATGTGTTAGTGCAGCCTTCCCCAACCTGGTGCTCTCCAGATGTTTTGAGCTATAACTCCCAGCATGCCTGACCATTGGCCATGCTGGCTGGAGCTGATGGGAGCTGAGGTCCAAAACAGCTTGAAGAAGGCTGCGGTAGTGGTTCATATGATCCCCCGCCTTCAGACTGAAATGGCCCAGACACAGGTTTACCACCTAAGTGAGAACTAAGCCTGAGAAACCTGGATCAACCAGATGCATGTGTACAGATGCTTAAAGAAGCTTGTATGTCATCTATATATAACATGTTCCCTACTGAAAGCACCAATCATGTTTGCCACATAAATGGCGAAACCATCCTGAAAGCATTTTGCTTTTCTGTAATCTGGATGCAAACCACCAGTAGCTAGAGAACACATTTGTCTAACAATGGCCCTCTTCTACTTGGTTAATATTCAAATGTACACATAAATAGTTCAATGGTACTTTCAGAGTCACATGAGAACATGCCCTAGTAGGGCATTAATTGGGAGGGGACAGGAAGAAGTTCACACCTTCTCTGGCAAGTGTGTGCACCTCCCTTAGGGATGCCCATCTCACACTGAGAATCACTTGTGTAACTGAGACACAAAGAAAAAAAGGGGCCATCAAAAGCAATTCAAAGAGGGGAAGGGAGAAAGAATTGAAACCAAGCCCAGTTGAGTGCTTAAATTAATAAATCATACTTTTTCTGTCTCCTCTTAAGAGAAAGCTATAGCTGTTCTCTCTCTTCACAGGGAATCCTTTTTGTCTAAAAGGGAGTCTCCAATTTGCAAATATGTGGTGTTACTGTACGTAAGGTGCAAGCTAACTGGGAAACAAGCCGTGGTGAATCTGGGACAGAAACTGATAATGACAGAGGGATTAGGAATAAAAAATCTTGAATACAAACTCTCTCCTTTGGGAGAGGAGTGTAATCTAGCAGATTTGTTGGGGATCTTTGGAGCAGAGACACCCAGGTCTTGGAACAGGACAAGGGAGCTGATTACTCTTAGATATGTCATGTTCAGGCAAGGGCATGTAGGATACTGAGAAGCATTACCTGATTTTGATTGGCCTCATGCAGCTCTTGAGCCGGCGTGATTCACCTTCTTTACCAGACCTCTTAGGCAGAATCTGGGAAGGTGCGGCCCCCTTCAGTACCACGCTGTAATTCCTGCCCTGGTTGTTGGCCCAATAGACACCTTCATCAGTCTGATACCGCACCACAAAATCGAGTCGGGCTCCTCCTTCCTCTTCCTCTTCCTCTTCCTCATCACCAAAGTCCAAGCGGAAGGCAAAACGGTCGGTCAGGCCCCCATCTGGTGAACCCCCTGGGATGTAGAGGGCAGGGTAGTCTCGGTGACTCTGCCACCGGTCTCGGCTAGCCCGCACATGTACCGCCTTGTGGTAAGAAACATTGAGAACTCGCACAGTGCCACGTAGCACCCTTGGCTGTCCCAGCTCCGGTGGCAACACCTCTTCCAGCTCTACCTTGGCCTGGCGCAGGCGTTCAAGCTTCTCATCCTCACCTTGACCCATTGGCTGCAACACGAAGGATGGCAGAAGGTAGCAAGTAGCTGAGGAGGGTGGGAGAGAGGCCAAGGGAGGCATCACCTCAGGGGGGGACTCAGGCGAAGGTGGTGGCCAAGGCTGGTAGCGCCGCCAGCGTGCCAAGGGCAGGCCCAAGGCATCAGCAAACAGCACGTGCCGGCCTGTGGCATGCTGGGAGGGCTCCTCCACTGTGGTGTCAATAGCAGAGACATGCTGAGAGAACAGCCGTGGCTGCCCTTGAGCATGCTGGGTGGGCAGCCCTTGACTATCCTGCACTGCATGCTGGGAAAGTGGCCCAGCCAGGCCTGGAGGATGCTGGGAGAGTGGCCTTGCCAAGCAAGGGTGCTGGTGGTGCCCTTCTTCCTCCTCCCCCACGTCGTCGTCGTCGTCGTCTGAGGAAGAGCCACTGCCCCCGGGGGCGGTGGGGTGCTGGGGCCTGGGCACCGGGGAGGAGCGTGGCACGAGAGCCCGGGGTGGGGGGTCTTCCTCCTCTTCTTCTTCCTCCTCCCCCTCCTCCTCCTCCCCTTCTGCCGCTTCCTCCCTAGTCAGAGGCAAGGGCGGCAGTGGGGGTGGTGGGGAGGAGGAGGGGGGCCCCGCGCGAGCCATGGCGGGCGGCTGAGGGAGGACGACGGACCGGCCGCGCAGACAGCAGCTGCTGCTATTGCCGAAGCTGCTTGGGGTGGGGGGGGAGGGGGGGACGACGACGAGACGACAACCAGCTAGGGTGGATGTGGGGGGTGGAGCGAGCCGGGAGAGGGAGGTGGAGCGAGCCGGGCAGGCAGGAGAAGAGGATTGTGAGGCTGGTGGCAGGCAGGCAGGCGGGCAGAGCGGTGGCACCAATAGAAAGACAAGAAAGATCCTTCTCTTTCCCTTTTCTCCCCAGGAAGAAACACAAAACAAAGCAAAACTGGGGCGACAGCAACAGACAGAGACAGCAAACTAGCATCAGGCAAATCATTCAAGGCGACGAGCTACGCACGCACGCGGGCAAACCGAGGGAAGGCTGGCCACACCGTCGCATCGCTGCTGGGCGCACAGTCGGATTTCTCCTCCAAAGACCCCCCTGATCAGAGAGAAGAAAACACACACACACACGCCTCTCACCCGAATCAAAAAGCCAAAGACACAATTTGAGGGTGCTGGTCGTGGGGCACCTATTTCATACTCTCCCAACATCTGACAGAGGGAAGGGGTTGAATGTGTGCCATGCAGCTCATTAAAGTGGCAAAATACCCTCCCACAAAAAGGCACGCTTGAGTATGTGTGGAGTACCAACAAGCCCTCTCCACAACAATTTACCCATTCCCAAGTGGAATGAAGCCTGAGTGTGTTACTACAGTTATGCACATTCACCCCCTGTTACCCTTGCCTGTCCCTTTGCTTTCCCTGATTGATGCCCCTACTATATGATTGGAGATTGTAAGCTCCTTGGGGCAGAGCCCTATCTTTTTTACTCTTCTTGCTGGGTCATATGCCATGTCTACTGGTAGTGCTATATAAATAAATTATTATAATAAACCAAGCCGGCACCCAGTAAACTGGGCTTAGGGAAAAGGGGCTTGCAGGGCAGAGGATGTGGCTTCCAGGCCTATCTGAGCCCCATTACTTATTATCATTTTAAAAAAATAAACAACAGGGAAAAGGACATAGTGTCTGCCAGCAGTCCCAACCCAAAAATGTCTTGAAACAAAGTCCAAAATATATATTGTCCAGATACCACATTTTAAAACTCAAGGTGTCATAAATGCATACATCTCTTTTGTCACACAGCATCACACGCCCAAAACTAAAATGTTCAGAATTTCAAAAATCAATACACAGTAGCAAACTTGTCAAATCCAGTTCTCAAATAAGTCTGACCTGAATAATTTCACCCCAACTACACAGGTAGTTGGTAAATTCTAAGATAAGACACATTTATTGGATGTCAGCAGTTTGAACTCATGGGAATTAAATACTGTACAACTTAACATCCCCAAGTATATTCAAAATTAATAATTAAAAAAGCATTTGTAGTTGTTGGGGCCGAGAGTTCTTAGACCTTAAATGTGAAATTGCTCATCTTCTCAGCTTGTTTGAGCGTGGAAAGCTAAGCAGAGTCAGGCCTGGTTATTACTTGGATGGGAGACCCCTCCTCTAGTTTCCTGCATTGAGCAGGGGGTTGGACTCGATAGCCTTGTAGGTTCCTTCCAACTCTATAGATCTATGAAATCTATAACAAAAATATGTAACATGTCCCTAAGATCATAATTGACCTCTGTATCAGAGAACTGGGAAATGGCCAGTGTAATGGAATTAAAAAAATAAATAAATCCAGGAGGGCTCCTGGAAATTACCAGCTGGTTAGCTTAATATCTGTTCTGGGTAAATTGGTGGAAAGTGTTATTAAAGATTTTTAAAAATTACGTTAAAGCACATTAAAAATAAAATCAAGTGCACAGAAGGACAAGTCTTGATGAACAATCAACATGGCTTTTTCAAATATAGTAGACATGGTTTACTTGGACTTTCATAAGGCTTTTAACAAAGTCTCTCCCAGAGATTCCTGAGTATACGTAGCAGCCATAGGATGCGAAGAGAGATCCTCTTATGGATCAGTAACTGGTTAAAGAACAGGAAGCAGAGCAGAGAATAGGTATAAATGGACAGTGCTCTCAATGGAGAGAGATAAACAGTGGGGACCCCTAAGGATTGGTATTGGGACTGACAGTGCTTTTTTTCTGGAGAAAAGGGTACCGGAACTCTTGGATTACATTTCCTCGGGACTAGATGGCGATTAAATTGTAATGCAATTAATAGAAGAAAAGGTGCTGGAACTCAGTTCCGGTGAGTTCCACCAGAAAAAAAGCCCTGGGGACTGATGCTTTTTAACTTGTTCATAAATGATCTGAAGTTAGGAGTGACCACCAGTGAAGTGGCCAAATTTGCCACTGTCACCAACTTATTTAGGGTGGTTAAAACAAAAAAGTGACAAGCTCCAAAAGGATTTCTCCAAACTGGGTGATGGGTATTAAAATGGCAAATACGATTTAGTGTAAGCAAGTGTAAAGTGATGAACACTGGGGCCGAAAAACCGAACTTCACATACATGCTGATAGGGTCTGAGCTGGTAGTGACTGATCAGGAAAGGGATCTTGGGATTGTGGTGGAGAGCTCAAGAAAATGTTGACCTCGTGTGCAGCTGCCCCGAAAACGCCAAATTCCATGTTGGGGTTCATTAGGAAAGGTATTGAAAATAAAACTTGTCAGTATCACAATGCCTTTATACAAATATTTGGTGTAACCGCATTTAGAATACAGTGTACAGTTCTGGTCACTGCAATCTAGAGCTAGAAAAAGTATAGAAAAGGACAACCAAAATTATTATGGGGTTAGAACAACTCCCCTATGAAGAAAGATTACACTATTTTGGGCTTTTTACCTTAGAAAAAAAGGTAAAGAGGGACATGACGGAGATGTATAAAATTATGCATGGTGAAGAGAAAGTGGACAGGGAGAAAACTCCCCCATAATACAAGAGCTTGGGTTCACCCAATGAAGCTGAATAGTTGGAGATTCAGAACAGATAAAAGGAAGTACTTCAAACAGCCCATAGCTAAACTGGAATTTGCTACAAGATGCAGTGATGGATGCCATCTTGGATGGCTTTATAAGAGGATTAGACAACTTCATGCAGGATAAGATTATCAATGGCTACAAGTTATGATGGCTGCATATTACCTCCAGTCCTACATTAGGTGCTGAAACCAAGAAAGCTGGTGTGTGTGTGTGTGTGTGTGTGTGTGTGTGTGTGGGATTTTCATGTGAAAGTACTGTGAGCTCAGTTCTGATACTAAAAACAATTTCCTGGTCTGAGCATGTGCTCAGAGACATTCTGTTCCTTAGATCTACCGTAAGTATGTCTGGTCCCAACCCCCACCCCCTGCACCACTACTTTATACCTGGCTTTCAATGGATCTTGGGGTTCTAGTAAAAAAACCCAAAGTTCTTCCAAGAAGCCTGAAGTCTGCTCGCCGCTGCCCTAAAATATCGGGGCATATACATTCCTAGAGATATTAAGGAGTTTGTGGAAGCAAACAACAATCTCCTGAATAAAATGAGGTGGCTCAAGTACAGTAATACCTTGGATTGCAAGTAACTTGGTCTGAGAGCGTTTTGCAAGACAAGCACATTTTTAAAAAATAAATTTTGACTTGATAAACAAGCGATGTCTTGCAATACAAGTGTAGGGATGTAACCACTCGCCTTGAGCGGGCGTAGAGGGCCGAAATCGGCCCCGCTCACGCCCGCCAGAGACTCGCTTTAATATAAGACTGTTTTGGATTACAAGCATGGTTCCGGAACGAATTATGCTTGCAATCCAAGGTATTACTGTAGATGGTCAGTAATTTGGCCTGCTGGGCAAATTAAGTATTATTAAAATTAAATAGACTCCCCATATGTCAGCCATAGCTGTGCAGCCAGTTAGATAAAGTCAAAGAGACCTTAGACCAGGAAACAGGCTGGGCGGTTGGTCCATTAACTCATTCAGTGTCATCAATACAAATGGCCATTTACAAACTACCGTAAATATAAGCAAAGGAGACAGATCTGCACCCCAAGGAGCTTGACAACAAGGGACAATAACAGAAGGGGGGGGGGAGAGAGAAGAAGAAGAATGGATGAATGTGAACAAATAGAGTTACATGCTCGGGCAGAGCAATCCTAAATTGGCCTCATGAGGAGATCTGCCATGGACCCACTGTGGCATCCAGAACACAAGTGGCCAGTCACCAGTTTCTTCCTGATGGCTCCAGGTTTTTAATTTTTCCCTCTCCCACTGAAATCAATGGACACACACACACACACACACACACACACACACACACACACACTCCAGCCTGAAGATGGCATACATATGGGGCCCAATCCTGGTGCTTCACTAAGAACAGAAGGGCTTTTGCTATGAGAAAAGGTAACAGTGTCTGAGACTGTTTAGCTTCGAAAAATGGCAAGTGAGGGGAGACATGACAGAGGTGTACAAAATTATACATGGCATGGAGAAAGTGGATAGGGAGGCATTTTTCCTCCCTCTCTCATACTACTAGAACCCGGGGTCATCCCATGAAGCTGAATGGCGGGAGATTCAGGACAGATAAAAGAAAGTACTTCTTACCGTACATAAACTATGGAATTGGTGATGCCCACCAATTTGGTTAGGAATTAGACACATTTATGGAAGATAAGGCTATCAATGGCCACTAGTCACAATAGCTGTATATATTACCTCCAGTATCAGAGGCAGTATGCCTATGTATACCAGTGGCTGGGGAACACAACTGGGAGGGTGCTGTTGCACTCATGCCCCACTTGTAGGTATCTGACAGGCAGCTGGTTGACCACTATTAAACAGAATGCTGGACTAGATGGACCTTGGACTGATCCAGCATAGCTCTTCTTATGTTCTTATGATACAGCAGACCCAAAGCCGCTCCTCCACACCGCCCCTGGAACACCACATTTCAGGGCCCAATGCTGGCTGTCACTGTGGGGAACACCGCTGGTGGTAGATTTATGCCCTTTTTGTGGGTATAAATGGGATCTCCAGCAAACATTCTGCATATCTTTTGGACTTGCCCAATGATTATAAGTTTTTGGTCCTCAGTGTTGAATGAGATCAGTTTTGGGATGTGCACTCCCAAAGGACCAACTAGTAGTTCTTTTTGGATATTTGATATCACAACGCATAGTTGCTTGTGAGGATATTGAAATGGTGATTCACCTCTTAGCAACAGTCAGAATGGCAATCAATTTTAGTTGGAAGAAGATTAACCCACCTACAATTAGTGACTGATGTCTCAGGGTCTGGGATATGGCTACTATGGTTAAACTAATGTGATAAGAGCTAGAGAAGGGAGATAAATGGAGGATCAATTTATAAAGAATTGAGTCTTTTTATAATTTATTGGAATGAAAAAGCTCAGGAATCATTAAAACCCTTTTCTTTTGGGGGGATGATTTAATATCAGCTTTGGTATGAAAACTATTTGTGTTTAAATTCTTAAGGCTGCTTTTAATTTGTTATTATCTTTTATGTTAAATTTTGATACTTGTAAGCAGTATTTGGTGTTATTACACACTGGGTATTATGATACCACTATGTATTCTGGAAATGACAATTAAATCAAGAAATGGGGTCTCTGGCAGATGCCACCCCTCATGGCCATCCTAAACCACTCCAACCAGCAGATTTGGGGGTTACAACTGTACTCTTAGGCTTAGTTTAATTGGAGGAAGGTGAGGACCAAGGGGTTAAACCAAAGGTCTCACAGAAAAGATGGGAACTGAAGAAGTGTTTGAAGGATGAGAGGCAGCTCTGGATTAACCATTAAGCAATATAAACACATGCTTAGGGCACCGAGGGAAGCGGGGCACCACAGAGTACCACAATACCACCAATTTTTGCATTTGCATTTCCCCCCTTAAAACAGTTTTATTTAAAAAATGCATAAAACAGTGATGAAAATTTGTATTTCTTTCTGTTGCCCTAGTTATAAGTAAGTAATTGGCTTATATTGCTTGCTGCTATTTAGTGTTAGATAAATATAATAAAAAACAGTTTATATTTAATATAGTTGTGTGTTCTGGCGTGGGGGGTGGCCTTGAAGAAAACTGTGTTCTTAATGTCTTATTTCACCTTCGGCACTTATTGAATCTTAATGTCTTGCCAGCTAAGCAATAGAAGGGCCGAGGGGGCACCATTATTGGGCTGTGCTTAGGGCATCAGCTGGCCTTAATCCAGCCCTGATGGGAGGCAAGTAGCACCATGAAAGTGTTCTGGAAAAGAGTCCCAGGCATAAAGGAGCAGCAAGAGAGAATGGGCGAAGATGCTTCAGGAAGCAGTAGACATTCAGGCAGCTGCAGGTAAAGCTGCAGAAGCAAAGGCAATGGGAAACAGGGGCAGAAAGATAGGGTGAGGCACAGCCATGGTTAAAATGGAAGAACACACGTTAATATCATTTTTATCAACAAGAGGAGCAGGATATGGAGGTCACCATCTCTGGTTTGATGAAAAATTCAATACCAGATGCAGATGCAAGAAAAAGTGCCGTTATTGAAATTCTATGCATAGATACACCAGCTATGTCAGTACTGCGGCTGAAAGTTTTCCAGTCTCTAAACCTGATAATCGTAACAACAGTAGATCTCACTGATTAATCTCTAAGCAAACTAGGAATCAAAGGGGTGTTTTCTGATCTTCTTGTGAGCATGTAGGATGTTTGCCAGGATGATAGAAGATCAAATAGTCCAGATGCAGTGCCAGCCATACCTGCACAATGGGGTTTATCACCGTCATTTGATCCTCACCTGCATGCATCTACAAACATGCTAGTAGAAATAGCAAGGAAGACAGGAAGTGATGCTGCGGTTACCCTTACACAAGAAATAATAAAGGCAGGATATCCCATGCGAAGAGAGCAAGCTGCTGTTGCCAAGATATTTGCAATGATGGTGCTGTTCTATCTATAGAAAATGGCTTCATATATTCCAAGGAGAGAAGATAGTAATTCTGAAGGAGATATATTCAGAGTGCTAAAAAGAATTAATTAATAAAGGACACCTTGAAACTGTATATTCAAAAGACAAACAAGGGATACAATGGTTTGGTCATGTTTGAATAAAAGGTAACAGATATGGTCCAAAACTGTGGCATTTTTGGAAAATATCCAAGTCTTCAGAGGGCACATGACAATTTGGAAACCACCTAGTAGATTGCCATAACCTCTGGCACCAGATCCCTCCCCTCACCCCCTATTCTAATAAGTTGCCCACTGGTTGCTTCTCCTCTTCTCTTTTGGGAAACATGAGTGTTGGTGGGCTGGAGGCACCACGTACTATTTTGTGGGCCCTGACATTCTTCCATTTCAGCCATGACTGATTTGAACCCAGGTCCCACAGTTTCCCTCCATCGCAAGGAGTTGCTGGATAGGAAAGTGGGTTAACTACTTTAAACTGATTACTACCCTTTAAATACACACAACTCCAACACATTTTCAAGCTCTTTAAATAAAGCACATTAAGACAGTGAGTGCTTCCAGACAGAGGGAATCTTGCACTAATAGCCTTTCTATATGAGGCATGTACTGTTTATGTTGTAAACCACCCAGAGAGCTTTGGCTATGGGGAGGTATAGAAATAAAATAAATAATAATAATACTGTGCACTCATGATTCCTCACTCACAGTAATTTGCGGGTGCTTTACATGACATTCTCCTCCAGGGTCTGTCCCGTGCTTTGCAACCATTTTAAGGGGAAGCGGGTTTCTAACGAGGAAAGACTGGTATATCATGAATGGCAGCATGAAACCTTAGTGTGGTAGCGCAATTCCGCTACACCACAGTGCAACCTAGTGGTTGTGTAATGGAATATATAGAAAGGCAGAGAGAGAGAAAAACCCTGGGGGAAAAACATGTGCAAAGGAGCGGATCTTAATCCCCTAAAGAATCCAGCAGAAGCCTTGGTAAAGTGGTGAGTTACAAAGCCTCATGTTAAAAAGCCCTAAGAATCAGAAGGCATTGTGCAGCTATTCTGTCTTTTCTTTCTTAATGGATTATCTGTGGTAAGAGAAAAGACAGAAGAAGTGGTGGGAAAGCATAGGAGGGTTACGAGTTGAAGGCGACGATGTCTGGACTCCTTGTAAAATTCTGTGAATGAGGCAGGTCGATGATGGCACTATAAAAGTCTTGTCTGGAAGCACCCAGTTTTTGACGGGCACAGTATGTATAATGAGTTAATATAAGCCAATGAATCGGAGTACACACTGGTGAAATTGTGAAAGTTTGCATAAGACTGGAGTTCCAGTTATATAGCTACCAGTCCGTACTATCCACAATCTAATGGACGAGTGGAATGATACATAAACAAATTCAAACTATTTCCAACATTTGGTGGAAAAGTGGGATATAAAGTTAGCAGACAAATACATACAAATAAATAAATAACAGCTGAAGAGGAGCATGGTTCATACTTTGAGTTATAAAACTATTGAAACACACCAGGGCCCTTCACCTGTAGAGATAATTGTAAGTGAAAGGCTAAAATCTGTAATACCACCAAAAGAATCGCAACGAATGCGTAACTTTGTAGATCATGTGAAGATGAACCAGAGCTACAGTGCTGGATAGAAGGGAAAGACAAAAATCCTTATATGACGGAAACCCTAAAACACTAGAATCACTCAGAAGAAATCCCAAAGTTGTTGTTGTTTTTGTTGTTAATTTTATTTATATACCGCCCAACAGCTGAAGCTCTCTGGGCGGTTTACAACAATCAATAGAAGACACAATGATACAATATAAAATATACACAATAAAAACATCATAAAAATTTAAAACCAAGTTTAAAATGACACAAATAGCTAAAACAAATTAATGCAACGTGACCCATAAAAAAGATTAAAAATAACCACCTGAGTTACAAAACCTTAGTAGAGATCAGAAAGCTGATGTGAGGCGGTATATCACGCAACAGCTCAGGTCATATGTAGTTCAGACTGAAAATGGATCAGATGTAATCAGAGATACCCAAGAAACTAACGGAATTCACCCATGCCAGAACATGGAAAGGACACTTTTGAGCCAGAAGTAGAAAGCAAGGAACATGCTTCCTTGGTTTCCAGCAACCTCTCTGAATGTCTGGCTAAACAGAGTGAGAAATACCCATGCAAATACAATCACCATATGGCAACAGAGCAAGAAAGGTTTGTACAAGCAATAGTTCCTCCAGGTTCTGGAGATTTCTCCAAAGAATGGAAGGATTGTCATAAAGTCTTGCCGGATCTGGGAAGGTATTATCCATGCTTCTATCACCTGGACAGATTTGCTTGTAACATACATACAAGGGAGAAGACTGCAGGCCAAACTACATATTACATTATTCATACATACTTTTTTTTTTTTAAAAAAAAGCATGCTTAAGTTTCCCACTTTTGTATTTTGAAGGAAAACCATGTGCATGGGGGTCCAATCTAGAAAGTGCTCCCAATCTGAATCAGTCTCCCACATACATACATACATACATACAAACATACATTTATTTAGCATTTCTATTCTGCCTTTCTTGACCAATCAAGGCACTTTACAAAAGGTCCAAAACATAAAAACCATAATCAGATAAAAGCATAGTAAAACAATAATAACAACATTAAAAATCATAACAAAAAGTCCAGTTAAAAACCTGACCCCCTTCCTGAACACACAGAGAGAACATTAATTTCCTGTCAAAAATCCCCCCCCCCCGCTATTTGCCCCTAAGGTGCTGTGTACTGGACACAGCACCTTTGGGTGTAAATAGTAGCTGGGGCGGCTGATTTTCGGCACGAAACCAGTGCAGGCCCCAAACTGGACTAGGAACACATTCTGTATTGGAGACCCATCATGGCTGCTTTTCCTTCGAAATAAAAGTGGTCCATTTAAGCACTTTGAAAAGCATGAATAACATAGTGTACAGCCATGCCTTGGATTGAGAGTATAATTCGTATCGGAAAAACGTGCTTGTAATCCAAAACACTCTTATATCAAAACGAAATCCCCCCCCCCAAAAGAAATTTGTACAGAGATTTTTAATTTAAGCCGTACTACAGTACTTGTATTGCAAGACGTCGCTTGTATATCAAGTTTTTAAAAAAATTAAATAAATATTTAAAAATTTGCTTGTCTTGCAAAACGCTCTCAAACCAAGTTACTTGCAATCCAAGGTATTACTGCTGGCCCTCAGCAATCTGTGCCTGCAGCAGATCTTAATAGCTACGCTAAACCAAACTGCTGCAGTCTGGCTTATAAGCCACCCTACCCCAGATGCGCCTGACAGACAATCCGGCGCATCACGGGTAGGGCGCATCCTGCCTCCCCGCTCCTTGGTTCTCCTGCCGCCATCCCATGGGACACCACGGGAGCACTGAGGTCCCCCCCCCACCTCTCCCTGCCTTTGCTTGTCAGTGGGGGGCAGGGAGAGAGGGGAGCGGGGGGAGCAGGGACTGCTGACAGCCCTCACCTCGACTGACTCGCAAGTGGACCTCACAAGCCGCGGTGAGGGCCGTGTCAGTGCCGCCGCCGATCTCAGCAGCAGTGCCATCCTGCAGTTCAGGGCACAGCTCCCCCCCGCCCAGCAGTGCAGCAGCTCAGTGGCAGCACCAGGACAGGGGGAGCCAAGCCATGCTCCCGAGTAGGCTGCGCAGAGCTGCAGCTCCCCCGCACTCCTCGCTGTTGCCGCCGCCGCTGCTTGGCAGGCAGCGAGGAGCACGGTCCCGGGGGAGCCTCTGACAGCTGCCCCCCCCAAGTGCCGCTTTGATACTTTGGGGGTGGTTTTGTCATCAGCACTCAGCCAGAGCCGCTTTGGCAAAAGTGGCAAGGAGGATATCTCCCGGCTCTTGCCAAGTGGGTCTGTAGCTGTTTGGGTTACCCCTGAGCTGGCTACACTAAACCCTACAACAAACCATGGCCTGGTGGGATGGTTCATAAGCCCAGAAGCTCGGTGTTTAAGCCACCCCGAATAAGCCATGGCAGGTCCGCACGACATAGACAAGCCCCCCCCCCCCCGCTTTATATAAGCCAGAGGGGCTTGTTGTGTTCTGTGAACCCAGTCACTATATTCATCACTATGATACTGGGGTGGGCCTTAGGGTTCCTGACAGGATATCTGCCACCTAAAAAGTCAGAGTTGCCAAGGAGGTAATCCCAATTCCCGGTTTAAATTTTATTTGTTTTTATTTATTATATTTATACCCCGCCTTTTTTCCTGCAAGGAACCCAAGGCGGCTTACATAATCCTCCTCCTCCTCTGTTGTGAGGATAAAATCTGTTGTGATTTTATCCTCACAACAACCCTGTGAGGTAGGTTAGGCTGAGAGTCAGTGATTTAAGGAATAAAGGAAGTCATCCTTACCCAAGAAACCCTTCTCTGACCTGCCTACTCAGAGGCTAGACTAATGATGATCCATCTGGGTTCAGTCTGCCAAGGGCTCTAATGTGTTTTGGAGCTAAGGCAAGAAAAGATTGGGTGGCAATGAAGCAACCAGCCTGGCAGTGGAATGTTACTGGACCACAGGAGGGCAGGAGAAACCCACACAGCTCCTTGGACTGCTCTCGGATGCTCATTATGGGTGAACAAAGCTGTTAAGCTGGGGGTTGATATACACACTTGAAGGGACACTCCAGTGTCTTTTATCTGAAGGTTCAAGGGCTGGACAGGTACTGAGAACTGCTAACCTAATCTTCTAGAATTGAACGTGAAAGGAAGCTGCTTTGTACCTCTAGCAGTAGCCTAGATACATTTAGGGCACAATTCTATGCATGTTTCGAAACATACACACAAAAAAGTCCTACAACTCCCAGCATTTATTTTTGTAGTGTATTTGGGCCGTATATCCTTATTGCACTTAATTAATCCTAATAAATTATTTTGATTCTAATCAGGCTTTAGATATTGACTGGGTTCACATGACAACCCATTGTGGGTGACAAGCCATGGTGGGTTATTGTGCTGTGTGAACCTGGACCATTTCCAGTAGGGTGACTTGTTTGAAGGCAACAAGCCACCCTGACAACCCATAGCTTGTTCTAGGGGTTGTTGCATCTGCAATGAGTTGTCATGTCATCTGAGCCCAGGCGACCAACCTCATCGTGGGAACCAGCCAGCAAGCTGCTTGGCAAGAGTGGCAAAAAAACCCTTGCTGCTCTTCCCAAGCTTGCCCAGGCCACTGCCAATGACAGCCGCCCCATAAGTGGCCAAATTCCACCTGGGGCAGCTGTCACTGGCTTGCTGCCCTGCTCAATGCAGTTGTGAGCCATTTTCGGCTTGCTGCAGCTCCCCCCTTTTCCCCCAGAGATCGCAATTGCTGGCTTGTGCAATTTTGACAGCCACTGACAGCCCCTTCAAAGTGCCCAAGTGGCACCTTGGAGGAGCTGTCCGTGGTTGCAAACCTTGGGGGGGGGGGCTTTTTTTCATTCTTTCACAAGTGTGCACGTCTGCACTTATGGAGGTCCAAAAATGGGCGAAGTGCAGCAGGTACCAACCCTGGACATTGACACAGAGAGGCTCCAAATAGACCTTTCCCCCCCTTTGGTTTGGTTTGACAGCAGTCAAAAAGCAAGCTGTCAAGTCAGACTAAAGGCATGAGTGATCTGTGTTCACAAAAAGGGGGTGGTGGGATTTACACCCCCTTTGTGGCAGGATCCTCATCTTTTTTTTCTTTTTTCTTTTTGGATTCGACTGTCCTAAGGGTGCTCTCACTTTTCCATTTGTTCCTCAGACTCTAGGTTCTCGGGAACATGGAAAAGTGTGAGCCATCCCGTTTTAAAAGGAACTGGAGTTTTGACAGCTATGTGGGAATATTTAAATCTTCATGGTTTTTGTTGGTCTACCTGCCACTTCTGTCTTTACTGAGGAGCTCTCTGCCATGTCAAGTATGCTCCTTAGTCCTTTGACATCCAGGAAGCGTCACTTGGCCTGCATGATTGTGCAGAGCAAAAGCTTATGAAGGCAGCACAGAGGAAGTAGGCAGTGACGTACACTCACTATCCTTTTTTTGACAGATGGAGTGTTTTACTCTCATCACCCAACTCCAGATATATGTCCACTCTAGTCCCTATGGGATTTCCGGACCACTGCCCTCTTTGGGCTCTTAGGAGTCCTGGCTGAAGAGATTCTGAGAATATTGAGAGTGACTGAGAAGGAACCACCACAGAGAGGAGAGCAACACCTGCCCTCACAGAGCAGAGCCTGAGGCCTAGACCAGATACAGGTTTGAGAGACCTTGAGCACTCACCTGTGCCTCAGTTATTGGACTCAGTCCGCTTTTAATCGTGTTACGTAGGGCACAATCCTATGCGTGTTTAGACAGAAAAAAAGTCCTACAACTCCCAACATGCCCCAGCCAGCATGGCTGGCTGGGGCATGTTGGGAGTTGTAGGACTTTTTTTCCTGTCTAAACACGCATAGGAGTGTGCCCTTACAGAGCCTTAGAGACTGACTTTGAAAATTGTATACCATTTGAGTTATTTCTGTTTCCTCCCTCTTTCCCCCTCTCTGTTAAATAAATCCTAGTTCTAGTTTTTTCCTATTCTAATAAGTTGCCCACTGGTTGTTTCTCCACCTCCCTTTCAGGAAACATGAGTCCTGGTGGGGCAGAGGCACCACACAGTATTTTGGGGCCCCTAGTTATTCTTCCCCCTCACTGGTCCCACAACTAACTGAACCCAGGTCCCAGCATTTCCCTCTAGCACAAGAATGCTGGATGCACCACTAGGACCGTTTTATATATGTGTGGGTGAGGTGTGCATTTTAGAGACAGTTTATTCCCTTTCATTTTTTAAATCATTATTATTACTCTGACCACTCTTCCTTTGGATTTACCTATCCTGATATGGTAACCACCTTGAGTGCCTTTTTTTGTTTGTTTGTTTGTTTGTTTGTAGAAAGGCAGATTACAAATCAAACCAATCAATACAAAATAACTGCTAGGTTGGTTGACTGGTGCAGGGGAGAGAACTTTGATCACCCAGGCTCTTATAATAGATGGCATCCAAACAGAACAGGAGTTCTCCGTGAGGCCTGTGCGGCTCACGCCGGCTCAGCTTGTCTGAGTGTGGGAAGCTAAGCAGGGTCAGCCCCCAACCGGCCTTACTTGGTTTTCACATGGGGAGGCGTGTGCGTGTGTGTGTGTGCAGGCGTGTGAGTGTGTGTGTAGGAACCCTCAGAGGCTCTTTTTCTCCACAGTTATTTTGCTCTCAGTGTAGTCAGGATTCCATGAGAATGCACAACCTCATGTTCCTCCTCCTCCAAACTTTTCACAAAGAAGCCTCATCACGTACAAAGGTTAAAGAGACCTGCTAGTGGTTCATTGGGTCTCAGTTCTTCCATCACAGACTCCAGAAGGACAAGCCCTGTAGCCTGGAACGCAGAACTCCTGACCCGCAGCATTCAACTCCACAACCTGGTTCACATATAACACTAACCCATGGTTTATTTAACTCATGGTTTGTTGTGATGTGTGAACCCAGCCATGCTAACGAACCATGGTTTGTTAACCACAAACAACCCAGAAAGAGAACCCATGATTTGTTGTTGTGTTGTGAACTCTGGGTTGTTTAAACCATAGGTTGTCGTTACTTGTGTTCCCAGAACCATGGGTTATTCATGGATTGTTTTGCCAGGCTACAGAGCTGGCGGGCAAGAGTGGTTAAAAAAAATATCCAGGTGCTCTACATGCCAGTAGAGTATTGCGCTACAAAGGCATCTGGGATACAGGGAGGGAGCAGGCGAAGGTGGAGGGAAACAAACAAGAAACAACCCAAGGATTGAGAAAACAAACCTCTGCCAGATAAACCCTGGGTACGGCAACAAACCATGGGTTAAATCATAGAATCATAGAAAAGTAGAGTTGGAAGGGGCCTACAAGGCCATCGAGTCCAACCCCCTGCTCAATGCAGGAATCTAGGTCAAAGCATCCCTGACAGATGGCTGTCCAGCTGCACCTTGAATGCCTCCAGAGTGGGAGAGCCCACAACCTCCCTAGGTAGTTGATTCCATTGTCTTATTGCTCTGACAGTCAGGAAATTTTTCCTGATGTTTAGGTGGTTTAGGTGATGTTTAGGATAAATCATCCTGCTCAGGATTAGGGAATATATGCATTCTGATTTCTTCTGTTTCCAACTTTTTCTCTCTCTCTTGCCTCTCCAAATCTCATTCCTCTCTACCTGTGCCAACCCGAGCCTCATGTCACATCTCAAGTTTGCCCAATTGCAATTAGGCCTTCTGGGTGTCCATCTAGTTCCCTAGGCCCTCCCATCCCTCTCTTTAGAGTAAGGCTCCCGCTCCTTCCTCTTTCCTCCCCCCTATCTGCTCCTATGCCATTGAGTCTAGCATAGCCTCCCTTTCTATCACTGCCCGTCTTATCCAAGTATCAGTTGTGTACTGACCCTATTTGAATATTGTTCACGTACATGCCCATTTTTACTTTTACTTTTGTAATGAAACTGCACGCGTGATTATTCAAAAACTCTGGTCTGAGTGTCTTCTTCCTCATTCCCTTTCTGGGCACCCCAATTGCTATCAAGGCACACTGTGACTCTGGGTTAAAGATTCTTGACACATGTTGCTCAAGTGCATTATTAGGCATGTCTACACAAGGATACATGCTACTATACCAATTGCTGTGCTCACTTTAAAGATGATTTTAGTACCCCTCAGGATGCTATCACTAATTCACTTACAAATCTCTTTTTTGTAAAAGAGAGACCTAAGCTTTTCTTGATGTAATTGTATATTCCAGAAGGGTCCATGTCAGTCTGTTGCAGCAAAACAACAGTTCTTCTGGCACCTTAAAGACTAACAACTTATTGTGTGGCATAAGCTTTCATGGGCATCTGACTAGGTAAGTCGTTTCTGGCCTACGAATGCTTATAAGATACAAAAGTGCACACAGTACCAGAAAAAGTGTGATATTTAAAAAATGCCACCAAACATATAGAATACAAGAATGTTAATGTGATACTACAATTTACAAAAAAATATTCTTCACAGTGTAATACAGTTGATATGGTTCTTCTCTTATATTTGTCAGAAATTCTATAATGGCATATAATAAAAATTGGGTAATAAGTATGTTTTGTTCCCTGTTTTCATCTTTCAGGCATTTTGTACTTTTGTACTGTGTTAATAAGACCTTGATAATATTTTTGGACAGGAGTTGGAAAACAGGACAATATTGCTCTTGGAGACTTCACCACTATTGTCTCAAGTTTTCTTCTTTTGAAGGGTTAGAATTATATTGTATTGTATTTATATACGTAATTATTGTTGTTTCAAATGCAATACTTTCAAAGTTTTGGTTGTAAGACAATTTTTATTATATGCCATTATAGAATTTCTGACGAATATAAGAGAAGAACCATATCAACTATATCACACTGTGAAGAATATTATTGTGTACATTCTGATGAAGATATCGAAACAAGTCGTTAGCCGGCATTCTTGTTATTTGTACTTGTACTGTTATCAGTGTGTTATTATTCTCAAAGCACATGACCAGCATTCGTTTTGATTTGTACTTGTATTGTTATCAGTATATTATCATTTCAAAGTACAATACCAGTATTCTTTTTTGTAAATTGTAGTATCACATTAACGTTCTTGTATTCCATATGTTTGGTGGCATTCTTTAAAGATCACACTTTCTCTGGCTCTGGTGCTGTGTGCACTTTTGTATCTTATCACTTTTGCAGCCAGCTCCTTGTGTTTGCCTACGAATGCTTATGCCAAAGTAAAGTTGTTTGCCTTTCAGGTGCTTCAGAACTTCTTGTTGTTTGTTTTTAATATGATGGTTATTCATCTCCCCATTCCCCATCTATTGATCAGACTCTTTCCAAAGCCCTCCTCGCCTTTATTTAGCCAACTATCCGGAGCCCAGACAGATATCAAATGTTCTGAAAGAGAGAAGAACACAAATGAATTGGGCCTGCCAACCTAGTGGCCCCACCGGTCCCTGCCCTTGCAGTGTAAGTGATAGGACGATTTCACTTTCTCAGGCGGCACTGTTGGTAAGAGAAAGAAGGAAACAAGAGCTAGTGAAAGTATGTCAGAGCAAGGGCTGCTTACCTCAGGTGTTTATATTTGTGTGTCTTCAGTGTCAAAAGAGCATATGAGAAACTGCCCCATAAGAAAGAAAAGCTGAGGAGTTCAGGATTTCCCCTCTTTCCACCCCCCCCCAAAAACTTCCCCACCTTTCTCTAAGGGGGACTGCGCCATACAGCTAGGGAGGGGCTTGGAAGATGACGTAAGAGGACACACCAATAAAAATGAGGTGGGCTCAGGTGTGGTAGCTCAGAGTGCTGCGCTCTGCCTGGAAATAGCTGCCAAGGTGACCAGACCACCTTCTGGATGTGCCAAGAGGATGAGACCACCAAAACGCCCTAAGGTGAGTGGGTTGAAAAGACCAGAGTGTCTCTCACACTCAACCATTAATTGGGTGGTAAGGAGTGGTGGTGGCGGTGGTGGCGATGCTGTTAATTGCTCAATTCTTAACTGTCCCACGTGTGATAATGTTGTGAGGACTGTTCACCCTAGGATTGGACCTAAGAAGCAAGTCTGTCTCTGTCTCTGTCTCTGTCTCTGTCTCTCTCTCTCTCTCTCTCTCTCACACACACACACACACACACACACACACAGAGCTGAGTGCACATACTATATTCATGCATGGCATACATGCACATGTGCATTGTGCTAATTTAATAGCTCCTTGAGAAATGGTACATAGCTCATTGCAGGCAGTATTTATGTTTGCTGCAGTCGATTTGTATGATGTATCTACCAGGCACATATTTAATCCAGGTAGACAAATGCCTGTTTGAATTATTTGTTTGCTTGTTTGGGTTTACATCCCACTCTTCCAATCAACTCAAGACGGATAACAAAATGTTAATTGGAAATATATATATATATATATATATATATATATGTATATATATAAAATCCAGCAAATACGATCAGTTTTAAGTTGCTCCCTCCCCACTTAACTGCAGGAACAAACTAGAAAGATCTGGCACTGTATTTGAAATTTGTTCAGGCCAGGAAAAACGCCATAAATGTGGAACAGTTATCAGCATTGCCTTTCTGTGAATGTTAGTGGAGAGAAAACCTAGTGAATAGAGGGATCACTTTAGAAAATGAAGAATTTATTTCACTGCTAAGGTAGCAGTGAGATGTGTTATTAAACTGGCCTTCCTGTTTAATAACTAAGCTGGGAGTCCATGTCTTCCAGAATCCACAACAGATTAGGGGCAAACTACATATTATGTGCAAATGTTTATAAAGAAGCTCCAACAGTTTTAAATTTTTTAAAATGAAAAGCAGCCTTAGGAGGCTGCTATTTTTTTGAGCAGAGGAGTGACAGTGTGTGTGTGTGTGTGTGTGTGTGTGTGTGTGATTAACCCTTTCCCCATTTCCCCCCCTCTGTTCAAAATCATACCCACACTGCTTCCCCCCTGATCCTGTGGTGTTTCAGATAAGCATCTGTGTAAATACGAATTTTGGAACTCCACGGGCGTAGTGGCACCTGGGCAGGGGAGTGTTGAGCAGAAGAACAGCCAGCCATTGTTAAACTATGGAATTCATAACCAAAAGATATAGTGATAGCCACCAACTTGGATGGCTTTCAAAGAGGATTAGAGAAATTTAGGGTGGATAAGGCTATCAATGGCTGCTACTCAGTGCTTTTTTTCTGGAGAAAAAGGTACCGGAACTCTTGGATTACATTTCCTCGGGAGTAGATGGCGATTAAATTGTAATGCAATTAATAGAAGAAAAGGTGCTGGAACTCAGTTCCGGTGAGTTCCACCAGAAAAAAAGCCCTGCTGCTACTAGTCTTGATGGCCATATACTATCTCCAGCATCGGAGGCAGTATACCTCCGAATACCAGTTGCTGGGGAACATGAGCAGGAGGGTGCTGTCGCATTCATGTCCTGCTTGTGAGCTTCCCAAAGACATTTGGTTGGCCAGGCCACTATGTGAACAGACTGCTAGACTAAATAGGCATTTGGTCTGATTCAGCACAGCTCTTACGTTCTTATGAAGTTGGCGCATCAAAATCTGGTTACCGGGTAAGTCAGAGCCCAAAACATAAACCACATCCTTCCTCCTGAAAACTATTATGACAAAGATCATCCTCGCCAGTAAAAGCTAAGAAATGGCACATATTTTGCTTCCTTTTTGTTACATCATGGCCTATTTTAATTTGTGGTAGGAATGCCAACTGGCCAGGAAAACAACACAACTCCAGCCTGATCTAACAGCACCTTAATCAGGTGAAGCTTTTCACTGCATGAAGAGGCTGCACTAAATTCTGCAGACTGGTAAACTGGTGTTAAAGGCACAGGAGCAGAGGCCGCTACAAAATCTGGCAACCGCATTTGTGCACCTTAGCTAGCTAGCAAATGCTAATCAGGGGAGAGCAGTGTCATCTTTAAAATGGGGGCCAAACCACATGCCACACAAAAAGCGTCATTACAAAAAGCAGCAGGCATACGAACCCTGATTTTCATCAGTATCAGAGTCTACAGGGCAGTGTGTGTGTGTGTGTGTGTGTGTGTAATTTAACCCTTTCATCTCACTGTGGTCCCAATGAATTCTGCCCCCTCTAAGAAGTGTTTCATATTCTTTACCACACCTTGAGAACCAGGACCACCAACTTTTGAAATAAAAATAAATTGTGATACAGTAATACCTTGGATTGCAAGTAACCTGGTTTGAGAGCGTTTTGCAAGACAAGCAAATTTTTAAATATTTATTTATTTATTTTTTACTTGATATACAAGCGACGTCTTGCAAGACAAGTACTGTAGTACGGCTTAAATTAAAAATCTCTGTACAATTTTTGGGTTTTTTTTTCCGTTTTGATATAAGAGTGTTTTGGACTACAAGCACGTTTCCGGAACGAATTATGCTCTCAATCCAAGGCATGACTGTACTTGAGAAGAGCTTGGGGGGGGCAGAAGAACCCACTGGATGAATCTGGGGCTGGGGGCACAGCTCAGAATGAGGTAGAATCTAGCTGGTTTTGGTTCATACAGGATTTGAGGCAGAGCTCAGCAAATATATCCATTAATTTCCCTTAAAACACACACACACACACACACACACACACACACACACAGAACGGCTGAGTGGAGGGAAATGACCTTTTCCCTTCTTTGTCTGGCAATATCCTGAAAGCAAAAGCACCAGCAAACCAAGGAATCAGAGCTCCTTGGTTAGGATGTCGATTCTTCACCATTTGGGAACATTATTTAGCAGGACCGGTGCAAGGCAGTTTGGTGCCCTAGGCAAGATCAGATATTTAGCGCCCCCCCTTCCCACTTGAGAGCACTGTATTTTTTTTCAAGGTGTTTCTGGCGCCCCTTTTAGCCCTGCGCCCTAGGCGGCTGCCTAGTTGGCCTAATGGTAGCACCGGCCCTGTTATTTAGGCCAAACCCCTCCTCCTCCTCTCTTTTTTTTCTTGTCTCAGTTTCCCACACTGCTCAAATTCATCAGTAAATTGCATTGATAACACAGAGCCAACCCCAGAAGGACTCACCCCCCACAGGGCCATGTACCCTCAACAGCCCTGTGGGAAGAATTCCAGGAGAGAGATGACTTTCCTTCTTCCTATGGTAAGGAAGTTAAGCCACTTCCTAGGTTCGTTTTCCAGCTGACTTATGGCCCAATAAATCAACCAGAACGGGTAAAAAGAATTCCTTTATTCAAATACAGCGCTGTATGGTTCCACTCCAAAGCAGAGTGAGACCCCCACCATTAGAAATACAAGCATTTTTATACTCTTTCTACAAGTGTCTTACTTTTGCGCATGCGTGTTAACAATTCTACAATGTGTGCTAATTGTTTCTTTCTACTGTGACATAATTATGTTTTTACAATATCTGGTCTCTCTTTCAAGCAGTAAATAACAATTAATTGACCTGTGTGTACTGAGGAGTTTTTAGGGAGTGAAAGGCATCTTTGAGGTAACTTCTCCTTATCTCAATACCAATTAACTGTTAAACACAGGTTTACTTCAACAGGTCACAAGGAATCAAGAGGCCCCTTAGAGGCCCTTTGTATTAGCATCATAGTGTTACATTGTGTTACATTTCATTATGTGAGATAGAACTTTCATACAGAGTAGCTTACTTGTAGGATTACATACAAGTAAAAGCATAGGAAATATTTGTTGCAAGTTATGTGATTATATACCGTAGAAATCATATACTGAAATTATATTTTACCACATTCCCAGGGCTATCTTCCACCAACTGCCCTGTGGTGGAAAGGATCCTGATCATTTATTTATTTATTTATTTATTTACACACACACACACACACACACACACACACTTTTTATGTTGTAAGTCGCCTTGGTAAGATTTGTATCCTGAGAGAGGGCATATCAATAAATTAATGCCTGCATTTGGATCTTTGTGATCTGTACAGGCAAAAGGGTGGGTTACAGGGTGTTTTGTTTTGTGATGACATGTTATGTTTCAGCTTCCTTTAAATGCAACCCTAAGGAAAAACCATTCCCCAACAAATGTAGCCTGAGCCTCGCTATTAAGACATGGCAAAAAAAACCCTCAACAAACTGATCAGGTGGCAGCCGGCTATCCTAGGGCTTGCGTGTATAACAGTGTTCTCCAACCTTGGGTCCCCAGATGTTTTTGGCCTACAACTCCCAGCATGCCCCAGCCAGCATAGCCAAAAACATCTGGGGACCCAAGGTTGGAGAACACTGGTGTATAACCTTTTCCCTTCTTCTGTCTGGCAGTGAAAGAGTTGTTTGGGATTTTTCCCCCCCGCAACCGACAAAGGAAAATTCTAGAACTGTGGTTGTCAATCAATCAGCTGAGGTGTTTTGGGATTGTTTGTTCAAGACAATCTAGCTCAAGGACCAAAAGGTGTGTGTGTGTGTACTTTCCAGCTCAGGATGTTTCAGTCAGTGTTCCAGATAAGGCAGTGCCTCCCTTCCCAACTGCCACCACAGAGGCTGCTGAAGACCCATTTTCCCAGAGGGGAGAAGAGAGGAAGCAGAAACAGCTTGCCACTGGCCAACTCCAAGTTCTGGTGATGCTTCCCTCCCTCCTCCAATTGCCACTACTGGACTACAAGGAGAAGAGAGAGCCTGAAGAATGTAGTATGAAAAGATCAGGCTTTCAAAAAGTTTCTCTCCACCTCTCCGTTACTTGCTTTTTTTCCTTTTCTTTATTATATAAGTTTTATTCATGCTTATAGTTTAACGATTTTATGTAAAATGTTTTGTTAAGTTCGCCTGAAAAGAGCTATATAAATACCTAAGATAATCAAACAAAGTGATGGATTCTCGAATATAGACAAAATTATGCACATACTTAAATTGTCCCCCATTTATTGGGTAGAGCGAAGCCAAAATCCAGTGCACTGAAGAAATTTGAATTATAAATGTATCTTATTCAGTTACTTGAGTTAGGATGTTTGAGCTTTGTGAAATAAATAACTAAAGAAGATACATTCATAATTGAATTTTATTTCCCCATGTCCTTGCAGGTTTGGTACTGCTGTTCTGTTTTTCCCCCCCGTCTTTACATACGAACATAAGAAGATCTGTGCTCGATCAGACCAAAAGCCTAACTAGTCTGGCATTCTGTTCGCACAGTGGCTGATCAGATACCTCTGGGAAGCTCCCAAGCAGGACATGAGTGGACAACAACCAGGGCCGGTGCAAGGCAGTTTGGTGCCCTAGGCAAGATCAGATATTTAGCGCCCCCCCTTCCCACTTGAGCCCTCCCTCCCTCCAGCCCTATGCTCCTGGCACCCCTTTTAGTCCGGCGCCCTAGGCAGCCGCCTAGTTGGCCTAATGGTAGCACCGGCCCTGACAACAACACCTTCCTGTTGTCCATCACTACATCTTGTGGTTATCATGTGTTACATCTTGTGTTGCAATTTTTACAGAAAATAGGGTGGATCGTGATCCCTATTTTGCCTTTCAGGGTGGGCCTTTAAAAAGAATAAATGATAGTTTTGTGCTGACAGAATTGATTTTCAGCCTTTCTCTATGGCACTAAGTATCTGGGAGTGGTTGTGTGGGATGCATCTTGTTTCTAGTGTGCATGCATATAAATGTACACGGATGAACACTAAGGCACCATGTAGCTCACACACAGTCTGACAGGTCACACACTGCAGCTGAGAAGTTCATTTTGAGCTGTTGGTTATAGACCAATTATTATTTTCTATTACTATTTACTTAACTGAAATAAGTGTCCCCTTTGCTTTCATATTTGCACAGGACAGGCTAATACAGAGTAAATGAACACAGAGGAAAACCTCCACCAATGTAGGTGAAGGGTGTTCGTGTTCATGCCATGATCATGTTACAAATGAACATCTGAGAAATGGAGGATGTGAGAGCCAGTGTGGCGTAGTGGTGAGAGTGTTGGACTGGGACTCGGGAGATCCGGGTTCTAGTCCCCACTCGGCCATGAAACTCACTGGGTGACTTTGGGCCAGTCACTGTCTCTCAGCCTAACCTACCTCACAGGGTTGTTGTGAGGATAAAATGGAGAGGAGAAGGAGGATTAAGTAAGCCGCCTTGAGTTCCTTGCAGGAAAAAAGGCGGGGTATAAATGTAATAAATAAATAAATAAATAAATAATGTGAGTGATGTCAGTGGGATGCATTTGTAAAAATTCTGTGGGCCGGTGTCATTAAAAATCACACACACTCAGTTGTCTTTTCTGTGATTATATTGCCTCTGAATTGTCTGTTGGGATTTCTCCTGTGTGTGTGCGCGTGCGCGCACGAATGACACGTATATATATACAACCCATGTACCTACTTCTCTGTGGTTTAACATAAAAGCCAGTCTGATATTCTGTGGCATATTCTCAAAAGAGGAAAGAAAAAATTATGTCACTTTTGTGCAAAAGGGCAGGTTGACACACACACACAAAAAGGATTGAAAATTTCATAATTTCCATTCATAGAAAAAATACCTGATAGCAAGCAGATTGGGCTGTGATTGGGCTAAGGCCTGTCGCTTTAGCAGGTAGCTTCCTCACAACATAAATACTGGCTCGTGTTTGAGGATTCTTCACTATTTATCCATCCGCTGACCTCATCTGATCTGAAAAGCCCCAGGCGGTAAGTTGATTTGATTTTCAAAATATTTGGGCTTGAAGGATTTGATAAAACTATTCTTTGATCTAGGAAGGGAAAAATCCCCACACAAAATGGAATGAATAAAAATGTTTATTATTGTTTAAAATTTGGGTCAATCTAGAATTATTAGGCTATAAGCCAGTGAGATCTGATCTCTGATTTGTTGCAGTCACCCTCTGGCTTTAAAGGGAACAAAGCCAGATTCTGTTCTTTGCCCACCTAGGTTAATCCAAAGTCACTGACTGGCTAAACTGGCTGTATTGTGTTAGACCCTCTGTCACAATACTTGTGGTGATGTTCAAGTTTGTTTTTTTTATAAATGTGCATCATTCAGCCTGCTTCATTTGTGTTACTTTTAATATACACAACTGGACTTGAGACAAGTATTTTCTCTTCTCTGGCGTACGGAGTTTAAACACCTGTTTTTCTAGTGGTACACCTTCCAAACAAACCTATCTCTGTTCTCATTATGTGTACCAGTCTTATACCTACTAATACTAGAGCACAGACTCATGATGCACCTGTTGGGGTGATGGATTTACTAACTCCCCTGCTCTGGTACCATCTCTAAATTTGCTAGTTTTGAAATGTTAACCATTATGGTATTTTGGAGGCAGGAATTCATAGTACACTGCAAAACACACATATTTGTGGTATCTAACTGTTAGTATGAGTTTCCTGGGTGAATAGAATGTATGTTTTGAAGTTAAGGTGTCTAAAATATGTACCAGCTACCGGATCCGGTGAAAGCTGCTCAGTACCCTGTTATGATAAGCTATGCTATCATAAGCGTACTTATTTTCATCTGAAAATGCTGGGTAGTATGCAATTGTAAAATTCAGTGTCCGAAAAATCAGCCCCAGATCTACTGGTCTGACTGACTGTGTTTTGATTGATTCACAGAAATGTTCTTATATGAATAAAGTTGTACAGTGTAGAAATGTTTCTTTCTCCCACTGTCATAATACTAGAACTTGGGGTCATCCCATTAAACTGTAGGTTTAGGGCTGACAAATTAAAGTACTTCTTCACATAATGCATACTTCCACTTGTGGAGTTCACTGTCACAGGATGTGGTGATGGACATTAGTTTAGATGGCTTCAAAAAGCAATTGGACACATTTACGGAGGATAGATCTACCAAATGCTATTAGCCATGATCACTGAATGGAACCTCTGTGTTTGGAAGCAACATGTCTTTGAATATTAGATGCTAGGGACAAACAATAGGGAAGAAAGACTGTTACCTCCATGTCCTGCTTGTGAGCTTCTTAGAGGTTTCTGGTTGGCCAGTGCTGAAAACAAGAACGGTTGATGGAATGGACTGGGAAGGCTGTTCTTGTGTTCTCCAATGATGGCAGTGATGGGAGCATCTCTTCCTAAACAAAAGGAAGTGCCCACAGAACTTGGCCCTCCACTGAAGTCACTGGGGAAGACTTCATATGGTGAAAAACACTCAGTATGTGCAAGGAGCAGCTTGATTGGGGGCAATTCACTTTTGATAGATGCTTCTTTGAATTCTGACGTCCAATTATTTTTTTTATTGGAAAGGTACCTCTCTTTAGATATTTCTAAAGATATTTGCATTTAAGATCTATCTACCTATCTCCCTCCCTCCACCAAATGGGAGCCAAAATTCCTGAATATAAATATTTGGCAAAATACCATAATTAAATCTAACATAATTTATGGAACAGAGGATGAATTTTGGATTCTTAAAGTAGTATTACTAATTTGCAATTTAAAAAACAACAACCTGGATTTGGGATGTTTGAAAAAGGTGATGGAGTGGCAATCTTTAATTCCCTTGCCTCATTGCAACTTGGAAAGCAAAATAAAGGTACCATGATATAGAAACAATTAATATATTATTGGGTTTTGACAAGAAGGAAGGGAAGACAAGAGAAAAATCTTCACTTTTCACATTGCGGCTCTGGGTGATTTCATGGATCATTAAAATAATAGCCCACAGTTTGGGATGCAACAAGAAAACAGTTCCTACTGGAAAACATGGAGGAACTCTGTAATGGACAGGAGGTAATTTCTCCTGAACCTTGAGAGTAATTTCACACACTCAGTAGTTCAGTTACTCCATTTATCACATGTCACAAATTGGCCTAGCCCTAGAGAATCCACATACTGGACCAGTACAGAGCCTATTTAGCGATGTAGGTGTAAAAAGTACTGTTGGTTTTGTGTGTGGATGACAAGGGGGTTTATGAGAAAAGAGATGTATCTGTGAATGTTTCCATTGCACGTGTGTGTGTGTGTGTGTGTGTCTATATCTATGGATCCTGCATATATCCCATTATTTCCTCTGTCTCAGAATTGGGAGTGGCTGCATAGCACAAGGTAAACACTGTATGGATCTTTTAAATCCAGCCACCCCATATGTTAATACTGTGACTTCAGATTGTGAGTGCCGCCGACAAGACTGGAGCCAAAATGAGGCCACTGAGTAATGAGAGAGAGGTATCAGCAGGTTTGGGGTAACTGCAAGGTTTGCAGAAGTATTAAAAATATTTTTAAAAAACAGAAGAGACCAATTGCTCCCCCCCCAAAAAAAAACCCAGGGGGACCAAGCATTCTCAATGGTTTCAGCTTTCATTAAATGTAATTTCCTAGCACTAGTACAGCAGATCGTAATGGCTGGTAATTTAGACAAGTTCATGTTGTTGTTTAGACAACAAAATGAGCCATGGTATATTGGAAGCCAATCGGTCTAATGTGGTTGTTGTGTCCTTGCTGATATGTTACATCAACAAAAATGCATCTATCAGATGACACAAGGAATCATGATAGGTGATACTTTTATTGAGACTCAGAAATAGATCTTTGAATAATATCCCAATGGCCAAGGTAGACCACCCTTAGACACATACAAAAGATCACACCATTAATAGCTTAGAATAACTGTGACTCTCTGGTTCCAGACACATAATGATTTCCAGAGGGTAGCTGTGTTAGTCTATCGCAGCAAAAACAACAAAGAAAAGAGTCTTGTGGCACCTTAAAGACCACAAGACTTACAATAAAACAAATTTATTCTGGCATAAGCTTTTGTGGACTATAGCCCACTTCATCAGATGCATGGAGTATTATAAAGTTATGGAGACTCGTCCATTAATATGGACCAGAATCTCTACTGCACACATAAAGATGTTTTCAAGGGGAGTTGGGGAAATCCACCCTTTTACTAATGTTTAATTGAGTTTTTAAAAAGCATGGTTAAAGGGCGGTAAAAAGTTACAGATCTGTATTAAGTGGTCTTCAATGAACATTGTACAAGATAGAGGTTTCCAACCCCTCAGTCCAAAAAAAGGCGTCCTGAGAGGGGAATTTTTAACCCCACGGAAGCGGTTTGATGCTTGGTTTGACGTATAGGAAAATATTCAGAAAATGGTACCAACGTACGCTCTCTGGGAACCGGTGTCAGCAATTCGAAACCCATTGCGGGGAGGCATTTTCCCTTAATTTCTACGAAAGGCTTCAGATTTGCAAAACTCACCGATAAGAAACAAGATGACATCAAAACAGTGGGAGGGGAGTGGTCTCTAGTGGTTAGAGCAAAGGTGGAACTGTGGTGGTGGGGAATAGAAAACTCACATTACTAGTGTGTGTCATGTATTTTCACACATACATGGCCCTTGATTTCCTCTGTGATATGTGTGATACATTCCACTGATAACTCATGTGCAGTTGTTTTTCTTGTGTGGTCCTTAGAAAGCATGTTATGTGAGGGCCCTGACAACTGCACTTTTAAATCGGAACTGGACAAGCAAATGTTCCATCAATGACATCTCTACACTAGAAGGAATGTAAACTGGTTTTATATCTGTTTTAACTGCCATACTGGCCACCCAAGCAAGGCTAGGAATTGTAGTCCCATGAGGGGATACAGAGACAAAACTCGCAGAGAACTGTAGCTCCTAGGATTCTTTGAGGATAAAATCATGACTCGTAAACTGGTCTCAGACTTAATATGCAATGTAGATACATCCTTAGTCTCTGAGTGGCCTAAACGCTAATTGCTGCTTGAGGGACTGACACTGCTGGCTCTAGGTTTTTGAGGGTCTTTGGGCAAGACTCCCTCAGTGAGCCTACCTTCTCACCTCCATCGTCACCAGCTGTTCTTGCTCCTCATCCTTTCTCCTCATTGTTACCACTTGCTTGCTTGACAGGCAGAGAGCCACCGAGCAAGCAAGCAGTGGCATCTACTGCTCCAACTTCTCACCAACAGCTTTGGGCCAAGGCAAGAGGCAAGTGAATAAGCCGGCTGCAATGGTGACGAAGAGGAGCAACTCCAAGGGGGACCCTGTTGAAGTGTGGGCCCTTAGCTGGTACCCAATTATGTCAACCCTTGACACTGGCCCCGGGGACTAGGTTATGGAACTAGTCAAAAGGTGGGACTTTAATATATATCTGTGGATACCTGGGCAAGGCCATATATCTATAACACCTTTCAGCAATAAAGTACAGGCAATCCCCGGGTTATGAACGAGTCTGTCGTTCATAACTGACTGACAGTTCGTAAGTCTGTCTTTAAGTCGAACGTGTACAGAAGCCGCACAATGTTTTCAAAGTGTTGCAAAGTATAGTGTGTTCATTCGCAAGTACAAACCATTGTATCTAACAAGATTTTTACATGTATGGCGGTCCGTTCTTAAGTATGAGTTGTCCATAAGACGGGACGTTCATAACCCGGGGACTGCCTGTACTTTATGCTTCTTCCCTGGTTATCCTTATACCATCTCTTTAAAAAAAAAAAAAAACACCCACAAAACTTTTCCTCCACCGAGTTCCACACATCTTCAGTAACCAGTTTTACTGTATTTAGGTGTATACAGCAGATGCTTTTATTTTAGGAAATGCTGTTCCATTTAGTGGCTCCATAAGGCTATATGCAGCAGGTATGCCATTCTTCCAAATACCTTCACCTTTTACATATAATATCAACTTGTTTCAATATTTAATGTCCCTCATTTAAAAAGCTTCTGTTGCATTTTAAACAATGAAGGCTGAGGTGTGCAAGTCCTTTTGCTAGCAACCTATGGCTCAGAGGGAAGCTGTTATATCATCTGATAGACAAAGGAAAATGAGGACAACAGATGCAAATACAAACAACCAATAAATAGATTTCATAGATCATAGAGTTGGAAGGAGCCTACAAGGCTATCGAGTCCAACCCCCTGCTCGATGCAGGAAACTAGAGGAGGGGTCTCCCATCCAAGTAATAACCAGGCTTGACCCTGCTTAGCTTTCCACGCTCAGACAAGCTGAGCCAGCATAAGCCACAGGCCTGAGCACACAACTACTATAAACTGCTGAACAATATGCATACAAAAGTCTTATGTACATTTTATTACAAAGTGTATACACACACACACACACACTGTATAAAATCCAAATATACGACTGAACAATAAGGATCAATGAACCCCATCCCAAACGAAAATCCAACAACTACATGTGATGTTGGAATGAAAGACACTAAATTCTAATTTCTAAATAACGGTAGATAATCTAAGCGCACAATCCTATGTATGTTTAGACAGCAATAAGTCCTACAACTTCCAGCATTCCCCAGCCAGTCAAGCTAAACATGCATAGGTTAATGGCTGTCTGTCCTTTTCTGTTGTGGCATAGCAAACTCTAGACATGGGCTCCCAGTTGATCTGTGAAGAATCAGAGTCATATGGCATACAGGTGGTTGCCGCCTTGCAGCCCAGACACTGCATATGGAACTTTTGAGTCTTCTGATGCAGAAGGAGACAAGGCAGCTGCAGCTTCTCACCTCCATGGGTGCTTCCTGATGAGGCTTTCTTTGTGCAATCACAGTGCCTCAAACACAAGAGTTTTATGTAGGCTCCAGATGCCCTTATCTTCCATTTGTGACACCTCCCATGTTTTGCCACCACTTCTTCCATCTTACCACAAAAATAAGAACAAAAAAATCCCTTAAGAAGGGAAAGACGGAATAGCTGCACAATCCCTTTTGACTAGTAGTGCTAGAAGCTGCCTGTCTGGAAGATCCTGTTGTTTGCCCTTTCCCCTCACCTTGTGGTGGAATGAGCTTCCCAGAGAGGCTCCTGGCACCTGCTGTGCTCTTTCCTCCCCAAGTGAAGATCTTATTTTCCCAGGCATGTTAGTCTTTCAGTTTCTGTTATTTTAAATCTGTTACTGTAATTTAAATCTTTGCATTGCTGCTAGGTTTTACTTTGGTATTTAATTCTATTTTATACTGTAGCTTTAAACTTTTATAGTGTATCTTATGTGGTATTTTATGGTTTTAATTGTTGCGAAATGCCCAGAGAGCTTCAGCTATTGGGCGGTATAGAAATGTAATAAATAAATGAATAAATAAAATACAGGAATCCAGTTGTGCCACCCTGCAGGTTCAATGAAGGTACACGGCAGGAGCACAGGAAGAAGTGAGAGGAGCCATCCCTGCATTGTCTGCTGCTTCAACAGGAGATTTAAAGGTGGACATCCTGTGCCTGGGCTAAAAAGCAACCATAATCACAGCTGCCTAGCACAGCTATGCTGCCAAGATCTCTTAGTAACATTCACAAAAGGGTTGCATTCCAGATTAAAAAGCGCTCTTAATTCTCAGTTGTGAAAGAACACCCCTATTTGTATCCTTGGGGAAGATCAAACAAGCTTTTCCATCTTTTAAGATCGCTCCTCAAAACTAATTTCTTCCACAAGGCCCTTGGTATATAATCCCTTACAATGCGATCCTATACACATCTACGCTGAAGTAAGCTCCACTAAATTCACTGGGACTTACTCCCAGGTAAGTGGCTATAGGACTGCAGTTCCTAATTCCCAATTGAGAAATTTATTTTTATTCATTTATTTATATTTATACCCCGCCTTTTCCCCCGCAAGGAACCTAAGGCAGCTTACATAATCCTCCTCCTCTCCATTTTATCCCCACAACAACCCTGTGAGGTAGGTTAGGCTGAGAGTCAGTGACTGGCCCAAAGTCACCCAGTGAGTTTCATGGCCGAGCGGGGACTAAACTAAGCCTAAATACAGTTCATTTCATTTGCTTACATCTGCTTTTCCCAACCTGCTGCCCTGCAGATGTTTTTGTCTTCAACTCCCATCAGCCCAGCCAGCATGGCCAATTATCAGGAATTCTGAGGGTTGTAGTCCAGAACATCTCGGGGGCACCAGGTTTATGGTTTTAATTGTTGCGAAATGCCCAGAGAGCTTCAGCTATTGGGTGGTATAGAAATGTAATAAATAAATGAATAAATAAAATACAGGAATCCAGTTGTGCCACCCTGGATGCCACCCTGGTTTATGTGGATCCATTTTCACCGGTGTATCTTCCAACCATTTCTCCTCACCTTCCTGTGGTTTTTCACCCTTGATTCTCCGTTCCCAGTACTGACATTTAGATTGTTCAGTTACTCAGGGAAGGGACCTGTCTTTTTCACTTTCCTTTTGCTACTTTGTCAAGTGCCAAGTACTGTACACTGCATTGTTTTATGTGTTATCGTCATGGCATGTTCCTTTGTGTTGTATGTCACATAATCATAGCCAGTAGTAACAAGGATGCTGTGCTTTACAATCGATCTGAAAACACCTGTATGAAAAGAACAGCACACAAATATTGTAAATAAAAACAAAAACAAAACACACACATCAGGACAGGCTGAGATGGGTGTCAACGTTTGCATTTTAAAAGAACTCCTAATCAAACCTGGCTTGCACTGCCAAGAGATGGCGGCAGCTCCTTCTACTACAGGAGGGGCCCGTCCCCCCGTCCCCCCCATAATCTCTGCAGCCATCACTCCTTGGGGCGCAAAAGCGAACCCTTACAATGCGATCCTATACACATCTACGCTGAAGTAAGCTCCACTAAGTTCACTGGGTGCCCTCTCAAACCATAAACGAGAGAGACTTATACGGCGGTAGCTGCTGTTTCTACAGCCGAAAGGAGTTGTGACTTATGTATTATTCTTTAAAGGAAGAGAGACCCCGATTTACAAAATCATGAAAACATGAACCAGTTTTGAACTACAATTCCTAGCATGCCTTGGGTTTCCTGTGTTCACCTAGCAGTCGTTTCCCTTGGAAGGAGAGCCGGCGAGCAAGCCAGGCTGCCTACAACTCCCAGAGGGCTTTGCAGAATAAGCTTGACAGCTCCCTTAACCCTCCCTTTGCCGGTTCATTTTTTAAAAAATGTAAAGTTCTACTGTGCCGTTGGCAAAGTTGCAACTTGTCTAATTTAACTGAAGACTGACAACTCTCCTGCAGGCCTTGCTTCTAAACCCTTCACAGAGTAGCCTGACACATTTAAAAAAAAGGCGCGTCGCCCCCATGCTAGGAAACGCTCCCTTCCACCTGATGGCAATTTCTGTGCGTCATGCAGTACCTTGGGTCCCCAGATGTTTTTGGCCTACAACTCCCAGCGTGCCCCAGCTAGCTACGCTGGCTGGGGCATGCTGGGAGTTGTAGGCCAAAAACATCTGGGGACCCTAGGTTGGAGAACACTGTGTTAGAGACACAAGTCACAGGACTAGTCAAACAAGATGGCCAACTTACAATTAATTAATTAATGGCGCAAGGTGAAGGGGTCTGTGGGGGGTGGGGTGGTTGCAAAGTCCTACAGTTCCCAGCATGCCCCAGCCAGCATGATTGGTTGGGGCATGCTGGGAGTTGTAGGACTTTTCCCCCCTGTCTAAACATGCATAGGATTGCTCCCTAATGTATTTAATCATGTTACATCTGCAGGTTGGGCATGTTTTTAAATCAAAACTAGATAAAACATGCAACACACGCTTTTTTAAAACACCCAAATGTAACTACTACAACTGTGTTGTATACCTGTCAGATAATTATTGGGATCTAAAATGCCAGTAAACTCAGGAGTCTGTTCAGTTTCTCCCATGACTATCCATGCTCTTTCTTGGCTCTGTACCCTGAACCCAACTGTAAGCCGGTAATTTTAAAATCATCCACTGGCAACCCTTTGGATCAGACTTTCCCAGTCTGGTGCCCTCCAAATGGACCACAACTCCCATCATCCCCAGCCGGCATGCAGGGGCTGGGGAAGACTGCTTTGGACTATGATACAGTCTGTGCAGGAATGTGTATGCAGGGGAGCAAATGGCAAAGGCCAACATACCTGAAAGGGCCTTGAGGAATTTCCTCTCTCCCAAGAAATGAGAGTAGGAGTGAATCTACACAAGGATTTTTATTGGCACACGTCACACTCCCCAACCCTTGTCCTGAATGCTATTTCTCCTTCAATATTGTCCCCCCCCCCCCAGTCCATTTTTATGATTCCAGGGTTGTTGTTTTGGCGACTGAAGTTTCTGCACACTACTGAATTATGTGTGCTCCAATATACTGTACCGGTATTATAACTCTTCCAGTGGGTGTGGCTTCAAAGCTGTAGCTGTTTTGCAACTCACACACACACACACACACCCCACACACACCACCTTTGAGCTTGGGTGGGAGGAAGGGCTGTGCGGGCAAGAAATCTGCAGTTGCTCTCCTCTGCTGACAGGGGGGGTTGGTCAGGCATTTTGGGGGTAGTAGGCTAATTTTCAGCACACACCTGCACAGCTGTGAATCATAGAATCATAGAAGAGTAGTGTGGAGAAAGCCTGAACACACACACACACACACACACAGAGTGACAGGAACCCTGACACAGTTTCCCTTCTTGGCAACCACACATAGTTTCCCCCTGGCAACCCCTGTCTGCATAATCCCACCGGGGGACAGGAGATGCAAGAGTGGCCAGACAGGTAATATCCTCAATGGGGCACATCGGCTGAATCCACAAGAAGAAGCATGGACCATCAGAAAATGCAGGGCAGTCTCAAAGAGCTGCTAAGTATGCTCAGAGGGCATGATAAGCCCAAAGGCGCCACCTGTTCCCGGGCAGGAACAAGCCCACCTGATGGTAAAGGGGGCAGGAATAAGCCCACCTGATCACCCAGGGGCGGGGAGGGGGCATGCAGGGTAGAAAACCCCTCTGCCTGCTCCATGGAGGTCGTTGGGAACATGGGCGGGTGAACACCTTCCAAAGCCAGCACCGGCTGGGTCAAGCAGTTCTCTTCCCCGAGCAGGTGGCTCGGAGCCAGGGTAAAGCGGAGAGTCGTAGAGTCTCTGGTCTAAGGTAACTCCTTGCTGCAATACACTAGCCTGGGAACCAATTCAGTCAGTCATTTGAGTCTACTAGTTGTAGACTAGTATTCCTAGAAGTCTATTAGTTCCGCTCCATTTAACCTGTAGTAAATAAAGTGTCTATTCTTGTTTTGTGAATGGACTGGTGTGCGGTTGAGTTTTAATCGCGTAAAACCCCCTTGACGGGCTATATCTCAGTGCCGGTTAACCCGTTAAGTGCCGAACTCACGCAGAAGACCCGGTTGCTGGTCTTCCACAAGTAGAGTTGGAAGGGGCCTACAAGGCCATCGAGTCCAACCCCCTGCTCAATGCAGGAATCCAGGTCAAAGCATCCCTGACAGATGGCCATCCAGCTTCACCTTCAATGCCTCCAGAGTGGGAGTGCCCACCACCTCCCTAGGTAATTGGTTCCATTGTCTTATTGCTCTGACAGTCAGGAAATTTTTCCTGATGTTCAGGTGGAATCTGGGTTCCTGTAACTTGAACCCATTCTTCCATGTCCTGCAAACTGGGATGATCGAGAAGAGATCCTGGCCCTCCTGTGTGTGACAACCCTTCACATAATAACCATATAATATTTAAAACCTGCATTCCTACACAGCTGAGCAGGTGCACATACATTTACTGGACTTAAAAGGAGGAGGAGGAGGAGGAACCTGAAACGGCAGCATGACCTTGCCCTTCTCCCGGCATTACAGCACTATACTGTGGCTTGTGGCATGTATTTGTGCTATAAAGCCCATGTGACCTTTCAAACCAGTACGACTCTAGGTAACAATCCATTTCCCATTAAAGCCGTGACACCTCCAATTAACTTGAATAGGTCTGGGCTGCACCCATAATCTTTCTGTGCAACAATCTTTTCAGGCTTATCTACAGAATCCTGCAAACTATTATCTCTTTGCAAAATCGAAAAATCCTCCTTTAAGTTCCTAGTATTCATCCCTATGAGATACAGATAGTGGCAGTGGCAACACTGTGGAGGGATCATACTCCAGAAGAAAGTGTGTAACAAACTCATAGAACTCAAGAAAGCACTGAATGAATGAATGAATCTTTTAAATAATAAACAGTCAATTTAGCTGGCACAAGGCAACAAACTGATCAACATCCTACAGGAGAAATCAACAGCTCACCACCACCACCACCACTTTGCAGGTTGGCAGCCAACTAGAGTGGGAGGGGGGCTTTCTTCCCAACCGCAAACATGAGGACTAGTGAGGCACCAAGTACAAAGCAAAATCTATCTATAGTGTTTCTCTGACAAAAAATGTTCTTTGCCCTTTGATGCATGTTCAGCATAGATTCGAGCATTGCATTTCAGTTTTGTCAATCGCTGATGCCACTTTTCCATGTGCGTTTGTGAAGACAGAACTGTATATTACCTTCAGGAAAAGGTGATTTGGATCAGAGACATGGGGGAAATGAGCCTTTGTGTGGGAAACCTTGGCTGGGCAACTGCTGCACAAGGAAGTGATTTTCCAGCATAAAACTGGCAGACATGTTAAAACCACCACTTCCAAATTACTCTGTCCCAAAGTAGCATTTCCTCCAGCAAAAATGACTGTCTGGGTTTTGTTCTGTACATTTGCCTCAATGTGGCAAATTCAGTTCTTATTATTTTAGTTATAAATAAGCTTGTAGGCAGAAGCTTGCTTTGTTTCCCCTTGAATAGGATGTGGTTTCCCTAGATCGGCCTTCCCCAACCTGGTGCACTCCAGATGTTTTGGACTTCAACTCCCATCAGCCCCAGCCAGCAAGCCCAATGTTCAGGAATTCTGGTAGTCCAAAATATCTGGAGAGCACCAAGTTAGGACAGGTCGCCTTAGATGCATCAGTATTAATTATAATCATTACTACATTTCAGTGGCTCACTTTCATTTGTTCTGTAGAATGTGTAAAATTGTGTGCAAATTACTTTTTACTAACTAGGGAAGAAAGGTTGGAATAAATTCTAATAGGAAGGACGAGCTGGGTGTCATGGGAAGTGGTGTTCAGGGGGCCATGCTGAGTGAAGGAATTTCAGCACATGACATCTGGTCATCACAGTTTGGAGGTTTTCTTTATAAGCCTGTAACCTGTCTTTTTATATATATATATATATATATATTAATAAATTTTATTTAAATTTTTAAACAATACAAAGAAAATAACACACACATATAACTAATATAGTGCTCCCATCACCATGGGACCAAATAATACAATAACTCTATAATTGTTCATTATTCCAAAAATACAACATATCTTGACAGGGTAAACTCCCTTTCCCCTTTTTTTAACACATATTCCAGAAATAAACCCCAAATATCCTTAAAAATATTTTTCTTTAATTGACCCCTTTTGCATTTGATATTACAAGTTAACATATCATTCAATGCCATATCCCATACTTCTTTATACCAATCAGTAATAGTGAAAACTTGCTGAATTTTCCATTTCCTTGCTATCATTAGTCTACCTGCCGTTAACAAGTTTATAATTAATTCTTTAACATTTTGAGAACCGATCACTTTTTCCGTTATTGATAGCAAAGCTAATTTAGGACAAACCTCTAAATCAGCTCCAACAATTTCTGATATTTCCTCAAAAATCATTTTCCAAAAATCCATTACATTTTTACAACTCCACCACATATGAGCATATGTACCCAACTCCTGACATCCTCGCCAACACATTGGAGAACATTTATTATCTATTCTATTTAATCTCACCGGAGTCAAATACCATCTCCAAATTAGCTTATAAAAATTCTCTTTAATACTTATAGACATGTTTTTCAATATTCGCCTATTCCAAATCTTGTTCCACTCGTTCTTTGATATTTCCTCTTCGAACTCTGTATCCCAAACTATTTTAAGATTTTCTGCTTGCTCCTCTGATTTCTGCAACATTTTATATAACATCTTTGTAAGACCCCTAGCTGATGCATTTCCTTCTACGAGTTCTCTAGACATAACCAACTGCTCAAAGCCTGTAACCTGTCTTTAAAACATACCATGATCTTAATTTGTATGCTGCTTTCCCATAAAATGTGCCCCAAACGGCTCACGTCACAATACAATATAAAGATAATCCCACACCCCTTAATTCAAAGGTGGTTCAAGTTTGTGAGGGGAGAACTCTGCACTCGGCATTCTGTCATATGAATGGCATGACTTATTTTGTTAAGAGTGCTGGTTGCTATTATGGCAAAGTTGTGCTTGCTTTTTACTCTAAAGATACAGAAATGCCACTTCTCAGAATTTTCTAGCATTAGGCGTGTTTTGGACTCTAGATTCCAGCTTTCCTGTCAGCTGTGAAAGTACCCTGACAATTATTTATACTCTTGTGAGTCAGGCAGTGAGGCCCAACTGCCTCGGGGAAATAATAATGAGCTACCTCAGGTCCTTGTGACAGAGAAATGCACACGTACAGATTGTTAAGCACTTTGCATGTTGGAAAGTGCATGTAGATAATATTAGTCTTGTAATTATTCGTTTTCAGAGAAATGGAAACACTCTCACCCTTCTCTTGCTGCATACAACCGGCATGTTTTATGTTTTTTGTTGTTGCTGCTGCACCACCATCATTAGCAAATTAGGCTTTCAGACTTTTCCTTCAGCGACTGACCACTAAGGTAGTGGGGCAGAGGAGGAGACTCCACGGCAGACTCACAAATCTAAGCATCTTTCAGGAGTTTGTAAGACTTACTTGTTTGGGTAGGCCTTTGGGCCTCAAGGTTGTGGGGAAAAGGTGTGGAAATCTCAATTAATTTATTTAAATTTTATTCTAGACACTCCCAATTCTTGATGCCTGGCTCCAAGCCATCCTTCTCTATGGCTCCGAAGAGCGTATTGCAGCCCAGCCCAAGAAGAGGCACCCAGAACCGGCCAACAGTGCTGACACGTGCTGCGCCATACAAGCAACAAGTAAGTCACATGAGATAAAACTGAGGTGGGGAGGTCAACCCACTCATGGTGAGTGTCAAGAGGTTGGCCTGGTCAGGCAGTTGCTGAAACCTACTGACAGAGAAAACCCATGTTGCCATCTTTACTCTCCCTCTCTTGGCATTCAGTCCAGTCAGGTTGGACCTGCCCATGCCCGCACCAAGAGAAAGCCCTACAGTAGGAGTGGGGAACCTCAGGCCCAGGGAATAAATCCAGCCCTGTTGGGGGTCTCCAGATGGCCACGCCCACTTCCTCTTTTGCCCAACCACTGATAATTTGGTGGTTTCCAAGCTTTTGTGCAGTTCCTCCCATTGTTGAAATGTCTTTCCTAAGGCTTAGTTACTGGCAGTAAGAACTTTAAGGTACGATATGCTGATATTCATTGTATATTTGCCTCACCCCTTTTGCCTGAATTTTGCCCTCAAGCTGAAAGAGGCCCCCCACCCCTGACCTGGAGCCCCCTAATAGTTCAGGGGCCCTTCTAGACCAGGTTGCCCGAGGGCCTACAGCAGGGCTCTCCAACCTTGGGTCCCCAGATGTTGCTGGACTACAGCTCCCAGAATCCCTTGCCATTAGCCATGCTGGCTGGGTATGCTAGGAGCTGTAGGCCAGCAACATCTGGGGACCCAAGGTTGGAGAGCCCTGGCCTACAGAATATCGGAGCCAGCCCTGGCCTCACTGTTCCAGAATAATTGCAATAATACCTGCTCCTTCCCAGGTGCACTCGCCGTTGATGCTGAGCCAACCCAAGGCCATCACTACTTCTTCCCAGGACAAACAGAACCAAGCTGTGCCGACCCAGCAGGTATTGCCAGGACCCCCAAGTCTATCTATCTAAATTTATTTCTAGGCTGCCTTTAATGGTAGAACTCTCTCAAGGCAGTGAGTAACTGAGTATCTCCTCCAACAGAATGGACCGGTATATCATCAGAACTCTGGAATTCTAAGTTATAATTTTAGGCCCTACGGGATGGTAGCAAAATCTAGCATGTGTGTGTAATTTATTTTTATTTTTACCCCCAACTTCCCTTGATTAAATTAGGCATCCAGTAATTAAAGTATTATACATAAAATGTAAAAGCAACACTTTACTTTTAAACACTTTGAACATAAAAATGTGCAATGCATGGGTCTCAGCTCATCATATTATATTAAAAGGAGAACTGGCTATTTACTTTCCAGTTCTGTCCTAATCAACAAGCCTCAAATCTGTGTTGTTGTGGGTCTCTTCAAGTCAAGAACTCCCCTGCCCAAACTGTACATAGTCTGCAATTTCTACTCTTATCCTCAGTTCAGGAGTTAGCTGATGAAAAGGAGTGGGGAGCAAGGTTACACGGGCCCACAATACTTGGGGTATAGTTGCTAACTCTTGGGGGGTGGGGAAGAAAAAGCTTATCTGGCTGGCGTCTGGCTGCAGAGCCCTCTGGGACCAGAGGTGGAGTCCAGAACTAGTCTAGTGGTGAATCCACAATGGAGCCCAGGAGGTTTTGGGGGAAGTCTGAGGCAGAGCCCAGCAATTTTTACCAGGTCTGTGGGCATAGCCCGACAGCCGTTGTCAGGACCAGGGGCAAAACTTATTACCCTAGGGCAGCCTTCTCCAACCTGATGTCCTCCAGATGTTTCAGATTTCTACTGTTATTAGCTCTAACCCAGTGTTCTCCAACCTTGGGTCCCCAGATGTTTTTGGCCTACAACTCCCAGCATGCCCCAGCCAGCTTTGCTGGCTGGGGCATGCTGGGAGTTGTAGGTCAAAAACATCTGGGGACCCAAGGTTGGAGAACACTGCCCTAACCAGTATAGTCAATGGTCCAGAATGCCGGGAGTTGTAGTTAAAACATCTGGAGGGTGCCAGGTTGGGGGAAGGCTGACGTAGGATGCACAGCTTTAAAAAGGTAGCTGAGTGCGCCGGGCAGGGGTGGGACAACAATAAGGAGCCTTGCACCTTGCTTCTATGGCAAATAGCCCCAAAGCAAAGCAAACGAACCAAAAATACACAAACAAAGTCCAGCCAGGCCGTGTGTGTGTGTTTTCATGGTAAGTTGGCAACCCGAGCATTCAGGTTACAGAGCATAAAGCTTTGGAAGAAGAAGGCTGCTTCGGTGGTTCTCCAGCTCTGACAATCCGTGTGAGTACCAACACTATAAGATTCCTGCTCCTTTACTCCTCCTCCTCCTCCTCCTCCTCCTCCTCCTCCTCCTCCTCCTCCTCCTCCTCCTCCTCACCACCACCACCACCACCACCACCGTGTGGACCAGAGCAAGAGACAGATGAACAAGCAGGTTGTAACGATGAAGAGGAGCAACTCCAGGGGGCTCTTGTCAGTGGCCCCTGCTAGGGTGTGCCCAACCATGATGCCAGCCTGCTTCAGTCCATGGGTTAGAGGGGCCTTGTCCTTGAGAACGGAGAGTTCATAGAATCACAGAATCATAGAAAAGTAGAGTTGGAAGGGGCCTACAAGGCCATCGAGTCCAACCCCCTGCTCAACGCAGGAATCCAGGTCAAAGCATCCCTGACAGATGGCTGTCCAGCCGTGCCTTGAATGCCTCTTGTGGAGAAAGCCAACCTAAGCCCCCTGCCTGACACACACACACTCACCAAGGAGGGGGGAAGGAGACCCAGGGGGGGGGAGACAGCCAGTCTCCACAGATGCCAAAGGGGACAAACAACATCTGCATAGAATCACCCCAGGGGGGAAGGCAGGAAGCATCCCCAGGTTTGTCAATGCTCTCGCATATCAGCCCCATCTACATAAGACTTGAATACCTCTCCAGAGCAGACACTTAGGCACCCCTAAGAAATGGCCACTCAACACCATAGGATGGGACCATTAAGCAAGTGGCTTCAAAGGGACCCCATCCCACGGGGGGAGGACGTCACCCTACCTGACCCAAAAGGCCGCCCCTCAGGGAGGGTGTCAAACCACCTGATCACGGAGGGAAGGGCTACCTGAAACACCAAGGTATAAAACACCCTGCGCAAGGGAACTGGTCTCTGTCAGCAATCTTGCCCATGCCTGGGGTAAGGGAACGAAAGATCGGCAACCCCGGGTAGCAGAACCCGGCGCGCTCCAGCTAGCTGAAATCACTGGCCGCTTGGGTTGACCGGACCCCCGGGAAACCAAGCTGAAATCACTCACAAGCCGCTTGGGTAGGCCGGGCCCCCGCCGGGAACCCAACTAGCTGCTTGGGTTGACCGGACCCCCGGGAAACCAAGCTGAAATCACTCACAAGCTGCTTGGGTAGACCGGGCCCCCGCCAGGAACCCAGCTAGCCGTGTGCGGTTGACTGGGCCTCTGCCGGGGCCCGAGCTGAACTAACTAGCTGAGAGCCCTGAAATCACGGTGTCCTTGAGACTTCTTGCTTGCTGCTTTGTACCGTACTGATAAGCTGTATTGCTGGCGTGGGTCTGAGTTTGTGAAGGTAATTTTGTAAATAAACTTGTTTTCTAAAAGATACTTTTGTGGCTATAAGTTATCCCTTTGTTCTGGGCTAAGGGTGAGGTGCTGGGGACCTCGGAGAAGGCCCGCCCCAGGGCTCGCTACCCCCTTAGCATTGAACCCGCGCAGAAGACCAGGTTGTCGGTCTTCCACTCCTCTAGAGTGGGAGAGCCCCACCACCTCCCTAGGTAGTTGGTTCCATTGTCTTACATTGCTCTGACAGTTCCATTGCTCTGACAGTCAGGAATTTTTTCCTGACGTTTAGGTGGAATCTGGGTTCCTGTAACTTGAGCCCATTATTCCGTGTCCTGCAAACTGGGATGATCGAGAAGAGATCCTGGCCCTCCTCTGTGTGACATCCCTTCAAGTATCCTTCCTTGGTTTTTATTTCACTCCACACTTTCTCCTTTATTTCCCCTCAGGTCACCTTCACAGACAGCAGCCAACAACCACGTCTCTTACTGCCCTTTTCTGGGTCGCTACTGCCACAGGAAGTCCAGTCAGCAAGCTCAGGCCATGCTCCATCCCCGCGTAAGGAGGGGCTAGGGAAAGATGGCGGGTGTGGCGGCGGGTGTGTCTGCGTCGCTGCTCACCCCTCCTCCTCGTCTGGCTTTATTTCAGGGATTAACACTGTGAAGTTGGATTGGACTCAGCAGGCCGCTCTTACTGCACCCCACTTCAGAGAGAGGTCCCCAGGGAAGCGGCTATCTGTGGGCAACAACACCCCTTACTTCCGCAGCTTTGAGGAAAGGTGAGCTGATCGATTCTGTCCTCACTGTCCCTGCCTAAAGCACGGTCTCTTGTTCCGAAAGTATCCCTAACCAGATGCCTTTAAAAGCAAAACACACATAGGTAGGAGACTTTTCACTTCCTACTGCAGTTTGCTTGACCTGCTGCAATTTTCCTCAGAATTTGGAAGAGTTTGCTAATGCTTCTCTCCAACCAGTGGAATCATGTTATGTTAGCAAGGTGGCCTCTCATGAATCAGCCAAAAAGAGAAAATGCATCACCCCCTGCTCTGCAGTACAGTGATTTGCATATGCTAAGGTATATGTATAGATGCAAATTTAGAAACGATTGCTATAAATTAAATAGAAATACAGCACATCTCACCACAGTGTGGAAGACTGTAACCAGGTGACCCGTCTGCCTGGCTGTTCCGGTGCTCAGTGTTGACGGGCAACAGTCCTTATGCTTCTTTATCTGTATAGCAGACTTGGACAGGCCAGTCCTTCAAATAGAGCAGTGCTCTCCAACCTTGGGTCCCCAGATGTTTTTGGCCTACAACTCCCAGCCCAAGGTTGGAGGACACTGAAATAGAAGATGCCTTAAAATAGAGGATACCTCAAAGCAGAGGGTGGCCCTTGTCGTGCCCATGGGCAAAGTGTTATAGCAGTAAGTATGCGAGGGGAGGAGGGAGTGTGGGATGTTGAGATGTCTGCTGATTGGCTGAGAGAGTGAAGGGGGGTGGGTGAAGCCTGTGTTATATCAACAGTGGGTGATGCTGTTCAGGAGAGAGTGGGTTTTTGTGAGAGGGTTGAGAGTCTGGGTGGAGTTGGGGAGTGGGAGTCTTGTCTGGGAGAATTGGAGTGCAGTCTGAGAGAATCACAGAATCATATAAAAGTAGAGTTGGAAGGGGCCTACAAGGCCATCAAGTCCAACCCCCCCCCCCCGCTCAATGCAGGAATCCAGGTCAAAGCATCCCTGACAGATGGCCGTCCAGCTGCACCTCGAATGCCTCCAGATTGGGAGAGCCCCACCACCTTCCTAGGTAGTTGGTTCCATTGTCTTATTGCTCTGACAGTCAGGAATTTTTTCCTGATGTTTAGGTGGAATCTGGGTTCCTGTAACTTGAGCCCATTATTCCGTGTCCTGCAAACTGGGATGATCGAGAAGAGATCCTGGCCCTCCTCTGTGTGACATCCCTTCAAGTACTGGAAGAGTGCAATCATATCTCCCCTCAGTCTCCTCTTCTGAAGGCTAAACATGCCCAGTTCTTTCAGTCTCTCCTCATAGGGCCTTGTTTCCAGTCCCTTGATCGTCCTTGTTGCCCTCCTCTGAACCCTCTCCAGTTTGTCTACGTCCTTCTTAAAGTGTGGTGCCCAGAACTGGATGCAGTACTCAAGATGAGGCCTAATCAGTGCCGAATAAAGGGGAATTATCACTTCACGCGATTTGGAAGCTATTAATGCAGCCCAAAATAGCATTGTGATAGAGGGGTTTTTTTCAACATTTAGAATCTCTCAACATTATCTATTTCCCTACCCTTAAGTGTAATTAAATAATAAACTTGTTTCACTTTTAAAAGTTAAAAGGAGTGGTCTGAATAAGTTACCCTGAAGGGGTTGGTGGCAGCGGAGGAGCAAAGAGAGTGCTGATTTTTGAAGCGCTTGCAGAGGCGGTGGGCTGTACAAGGTCGAGGAGGAGGGAGGCCTGACAGCTCTCTGCAAAAGATGACACGTGGCCACCCTATGTGGCACGTAATTAGTACTGAGGTCTGAAAAGACGCCAAAGCTGCCTAGATTGTACTACTAGGCTCTCTCCATTAACTGCCAAATGCAGCCACCCTTCACCCATCAGGCTCTGCCTGAGCTGGCTTTGGTCTCCCCTCAGGGGAGGAGAGGGGCCTCTTTTAAAGGAAAACGTTGGCATTATAGGGTTGCTGGGCTTCACAGAGGGCCTCTAGCAGGAAGAAACTAGTCACAGGACTGAAAGCTAGAGCAGTGTTCGCCAACCTTGGGTCCCCAGGTGTTTTTGGCCTACAACTCCCAGCGTGCTCCAGCCAGCATAGCTGGCTGGGGCATGCTGGGAGTTGTAGGCCAAAAACACCTGGGGACCCAAGGTTGGCGAACACTGAGCTAGAGGGAGCCCCGTGCAATTGGAGCCTGGGTGAGGCCTTTTGTTAGTATGAGTTATCCCATCGAGATCTCAGTTAATAAACAGTGGCATTTCAACCATCTTGCCTCAACTGTTGTTTCCTGATCTGAAGAGGATACGACATTCACCAGGGGAATGACTAAAATCTCAGGGTGGGGTGGGTAAGCTTGGCTTGAGAGCTTGAGCTCTTTCTTCTGCCCCACCACATCCGTAGGTCTCCATCCTTAAGCTTCCATGCACAGCCAGGTTCTTGCCCTGGCCCAGCAGACACTACTATAGTTAGGCCTACCCAAATCTCCACTACCAAGTATTCCCCTTTGGATCCCAGGCTCTGTCCCCTGAGTGTCATGGCCTCAGCCTTGTTTGAGCTGCCAATGTTAATTGTGTATAATTAATTAATTTAAGCTATTTCTATACTGCCTTTCTGGACAAAAGATAAAACAGTAAATCCAGAATACTGGCGATGTATATTACGAAATATAAACATAACCATCCGACACCTCTGCGTTCTGCCCTGTTGTTTTGTTAGTCAAAGGATGCAATCCTATGCAAGTTTAGACAGAAAAAAGGCCTACAACTCTCAGCATAGCTGGCTGGGGCATGTTGGGAGTTGTAGGCCTTTTTTTCTATCTAAACTTGCATAGGTTTGCAGCTCAAAGATTTTTTTGGTGGTGGTGGTGGTAGTGGGGGAGTGGTGGCACGAAAGGTCAGTGTCTCTGGCCTAGAACCACAGTCGGTTAATTCCACTTGATTCTGCTCCCAAATCATAACTTCAGCCCTACGAACCAGTCATGGTGACTCAATGAGGTGGGATTGTGGAAGGAGGGAAAAGGTACTCTCCTCTCCAACCAGGCTGAAAGAGGTGAGGAGTTGAACTCTAGCTACTAATGCACAATCATCGGGAGAAGGAGATAAAAGTTGCTGGGCCCAATGCAGGCAAGGGACAAACCTGTTGGATAGCTGGACTACTCTAACCCTGTAGAAAGGGAACAGCAGTGTCTAGAATTGATGGACCATAGGAAGCTTCCTTGTACCGAATCAGATAATTGGTTCATCAAGCTCAGTGTCTACTGGGTTCCCCATCCATCCCACTAGCCTCTTCTCCAGGCCCCACCTCCTCTCCCCAATAAGCTCTTATCTCCGATCAGCAGCTGAGCAGAGATAAGAGCTTTTCCTTGCTTCATGGTGAGGAAGGCTAATTTTCTCAGCACTGAGCAGGAGAAAACTCTTGCTTATTGGAAATATAAGCTTTCCCCTGCTCAGCAGTGAGAAAGGGAGCTGAAAAATACCAACCCCCTCAGCTAATCTGTATGGGTGAACTGAAGGGTTGGTTGGTGTGTGTGTGTGTGTGTGTGTGTGAGCGAAGGGTGGCCATACCCACTGCTGCAATGCCGGGGTTCCCTACCCCCGGTCTATAGTGACCAGTAGCATCTCCCCATAGTTACAGATGCGGGTCTTTTCCAGCCCTACCTAGAGATGCCAGTGGATTGAACCTGGGACCTTTGGCACAGAAAACAAGTGGTTTCCGCCCAATGCATACAGACATAGCCACTTCCCAGTTCTGTTCTTATGCCTCACCATTAAAGAAGGGGTTCAGCTGCTTCAAATTTTATCCAGAATTTCCTACCACCCTCTTCTTCCTGAATACCCTGTTGAAAGAGCCAGTGTGATGCAGTGGTTTGAATGTTGGGAGACTGGGGAGACCCAGGTTCAAGTCCCTACTTGGCCATGAAACTCACTGGGTGTCTTTGGGCCAGTCACTGACTCTCAGCCTGACCTACCTCACAGGGTTGTTGTGAGGATAAAATGGAGAGGAGGAGGATCATGTACGCCACTCTGGGCTCCTTGGAGAAAAAGCGGGATATAAATGTAACAAATAAGTAAGTTCCTCAGTTCTACAGTCAGCAGCTTTGAAAATATAAGGCAGGTCTGACAGCTCCTGGAGTTTGGCTTCAGATCTAGTTGAAGAGGGAAGGACTGCAGGCTGAATTGAATTAAACAGTTAAAACTTTAAGCCTGCAGGTCAGAAGACAAAAGGAACCTTTTTGAATTGCCTCTCACTGTCCTGCAGATCAAACAGACTTGGTTTAGAAACCCTCAAGGTGGCTGGTTTGTTTCATTTGCCTTGCAAAAAGGTTCACACTCTTGCATTCTCCACAAGGGTAGGGAGCAGCTGCCGTGCCACCTACTGCGCCAGTGTGAATCAGCAGGGAAGCAGCTAGGCCATAGATTGCCTTAAGACAGTGATAGACCTGGGTTTGCAAAGCAGGCTCTCCGGATTATCCCAAGTGAAAACAGGACAACTGGTGGATATATGTCTGAAGGTGGTCTGAGGCCTGTTGTCTCTTACAGAGCCATGTGCAGGGAGCACAGACTGGGTAATACCGAGTGGCACATGCAAGAAGAATTGGTGCGCAACTTAGAAGATCAGGTAATGCAACCTTTGCTGGGGTGAAGGAAAGGGACACTGTTCCAGTGGCTACAGAGCAGCCTTCCCCAACCTGGTGCCCTCCAGATGTTTTGGACTACAACTCCCAGCATTCCTTACCATTGGCTGTGCTGACGAGGGCTGATGTTGAAGTCCAAAACATCTGGAGGACACCAGGTTGGGGGAAAGCTGCTGTAGAGCAAGCCACATTCTATATTCCAATTCTCTGGGCCAAAACAGACATTACTTTAAAACCATGTCTAACAGGTATTTTTACTCTAGAGTAGGTGCAGCCCCCCCCGCCATCCAGATCTTTAAAAGCCCCCATATGCTCCATGCTAGGATCCCAATCCTGGGACCCCTGCACCTACTCTAGAGTAATAATGTAAAAGTGCTGTAGCTGCTAGACAACAGATTTAAAGAAATGTCTATTTTGGTCCTCTGAGTGAAGTTACTTATGTAGCCAAAATGGCAGCAAGATGGAGATATCAGCAGACTTGTATTAGTACAAAAAAAAAAAAAAAAAAAACTGCCAGAAAACCCCCCTAAAGGTGATGGGGGGGGGAGGAACTCGGGGACGGATAAGAGAACCCAAAGCAGCCAGATGAGGGCTCAGCACCCACAGAACGCTGACTGACTGTTGAGAGGGAAGAAAAACTGAAGACCATGTGGGCAGGGGAATGGAATGGAGAATGAAAAAGACACTGATGCACCTAGGCTCATTCACTTGGCTCTCTCACAAGTCTACACCCAGCTGCTCACTCTGGGCAATCCTCCAAAGGAATTTACAGCTGATCAATCGTCCTGGTTTAAGGGATACGACCAAGGGTGGAATGTGTGACACTCTCAGTCACTTCCCAAGCAAGGGGCAAGGTGGGCGGTACATCTGTATCTCGAAACTGATTTGTATTTCCTTCTCCACCGTTGCCCCCATGATCCAGCTGGCACAAGAGAAGCAGAGACTGTATGTTATGCGGGCAGAGTTGGCACCCAACTCTCATTCACAGTATCCGTATGCACCGGGGCTAATCCTTCCACGGCAGTCCAAAGGGCCAAGGAGCGAGTTTGTGAGCGAGAGATACCTCTCTAACCAACACGAAGTCCACAGCAGTTCAGGTGAGAAGTGCACGCACAGGGATGGGATTCCGAATCCCATCACTCGCTCTGGAAATTGATTGGCACATCCCAGGTGTCAGGTTACAGGATTGGGAATCAGAGATCAAGTTCTGCTGTCTGTCTAGGGTAGGGAAAGAGTTACAGAAGCCAACAAGGGATTGTGAAGGCTAAAGACAGAGCCTGCTTCTGAGAGACAACAGAAAATGGAATGATGGAGAACATGAGAAGAGCCCTGCTGGATCAGACCAAGGGTCCATCTAGTGCAGCATTCTGTTCACACAGTGGTCACCAGCTGCCCACCGGATCCCACAAGCAGGACATGAGTGCAACAGCACCTTCCCACCCATGTTCCCCAGCAACTGGAGTACATAGGCATACTGCCTCTGGTACTGGAATCTAGCCAGAATCTAGGAGGGAATTCTCGCCCTATAGGGTGGAAGCACTTGAGTCCACCTGCTGAATTCTACATCTTGTTTTACTCTTATGAATCCATCTGGATGGGTATCCCAGCTCATGGCTGCTTGGGCTGACATATAGGTGCCATGGGCTGGTAGTGGGTGGTTTCTATTAAAGGGCATTGCCCATATTATATGGAGATATCCTGAAAGTGTGTTATAGACTGCCTGTGTTGTAGATTCTTTTTTTCATGAAGGGGACACCACCACCACCACACTAGCTAGGTATAATGAGGCAGTTCCATTTTACAGCTAAGCCCATGAGCAGAAAACAGCCTCAGTATTTGAGGCTGGCTTGATGCCATCCTGCCTAACAGCCTGGTGGTTAGAAGCCAGCAGGAATCCTCAAATCTGAGCCTCCTGCCATTCAGCTAGCATCATTCTTTGCTGCACCTTCTAGGCTCACTCGAAAGGAGTGCTGCTAAGCATGTGCAGAGTGTCCTTCACACAACTCACCACAGTCAGCCTTCACAGCTCTAGAAGCAAGGAATCCCACAAAAGGTCACTTAGAAAACAAACAAGATCCCCTACTTACTGGGCTCCCAAGGATCAGAAGACTCCAGTGAAGAAGAATCGCTCCTACTAACATCTCCACCTTCTTTTTCACCACAGAGAGAAATTCCAGCATGGAATATTACAGGCACACCACCACCCGTCCACCCTTCACATATGCTGCCCTCATTGGTTGGGTAAGTTATTGCAAAAGGTAGATATGAAACCCCATACAAATAGCGCAAGACTATATTTAAACAGGACAGGCCATTTTATCAGCTCACTCAAGAAACAAACTCTGCTCTATTTTCCAGATAAGACTGAATGCCCAAGAAATAGGCTCCCCCAGCTCCATGCCATTGCCACCCTACCCCTCTTCCTGGCTACAGCACTATCCCATCCTTCTCTGCACTTAGCAAAGTCACTTTCAACCAGGCTGTGTCCATTTCCTGCAGCCAACAGCCTACGTAAATGCACTGCAAGGCACCCCTTACAAGGACAAGCTCTATCTGGATTGCTTAAACAGTTATCAGCTTGTTTAGAAAGTAAGCTTACGGCAAGCAGGCAGCTGAAGGACTCCCCCCCCCCCAACGTTCATCTGATCTCCACGCACGCCTGGCATAGCAGAGTAGGCAAGTGACAACTGGAGGGCTGTGCAAGAAGGCCTGGCCTAGCTACCCGCTACCCAAGTGGCCATGTGGGTAGCAGTACTTTGAGAAGCACCGCTGAAGAGCACCCCTGTGGATCCCTTGCAGGAGGACCGCGTGGGATGTTGGGGCACAGGTCCCCAAACACATGCAAGCATCGGGTTGTGCCCAGCATCTCCCTGTGGCCTTGCAAGAGATCCTGGGGCCACTTCTAGGGCCGAGCAGGACAGCTGCTAAGGAAAACAATGTTTCAGGCTACTCTTGCATTCAGCCAGCATAACTGACCGTACAATGTGGATATGGAGTTCTTCCACATAAATAGAGGAATTATTGTCTTCCTCTATTCAGAATAGAGGAAGACAATAATTGATGATGATGATGATGATGATGTAAAGCAGGGGTGGGCTACTTGTGGCCCTCCAGATGTTTTGGCCTACAATTCCCATCAGCCCTAGCCAGCATAGCCAATGGTGAGGCATGATGGGAGTTGCAGGCCAAAACATCTGGAGGGCCACAAGTAGCCCACCCCTGCTGTGAAGGGACAAGTGAATAGCCTGCTCTGTCTTCAAGGCTCAGGACAAGAACTACCATCGGTGGTCAGCATGGCCAGGAACCTGCCGGGGCCTACCAGGCCACAGGGGACCACCACTGACTGGAGACGCGGAGAAATGCTGCCAAGTGCCAACTTCTTTACTTGGCCTTGAGCGCATGATCAGATATACACTGAATTTGTACCCAGAAACACTTCAGAAAACACAGTTGCTTCCTGGGGATGTACAGGCCATCACCTGGAAAGGGACACCTCTTCCCTGGCCACTCCCGTCTCAGTGCAGTTTCTGTATCTTGGCTGAGCACTGCCTCTTAAATATTCCCTCCACATGGGCAAATTCCAACATATGTGAATCACACTGTCAGCCCATTCATAGTCCCAAGGGGAATTAAAAGTGACAGGAAAAAGAACAGAATGACACACAGCCTGAATTTGGGGTGGGGGAAACTGAAAGTCACTATTGGCCATGATTCCCTATGGATGCAGAGTGGTAATTCTCTGTCCCTTGGTATCTTGCGTTCCCCAGCACCTTTCACGTGCATGGAATTTAGCACTATAATCCCAAGAGCTTAGAAGGCACCTTTGTTACTTCACCAAAAAAGAGCCCCACCCACCACCAGAGAGCTAGGCCGCCTTGGCTCCAAGACCCTGCTGTTAGTGTTAACCACCCATGCCTATGCTTTTCAGGCCATCCTGGAATCTCCCAAGAAACAGCTCAGCCTGAACGAGATTTATTGCTGGTTCAACAACAATTTTGGCTACTTCAGGCACAACATACCTACCTGGAAGGTGAGGGGACCCCAGTTTTAAGCGGAGAAGAGGGAATGTGAAGAAGCGGTATCAGCACTGAAGTATAGGGTGGCTGAGAATTTGGGGTGGGGTGGGGTGGGGAAGCGTCATCTGAGATCAGGGGAAGAGGCAAAGATAATAGGAGAGGCAAGGGAATGGGTGGAGGAGTAGAAAGTATCTATTCCTGCATTAAAATCTCAGCTTTTGAAAACAAATTCTCCAGATGAAAAATTAAGCAAAACCACAAAGGACTTTGATTTGTATACTCTGAAGAATTGGAAACACATTTTTGACCACAGTCTGGGGAAGCAGGACTGAAAACTGAGTTTGGGCAGGGGAGACGGCAGGTAGAGAAAAAGGAGAGGTACCATGAAAGATGTGGGACAGATGTGTGGACCAAAAAGGCAGAACTGTGCTTAGGAAAAAACACACATAGATAATGGGATCTGATTCTGCATTGCACAAGATACCATGCAGCAGGGCAGTGGCTCAGTGACACATACTTTGCATGTGGATGGCCCTAGGTCCCTTCAGCAGAGAGAGGTCTCGACCGGGAGGATGTCTGGGAAAGAGCTCTGTCTGTTGGCCTGAAGGGTTGCAGTCAGTCAAAGTAGACTAAGGCTAGGCAGACTAATGGTCTGACTCAGTATAAAGCAGCCCTTTTATATTATATTCCTTAGAACACAATGTGACGGTAACCAAGCGCATTCCTATTAATTTGTAGGGCAAGTGTTTTATACATTATTATTCTTAGCAGGGTTAAGAGACTGACGAGCAAATAAGGGAGCCATAGGCAAGATCGTAAAAGAGGATTCAAGGGCAAACCTGTTGAGAGTATGAGGAAGGAAGAATAAAATGACCTGGTTTGTACATGCTTAACCCATAGCTTATTTAACCCATGTCTTCTTGAATTCTGGGTTATTGTGATGTGTGAACACAGCCACACTAGCAAACGATGGTTTGCTAGCCACAAACAACCCAGAAAGAGAACACATGGCTTGTTGCTGGGTTGTGAATCCTGGGTTGTTTAAACCATGGGTGGTTCCAGAACCGTGGGTTGTTTCACCAGGCTACAGAGGCGGCAGGCAAGAGTGGTTAAAAAAACCTCAGCTGCTCTACGTGCCAGTATATAGCACCGCAAAGGCATTTGGGGTAGAGTGGAGGAGGAGGTTAACAATCACCCCAGGGATCGAGAAAACAAACCACAGTTTGTTCGATCATCTGCCAGACAAACCCTGAGTTAAACAAACCGTGGGCTAGCGTTACAGTGCGAACTGGGCCTCAAGCAGGGCAATCAAGAGTTAAGACTCAAGGTCAGTGTAAAGGAGAATGCAGGTCTAGCAGCCAGTGACCCACCCCTCTCAGAGACTCTCCTCAACCCACAGAATGCCATCCGACACAACCTTAGCTTGCACAAATGCTTTGTGCGTGTGGAGAACGTGAAGGGAGCTGTGTGGACCGTGGACGAGTTTGAGTACCAAAAGAAGAGGAACCAACGTTGCTCCACTTATCCGCATCCAATTCTGGACAGCCAAGGAGCAGGAGGCTTTTCGGCAGCTTGGGAGAGAACAGGCCAGCCAAGAACAGAGAGGAGTGTCCGCTACAGACCAGAGTCCTCCCCCCAGTTTTTGTTTCCCCAGGGACCGTGAGCGGAAGGATCCGATACTGACTTGCCCCTTCAGAGGGCCTGGCAGGGGTGTAGAAGGATGTGCGTGTGTATGTGTGCAGAAGAGAGAGAGAGAGAATGAAGCTGGCTTGATGTACTGATGAGCTATTCCGGTAGTGCTGTCCTATCACACACACATACAACTGACCCTGCTTCCAAACAATAAAGCAGTATCGCAAAGGCATCGAATTTGGAGGCAGGAAATGTGGAAATGAATGCAGCCTAGGCCACCCACGTACCCCAACTTCATGTGACTTCACACCGGTCAGCACTAGTAGTCTGCACAAAACAAAAAACGAAAAGAAAAGGGGATTTTATTGTTGCTTTGTTGTGTTTTGAGAGGAGAAGAAACAGGGGGCTTTGCTTGAAATAATAAAGGGAGAAAACAATGCCTCGCCCCTGCATCTGCTTCTCCAATATACAATCTGTCAAAAGGATGGCACCAGGGGTCCGAGTCTCCCCAAATGGGCTGCACTTTGGCTCGGTTTTAGGCAACTCACAATGCGAACAGAGCCTGGAAGGATGAGCCCTAGCTCACTCCCCATATGCCCCTCCTTGTTTGAGGCACAGCAGAGTCTGAATGGGAAAGAGAGAGGGGCCAGGCCCCAGAAGCACCCTGTGGCTGTGTGTTGGGACGGGGTCTTCATGTCTCTCGGGAACGGCTGAGCAGTGCTGCGTTTTCCTGCTTCATAGCCCGGTAGTCACCAAGGATCCTCTCTAGATTGCTCAGGGTTTTCTTGCTGGTTTCACTCTCAATCTGGGGAAGGCGAAACAGACCTATGGGTAGTTGGCACTTTGTAAAGGAAGCTTGATATAGTTTACACTAGAAGAATGCCTGCTCACTCTGTGACCCACCAAGCTGAATCAGATTCCACATTAAGGAAAGGAAAAAGAAAAGCCAAAACCTCCAGTCTCTCATCCTTAATGATTACAATTTTTTAAAAAAATGCTTTTAAAAAGGTGAAGGCAGAGGTCTCTGGCAGCTTTCAGGCTAGAGGGATATCTGGGAGAGGTTTCCAGTGGTTATTCTAGAACAGTGTTCTCCAACCTTGGGTCCCCAGATGTTTTTGGCCTACAACTCCCAGCATGCCCCAGCCAGCTATGCTGGCTTGCAGTCCTCTACATGTGGCTAGCTACGCTGGCTGGGGCATGCTTGGAGTTGTAGGCCAAAAACATCTGGGGACCCAAGGTTGGAGAACACTGTTCCAGAAGGACTGCTGCAGAGTCCAATGTTCTTTGGTCATCCCTCCAGGGACTCAAAATTCCAGCTCCCTGGTGTCCCGCAAATGCCAGTCAGGACTAGGAGTCCAGGGCCTCCTCTTGTTTCTGCTACTGTGGCATTATGATCAAGCATTAATGGGATCATTTTTTAAACAGCTTTTTCAGCTTGTACACCTGAACAGAGTTTGCCTGCTAAATCAGGTAGTATTCATAACTCAAGCTGGCAGAGAACAGGCTTTACAAGATGCAGGAGGTCCCAGACTACAGAATCACAAAACATGATAGACCCAATAACAAAGCCTGTAATATTTACACAGAGTTTGCATGGACATTTGCAAGCTTTATCCCAAAATGGATGTATACGTTATTGCAGAATTTGTGAGCTTTTAAGCAAGGACGAATAGAGTGGCAAGGGGAGAGTTATGGGGAAAACAGGAGGGGGCAACAGAGGGGCAGGCAGCTATGCTTGACAAGGAAGCAGCACAACTGAATTTTTATTTCAAATGGGGTGGGGTGGGGGAGAGATGCCCCCAACCCATATTTCCAGATATCGGTATTCTGTACAGAATTTAATCTCCATAGAGATGTAGAGGACTGCAAGCCAGCACTACCCATATACCTGAAAGTCACGAGCATTTCCTGTTACCACCCCTGTTTCAGGTCAGCCTTACCTGCTCCTCTAGGTCCCGGATTTCCCGCAGGATGGTGCCTGTGTCCTCAATTGTCTGGATCAACTGACTGCAGTTCTAGAGGAGAGGGAAGAGGCACTGTCAGCTGGGAAGGGTCCTGGGAAGTCATGCAACTGGGTGGGGTGGGGGCAGAAGGTTTTACGTATTACATCAATACATCTATAGATATATATGGTGCCGAGGTGGGGAGAGAAAGAAAATGTCTCACCTCATGCAAGGCTGCCAAATACTTATATGCCTTCCTCACAGCCTCATCACGCTTGGCATCCTACAGAAAGAAATGTGGAAGGGACAGTTGGGCAAAGCTGACAAGGCCAGCCAAAGTTCCCTCTCCATCCTCCATCACCTCCTGATCCCCGGCCCTCACCTTAAAAACCAGCTCATCAGTGACAGCAAAAGTCCGGTCCAGCTTCCCAGTGAGACCATTGATCTCCTTTTGGAGCTCCTTGGTATCAGACAAGATCTTGAGGAGCAAAGAAAAATAGCAGTAAGAAATCAAAGCTGTACAAATGGAAAATATTAAACAGATTTACCAGTGCTGATGAAAAATCTCTTAAATTCAGAATAGAGGAAGACAATAATTGATGATGATGATGTAAAGCAGGGGTGGGCTACTTGTGGCCCTCCAGATGTTTTGGCCTACAATTCCCATCAGCCCTAGCCAGCATAGCCAATGGTGAGGCATGATGGGAGTTGCAGGCCAAAACATCTGGAGGGCCACAAGTAGCCCACCCCTGCTGTGAAGGGACAAGTGAATAGCCTGCTCTGTCTTCAAGGCTCAGGACAAGAACTACCATCGGTGGTCAGCATGGCCAGGAACCTGCTGGGGCCTACCAGGCCACAGGGGACCACCACTGACTGGAGACGCAGGAGAAATGCTGCCAAGTGCCAACTTCTTTACTTGGCCTTGAGCGCATGATCAGATATACACTGAATTTGTACCCAGACACACTTCAGAAAACACAGTTGCTTCCTGGGGATGTACAGGCCACCACCTGGAAAGGGACACCTCTTCCCTGGCCACTCCCGTCTCCGTGCAGTTTCTGTATCTTGGCTGAGCGCTGCCTCTTAAATATTCCCTCCACATGGGCAAATGCCAACATACGTGAATCACACTGTCAGCCCATTCATAGTCCCAAGGGGAATTAAAAGTGACAGGAAAAAGAACAGAATGACACACAGCCTGAATTTGGGGTGGGGGAAACTGAAAGTCACTACTGGCCATGATTCCCTATGGATGCAGAGTGGTAATTCTCTGTCCCTTGGTATCTACATGGCGAAAATGCTCTATACTCTGTACTGGAAGTTAGAATGGGAAACTAGTTCAATTAGTGACCAGAAGTAGTAAGGACTGTGATGGTATGCAACTCTACAGACTTTTTCTACCTCTGTGGTAGAAATTGGACAGGAGGAAATGTTTTGCCATTTCCTGTGGCTCAGAGTTAAAACGAGGAAACATTTCGCCTCCTAGTGGCAAATAAGTAGTACTTATTTAGGAGGTTCAAATAATTTAAAAACAAAAGGGCAGATTCACTCTTGTATGTACTGTACGTCACTTGATGATTTAGCTTAGGAACCAGTCACTGAAGTGTACTGCATTTGAGGTAAGTGTGAAAGTTCACTGTTGGCTGATCCAGGACAGCCATTGCACATGTGCAAGTCATCCACAAGGCTGTAGTTATCAAAAGACTAACACACATGTGCAAAGACATCCTTAGGGAAGATTCCCTACGATGCCAAACATGTTATCAGCAGCCCCATGTAATATATCCGTTTATGAACTGTACCACTTCAGATTGCAGGTGGGGGAAACACATTTGTGTATATTCTTTCATGTAACAAGCTCCCTGTACCTTCAAACCTTCAGAACCTCTGCCTTGACATCCTAGTTTTCTATGTGCAAAACACGGTGACTGCATTCGTATGACATGACAATCCACCATGGGTAACTCGCCATGGTGGGTTGTCGTTCGTCTGAACCCAGACCGTTTCCAACAGGGTGGCTTATTTTGGGGCAACAAGCCAGCCTGACAACCCATGTCTTATTCTAGGGGTTAGAATCATAGAATAGTAGAGTTGGAAGGGGCCTATAAGGCCATCGAGTCCAACCCTCTGCTCGATGCAGGAGAACAGATGTGGGCAGCCCAGGCAGTCACCCATCCAAGCAGTGACCTGGCTCATATCTGCTTAGCTTCAGCATGTGGACTGGTTGTTCGACCCACAATGGCTGGGTTCACACATCACTTTAAAGCCACAGAGGTTCTGAAACCTCTGTGGATTTAAAGTTGCCCCAGACCTTGGCTGTGCCCGACTAACGGTCAGGCACAGCGGGGGTCTGGAGGCACCGCCTCTCCCCTCAGTCCTCCGGTCGGTATCCCAGGAGACACTGCGGGAGCACTGAGGGGAGATGAGTGCAGATGACAGCTCCCCAAAAGTGCCCAAGCAGTGCTTTTTTGGCAGTTGTCAGGGGCTTCTTGCCCTTGCTCGGCAGGGTTGCATCCTTGCCGAGCAATGGCAACGAGCACCCCCCAGCTGCCCCCCACTCATCCCCCCTCCCCCCAGGGCCCCACTCATCACTGCGCACTGCTGCACGCCTCATCCTCCTTGCCGGGGCTGGGCGACAAGGAGCTGTATTGGTGGTCCCTCACAAGGCCAGGGTTCAACCCGGCCTTGCACTGGACCATCGACTGTGGTGGAGGCTCCCCCTCCCTGGCTCAGTCCCCGATGACAAAAGTGAGGGTGAGCTGGGGAGGGGTGCAACCCGGCCTTGCAAGGGACCACTACCGGCTCCTTCTTGCCAGCCCCGGCAAGGAGGATGAGGGCATGCGGACAGCGGGCGGCTGCAGCGGATGACAACAGGCATACTGAGAAAATGGTGAATGTCCAAGTAAGCTTTTGGCACATCGTCTTAAACATACAGATTGCACTAACTATCGACCTATTTCGTTAATTAATGTTGATATTAAAATATTGACAACAATTTTGGCTGATAGACTGCAACAAGTTATTACAATGCTTGTTCGATCTGATCAGGTGAGATTCATTAGAAATCGACAGGGAGCCGATAATCTTAGATTAGTAGTTGATCTGATTACTTTAAATACAATGAGAACAGACTCAGCTGCTATAATTTCTTTGGATGCTGAAAAAGCCTTTGACAAAATTCATTGGAAATTTACTTTTGCTACATTGAGAAACTTTGGCTTTCCCATGGAATTTTTAAATTGGGTTAAAATTTTATATTCAACCCCAAGAGTGAGAGTTAAGACCAATGGGTTTTTTCAGACTATTTTTTACTTGGGAGAGGTACTGGACAGGGACATCCACTTTTTCTATTGATATCTGACTTATGTTTGGAACCCCTGGCATGCGCTATCAGACAGAATAGTAATATTCATGGATTTTTACATGATTGTTTAGAATTTAAAATTATTCTCTATGCTGACGAACTTTTATTGTCTATTTCGAAACTCCAGTAATCGGTTCCTGCTTTGATGAAGGTGATCAAGAACTTTGGTGATTTGTCTGGTTATTTAATTAATTGGTCAAAGTCAGAATTGATGCCGATTGGAGATAATACATCTCAGAGTGCATTAACTCAGTGGCAATTTCGATGGTGCCCAGATTTTATTACTTACTTGGGAATACTTATCCCTAGAGACATATCCCAAATGATTAAATGTAATTTGAGTAAATTGATTAATGAGATCCCACGAGATATAGACGGGCATCTTTCAAGTTGAGTTTGTGGGGTAAGGTTAATAGATTTCATAGATCACAGAGTTGGAAGGAGCCTACAAGGCTATCGAGTCCAACCCCCTGCTCGATACAGGAAACTAGAGGAGGGGTCTCCCATCCAAGTAATAACCAGGCCTGACCCTGCTTAGCTTTCCACGCTCAGACAAGCTGAGCCTTAAGATGAATAGAATACCTAGGATTGTATATGTTTTACGTGGGATTCCTCTATTTATACCTGGCAATTATTTTCAAAAATTGAATGCTTTGTTTCGCAAATTTTTCTGGGGTTCCTCGCCTCCACAAATTTCTTTGAAAACAATGCAACTTGCAACTAAAGAAGGTGGGTTTGGTTTTCCAGATCTCGCCTTATATCATAGGGCTTATTTGTTGACTAGTTCTAAATTCTGGTCTTTTCCACTGAGATTAGATTATCCACCTTGGTCTGTTTTGGAATCCTTATGTCTGGATCCTCTCTCCAAATGGATGACATTAGGGTCTCACTACACTAAAAGGGACAGGGTGCCTCCTACAATTTACAGCAGTTAAGAGAGATGTGGTGTATTATATCTCGTCAATTACCGTTTGACCCATTTTCTCATGCCAAACTGACTTTATGGGGTAATCTGGATTTTAAAATTGGTAAGAAAATGTTCCTGTGGCAGACTTGGGCAGACAGGTTGATTTTTACTTTGGATCAATTAGTGAGTGCTGATGAGTTTTTGTCATTTTCGGCTTTGAGAACTAAATATAACTTGCCTGCCTCAGCTGAATGGCAATACTTGCAATTGCAACATTTGTTAGAATCTAGGTTTGGTCTGGCTGCTTTTACAGCTTCAGAGCCTCCTTTGCTATTGGATGCATTGATTGAGGCTGAGCAGTTATATCGACCTACTATTCATGTTTATAAATACTTATTATCGGTGAATAAGTATGAGACACAGAGTCTTAAAGATGAATGGAATATGGAATTAGAGGGTCATATCTTGCCTAATCAATGGAACATTGTTTTTGCATCTGTTTCAGAAGGGTCTATGGATTTTAGGTTACGTCTTATTCAGCAAAAACTTTTGTTTCATGTTTATTGGACACCACAATGTCTTTTTAATAAGGGTTTGTCTAAGTCAGCTAACTGCTGGAGGTGTAATACTGTGAATGCTTCGTTTACACATTTGTTTTGGCAATGCCCAGTGGTTGCTTCTTTTTGGGTTAAGGTTATACTATGGATAAATCTAGTATTAGAATGCTCTTTAATATTTACTGATGCACACGTTCTTTTAAATTATATACCTGCTGTATGGAATTTATCACAAGGACAATGCATGTGGATTTTCCATGCCCTCTTGACAGCCAAAAGACTGATATTACAACACTGGAAAGATAAACGCTCACCTCCTATTACACAAAGGATTGAGGACCTAATAATGCTTTCAAAATTTGAGCATGTGGTATTTAGACACCACCTGCGGATGGATAAATACATGGATATTTGGTCTGCTTTTTCTGATGTCTATGCATAACTATTTTTATCGATAATTGTATTGCTACATGCTTTTTGATACTTATGGATATAGATTTCATACATATTTACTGTAATATGAAAGAAGGGGGGGGGGATTAGAATTCTCTTACAGGTTTTTTGTTGTTGCTGTTTTTAAACTGTCCGGAAAATTTGTGCATTTTTTTTTGGCTGGGAAGTCAATGGAGGGGAAATTTGTGTTATATTTCCCCTCCATTGACTTCCCAGTCATGAAATTTGCATATCTTTCCCAGGAAAAAAAAGCGCAAATTTTCCAGACAGTTAAAAAACAACAACAACCAAACCCTTAATGGTGGCAGAAGGGGATGGAGCAAATGGGGTACAAGCGCCAGCGGGACTTACACCCCCTCCCCCAATGTGGCCCCATTCACTCTGCCCCATTCAGCTGCCTTCTCAGAGTTTCTTTTTTCTTTTCTTTTTTAGAACTGTCAGGGAAGCCGCAGTAACTGCAGCAGTAAGTGCTCCGAAAAGGAGCTGCAAAATGGGGGTGGGGGTTAATATCTCCCCTTTCTGGAGTAGCTGGAGACCTGGGGAAGTGTCGAAAATGTGGAGGGCGCTGAGAGCTGCCAGTTCAACACTTGAAATTGGGAGGATTGCACTGCTAAGGGGGGGGGGGAAGGATCTTGTCGCCACCCCCTTTTCTGTGCCCGTACTTCTCCCACTTTTTCCTCGTTTACCAATGATTTTCAATTGACAGTTTGGCAACTGTGCACAAATGAGCCTGTATGCACTCTCGCTGTGTCAATTTCCATCTATGTTACCAACTGCACTTCGCCACTCCCTTTGACAGCTGAAACAGACAAGGAGATTGATCAGGCAAGACTACATATAACAGAAAGCTGTAAGTGTGCACTTTTTCATTGGCAGAGACCACTACCAACAAAAATTTCGAACACAACTGTGCAATTTTCTGGGGCCGAAACCCTCCCCCCCCCCCAATTGTGTATTTTTGAGGCTCTGAAAAAAAATAAAAATAAAATGGCGATGAATTAAAAGGGGTCACGATCGGAGTGAGGAAAGGGGAGACAAGACATGTTCTGCTATGAAGGACATTGGGATACCAGCTGGAGGACCAAGGGGCAGAACAACCCACGGTGAGCCTGATTGTCTGTTGGGTGCACTGTGGGTCGTTCCATGAACAATCCACCCACCGTAGCTTACTCACAGGGTGGCTTAGCGTATTGTGCGAACATGGCCTGTGGGTGTTTTTTTTTAAATGGAGAGAGCATTGAAAACATCCAATTTCCCCCACCTGCAGTCTGAAGTGGTATAGTCCAGCAGACACATCACATGGGGCTATTGATTATGTATAGCAGACCGAAGACCAGGTTTGAGAAAGAACTTTCCAAGTGTTTTTGTTTTACCTTTGTGATCTCCTCCTTCTGTTTACGGATGTTACTGACTATCTCCAGAATGCGCTGGGTATAGGCAGAGCGAGAGACATCCTTGGGAAGGGTTTCTAACTCCACAAGCTGCAGACAGAGTGAAAAAAGGAATAGGAATAGGGCACAATAAGGAAACGTGCAAAGGTTCAGGGACTGTTTTAGGGGGCTAAGCATTCTTCACTCTTGAGTCCCATCCTACAGTGCAGAAGAACTCAGAGCTTAGGTCTCAAAAAGGTGGCAAATCTGTGTCCAGGCTGTACCAGTGTGGCGTAGTGGTGAGAGTGTTGGACTGGGATTTGGGAGATCCAGGTTCTAGTTCCCGCTCAGCCATGAAACTCACTGGGTGACTTTGGGCCAGTCACAGACTCTCAGCCTAACCTACCTCACAGGGTTGTTGTGAGGATAAAATGGAGAGGAGGAAGAGGATTATAATGTAAGCCACCTTGGGTTCCTTGCAGGAAAAAAGGCGGGGGTATAAATATAATAAATAAAATAAAAAATACCACTTCAGACTGGAGGCGGGAGCTCACACGACTGAACGCTCCTCTGATCATACGTAACATTTCCTGCACACAGAAAACTAGCATGTCAGGGGAATGCTAGGCTAGTTCCCCTGGACATGCCAGTTTTCTGTGCAGATTCTTGTTTTTAAATGGAAGAGCATTTTATGAAGTGGCACAGGACAGACACAGACTGGCCACCTCAGTGAGGCCAGAGATATTAAAGGAACAGTGGGTGAGTCTGCATGTAGTATTAAGCCAGGATTTAGAAATATGTACATGAGCTGGAATGAGCCTGAGCAAAGTTTCAGGCCTGCATACTCCCCAATCCCCTCTCCTCCCGTGCGGCCAGGAGAAGCCCTCCTGCCAAGCTTTGTTTCATTTCCCAGGAAAGCTAGCTTGCCATTACATTCAGTTGTGGTTTAAAACAAACTCTGGTTAGTTAAACAAGCCAGCAAAACAATCCAGGGTTTGTTATTGGCTTGTTTTGAAACTGACCAGAGCACATTGCACTAAAACTTGGCTTAGTATTACAAATGAATCAGGCCAGCAAGTTAAAAACAAGTTAAAAACAGCACCCATCATTCCAAAAGCCAGAATATTTAAATTTTGCAAATTTGTGGCAAGCAGAATTATTCAGACATGACTGCATTGTATTCAGTAAGCTAACAATTTGGTTTAAAAAACATGTAAGTCCCTTCAGCATTCCTGGAGATGGTAATCCTTTCTGATTTACTGTGACCCGTGCCAAGTTAGCCAATATGTCCTCATTAGAGAGAAGAGGGGAATAGTAAAAATTGTGGGGAAAGGGTTCTGATGATCCTCTGTAGAATCATAGTCATGCAGGAAAGAACTGTTCCCCCCATCCCATCCCATCCCAGTAACTGTCTTGTGCGTGCCAAACTTTGCCTTACGCGTGATCCCCAGGCCCCAACCTTCCACCCCGATACAAGCCACCAACCAGCTGCTTGTAGAGATCATCCTTGTGTTTAGCCTCCTCAGCGGCAGATCGGATCCGCTCGTGCAGCTCCCTGATCTGCGACAGGCGCCGCGACGATTCCAGCTACAAGGAGAAGCACAGAACAAGGGTCACTGCTGCCCAGCCTCCCACCCTGAGAAGGGCTCCTCTCATACCCTTTTGCTTGCATCACCTCCTTGGAATCGCGGAGGGCCTTGAGGTCCCGGAATTCCTGGATCAGCGGCACCCGGTGCTTCTCCCATTGGGCGGCCAGCTGGATGACCCGCTGTGCGCTGCTCTCAACCACCACCTGAAGGAATCAGAGAGATGATGAGATCCGAAGCCCCGCTAATGTGATTCTCCCTTCCAGATATTTGCTTTATAGTATCTGCTATTTATGGAGGTAGAGAGGAAAGGTGCAGAGGGAATGCTCTGTGTGGCCACATGCACTAAACCCCTTCCCATTACCAGAAGAGGATTATAAAGCTACCTCCACCACCAGGACACCTCTTGTCCCGTGGAACATACTGAGATTTGCGAACCAACTGTATGGAGGATACCTAACAGATGGATGGGAGGATAGTGATGAAATGTAATTTTTAAAAAAATGTGACTCAGAGTGTTGATCTTCCCCCTCATGGTCACAGCCTTTTCAACCCTGGTGGTTTCATGCTTCCTGGTGGCTCCTCATGGACCTTTGGTCCGACTGGAGTCCACCAGGAGAAGGGCCTTCAGTGTGGCGGCTCCGTTTCTGTGGAACTCCCTGCCTCTGGAGGTCAGGCAGGCTCCGACATTGTGCTGCTTTCGGCGCCTGTCAAGACCTCCTTGTTCCGGGAAGCCTTCTCTGCTGTCCAGCCACCATTGTAACGTTTACTTTGCTTTCAACGTATTGTTCTCGTTACTTTTATGTTTTTAATCTTTTTATTGCTCACCGCTTTGGAATCTACTTAGATATGGAGCGGTATACAAATACTGTAAATAAATGAATAGATAAATAAATACCCATATTCACTGCAATGTGCAACTACAATTGTACCACACGTTTCGCACCATCTCTTCATTCCCCGGTCGTTCCGCTTCCAAACAACAGAAAGCAGGTTTCCCCTTTCAGTCAACTTCCCTGGCCGTTCCCTCCCGGCCGGCCAATTACCTGCAGCTTCGCCATGTTGTTCTCTGCATCGGGCAACAGCTCCACAGTGCGCCCCTTCACGCGCAGGGCCTGCTCCTGCTCTGTCACGCCCAACTGCCGCTGCCGCACCTCCCCTTCCACCTGAGGAAGAAACAGATCCTGCCTCAGGGCTGATCCAAGAAGAAGCCCAAACGGCACGCCCGCTAGGTAACGGGGCTGCAATCAGCTGGGAAATTCTCCCGCACAAGGTGCATTAACATGAACGGAGGGAGCCGGAGAGCACTCCTGCCTTCCTCTGTAGTTTCAAAGGGGCGCTTCCTCAGGAGAACTTTCGGGTGGATTATGCCCTGTGGGTCAACGCTAGCTTTCTCCCACTCTGCCACCTTTAACATTCCCTAACCCTGAGGTAACCCCCCCCCCCCCTATCGGGGCTGCGTCTCTTCAAGGCCCCAGAATCCGTCGCCCTCCCAGCAGCCATTCCTCTGCCAAAGGTGCTCCATTACCACTTACAGTGCACAGAGGGTGCTAGAGGCAACACTCCCTTTTCCGCTGGAGCGGCCAAGCCAAAGGATAAGAGTGTGCCCATCCCCCGCTCTGTTCTCACCTGTGTGAGGGTCAGCCCCAATGTGGACATCTGGCCCTCTAGCTCCGCGATCTGCCCCATGAGGCGGTCCAGCTCCCCTTCCAAGGTCTCCAGTTCTGCTGCCTGGTGTTGCCGTAACTCCTGAAAACAAGGGAGAGGAGAGGGGGGGGATGGGCGGGGGGAAGGCGGTGAGGGGGTGGAAATCAAAAGGGATCCTCAGGAACCAGAATTTTGGGGGTTTGTAATGTGTTTGTAATACACAGTCCCACATTGTGTAAATACAGAAAAAGTTAATTTTGGATCCCCTGGACCCCACAGTTTGCTTGGATCCTCTCGTCATACATTTTGAAAGGGGAAGGTTGAATCTCACAGGATACCAGCAGGCCTGGAGGATCAGAGAACAGTGTACATACTGAGTGAATTATTACTCCTCTAATGTGGAGCAAATTGATGGGTATACTGAAGTTCACGGTACTTCGTTGCAAATGCAAGATCGTTCTGCCTTAGAAATGCCCACCTCCTGTGCGCTCTCTTACCTTCCCTGAGTTCCCATATTCTGGACTGGAGGCATAGAATACAGATATACGGGATGACAGATCTCCTAGTTTTGTTGGCTAAATCAGCAATTTAGGGTTGAACAAGTGGCATTCACACATAGATATGGAGCACATCTTGATATAGTATACACACGTGCGCTGTGCAAATGTGTGTGAATGGTTTCGTTACTTCAAAAGGCAGAACGAGAGGAGTGGAACCTACCCTGGTGCTTCACCAAAATCCTCTCTCCGCAAAATAGCACACCTTCCCCAATCTATGTTCTTTCAGGAAATGAATGAAAGAGAACGGCCCACCCACCCTGCTAACCCACCCTCAACATCCTAAGCAGAACTCCCAACGTGGTTTTACCTGTTCCGTTGTCCGGGAGTTTGGCAGCGTCTCTGCTTGCATCGGGGCCTCTGGCTCCTGTTGGGAGACCAAATGGAGAGTCAGCCAGTGGAGACCCTTGCCTCTTTCACCCCTCCCCATTTGTTCCCCAACAAACTTTAAAATTGGTTTTTAAAAATTTCATGTTTTATTATTTATTTATTATTCGAGAGCCAGTGTGGCGTAGTGGTGAGAGTGTTGGACTGGGACTCGGGAGATCCGGGTTCTAGTCCCCGCTCGGCCATGAAACTCACTGGGTGACTTTGGGCCAGTCACTGATTCTCAGCCTAACCTACCTCACAGGGTTGTTGTGAGGATAAAACGGAGAGGAAGAGGAGGAGGATTATGTAAGCCGCCTTGGGTTCCTTACAGGAAGAAAGGCGGGGTATAAATATAATAAATAAATAAATAAATACAATTTTAAACTGTATTTTATTGTTTGTTTTTAATTATTGTTGTACACTGCCCAGAGAGCTTCAGCTATTGGTATAGAAAATGAATGAATGAATGAATGAATAAATAATAACCTTCCACAAATGGGATTCTCCAGCTGGTGACTGAATAACACTTTGATCCAGAACAAGTTCTGTGTTCTCTCTCTCTCTCTCTCTCTCTCCCCGCTTAACTTTTTAAAAAGCCTGCTCACTCACTTAGACCGCAACCATATGCCCAGTCCCACACTCCCTCATACCTGCTTATAGGCCAGGCGCTGAGTATGGGTGAAGCGAGACCCTTTGGCCAGAGCCCCAGCACGCTCGTGGCCAGCACCAAAAGTGCCCAGGAGCTGAATCAGGTCACGGCCTGTTGTCCCTTGGTGGGCGGGCCCAGCACGAGGAGAGGCCTGCCGCAGCTGGTCCAGAAGGCGACGCTGCAGCCGCTGATGCTTCCATTGGCGGTATTCCTGAGGAAAGGGCAAAGGGAAATAGTGTCAGGGGTACTCTGCAACAGCCTACCTGTGCTCTTAGATCTCGGGAGGGGTGTGTGTGGAGAACCATCTCATTGTCCCACCAGGTGATGACATGAGACAGAGCCTTCTCTGTGGTGGTGCCCCAATTTTAGGATGACCTCCCCCAAAAAGTACACCTAGCACCAACTTTACAGACATTTCGGCACCAGGATAAGACTCACCTGTTTACCCAGACATTGAGAAGGGGTGAGTAGAGATGGGCGACTCGCTGGCGCATGAGCCGAGCTGAGTTGAGCCAAGCGCGAGCGCCAGCTGAGGCACTTGCCGGACTTCCAGGTTCCTGGCGCTACGTTGTTTACATAGAAAACGGCCTAATTTGCACAAATTACCGCCTAATTTGCGCAAACTCGGTCGTTTTCTATGTAAACAATGTAGTGCCGGGAACCCGGAAGTAGCTTCCCCGGCTCGGCTCACGAGAACGCGAGTTGAGCCGGGGAAAAGGTAGGGCAAGTGTAGCTCAGGGGGTCCAGCCCGGCGAGTTCGCCAGACTTCCACCCCGCCCAATCGAGCTCCATGCACTAGTGAGTTGCCGCGGCAATCAGACATGCTGCCAATTGTCTTATTATACATTTATTTACACGCTGCCTTAATGGCTTTTTACCAGATAAGGCAGTCTATAAATGTTAAATAAATAAATAAAAATATTTATTGTTGTTTTAAAGTTGTTACCGCCTGCCTTGGGATTTTTTTTAATGAAAGGTGGGATATAAATAGAAACAAATGAACAAATAAGTAGATATTCCACTGTAGACCAGCAACAGAGGGGAGTGGTAAGCACAGCAACATATCAAAATGGGGACTGGTGTGAGTGGACTCTAACCCACTATGCTGAGGCTGGACGTTAGGAATGCTGGATAGATCCAGATTTTTGGAAACTGTGGCAGGAAAGAGGGGCCCGCTTAGGAACTCCGGGCATCTAGCAAGGCATCCCACACGTTCTGAAGAGATGGCCAAAAGAGACATTACTTTAAATGCATGTCTAACAGCTAGGTCTCCCCCCCCCCCCGCTTCCATATTTGCTCTACAGTAGACACAGGGAGCCTGATCTGGATCAGGACTCTAGGGCAGGTCTCTCCAACCTTGGGTCCCCAGATGTTGCTGGCCTACAGCTCCCAGCATGCCCCAGCCGGCCTGGCTAATGGCAAGGGATTCTGGGAGCTGCAGTCCAGCAACATCTGGGGACCCAAGGTCGGAGAGCCCTGCTCCAGGGGCAGTAAAACATAAGAGTGCTGCGGCTATTGTAGTGTAGTAGCCGAGAGATCGCTCTGCAAGTCAGCAAGTCCAGTGTGGCGTAGTGATGAGAGTGTTGGACTGGGACTCGCGAGATCCGGGTTCCAGTCCCCACTCGGCCATGAAACTCACTGGGTGACTTTGGGCCACTCAAGGACTCTCAGCCTAACCTACCTCACAGGGTTGTTGTGAGGATAAAATGGGGGGGGGGGAGGATTATGTAAGCCGCCTTGGGTTCCTTCCAGGAAAAAAGGCGGGGTATAAATAAATAAATAAATAAAAGTCCCTGGCTCAAATAGCCCTTCCACGGCTTCCTAGGTGGTCTTAGGCAAGTCACAATTCCTCTGGCCTCACCCCCCCCACACACACCTTCAACGGGGGTGGGGGGATGATTCTGTCCTACCCAACAGAGCAGTTGGAACTGGATTAGTGAGATAACAGATGGGAATCACTGCAATTATGAGCACACCCCCAGCCGCCGAGTCTGGATAATCGGATTCAATGCAGTCCGCCCGCCACGCCCACCTCTGGCGTCATGCGTGATCCGAGGCCCTGGCTCTTCCACTCGCTCTCCCAGTCTTGGGCTGTGCTCAGCTGGGTCATATTCAGCTCCAACAGGGACGGCACCAAGGATGTAGGCTGGGGGAGCTGCGCCGACACAGGCGGCAGGAACTTGGCAAAGAACTCTTTCCTCTCTAGGGAGAAGAGGGCGAGACGTGTCACACCCACACAAACCGGCTAGCCCCAGACAGCCACCCCTGCCACATTCCAGCACTCTTTGGGGGTGATCACACCAGCCAAAATGTTGGTACAGCAGCATTTACCACCCACTACCCCATTTCAAACCCAGGAGGCCTGCATCTAAAAAAGCCTACAGATCCAACAACCGGAAATGGTGAACTGGACTAAGTTATAGAAATTTAGGGAAAGGCGCTTAGGCTGTAATCCTGTGTGCACATACCAGCATCAGAACAGGCTGCATGCTTGATTCCAGGGAGAACAGGACGTTTTTTGGTCCAATGTCTTAATTGGCCAGAGAGCCAAAGCAAAAACGACCAAACAAGAACTGCAAGTGGGCATGCGTTTCTTGCACATGCACTCGCAGGACTCACAAAAGGCAACTCCTCCAAGGTCAATCAAGAACAGAGCAGTACTATCTATGCCCAAATCCAGTCATGGAGGGCATGCAACATGGGAACCCTTCCAGTAGCCGCTCGGCATCTATGATCTTCCCTGGGAGGCTAATGAAAAAAGCCCCCTTTCTATCTTGGAAATCCATTTAGGAGGAAATGACAAAATGGGTGCAAAATGCTTTTCGCTAGGAGCCCTCTGCCTGAACTCACCTTTGGGTACTTTCCCAATGAATGGGTCCGACTCCTGAGGTAGGACCAAGGGTTGAGCCTGGAAACGCTTCAGTAGGCACGAACCCTAGCAAGGATGAAGGGGGAAGAGTCTGAAAATATATTCACCCCTTTAAGAAGACAAGGAACACCGTGAGGAGTAAGGGGGTCTATAAAGACAAGCTAAAGACTCAGGGCTGGAAACAGAAATGCAAAACAGATAAATCAGCAGAAAAGCAGAGGGTGGGGCAGAAGAAAGTACTCACTGCATGGTTTCATATACTCTGCAAGAAAAATATCCCAATCTCTTAGCTTAAGTATACTCAATAAGTATAAATTTGCCCGATTTACAGACATCAGCATGCTTTGTTCAGGACCCAGCATTTGGGTTTCTGCATTTCTTGAGGCAGCAGACCAGGGATGGCCAGGGAGCCAAACAGACACGGCATCTACCAGGACCTTTTGCAGACACTTCCTGCATTTCTTCAGAAGTATCCCCGCCCCGCCCCAATACAAAAGGACTAGAAACTTAGTGTGTGTGTGTGTGTGTGTGTAAGATTCTCAGAAATAAAAATGCAGCACCAGAGTCTGCTTACGAAGCCATTCATACAAGCAAACACACCTGTAACAGCTGCAGGCGGGGGGTACGGCAGGCGGGGGGCACCCATGGGATAGCCAGCTGCTCCTTGATGGCAGCCGCAATGGCTCTGTGAAGCACCGTGGATTTGCCTGCGAGGACAGAGCAGGTTAGAGAGGCGGCCCCAACTTAAGAACTCGGCCTCCCCACATCCTGAGCCTGGTTCTGCCCAGCGTCCTCCATACCCACAGGCTGGTCGGCATCCTCCGAGGCATCCCTTGGGAGCTTCTCGACCAGGAAGAGAAGGAGGCGGCGGATTTCAGGCTCGCTGCTGTACAAGAAGGTCTGATAGCCAACTTCCCCTTGATATCCCAAGTCCTGGAGGGCAGACAGTAAAATGCAAGCCAGAAAGAGGGGTGGACTGGCTGGGCAACACGGGGGCTAGGAACCTAGGAAGCTGCCTTAGACTGAGTCAGACCCTTGGTCCATCTAGCCCAGTATTGTCGACACTGACTGGCAGCCGTGGCTCCCCGGGTTTCAGGCAGGATTCTTTCCAAGCCCTACCTGGAGATGCCGGGGGGATCGAACCTGGGACCTTCTGCATGCAAAGCAGGTGGTCTGTCACAATGAGCTATGGTCCTGTCCCGACAGCACCTGGTATTCCAAGGCGGTCACCCATCCAAGTATTAACCAGGCCCGACCCTGCTTAGCTTCCGAGATCAGACGAGATCGGGCTAGGAACGAGGCTCTCTGGTCCCCAGCTTTGAGAGATGGAATTCCTAAAACAGTGTTCTCCAACCTTGGGTCCCCAGATGTTTTTGGCCTACAACTCCCAGCATGCCCCAGCCAGCATACTAGGCCAAAAACATCTGGGGACCTAAGGTTGGAGAACACTGTCCTAAAACAAGGGTGTTGGACCTTTTTCAGCCCAAGGGCCGCTGAAATCCATTTCAGAGAAGCTCTCGGGGGCCACATTCCAGTGGTGGGCGGGGCCACAATGCCAGCATATTGTAGCTTAAAGCTGCCATTTCAACCTTTTAGAGTTTTAGAGGCATTTCAACCTTTTAGAATGGGAGGGGTGGGGGGTGGGGGTGGGGGGAAACTGCCCCAAAGCCGGGAAATCACCAAAAGATCGGGGGTTGGGGGAAAGGGGCGTGGCCATCTGGAGGACACCAGAAGGCTGGATTTGGCCTCCAGGATTGAGGTTCTGCACCCTTGTTCTAAAATAAAGGCCCCTCCAACTGGCTGTAATTTAGGGATCAGGAGAGCAGCTTCCGGTGCTCCTGAATACTGCAGCCCAGACTCACAAAGGGATCTCGAGCACACCGTGATCCCCCAATATCCCACGCAACTGACAGACTTAATGCAGGACTCAGGATTACCTTACACAGATTCCTTGCAGTCCCGAGTTTCAAGGCAAAGACCCCTGGCACTTCAGGGACTCCCTGCCTGATTGCAGCATGAACTCTTGGGAGACAAGAGCCGACTGCTTCATTGGATGCATTCAAGAGCTGAGCTGAGCTGTACTCACCTGGCAGGCTTGCGCCAGGCTCATGCCAATCCGGAAGCGAGCAGACATGCCTGGAGGCAGGATGGGGCTGAGGCCCGCCCCCACTGAAGGATTGATGACGCGGAGGCATCGCACCACAGATTCGACAATCAGCTCGGTGGTGAACTCCCGGACGCTCTGCACGTCATCCGGGATGTCCCTGGGGCGGTGGCGAGGAGACAATGCAGGCATTATAAAGCACCCCTAAAAGTGTCAATACTGCTCTACCCACCGGTGCCACCCCTTTTCCCTTGCCGAAATGGAAGAGCCTACGGGTCCAATTCCTTCCAGTTATTCAGCTGTGGACTGGGTCACAGTTGAGGGCATGGCACGGCTGCCAACTGATGACAGAGAACATTGCTTCTGCACTAGAGATGTGAAGGCTTGGAAAAATTGGGGGACGACGACTCTTTTCCCCCCTGCAACTTTTCCAAAAATCCGTGATGGGAAAATAGTTAAAAAAGAATAAATTTGGTTGTCACCACCCATTTTCTCTGGGTTCCCCCCTTCCCCCCCAGGCCTTCACATCTCTCTACTCAAGAGAATGGGAAAATAGAATTTCCACTAGGGAACGAATTGTCAATCACCACACATTTTTGTACAGTTTGTCCTGAACAGGATTCTGCCCTGCCATTGTACTGCCTGCCAGCTTGTGTCCTGCGTGTGCAGGGGGAGGCACTGGATCCAGTAGCTTCCTTCCCAGGCCCTGCGCTGCAAAAGGGCAACTGAACACCCATACTGCCAACGGCATCCTCAGACTGCCAGCAGAGTGGCCAAGGTGACAATCCTATCCTCACTTTCATGGAGATGAAGCCTCCCTGCGCATAGCAAGACTTACTCACAAATAAACATGCGTGAGACCGAACCGTAAAAGCGTGAGCGAGGAAGCCCAGGGCTCAAATCTCACCTCAGCCATGAGGCAAGCTACTATTATCTCGGCCTCAGCCCCGCCATCTGCAATATAGGAACACCGCCCACCTTACACAACTGTTGAGAAGATTACTGACATGACGAAGCATGTGAAATGCTATTCAGAAAAGGATTTAAGACAGGCGTTCTCCAACCTTGGGTCCCCAGATGTTTTTGGCCTGCAACTCCCAGCATGCCCCAGCCAGCTATGCTGGCTGGGGCATGCTGGGAGTTGTAGGCCAAAAACATCTGGGGACCCAAGGTTGGAGAACAGATTTAAGAGCTGCCTTCCCCAGCCTGGTGCCCTTCAGATGTGTTGGGACTACAGCTCCCAGCACCCCCAGCCAGCATGCTGTACGTACATGGGGAGCTGTAGTCCAACGCATCTGGGGGTTGGGGCACCAGGTTAGAGAAGGCTACTTTTGAGAAAGCAGAGACAGTGCTGGCTCCAAGCTTCTGGGGGCCCTTCGGCAAGACGCCCTCTCAATGGACCCCCTCCTTCAGCGAGTTTACTTTATCATCACTGCCATTGTCAGAAGGTGCTATTATTCCTTTTCTTCTTCTTCTTCCTCATCATTGCTACCACCTGCTTGCTTGACAGGCAGAGAGCAAGCTGGCAGTGGCATCCCCTGCTCCTCTGCTTCACCACCTCCACCGTTGTCTGGGCCAGAGTGAGAGGCAAGTGAAGGAGCAGGTTGCCATGGTGAAGGGGAGGAGCAACTGGGGGGGGGGGCTCTCATCAGTGGGTCCCTGCTGAGGTGCAGACCCTCAGCATGCCTGCCCTTCATGCCGGCCCTGAGCAGAGGGATGCTGTGGTTACTTTCGGTATTTTTGAGGCAGACTTTGGCTCTTTGTATTTTATTTTTTATTTATTTATTATTTATTATATTTATACCCCGCCTTCTTTCCCTGCAAGGAACCCTAGGCGGCTTACATAATCCTCCTCCTCTCCATTTTATCCTCACAACAACCCTGTGAGGTAGGCTAGGCTGAGAGTCAGTGACTGGCCCAAAGTCACCCAAGTGAGTTTCATGGCCGAGCGGGGGACTAGAACCCTGGATCTCCCGAGTCCCCAGTCCAACACTCTCACCACTACGCCACACTGGCTCTAACGTTCCAAATTTTTATATTTGATTGCAATTTTATGGACGTCGCCGTTGGGCATCCTGCTTGGAACCAGACAGCAGGGAATAAAGTGAACGCACTCTAAAGCAGGCCTGCCCAATGCGTGACTCACCAGGCCAGTCATGTACGTACAGCAGCCCAGGAGGTGCTCCACACACCCCCTGCTTTTGTTGCCTACCCAGAACAGCAAGAACAGGAGGGTTGTCAAGCACTTGGTGGAGGGACCACCAAGTATGATCGGTGGGTCACAGGTTGGCAGGGTCTGTACAAGTGTTCACTATTAAGATTGCTGTTCAAAGAGAGTCACAGATCCGCCAGCAAGGCTCTGCGGTCCCCCGATTAATCCAAGCCTCGTTACTAAGCAACCGCCAGTTGCTTCCTCCTACACAACCCTCAGAAGTGGCCAAATCCCCGGCTGGAGCCAAAGCGGGAGATCTTCGAGAGCGCATGAGTCCCCAAGCAAAAGCGAAGAGTCGGCGTGTGACACACAGCAAAGGCAAGCCATAGATGCGTAGCCCCAGTTAGATCCTTGCCAGGGCTCAGAGAAAAGCCTGGCATAAAGGTGGTGGGCAAATGAGCTCTCCTGCGGAGTTCCCAGGCAGCCCATGCCCTGCATCACGGCACTCACTGTATTCAGAGCAAACAGCAGGAAAAGCCTTTTGGATTTCTAGACATCTGCATCAGAATGCTTATGTTCCTGGCCTGTGCCGTGCCGTGCCATAACAGGGCACGACCAGGGCCTCCCCGCCATGTCAAATCCTTCCATGCAGCACGCTTTCGGACCCGTTCTGAACCCCATCTGGCAAATTTGCTATCTCCTATGAGCAGCGCAGTGCCTCACTGCTCACCTCCCACCCACCCACCCAGACCCCACCCCCTGCCAATACATAAGACACGCAGCACAAAGACAGCCTTACGTCCCAGAGAGGCGGAGGGAACGCATGAGGATCCTGTCCACCTCCTCCATGTCGTCGGGGCATCTAGGGATATGAGAAACCCCTGTCTAAAAAGAAGACAAAACAAAAACAACATTATAAAAAGAAAGCCAATCACGTGGATAGTGACGGCGGCAAAACTCAAGTCAGGGGGTCCCACAAACAGCAAGCTCCGTGACAGTGTTCTCCAACCTTGGGTTCCCTAGATGTTCTTGGCCTACAACTCCCAGCATGCCCCAGCCAGCTACGCTGGCTGGGGCATGCTGGGAGTTGTAGGCCAAGAACATCTGGGGGCCCAAGGTTGGAGAACACTGCTCTATGAAGTCAGTGGGACAAATCTCTTTCCTCCTTCCCCTACCACAATAGTTTGGAGCAGCCTTCCCAACCCAATGCCTTCCACATGTTTTGGAGTACAGCTCCCATCAGCCCCAGGCAGCATGGTTAATGGTCAGGAATGCTGGGAGTTGTAGTCAAAAACATATGGAGGGCACCAGGCTTGAGGAAGGCTGGTTTGGAGTATTAAACACACACACACACACACACACACACACCCATCTGCACTCCTGCTGGCAGATTAGGATGGATCTGTGAATACGCTCTCAAGGGTGATTCATCTACAACTAGTTTTTACTTGCCTGGTTGCCCACATTAATCATTACTAGCACATAATGGCCCTAAAAAGAAAAAGAAAATTTCTCCAATTGAAAATATTTCACTGCCTGGTTGCCTGCCAGTGATTCTTACCACAGGCAATGCTCCAAATAAGAGAGCGAGAACCACAGGAAGAGCAGCCCTGCTGGATCAGCACTAGGATCCATCGCAACAACAGCCTTGCCCATCCTGACTGGGGGATGCTGGGAATTGTAACACATCTGGAAGCCACCGGGTCGGGGAAGGCTGATCCGCTGAATAGCATCCTTTTCCCAGCAGTGTCCAGCCAGATATTTCCAGGAAGCTCAAGAGCCGGGCTTGACGGCAACAGGCGCTCCTCACTGTTTCTCACCAGCACTTGGCATTCAGAGATAAGCTGCCTCTGAATGGGAAGGTTCCATTTAGCTATGCCTCATGCCTGTTCTTAGGGTTGTCTAATCCCCTTTGAAAGCTATCTAAGCCAGTGGGCATCACCAAATCTTTTAGCAGAGAGTTCAAGAAGTTAACCTGGTGTGCTGTGCGAGGTACTTTATTTCGTCCTTCCTGAATCTACTTCCTACCATTTCATTGGGTGATCCCCAACTTCTAGTGCTACAGGGGAAGATAACTTTCTCATGCTGCCCCATTCAGTCTTATAGACCTCTCTCATATCTCCACTTAGTCGTCTTTTTCTCTAAGCTAATGTTGATGATGCCACTATCTTTATCCAGGCCAGACCAATGTCTTTGAGAAGGGGTGCAGACCCCCTTTTCGGCCTGAGGGCCAAATTCCATTTCAGAGAGGCTGGGGGGGGGGGGGGAGATTCCAGTGGTGGGCAGGGCCAAAGGCAAAAGGGGTGGGGCCAAAATACCAGCATATCGTAGTTTAAAGCTCTTACTGCCAGTAACTAAGCCTTAGGATTTCATAGATTTCATAGATCATAGAGTTGGAAGGAGCCTACAAGGCTATCGAGTCCAACCCCCTGCTCAATGCAGGAAACTAGAGGAGGGGTCTCCCATCCAAGTAATCACCAGGCCTGACCCTGCTTAGCTTTCCACGCTCAGAGAGGCAGTCCAACCTTTTAGAATGGGGGGGAAATGACAAAAAAGCTGAGAAACTACCAAACGACCCTGTTAGAGACCTCTCTCATGGCCCCTCTTAGTTAACCTTTCTCTAAGCCAGTGTTCTCCAACCTTGGGTCCCCAGATGTTTTTGGCCTACAACTCCCAGCATGCCCCAGCCAGCGTAGTGTAGCTGTCTGGGGCATGCTGGGAGCTGTAGGCCAAAAACATCTGGGGACCCAAGGTTGGAGAACACTGCTCTAAGCTAACGCAGATGCCACCTTCTTTATCCAGGTCAGACTAAGGTGTTTTTTGAGTGAGAACTGTGAAAGAGAGAACAGCCAGGCTGGGATATGCCTTGGTTCAGTGGAGGAGTCCAAGAGGAAGGGGAAAGAGAGGTTGCAGAGTTGCGGTAGCATCAGCTGAGTGTATGGGGTGGGTGGAGCCTTGGCAGCTGTGAAGAACAGACACAAGGTGTGTGCTAGAGAATACCAACAGTTAAGAGCTATGTTCTGTGGCAGGGTCTCCCCACCGCCTCCCCATACCAGGCACTGCTGAACTGCCTGGCAGCTGCACCCATCCTTCATTCTCCCCCTTGTGCAATATTCAAGGCTTAGCTTGAGCCAGGACTCAAACTAAGATATACAGAAGATATACTGAAGTATAGGATTGCCAGTCTGCAGCACAGTCCGTCTACGAGTACGGAAGTTGTGGGAGCCATTGTCACCGCTGCAGCTTCCACTCCATCCCTTGGAGTTCTGCCAGTCCTCCCCCTCCATCAGCTGTGGGCCCAACTCCTGAAGTCCCACTTGCTCCAGTGTACGGCAGCCTCCCCCAACCTGGTGACCTCGAGATGTTTTGGGCAACGACCTCCGGCATTCCCGACCATTGGTCATGCTAGTTGGGGCTGATGGGAGCTGGAAGTCCAAAACATCTGGAGGGCTCCAGGTTGGGGAAGATGGATGAGCAGAGCTCAGGCAGGACACAGGGGCAGGAATCAACAGTTGTGGCAATCTGTCCATTGCTCGCTGTTAAAGGTAAGTTCTCTGACAACATCACACTCTTTCCCATCACCCCACTCATATACCATTAGAAACCCACCAGGTTTTTACGAGCTGGGAAGAATACATTTTGGCACATGTAGCTTTTCTCCCCCTTGCACGCTCCAGGGCATGGTAAGCTGCACGAACCAAAATCCCGTTACACTATACACTTTCTCCCTATACCTATTTTTGTAACACCTGATGAAGAGACCTGGAGATCTCGCAAGCTTGCACATCTTTTGCTGTTTTTTTGGTTGGCCCAATAAAGGTATTAAACTAATATGGGTTTGGGGGATTTTTCTTACGCTCAACGCAGCTACTTTTTTCTTTCTTTTAAATACTAGGCGTTTTCCAGCCAGATTTATGAGAAGAAAAACAGTTTTTGCATGCACCAAGCCGAGCCCCATGAGGTGCTTAAGTCCTATGTATGAAAGAGGAAGTGGGGACACCCAGCTGCGGGTGAGTGTTCGGGAGAGACAGCAGCTGCTGCAGTTTTGGAGGCGACGATATAAGAACAGCGGGCGATGCCGAACTTTGGAAGGCTGCTATAAGAAAATAGAAGAGGCTGCCCGAGATGGCGGGGCAAGAAGAGGGAGGCAACCGTACTCACCGCTCCCTCTGCTTTGAGCTGGGCCAGGCACTCAGTCACAGGACCTACCACAGGGCACGACGGGAAATGTAGTGCAAAGTCCCTGCGGCTCCTCCACAGCGCGTTGCATGTTGGGACTTGTGGTACCAGGACCTCTCTTCCTCTTCAAAGGATTCGCAGTCCAGACCGTAGAGCAAATAAATATGCGAATGGGACACCCCATTAGAGAGAAAAAACTTCTGGGTTCACTTTGAAAGCCTTTTCCCCCTTCTTCTTCAGCAAGGCCCATAGAAACCAATGGAAGAATCCAGGATTTTAGTATTGCTGTGACTGAGCAGCAGTGGGTTGTATCCAATGTTAGTCCTACTACTTAGGGTAGTAGACCCATTGAAATGAATGGGGCTTCAGTTAGTTAATGTTGGATACCGCCAACTGGATACAACTCAAGTGTATTCCTCTTCAAGCAAAATGTAACAGCAAAGCTCCTGCTCTTTCTAACTCATGTCTCATTTTGTGTGGAAAATGTGAGTTATTTCGAGAATTGTCCTGCAAATGCCAATGTCAATACAGTTCATTACATTGTTCAGGATGAGCTGTGGCTTGGAGAGAGTGGCTTACGACAGCCCTGCAATGTAGTCTGCTGATAATATTGCAGATTAGAGGTGCAGCTAAGGCTTGTTTGGATTTCTAGAGCAAAATCCCCCCCCCCATGCTAAGCACCCCGTGCCACCAGGTTGCCACAACGGACAATCTACCTAAATTTCCCCCTAAAACCCACTCCTAAATCCCAAATCCAGTGCTCAAGTGCCTTGCACTTCCAAATTTTTAAAAACTTCCACATACATTTCCCACACAAAATAAGGCCTGCATTAGAAAATGAATGAAGTCCTCTTTTTGCTGCTACCTTGCACAGCGACGCTAAAACCATATATTTTTCCACTGATTTCTATGGGCAGCTCTCACTTCAGTCCCATTTTATTTATTTATTATATTTATACCCTGCCTTTTTTCCTGCAAGGAACTCAAGGCAGCTTACATAGTCCTCCTCCTCCTCCTCTCCATTTTATCCTCACAACAACCCTGTGAGGTAGGTTAGGCTGAGTCAGTGACTGGCCCAAAGTCACCCAGTGAGTTTCATGGCCGAGCGGGGACTAGAACCCGGATCTCCCGAGTCCCAGTGCAACACTCTCACCACTACGCCACATTGCATCCTAACCGAAGCTGGAATTGTCTAATAGTTTATTAATTTTTTTATTATATTTATGGTCCACCTACACCACGTACTTCCCATCCCTGCGAGAACAGAGGGTATGTTGGGTGTTGTAGTCTTGAGACGCTTAGACATGGCTGCTGAGTGGAGGGAGGAGTGAGCGGAAGGCATGCCATTGGGAGCAACGGTCTCCTAGCAACTAAAACACAGCCTTCGTCAACGTGTCGCCCAAAATCGGCCTTAGGCTGGGACAGCGCTCGCGCCTGTCTTTTTAGGATTGCGGCTTTCCACAGTTTTCAGGCGGGAAATTAAACAAACCCCCAACAACCATAAAAAAGAGACTATATATATTTATTTATTACATTTCTAATTGAATTGGGTATCTAATTTAATTAGATATATTAATTGTGCCTGCCTAGCAATCAAAACAAAACTCACATAAGCAAAACAGACTGAGAAAAAATGGCGGCGGTGGCGGGAATAGGGTCAGGCCGGTTTAGAAGGGGCAGGATCTGCCAAAATATTTTGATGCCGGAGGCGGAAGGAAGAGCCACATAGCACCCACAGCTAACAGACACGGGTTTACAATCCGCCCGGAACTTCTCCTGCACAGGATTCTTTTAAATCAGCCTTCTCCAACCTGCTGCCCTCCAAATATGTTGAACCACAAATCCCAGCATGGATGCTGGGAGGTGTGGTCCAACACATCTGGAGGGCACCAGGTTGGGGGAGGCTGTTTTAAACTAATCCAGCTAAGCTGCAGGTCTCCAGGGTCATCTGTACTATGAAGAAATTTTGGAAGGTGCACCTTGTCTTCCATGGCTGACAAAAGCTGGGCCTGTTGAAAAATAACTTGTTCTATGCAGCTATTAAAAGTACAGGATCCCTGTGCTGAGTCCTTGGCATGGGGCTACTCCAGCCATGCAGTGGTGCTACCTGGGTTATAAATGCAGTAGGTGGGTTTGCCAACTCACCTCTTTTACAGAGGTGGCCCTAGCATGAAGTAAGTTGAGGTAGCTGGTTCTGCAAGCAGCAGATCCTGTGTGGCATTATTAAAGTCAACCGTGAGGGACCCTTATCCTGAAGCAGATCTGACCCCTGGGGCACATAATCCACCTGGACCTTCTCCTGCATGAGCCCACTTTAACCTAGCGTGCTTCCAGATGAGGCTATTATCATGCCACCGCCCCACTTCATTCACAGAATTTTACAGGGGGTTCAGACATTGTCACCCTCCACTTGTAACCCTAACCTCCCATTAGGATTATGAAAACATGGGAGGGTTACAAATGGAAGATGATGTCATATGGATCCACTGTAAAATTCCATGAATGAGGCAGGGCTCCATAGTCTGGAAAACAAGTCCTCTAAAGCAGTGTTCTCCAACCTTGGGCCCCCAGATGTTTTTGGCCTATAACTTGTAGGCCAAAAACATCTGGGGACCCAAGGTTGGAGAAATCTGCTCTAAAGGAGCAATCCTATGCATGTTTAGACAGAAAAAGCTCCTACAACTCCCAGCATTCCCTAGCCAACATGGTCAGCTGGGGAATGCTGGGAGTTGTAGGACTCCCCCCCCCCTCTAAACATACATAGGATTGTGCCCTAAATCAGTAATTTAAAACCTTTTCAGACCTAAGACCCCACCTTTATCTTCAACCTGCCATATAGGATCCACTTTTACTTTGCTTTCCCCCCCTTTTTTTACAGTTTACATCTGTCTTTCTGCTTCTCTTGCTAGGATGGCCAGATACAAGGGATAGTGCTTCTGCACTTTTAATCACTGTACAGAAGAGGGTCGTTTGTCAAATTCAACCTGCCTTCAGTAGGGCTGAGGAAAGCTGCACCTGCTCAAATTCACTCTTTTGCCCACCTGCTAAATGCAAAGGAGCTCTTTCTTCTCTTGGATTTCATTGTCCTGTCTCTCCCTTTCTCTGTTTTAATCTATCCATTTCCCCATCTTTCTGTTTCTCTGTCTCTCTCTTTTAAAACACACACGTACACACACCCGACACCCCTATTTAAAAAAAAAAATGGTAGTGAAGTTAGTGGTATAGCCCACCTGAGCTTGAGGTGCAACCCACTTGGGAGTCTTGGCATACCAGTTAAAGTCCCTGAGAGCAAAAGAAAGCACGCCTGGTGCCAGGAGGCAGGAAGACCGAGCAAACATACGGTATTTTGCACGTGCAAAGTCAATGTCAATGTTTCAAAATTGTTGGGCTACTTTTTTTTCTCCCTCCCTATGATCTGACAGCAGGCTAGGATTACCTTCAGGTCATTACACACACACACACACACACACACACACACAAACACATATATATATCCTGCTCCCGTCTCAAGTGTTATGTGATAACAATAGGAAATATGAACACTTTTATCAACTTGCAAGTTACTAATACTGGCAGTTGCCCTCCTTTCTGGAACAAGTGCACTGGAGTGAAAAAACTAGAACCATTCCACCCAGTACTGTAATGTATTTATATGGCTGACCCATAACATAAATTCCCTGGGCAGCTCACAAAAACAGATAACAACATTAAAAGTACAATTTTTTTAAAAAAATTAAAAACAAAAACAATTAAAATATACGGTAGATTTTAAACAGGAAGTACCTGAGTATAAGTTATTTAAAAGGCCGGGATGAATAAAAAGGTCTTTGCCTGACACTGAAAATACCATAAAGATGGCACCAGGCAAACATCTCTGAGCAGACTATTCAAGAACAGGGGTGCCACTACTGAAAAGGCCCTCTCTTAGTGGTCACCCGCCTCACTTCATTTGTCTGGGGCACTCCTAGCAGAGCCTCTGAAGAAGATTTTAATTCTCGGATAGGGGCATCTGGGAGAAAGAAGTCTTTCAGGCAAGTGAGCCATGCACTCCATAAAGGCATGTCCTTGAGCAGGTACTAGTACGTAACTTGTGCCAGGGTGACTGGGAGTGGAGAAGGCAACCTGCTGCTATCATCCGAGACTTGGCACCTGTCCATTCTTGGTCCCAGCGGAGGGATCTATCATATACAAGAGTTCATTTACTCTCTTTTCGACACCCCTGGCTGCAGTGTCTTGCATCAGTACAAGCCGGCTGTCCCCATTTCCCTGACATCACTGACAATAATGCTACCCTTTCCTGGGCCTAGCCTGGCTCTTGGCTGGGATGTCCCCACACAGCTCTCCACAGTCGGTGACCTAACCAGCTGTGTGAGCTCCCTCCTCCCTGCCTCCCGCGCTGCCCTTTAAAGTAGGCAATCTGCCTTAATCCTCAACCGAGCGAGGGAACGAAGCAGAGAGAGCGACAGAGAGAGAGAGAGAGAGAGGGAGCAAGTGAGCGTGAAACAGGCACGAGCAGGGGGGGCTCAAAACTCCTTTCAGAGGGAACCCTCTGGCGAAAGCAAGCTGTGCGTCTGAGGTGCGGGCGGGTCTGGAAAGGTTCCTGCCTCTGTCCCTCTCATGAGAGCCCCAGGGGCTCACTTGGCCCTTCCTCCCCATCCAGGGAGAAAGGCCAAAAGAATGGGAGGAGGTCCCCCCTTGCGAGGTGGTGGAGAGATTGTCGGGCAGAAATGCTAGCATCCTCTGGAGCGTGACACACATCTGCCCTCTCTCACCCCCTCGCGACCGAGCAGCAAGATGTCCGAGTCGTCAGAGTGCAACGGAAGACGTGAGTGACCCCACGTTGATGTCTTTGGTGACAGATGTAGGGGGTGAGGTGTTTGGAGGCGAGCGGGAGTGTTCGAGCGCAACTCCGTGCATGTTTACTCAGAGGCAAATCTTGCTCTGTTCAAGGGGGCTTACTCCTTAGTATAAGTGTGTTTAGGATTGCAGCCGTAGTAGGGGCTCATCCAGAAGAGATCGAGGGATAAGATAGCGGTAAGTAGGGGGTACTGAAATAAGTAGTTTTGTAGGGGTTAGTAGGAGATGGGCGATCTAAAGTCCGTCTGTTAAGAGCATCAGGCACAACTTTGGCATGACAGCCGGCCGCTCTCGGAGATGGGAGTGCTCTTGGCTCTAGAACAGGAAAGAGGGTGAAGTAAAAGGGCAGGAGGTTTGGGGCATGGTTCAGGATTGGGAAAGCGACAGAGAAGTGCATAGATTTGGTGTTAAAGTGAAACGGGGGAGTTTTGATATACAACTAGGACTGGAAAATGGGATAAAGGCAAAGCGTTGGGGCTACATCAGAGGTTTTATTTTGGCCTGATCTCACAGAGGCCTCCATCTTGGAAAAGTCGGCCACACCGGAGCATGCTCTGTTGTGTTTTATGTTAACCAACTGGCTGTTCTGGCTTTTTCAGAGCCTTACAGGTGGTGGGTTGTTTTTTTGTTGTTTTTTTTTAAAGGAAGTATGAATTTCTACTTTGGGCCTTCACTGAGAAACAAGGTAGTTACTGGTTGAGTAAAATACTGTCCACTCCCCGCTAATACCTCTCTTCTCCCACCACCCCTACTCCCACCCCGCAGCAGCTGGCACTCCTGAGGTACCACGCTCGGCGGCAGAGGCTTTTGTGGAGGCCACAGGCCAGGCCCTGGCATGGACACTTACCAATGGGGGCTCCGATACGCTGGGCTCTACGGGCAGCAGTGCTCAGAAGAAGCGTCTCCAGCACAACAAGCATAAGACACAGGGCACCAATGTGGTGCACCGGTCACCCCGAGCCCTCTTCTGCCTCCGGCTGAACAACCCCATCCGCCGAGCTGCTATCAGCATTGTTGAATGGAAGTATCCCGTATTTCCACATTGGGAGAAGCTCGACTGGGTGGGCTGGGGATGTGTGTGTGTTTTTTTTCTGAGGGGAGGGGGAAGGGAGAAGAGATTCTTGTTTGTCTCCTTAACTGAATGCTTCCCAGACCCTTTGACATCCTCATCCTTATGACCATCTTCGCCAACTGTGTGGCCTTGGGGGTCTACATCCCTTTCCCAGAGGACGACTCCAATGTCTCCAACCACAACTTGGTGAGTGCCTTTCATAAAACCATGGATGGGTGGAAGGAAGTGGGGCGAGGGCTGGGGAGGGAAAGAGAGCATGGCTCAGTGGTAGAGCACATGTTTTTCATGCTGAAGCTCACAGCTTGAGCTCTTGGCAGGGCAGGCATTAAGGGTAGGCATAGTCAGGCTTCTGCCAAGGGCCCGCACCCCAGCAGGGCCCCACTGGCCAGAGCCCCCTGGACGTGCGCCTCCTCTTCACCGTTGCCTCCTGCTTGTTCTCCTGCCTCTCGCTCTGACCCAGACAACGGTGATGGTGAGAAGGAGGAGCATTAGATGCCGCTGCTGGCCATCTTGCTTGCCGCCGGCTCTCTGCCTGTCAAGCGAGCAAGTGATGAGAACGCCGATGAGGAGCAAGAGCAGTTAGTGACAATGGCATCGAGAAGATAGACTCACTGAGGCCGGGGCCCCATTGAAGGTGCCTTGCCCGAGGGCCCTCACACACCTGGAACCAGCACTGGCTCCTGGCATCTCTAGCTAAAAGGATTCTGGACAGCCTGACCCGAGAAGGACCTCTGGAAAGCTTGAGAACTGCTGCCACTCAAAGCAGATAGTGCTGAGCTTGCTGAACCCAGGGTCTCACACAGTGAGGCAGCTTCCCGACACCCGTGAACCCAGGAATCTTGGCTCCCAGTTGTCCTCCCTTGCTCGAACCACTGGGCACCACCTTTCTTCTAAAGAACCCCAGAATCCTGGATCACACCCTCCCCTTCTCCCTTTTCTTCATCCTGTAGCCCAGTAAACTCTTTTTGTCTTGGCCTTCTCCTTTCTTAATGGCTCCATCTTTACCTCTTGATTTCTGCCCAAGGCAACACGGGTAATGCTAATTAAAACTATTATCTCTTAATAACCATTAATCCACCACCTGACCGGGGCCAGCTGAGGCAACAACAGTTATCTCCTGCCCATCATCACCACACCGGTCTTGCTCTGGTGACTAAATGAGGGTCTTGCAATGATGCCGGAGAAGCTCCCCAAATGAAACTGAAGTCACCCGCTGATTGCAGCTGAGGTCAGGGCTAGAGGAGTTCGATCTCCGCTGCCGGCCTGGAGTAAATCCAGAATAATCTGTTGACTGAAACAGGATGTGGGCCAGTTCCTGATCCCTGCTCTCCCCTCTGGGGTAAATCTAGACACACTTGACACTAGTGAGGTCAGGGACAGAACTTGATCTCTCATTTCTCTGCCAGTTATTCCCCCCCCCTGCCCCGCCCGGCCCCCTACTTAAGGAAAGGTGTGCCGCTCATACTGCACATATCCCTATGGGAAGGAGGAGGGTTTCATAGATATTCATAGATCATAGAGTTGGAAGGAGCCTACAAGGCCATCGGGTCCAACCCCCTGCTCAATGCAGGAAACTAGAGGAGGGGGTGTGTCTCCCATCCAAGTAATCGCCAGGCCTGACCCTGCTTAGCTTTCCACAATCAGACAAGCTGAGCCAGCGTGAGCCACAGGCCTGTGTCATTTACGGTGTCAGGACGGAGGGAGTTTGGGGTTTCTGGGGACAGGAGAGGGAGAGCATGTAAGGCTGTAGAAAGAAGGCAGACAGGAAGGAAGGGGACTAAGAATGCTAACTATATTCTGCACTTGCAGGGCAGTGCAGGCCTAGTAAGCAAATGGTGGCGATGGCCTATGAACCACGATTCCCATGTTCTGTGCTGTAGTAGCCCTGCACTCTTTTCTTCTCTCTGTGTGTTTCCCTAATTTTGCATGCTGTGCGACACATGCATGCTCCTTTTTCTGGAAAATGTGCGTGCATGCTGCCACCCATATGGCTGCTGTTGTGTGTGTGTGTGTGTGTGTATATATGTGGTACTCCCAGCATTTTGCCCTGCTGGCATTTGTGTTTGTATCTCACTCCTGTTCCTCTGCTGGCTCTGTAAGCTGCTCCTGCTGCCGGTCCTGAACTGAGACGGTGCTAATCCAGAGAAATCCTTGCCATTTTTCCTTGTGCGGAATTTCCATCCACGGTTTTTAGTGTTGGCCTCCCAGAATTGGACAGGTGGCCCTTTCAAATGGACCTCTTTGGGATTGCCCTGATTTTGGCAGCATTTGACAGGGGCTTCCAGTTTCAAATTCCAAGGAAGTTCTAGATTCCTTCCCAGGACATGAAAGGCAAAAGCTTTGGAAGTATAACTCGGGGCTCCTCCCTCCTGGCCTTCTTCCTCCCAACTCTGCAGGAGCAAGTGGAGTATGTCTTTCTCATCATTTTCACGGTGGAGACTTTCCTCAAGATCCTTGCCTATGGTCTGGTCATGCATCCCAGCGCTTACATCCGCAATGGCTGGAACCTTCTTGATTTTGTCATCGTTGTGGTGGGGTGAGTTTTTATAAAAGTACATGAGTCCTGCCAGGGCCTCCCCCTGGTATTGGTTCAGTGGTAAATTTTGAAGTGCAGGTGTTCATCATGACCGTCCCCATAGCCAAGGACCCCAAGGACCGTCCAAAAATGCAGGTGGCTCTGTTGATCTATATCAAGCAACCCGTTCTAACCGTTTTCATCTCCATGAGGGGATTAAAACTCTGTGTGTGTGTGTGTGTGTGTGTATATATATGTAGTACTCCCAGCATTTTGCAAAGCAAATGGGTCTTAATTGCCCATTCAAGACCAGGCCACCCCAACATACTTTGCATTACATCAGGGGTAGCTCACAACTATACAGTCATGCCTTGGATTGAGGGAATAATTCGTTCCGGAACCGTGCTTGTAATCCAAAACACTCTTATATCAAAACGAAATCCCCCCCCCCAAAAAAATGTGTACAGAGATTTTTAATTTAAGCTGTACTATAGTACTTGTATTGCAAGACGTCGCTTGTATATCAAGTAAAAAAAAAAGATAAATATTTAAACATTTGCTTGTCTTGCAAAACGCTCTCAAACCAAGTTACTTGCAATCCAAGGTATTGCTGTATATTGTTGCTGGGAAAATCCATCACCCCCCCACCCACCCACCTGCCCGCCCCAGCTACTGTTAGGATTGTAGCTAAGCTCGGGGAACAGGAAAGTCTGAGGGGTGGCAGATTATGTCATCATCCCTGCTAATCAAAAGGTCCCCACGCTTGGACCCTGTGAGCACCGGCTCCACCGTACCCCTCCCCCTGGCAAAATTAGTTGGAAGGGTGGGGCCTGCCTGACTTTCGGTTTTGAGGGGTCTGAAATAGAGTTGCCCCAAAGTGTGACCATAACTGTAGACGGTCATGCCCCTGCCACTTCCTTGTGTTACCTGTCATCATCATCAGGCGATCACTCGTGACCGAGTAAGATTGTCTTCCGGGATAAAAGGAGGAAATTCTAAAGAAGATTGTGTAGACTCTAGCGATGGGTCCGTAAGTGACTGTGGGGGCCAATTCTAGATCCACACAGCTTCCCACAGTGAGGACACAGGTTACCAGATAGAAGATGGTCCTGTAAAGGATTCATTTGACGTGCTTTTCGCTTAGCACGTTTCTCCCTTTCACCTTGCATTCGGGCTTTTTCAAAGTCCATGGAACCTTTGTGAAAGGCCAACCTCCATTTAGATCGTTCATGGGCCAGAGCTTCCCAGTTTTCGATGTTTATATTGCATTTTTTTAGATTAGCCTTATGAACATCTGTAACATCTAACTGACACATACGCACACATATACATACACACAGATAGAGATTCCTATGCATTTTAACCTGTGAGCCTTACCCCTCAAAGTTGGGGTGGACTAAGGGTTGTGTACATCAAGCATATGTGTGAGCAGGGCTCTGTCTGCATACCTGCCTTCTAGACATTACATGCAGCAAGCAGAGGCCATTCCTGCTGCCCCACTGTTGTAGTGATGAGTCTACCTTTGCGCAGGGCTGCAGATTCAAAGTGTTGGAAGCAGGGCTTTTTTTCTGGTGGAACTCACCGGAACTGAGTTCCAGCACCTTTTCTTCTATTAATTGCATTACAATTTAATCGCCATCTACTCCCGAGGAAATGTAATCCAAGAGTTCCGGTACCCTTTTCTCCAGAAAAAAAGCACTGGTTGGAAGTAACCAGAAGGTATGGAGGCTGGGTCTTCTGAGGCTCAGACCCTGAGATGCAAGCCATGGGGTGGTGCCTGGGATTTAAGGGGTGCTGCCTGGCAGATCAAAGCACCTGCTGGGAGAGGGGTAAAGCCCACTGGTGCCTGGTCAGGACAGGGAACGGACAGCTTGGCTATACCTGGTGTCTCAGGGCGGAGCCTGATGGACATTGTGAAAGCTGTCAAGCCAAGAGAAGCTCTTGTACCAACCTGCCCAGTTACCCAGGTCATTTCCTAATGCCCTTCTCCAGGTGCCCCTGCTGTCAGAAGTAAGGCAGGTGGTGACCGGAGCAAGGGCATTTTTTACTGTGGAGCCCAATTTGTGGAACACTCTCCCTAGTGAGGTCTGACCGGCACCTTCTTTGCTACCCTTTAGGCACCAGGTGAAATCTGTTTTGTTCATCCTGGCTTTTAAATATATCTGCTAGTTTTAACTGAACTCTGTCTGGTGCTGCTTTCTTGTAGTTTTAGCAGATGTCGTTTTACTGGCATCGTGCTTTTCTGTGATTGTTAGGTGACCCAAAATTAAATCACACAGGGCGGCATATAATTTTTAATATTAAACAAAGGCAGGAAATAGTCTGCACCCCCTTCATGCGAGGGGAGGAACCACAGCTTAGTGGTAGAACATACGCTTTGTACACAAAAGATCCCAGGCTCAATCCCCAGCATCTCCAGTTCAAAGGATCAGGCGATGGGGAAGATGGGTGCACTGAGGCCCTGGAGATCTGCTGCTAGTCAGAATTGATCATACAGTACTCAGTTAGATGGACAAATAGACTGGGTTCAGAAATCATGATAACCCACGCTCAAGGGTTGAGTATGGGTTGATTGTGGGTTGTCACTGAACCGTGAGTTGTTGTCGAAATGTGGGTCATCGTGTTGTCTGAACCCAGCCAAGATAACAAAGCCACGGCTTGTTAACCACAAACAACCCATGAAGAGAACCCATGGTTTGTTGTTGGGTTGTGAACTGTGGGTTGTTCACCATGGTTTGTTATCTCGGCAGGGTTTTCAGACAACACGATAGCCCACGTTTCAACCATACTCAGCCCTTGAGTGTGGGTTATCGTGTTGTCTGAACCCAGTCATAGTGACTCTGACCTGGTATAAGGCAGCTTCCTACGTACGCTCCTGTAGTCCCGGGGCTGTCCCAGCATGCCCCAGCCAGCATAGCTGGCTGGGGCATGCTGGGAGTTGTAGGCCAAAAACATCTGGGGACCCAAGGTTGAGAAACACTGCATTAGGCAGAGTGAGGTAGCTGCTTCAGGCAGCTGATTTTGGGTGTCACGAAAGGGCAGCAAACTGATAGTTATTAATCTTATAATGGTTGTATTTTTACTGCCGGGGGAGGGCGAGAGGTGCTTGTGGGGCCAGAGAGGGCGAAATAACTTCACTGTCCTTGGATATGAGGCACCTTGAGTGGTGGGGGTGGGAGCACCACCACCAACCTTGCCGGCCGGGAATGAGGGTACTTGCAGCGCAACACTTTGGGAGGGCACCATGGTGGGGAAGGCTGAGCTAGACAGTTGGGTCGGTCTTCTGTCTGGATCCGGGCGGGCAGTTCTTGGGAGGAAGGCTCCCCTGTCTCATCCGACGTTTTCCCCACAGCCTCTTCAGCGTCATCCTGGAACAATTTTCCCACAAGCCTGGGGATGCCCATCACATGAGTGGGAAGCCGGGTGGGTTTGATGTGAAAGCCCTGAGAGCCTTCCGTGTCCTGCGACCTCTGCGGCTCGTCTCCGGTGTCCCCAGTAAGCACCTCTCTCTCTCTCTCTCTCTCTCTCTCTCTCTCTCTCACACACACACACACACACACACACACTTCTTGAGCACAGAGGTGCTGTACCACACATTTATTTATTTATTATATTTATACCCCGCCTTTTTTCCTGCAAGGAACCCGAGGCGGCTTACATAATCCTCCTCCTTCTCCTCCTCCTCCTCCTCCTCTCCATTGTATCCTCACAACAACCCTGTGAGGTAGGTTAGGCTGAGAGTCAGTGACTGGCCCAAAGTCACCCAGTGAGTTTCATGGCCGAGCGGGGACTGGAACCCGGATCTCCTGAGTCCCAGTCCAACACCCTAACCACTACGCCACACTGGCTCTCACACATTGCCCCAGCGCTCTCATGGGGCCACATACACAGTGGCGTACAACTGCGCTGCTGTACCACAATGCAATGATAGCTCTCCACAGCATTTCTGTTCATGCTCCACATAATGACTGCCTACGTGGCGGGGCACAAGCTGCTGCCACTTTCCCCCCCTGCCCCGACTGTATGCTTTCATTCTGCACTGCACCAGATCACGGCGCAGTACCACATTACAGCTCATATGTGATGCACATGGTGGTTTGCGCACAGGCGCACTGCGCGTGGCCCGCGATAACAGCATGCCACACGCGCAGCTCTCTGCATGTTACCTCGCTGGGCAGCACATGGGATTGCCTTCGTGCACCTCACTTGTGGCCCCCTTGATGACGACGGCCAAGCTGCACGCTTCCTGTCCAGGGCCACACTGCAGGGCCGTGTTGCAATTCAGGCCTCCACGTTGCATCATAGCATAGCGCAGGCACTGTGTGCGGCACACAGCCAGAATCGCCACACTCTGCACCACTGTTCGTGCACGGCGTGCTAACGTCCAGTAGATTGCGTCGCGCGAGAGCCACTTCTGTTGTGCGATGAAACCCGACCCGGAATCAGGTTGTGCACGGATGATCTAGTTTCAGGTTCTCTGCAAACACGCACTGTGCTGTGGAAGAGAGGTGTCCCTCTTCTGGTTGTGCTCTGCTGCTGAGACAGACAGACAGACGGACGGACGGGCAGATCCCCACCATGTGGCCCCTCGTCTGGGGCCAGCTGAGGTTGCACTGCTCTTGAACATGGTTCTGCCAAGCTGACCCCGTGTCCTGAATCCTTCCCTCCCGTCAGGCCTACACATTGTCCTGAACTCTATCATGAAAGCCATGGTGCCCCTCCTGCACATTGCGCTGCTCGTCCTTTTCGTCATCATCATCTATGCCATCATCGGCCTGGAGCTCTTCATCGGCCGCATGCACAAGACCTGCTTCATCGTTGGCTCAGGTACAGTTCAGCGGGTGCTGGGGGAGCTATATAGGCGACTCTTGCCCTTCTACTTCCAAAAAATAATGGGGATCCAATTGTGTACTAATGCATTGTAGGGAACAAGCCTTCTTCTCCCTTGCAGAATTGGGAAAAGTGCATGGCTGGATTTTTGTTTCAATGTGAGAGTTGCCATTTTGAAGAATATACTACAAGGCTTCTGTTTCATGCCTGTTCGCAGCTGCTTTGGTGCCTTAAAAAAAAAAAGCAAAACTTTGAAAGGGCTTTTCATGATGTGATCCCAGCCAATCAGGGATCACACCATGAATGTGAGGATCCCAAATAGCCAATCAGGTTTATATACTGAAGCACATGCATGGCTGGATTTAAAGAACTGGGCGCTGATATTCTTAAATGCCTGGATTTTAAAACATTATAGAAATCCCAAGGGACCATTTTTCCATGTGTGATCTTTGAGTGGCTCCTGGGAACAAACGCTAAAAATACGGGGCAGTTTTTGAGAGGTTTGAAAATGTTTGGAAATGTTAGTCGGCTCAGTGCTAGAATAAACTATCCCAGATTATCCTTCTCCCCTGTCATCACCTGCAATCTCCATCTCTCCCCGCCCGTTCCCCGCCACCACCCTTGCAGACCTGGAGGCTGAGGAGGACCCATCACCTTGTGCCTTCTCTGGGCACGGCCGAGAATGCACAGTGAACAATAGCTGAGTGCCGTGGCAGGTGGGACGGACCCAACGGTGGCATCACCAACTTTGACAACTTCTTCTTTGCCATGTTGACCGTCTTCCAGTGCATCACAATGGAAGGCTGGACTGACGTGCTCTACTGGGTAAGTCAGCATCCCCTACTTCCGATACCTCCTGAAGGTAATTCACACAATGCCACCCATCTAAATGTGACCCTTTTCTCTCTCTCTGCCCCAGATGCAGGATGCAATGGGTCATGAACTGCCCTGGCTTTACTTCGTCAGCCTTGTCATATTTGGCTCTTTCTTTGTGCTCAATCTGGTTCTGGGTGTGCTGAGTGGGTAAGTCACATTTGGAGCGTGCATTACATGATGAGAATCAGCTCTCCAGGGCATATACCCAAGGTGAAGAAGACATATGAGCCAGCCTCTAGTTGATATTAAATGGTTCGCATTTTTGTTACACCACGTTTCATCTCCACACCAGAGGGGAAAATAATAATGTGCGAAGGAAGCGTATACCAAGGTAACCCAAATTCTGCACCAAGATTCTGTGACCTGCATAAATTATACAAATCAAGTATATTTTCATATTTGTACTTGATTTACCTAATTTATTTTGCTTTTGTTAAACATTTGCGGGGGGGGGGGGGCAAAGAACTACACCAGGCAGGGCACCGAAACCTTACCTCCCAGCACTGGAAATCTTACACAGCCAATCTTCTGGCCTCTGAGATTTCCTCAGGCATTGCCCACAGACTTTCAAATATATGTTCTGAGTCATAAGGGCTAGAATCTTGGTTTGCTTTTCAAGAAAATGAAAGCTGAGGTTCTCAGGAAACTGGATTCTGCATGCAGTGCCATATTCTGCATTTTTCTCCTGCATTTGCAGAGAATCAGCGAATCCATACAGGCCTAGTCTACAACAATTCCAGGACTGCAAAGAATAAGTTAGTACAGTTTGTCAGGGTAAGCTGCTGGGATTTAATAAAAATAGCTCATACCACATTTATACTGTGCTTTTTGAGCATTCAACGTGCTTCACATATTATTTCAGTAATATTTACATGCCTGTTTGCAGCCTGTAAGGTAGGACAGTATTATTATTCCCATATTCCAAAGGTGTGTGTGTGGGGGGGGGGCAAGGCTGAGAGAGAATGGCTTGCTGAAGGCCACCAAGTGAGTTCATGGCAGAGGCAAGATTTGAATCTGGGGCTTCCTAGTTCAGCGCTTGCACTCTTAGCTGCAAAGGGGAGGAGGGCTGACGACTAGAGCGTGTGGTTTGACTTGCTTGCTCGAATTATGTGGAACTATTATGATTTATTCTTTGCATAGTGCTTAAAATAAATAATTTTATTTTACTTCACGTGTAAATACTTCACAGGTCTGGGGGGGGAAACACACACAGACAAGCCCCTGAATGTGGGCTGCCAATCCAAGTAAGGATGAGACACAAGAGGGAAGAGGGCAGGGAGATTAGGAAGCTTAACTGTGGCTTTGTGTGATGTCTGAATTAGCAAATTGGAATCAGAGACTGTAGTCCGAAGTGGTTTTTCTTACCATGGTTTGTGCTGCCTGAATTGAAAATCATAGTTACAGCTGTTGCTCTGCCTCCGGAGACCTCTGTCCCATAGAAATGGATGAACCTGAGTGCTGAGCGGATGGAAAACAGAAACAGACCAGCATCCCTAAACCATGGTTTGCCTATTTGGAAGCTCAAACCGTGGTTACTTAACTATGGTTAGTGCCAACCATGGTTTGGTGTGATGTCTGAATTGTGTGTTTAATGATGACTCTTGGAAGTTGATTCAGTCCAGGTTCTATGATCCACCCACCCAGTGCGGCAGCTATGCCTGGACCTTGGGACTGAAGTCCAGGGCCCAATTGGCTACTCAGAGAGTGGCAAATAGGCTTGGTGTCAGGTCAGGACCTGGGCTGGCATGGGCATGCCTGAGCCTACTGCAGCTGACACTGGTTGCTGCACCATCCTTTCTTCGGCCTTGTTTTTAAAAACATTATTTATTCAAGGCTTGGCTGGCCAGGCTTATTATTTTTTACTTGTAAAATGTATTATCCTTTTCTACAACAAAAGGATGGTTATTCCCAAGTAAATGTGTTTAGCATCAGGGCAGCAGAAGCAAACTCCCATTTTATTCCTGCAATCATGACAGTGCTAGGATTTAAGTGAGTTTAAAATGTAAAACTGCACATGCCCAGGGTATTATTTCTTCTTCTTCTTCTTCTTCTTCTTCTTCTTCTTCTTCTTCTTCTTCTTCTTCTTCTTCTTCTTCTTCTTCTTCTTCTTCTTCTTTTTATCCAGGCTGGTACAGAGTTTTGTTTGTTTTTGTTCTACTATATCTGGAATTTAGAAGCAGTTGTAAAGCACGGAATGGGCGGGAGGAGAGATTAGTGGTGTGCTTCACTACTGAAGTAATACACATTGCCAGCTAAAGTGGGGGCCCATAAGACATTAAGTCCAGGGTCTAAAATCACCTAGCTGCACCACTGCACCCACCCTCTGGAACAGGCAGAAGAAGGAACTAGATGGTGGATTTAGGGCTTGAGGGTAACAAATGCCAGCCCAAGGAAAGATCCATTTGCTTGAGTTACTTGCTTTGCAGGGATGTTGAAGAGTCCTTGGTCTCGAGTCACGAGTCGAGTCATGAGTCTTTGGACCCAAGTCTCGAGTCCGAGTCCTTGGTCCAAAATGGTGACTCACGAGTCACTCCCAAAGCTGACTCCACGAGTCCCTATTAAAATCAATGGGGGGTTTCCCCAACAAAATAAGGCTACTTCAGATGTGTGGTTTAAATAAATTCTAGGCACAAGTGTGCCTTTTTATTTCAAAATTCTGCAACTGATTTTGGCAAGAACAGACCAGGCAGACAAACCCAAAATAACCAGGCAGGCAGAGGAGACAGGAAACCCCAAAGCAGGCAGGCAGAGGCCTTTGTCTTGGACATTTCAACTGTGGAACTGGTCAAGAAGAGACCAGGCAGGCAGAGGAGGCTGGGAACCCCAGACAGGCAGGCAGAGGCAGCCAAGCCCAAAATGTCTGAAAGGTTGCATTTTAGAAAAATGATTTTAAAAAATAAACTTGCTGTACTTCCTAAAACTTATCCATGTTGCATTTGAGGAACATGATTTTTTCTAAATGTTTGGCCCCCATTCTGGAACGGTGAGATCTCATCATAATTCCACCCTCACTGAACACCCGCTCCACTGGTGATGAACTTGCTGGAACCAGAAACACACTCAGAGCAGCCACACAGAGTAATCTCAGGTCCTTCTTCTGCCTCTCCCAAGTATGCAACACATCAATCAAAATAAATCTTGACACACTGTTGGGGCTGCACTCCTGGTAGCCGTCCATAGTGGCTGAGCAGCGGCACACCTCGCTTCCATGCGCTCTTCGCCGGCAATCACGCTCCTCTCCAATCCTTCTGGCACAGCCCAGGGATGTTGAAGAGTCCTTGGTCTCGAGTCCCGAGTCGAGTCTCGAGTCCCATTAAAAATATTGGGACTTGAGTCCGAGTCCGAGTCGAGTCCTCGAGTCCGAGTCCCCATCCCTGCTGCTTTGCAGGGCACTTTAGGGTGGTGTGTTTCAGCATTTTATCCTCACAACAACCCTGTGAGGTAGGTTAGGCTAAGAGTCAGTGGCTGGCCCAAAGCCACCCAGTGAGCTTCACGGATCTCCCGAGTCCCACTCCAGCACTCTTTTAATTCCTGCATTTTTTCTTTAGTATCAAAACTTTGATGGCTCTGTGACCGTAGTAAAATTCATCCATTCAGTCCCAGCACTCTAACCACTATGCCACACCGGCTCTCATACAATTGATGTGCTATGCTACTTATGCAGCCCCTGCACCGCCACCTTGGTCTGGTTTTGCCTCGAATCTACTGTTCTCTGGCTCATGCAATAGTGCAGTGCTGGAGAGTTAGGTAGGACAGGAGTTCAGGCCTAACTTTACACCACAGCCCGCTCCACAGGTCCTCCTGCTCCAGTCCAGGAATGCCACACATGGCTGTGCCTCCCCCATGTCACAGGTTGCCCACCCATGTGGCATTTTGTTTGCACTTGCTCTTTGCTTGTGACTCTCTCTATGGCCTAGTTTATCTGTGAGTAGCTGTCGTGTGTGCATGATCCTTCCTTGGGAATGTGTGTGCGCATATGTGCGGTGTGGTAGTGGGGTTGTACTTTATTATCTCAGTGACCCGTTCCGACTTCCTGGTGTTTTGATTCAGCGCCGCGCATGACTTAAGCACCCAGAGAGCTGTCTGGCTGTGCCAAACACATGTCAACCAGCTGGATCAAAGGCCTTACTGCCGGCAGGTGGGCGATGCGTTTGTAGGAGTTTTTCCGGCAGGCGGGCTGAGCAGGCAGGCACGTGCTCTGCTAATTTGACCGGTTCCTCCCTCCCGCAGAGAGTTCTCCAAAGAGCGAGAGAAGGCCAAAGCCCGGGGCGACTTCCAAAAGCTCCGGGAGAAGCAGCAGATGGAGGAAGATCTGAAGGGCTACCTGGATTGGATCACGCAGGCTGAAGACATAGAGCCCGACGACGAAGAGGGCGAGGGGGATGATAAGCACACCCGTAAGGGCTCTGCCTGCCGCCACCCCTTCCCACCAGCCTCCCGGCCCTGCTTTGCCAGCCAGAGAGCACTGCCCTGCTGTTCTTGGGGGGTGGTTTAGTTAGCAGCCTGGATGCTACCATCTGGGCCTTGTGGCAGCTCCGGGTGAGGGGATTAGAGAGGAATCAATCCAAGCCGTGGCAATGCAAGATTAGCAGGGACCTGAGTAAATCGCCAGCTTGCGAAGGGATCCTGTTTGGGGTGAGGAGAGAGGGGAAGTCTGGTGTTGTTGTGCACACGCTGGGGAAAGCAGGAGGACCCCGGCCGGCCGTTGAGAAGGCATGGGGCACACCGACTGGGTGGCAGGAACAGCATAGGCAGGGCGGGTGGACGGATCCCTCTGTTGTTTCATCATTTTCTCAACATTGTTTCTGTCATTCTCTCTCTCTCTTCCCCACCCCCACCCCCACCGCCTTTTGGTGAGGGAAGCGATACAGAGGTTGTGCTCTTCCCTTCAGCAGTGCCTGGAGCTGGCCAATTAGCAGCAGCTTTTACTTGAGCGTACCCTTCCCCATGGCTATAATCTGTAGCAAGGGACAATGGCAGGGGGGCTGCAAGGGTGCCACCCCTGGCATTGAGCTAATTAGCTCATTGGGACCTTGTTAGCCACTTTGGGGGTCACTCCGCAAGTTGTGAGAGCAGCTCAGGCCCAGAATGGTGAATAGATGTTTTGTGAGTGAATGCTGCCTTCCCAATTCTGCCCATCAGTCTGTGTTTCATCCCCCAGTTCCAGGGATCTTTCACCCTTCGCCATCCTCAGTACTCCTCTCAGAAATGGAGGCACATTCAGGAGTCCTAGGGGCCCCCCCACACCACTGTGGAATTGCACATGTTTGCTTGCTTTTACAGGGCACCTGCAGGACGTCATCGCCAAATTGCTGTCCTCCTGTGTGTTGTTCCCCCATGTTACTTTCGCCTTTTTTTCAGACTACAGAAAATATTTCTTCCCCTGAAAAAGTCAGACAGTAGTTCAGTCTCCACAAGTTTATTCCACTTTAGCGCTACTCCTCTGTCTCTATCTTTTTTTTTTAAATGAGGTGTAATTTTGACATGTGCAGTGATGTTTCAGGCAGGTGAACCTATTTCCCTGCATCTACACACCGGCATGCCTTCACTATTACTGTTCTGGTAGGCACCACTTTATAATTGTGTTTGTTTCTTTTACAGCACAATCCTATGGCTGCTAGACAGTGTCTAGAGCAGTGTTCTCCAACCTTGGGTCCCCAGATGTTTTTGGCCTACAACTCCCAGCATGCCCCAGCCAGCATGGCTGTAGTTGTAGGCCAAAAACATCTAGGGACCCAAGGTTGGAGAACACTGGTCTAGAGGGCCGTAGGATTTTTTGGAGCCTCAGCTCTGACCTCAGAAACCCGGCGCACCCTCCCCTCCGCAGCCAGTGAGGAAAGAACCCTCCCCGGCACAGAAACTTAAAAGTCAAAAATATATAATGACAGAAAATATAACCAATAAAAGTGTATTAAAATAGACACGATTTCAAATTACGAAGATTTACAAATTAAAATATATAAAACATATAATAGCTAAAAACAGATAAACATGTAAAATGTCAGATATTGTCAAGCCTCGAGGGCAGGAAAAGGTCTTGAATATCTTTTCTGACTGAAGGACTGTTGTTATCTCAAGGTGAAGTCTTGTTTGTACAAATATTATTGTTAGTTGCTTCCTGAGAGGCGTCCTCGCAGTATAGAAGCTTCCCTGTAATCTTGTGGAGAAGCCAAACACGTTTCTGCCTAACGGCCTTCCTCAGTGGCTTAGAAAGACAGAAAAGCCTTACAATATACCAAACTGAAATCAACTGATATTTTTTGAAAAAGACAATTTGTAATATAAATCAAAATTAGATGGTGAACCGACTCCGGCTGCAGCTCTGAAGTCACGAACACAACCTCGGAGACAGTGTTTAGGGGGTGTTCCGGGGGGGGCGGGGTGGAGACAGGTGCCGCCATGATACAAAGTATCCCGGCGGCACCTCAGCCTCCTTCCTTCCCGCTCCGACGCACCGTCTAGCTGAAATTGGCCATCTAGCTGAGTTGCAGGGCAGGGGGAACATGGAGGTGACCTTCTCCTCTGCGCTCCTCCCACTCTCCATAGCAGGGTTCTCCGGCCTTGGGTCCCCAGATGTTGCTGGCCTACAGCTCCCAGCATACCCAGCCAGCATGGCTAATGGCAAGGGATTCTGGGAGTTGTAGTCCAGCAACATCTGGGGACCCAAGGCTGGAGAGCCCTGCTCCACAGGATGTCCATACAATCCTCTGAGTTCAGAGGGCTACGGGCATCCCAATTGAATATTGCTCCCTTAATCATTCTTTTAATTTGCGCTAAAAATTACTATTTGCCTAGGCTATAGTTAATTTCCCCCACCACCACCACCACGATACGGCTTAAATTGAAAAGTGTTCAGTGCAAATTTTTAAATTGATTGAAAGCAACAACACATTGCCTTTTCAGTGTTAGTTTGTTTTTCCAGATCTGTTAATCAGCACTAAAATGATGTATAGTCTGTAAAGACATTTAGGGCGCAATCCTATGCATGTTTAGACAGAAAAAAGGTCCTACAACTCCCAGGATGCCCCAGCCAGTATGGCTGGCATGGGAATGCTGGGAGTTGTCGCACTTTTTTCCCCTGTCTAAACATGCATAGGATTGTGCCTTTATTCAAGTAGTTGCATGAGAAATGTACTCAATAGTGCAACAACAGTGACTAAATAAAAAGTGCTTTAGCTTAATTTTTAAAATGGATGTAGAAATGTGATCGAATAACAAACGGTGTCCGCAAGTGAATTGTACCTTCCCCTCCCACAGGGCTATGTAACACCCACTAGTAGTGTGGATGGAACTTAGTGGGATGTACACACGCACACACACACACACTAGCTCCTGAAGTGTGGAGAGTCTGCTGCAATTCTGCGTGTCGGTTACAGCAGAACTGCAGTCATTGGGGAGCGCTGAGAGAGGGGTGTTCTACCTCTTTCAGCCCAAGGGCCGAGTTCCATTTCAGAGAAACTCGGGGGGGGGGGCGGTGTGTGTGGGGGCTACGTTCCAGTGGCAGGCAAGGCTGAAGGCAAAAGGGGCCAAAATACGAAAAATACCAGCGTATTTAACTTAAAGCTCTCACTGCCAGTAACTCAGAAGAAGCATTTTTTCAACCTTTTTGAATGGGGCGCGGGGGAACTGCACAAAAGCCAGGAAACCACCAAATGATTGGTGGTTGGAGGAAAGGGTGGAGCCAGGGGGAGTGGGCATGGCCTCCTGGGCTACCCCAGAGGGCTGGATTGGGTCCCCAGGGCCAGGTTCTGCACCCCTGCACTAGGAGCTGCCAGTCTGGAAGCGCCTCTAGCTCCTTGTTGAATTCTTCTAGAAGCAAAGAAACAAGGAAGTAGAATTACGAATTTCATTCCTCCCCTTTTCTCACCACCTTTGTCATGTGACTCATCAGTATATGTGTTGTTCTTCATCTGCTTCCCTTCATCCTGGTTCTAAATAAATCCTTCTCCTATTTATCCCTCCATCCCTCATCTCCTTCCATCCTTTCATCCATCCTTGCCTCCGTTATGGAAGGCGTGACTGTGGCAGACCTAACGGAGAAGAAGAAGAAGAAATGGTTCAGGCATAGCAGCCACTCCACCGACACCCACAGTAATTTCCTCATTTTCTTAACGTATGTGTCGACGTATGTGTAGTTTTGTTCCCTTTAAGGGCCCAGCAGCAGAAAAGATACCACACATTTCCATCCCGTTTCCCCACCTATATTTCATCCACAGTCTGGACTGATTTCATGGAGCTCCCATTCCTATGGTGGTTATACTTTGATCAATGGCTACTAGTCATGATGGTTATATAGTGCCTCCAATATCAGGGGCAGTTCGCCTCTCTGTATACCACCAGTTGCTGGGAAACACGAGCAGGAGGGTGCTGTGGTACTCATGTCCTGCTTGTGGGCTTCCCACAGGCAGCTGTTTGGCCACTGTATGAACAGAATGCTGAACTAGACAGGCCTTTGGCCTGATCCAGCCTGGTTCTTATGTTCTTATACTGAGAACTGCTATTCTGATTTGGGTGGGCTCTCCCAGTCTGGAGGCATTCAAGGTGCAGCTGGACAGCCATCTGTCAGGGATGCTTTGACCTGGATTCCTGCATTGAGCAGCGGGTTGGACTCGATGGCCTTGTAGGCCCCTTCCAACTCTACTTTTCTATGATTCTATGATTTGTTTGTCCTTTGCAGACTACCAGATATCTTACCTTATGGCCATTGTGCTCATAGTCCTTTGCCCAACTGCTTTCCACTCAGGAATCTGATTCTCCCCACTGGGTTCCATTCAGCATGATACATCTATCTTCCTCCTCCTCCTCCTCCTCCTCAACAGGAGAGGCAGGAATCCCTTGCAAGACTTCCCCCATAAGGCTTCCTGGTCTGTTGGCCAAGCAGGGTCCATAGCTCAGTGGGGGAGCTATGTTTCCCATGCATAAAGTCCCAGGTTCAGTCCTTAGCATGTCCAGTTTAAGAATCTTGGGCAGGGCTAGGCAGGGTCTGAGGCCTTGGAAAGTTGCTGCCAGTCAGACCAGACAATATTAAGCTAGATAGACTAATGGGATGACTCAGTATTTGGCAGCTTCACATGTTGGCAACTTCACATGTTCCCACTCTGGAGCCTGAAGATCTCCATTTTGTTTCTATTTATCATCCCTTCCTTCCTTGAAGTTTCCATGGCAGCCGCTTGTATAATTATACAGAAAAACTGTTTGCTTCTTTAGCAAATTTCTAAGAAACCTCAGGCACTTTGGTATTTTCCTCCGTTATTTTCTTCATGGTCTCAGAGACCACCAGGAAGTACACCAGGGGCTACTGGTGGTCTCTGGAGCACAGTTTTAAGAACCATTGCTCTAGGGTCATTCACTTGGGGGAAAGAATCACATCTGGCACTTGAGTTTGTTGTTAGTACTGCCTGGTAACATCAGTACACACAGGTTACAAAGTTCAACATTTTCCCCTTTACTATTTGACTACCCGGTACTTAGTCAAGATCCTCCTATGTCATTTTGATGCCTGAGGCAGAAAATCCAAAGCCTCCTTCTCCTTAACCTGTGGCATATTCCATTGGGACATTTCCTGTGCGAAGCCCCTTGAAATGAATGGGAACTGCATGTTCCTCGTGCCCCCTGGTTTTCCCAGCAGAATCACTGGGAATCCAGCAATGTGGCTGTGGTGGGGGCTGCGACATGAGACAGAGGACCCAGAAGGAGCTGCATGGGGTCCCCGGGCTGTGTGTGTTGCCCACCCCTGAGTTAGTATATACATCCATTTATAAAACTGCAAAAGCAGGGAAAACCTGAGTGCACCCTGCAGCTCAGCAATGCACTGTTAATTACCTCTTTGTATTACATCCATCTTCACTTTAAAACTGGAGAAAGGTAATGCAGCTTGAAAGCGGGATTACTAGCGGTACTTGTTGTGTGTACACTTATTCCACATTTGCCTCTGGTATGCATGTTTTTGTATTGTCTCAAAAACCTGAGAAACCTGTTTGAGAAAAGGCGACTGTGTGTGTACACACTATGGGAAGAGAAGCTAATTCCAAACTGCTTTAAACTCTCCTAAAAACTACTTTTATCTCCAGTCTTAGAAGTCTTGATGATGTCTCCAGCATCAAGATTTCCTGTGTAGGGCTCAGCCAAAAATGCCCACCCCATTTTGCTACCCCATTAATGGTGGTGACATGAGGGGGCATTCCAGAGGATGGGGGGGTGGGTTTCCTGGGGGTGAATTTTCAATCACAGTGATGGATTTAATTCCCAGCTGCTGTTGTCCTCCTCCCAATGGCCATTATCGTTTTGCCCATAATGTCTTTCGGTACTATGTTAAGAACATAAGAAGAGCCGTGCTGGATCGGACCAGAGGCCTATCTAGTCCGACTGTCCTGTTCCCACAGTGGCCAGCCAGGTGCCCCAATGGGAAGTCCAGAAGCAGGACACTGAGCGCAGGAGCACCCCCTTGCTCGTCTTCTCCAGCAACTGGTCGGGCACGGAGAGGCATATTGCCTGATACTGGAGGTCATGATGACTATTCTTATGATGACTAGTAGCCACTGATAGCCTTATCCTCACTTCAGTTTATCTAATCCCTCTTTAAAGCCATCCAAGTTTGTGGCCATCACTTACTTCATCTTGTGATAGGAAATTCCATTGTTCAACTATGTGCCCTGTGAAGAAATACTCCCTTTTATCTGCCCTGAATCCCCCAACACTTAGCTTCATTGGGTGAACTGTGGGTTATTGTACTATGAGAGAGGGGAGACTTTTCCCTATCCACTTTCTCCACACCATGCATAATTTTGTGCACCTCTGTCATGTCCTCCCTTGTGCACTTTTTTTTTTTTTTTTAAGATTAGGAGGAGTCTCAAACATTGGAACTTTCCCTCATAGGGAAGTTGCTCTAGCCCCTTGATCACATTGGTTGCCCTTTTCTGCACTCTTTTTTTTAGCTCTACAATATTCTTTTTGTGGTGCGGTGATCAGTACTGCATGCAGTATTCCAAGTGTGGTTGTGCACCACAATGTTGAGGATCATTAGGAAAGGAACTGAAAATAAGACTGCCATCATAATAGCCTTGTACAATGGTGGTGCAACCACACTTGGAATACTGCATGCAGCACTGATCATCGCACCACAAAAAGAACATTGTAGAGCTAAAAAAGGGTTGAGTCAACATGGAATTAGCTTTTTTTCCCGGGGGCAGCTGCCACACTGGGTCGACATTTTCATTGAGCTCGCCGCCACAATCCCAAGATCCCTCTCCTGATCGGTCAGTCACACTGCCAGCTCAGACCCCCATCATGAAGTTTGCCCACTGGGGCATTCTGGGAAAAACAAAACAGTGCCCCCCCCCCCAGCCAGCGGCCACTGGGAGTAGCACTGCCACCATCACCACAAAAGAGGTGGCAGAGGGAAAGGGAGCGAATGGCAAAAGTGGTAGGCCAGTTCACCCCTTCACACACACACCCCAAATTCCGACAAAAGTTTGACTTTTTGAACTTTACGCTCACCCTTACCATGAAAGTGTCAAGCGAATGGGTCATGATGACACACTGAGGGGGGCAGTTGGTATTGTGGTTTTAATGCCGGGAAGGGGGAGGGGGCTTGGATAGTTGGGGGAACCTGTTGGCCCTCTAGCTGTTCTTGGACTCCAACTCCCATCAGCACCAGCCAGCATGGCCGCTAGTCGGAGTCCAACGACGCCTGGAGGGTCACAGGTTCCCCCCCACCCTGGTTATAGGAGGCATTTGTTGTTGTTCTGAGAAATCTCACGTGCTTCTCTCTCCCCAGCCAGTCTCCCTGCCAGTGAAACCACCTCAGTGAATACAGAGAACGTCGGGGATGAGGAGCACCACCAGAACAACTGCTGCGACGTGTGTCTGTGAGTGTGCGCGGCCACAGCGAGGAGGGCTGGGTGGGTGGGTGGGTGGGGAACTGCAGGATAGTGCTAATATTAGGCCTGGCAGCCCCACCCACACCCTCTTAGGCTGGCCCTAGACACAGCTAGATTCTTGGCAAGGCAGAGTTGCCCTGCTGTGCTTCCAGACAACACTGCAACCTGGGCACCATTACAAAGCTATATATGCATGCGTACACACACACACACACACACACACAGGGAGAGGGAGAGGGAAAGAAAAGGAGGTGGATGCAGAAAGAAAGAGAGAAAGAAACATAAGGCTCAGTGAACAGCCTTTAGCAATGTGGAATAGCATAACATGGGATGGGGATGCGGGGAAGCTCAGGCAGCGGTTTTTGAAACTGGGGTGCTACAAGCATGTCTCTGTTGTCATCTGGGAAACGTTGGAAGGTATGACTTAGTAATCCAGACAAGCACAGCAGCAAGGCAATCGTCACCATTTTGTTACGACTCTTGAATATCAGTTCCAGGAGTTTTGCAGCAGTGCGATTTCTGGGCTTCCCACACCTCTGGGCCCCACCCCAGCGCCAGACGTTTCTTGTCTTTCCAGAGTGTGCAAACAGGTGGCATCACCAGGTACGCTGGCTGGGGCATGCCGGGAGCTGTAGGCCAAAAACATCTGGGGACCCAAGGTTGGAGAACACTGTGCTAAACGTTCAAGGGTCCCGTGCTCCAGGCTGGCTTCTATAGGAAGGCGGTGGGAAAGGTAGGTGCTTGGCTCCTGTCCTTCAGACCAGTCCCTGGCCGTTTCCATTTGAAAGGATCTCAAGCAGCTGCCAGTTAGGTGGCCCCATGAAGCTGCTTCACCTGTTCCTCAGCCCCTGCTCAGTGGAGATTTCTCTGCTGTGGCAAGGAAGATGAGAAGGGCTCAGCGCCAGTGGCCCTTGTGTGTTGCAGGGCGGCACACGGTCTTTGCCTGGGGCGGCCGTCCCCAACCTCATGCCGTCCAGGTGGGTGGGACTCCCAACTCCCATTCTCTACTGGGCAGCATGGCTAGTGGCTGTGCTGGCTGGGGGTTATGGGGACTGTAGTTCCAACCTATCCGGAGGGCAACCAGGTTGGGGAAGGCCGGCCTCGGGCAAACCCTTCAGCCGACACCATCCTTTTTGCGCATTTGCTGTGTGATCGCGCCCGCAGGTCGGCTGCCAGGTTAGCGGCATCGCCGGACTTGAGGCTCACAAGGCGGCACCTGGTGATGCCACCTGTTTGCACACTCTGGAAAGACAAGAAACGTCTGGCGCTGGGGTGGGGCCCAGAGGTGTGGGAAGCCCAGAAATCGCACTGCTGCAAAACTCCTGGAACTGATATTCAAGAGTCGTAACAAAATGGTGACGATTGCCTTGCTGCTGTGCTTGTCTGGATTACTAAATCATACCTTCCAACGTTTCCCAGATGACAACAGAGACATGCTTGTAGCACCCCAGTTTCAAAAACCGCTGCCTGAGGTTCCCCTCTCCCGCATCCCATGTTATGCTATTCCACATTGCTAAAGGCTGTTCACTGAGCCTTATGTTTCTTTCTCTCTTTCTTTCTGCATCCACCTCCTTTTCTTTCCCTCTCCCTCTCCGTGTGTGTGTGTGTGTGTGTGTGTGTGTACGCATGCATATATAGCTTTGTAATGGTGCCCAGGTTGCAGTGTTGTCTGGAAGCACAGCAGGGCAACTCTGCCTTGCCAAGAATCTAGCTGTGTCTAGGGCCAGCCTAAGAGGGTGTGGGTGGGGCTGCCAGGCCTAATATTAGCTTCTGTAGCCCCACCCCCTTGCTGACGGGATACCTGCGTGGACAGGTAAGTCTCAACTCACTTCCCCCACGTTCGCAGAATCCTCCCCGCCCACAGCTGCTCGTGTTCCGGGGGAAGGTCCTACCTGGGGCACCTCTGCTCCTGTCACCTAATATGGCACAATTCATTGGTGCTCTTCGGCGGCTTCTGTTCACTTTAGTGGGGCTTGGGCAGGAGAGAGGCCCGGGGGATGGTGCCCCATGCAGCAGATCTGTCTGTCTCCTACTCTGCCATCCTTCATGGTAGCCAAAGTCTGCCACCTCATGTGACTGGCTCACCTTGCCTGCCTCATGGCAGGGGTGCCTCTGAGTTTGCTGAGCATGAGAATAAGATTGGCAGAACAGGGCAAAGCAAAGACCGACAGAGGGAAGGCCTAGGTCCACCAAGCCTCCCTATTCTCAAGGAGAATGGCAAGATAGACGCTGGGCACAGTGGGAGTGATGAGGCAAGTCTAGCCAGCCCGCTTCTGTGTCATAGGATCATTCCCTGATTTGCCACCAGCCTTTGAGTGTCAGGCCAAGGCGACCTAAGTGTGGACTCTAGCCTTCATGGCTAAACTTCATTGTTAAAGGGGGAGGCCTGGCTTCCAGATTCCCTCCTAGCCTCCCAAATTGAGCACCACTAGCCAGAATTTATAAGGCAGTCCTTCTAGTGACAGGCGATGTTTGGATATATCTGATCATCGATTATTTTTAGCTTTTATTACTTTTAGTGTGTTCTTGCCTGGCCCTGAGCCCTTATGGAAAGTGAGAACAAGTCTTTCTGAGGAGTCCGTTTTTCTTTCAAGCTCACACCAAATCCCGGTGTCTCTGATTCCATCGTGCCTCAATAGATCACTTCTTCCCACCTCTGCCATTCCTACGGTAGACTAGACCCTTTCCCTCTTTGTATCAGTAAAGAGTTATTTATTTATTTATTTATTTATTTATTACATTTATACCCCGCCTTTTTTCCCTATAAGGAACCCAAGGCGGCTTACATAATCCTCCTCCTCTCCATTTTTATCCTCACAACAACCCTGTGAGGTAGGTTAGGCTGAGTTATGCAGCTTTGCTGAGTAAAGCAACCTACAGAATGCAAGGCAAGTGCCCTAAGCACGCCTGTATGGAACTCCGAGTGTCAAGCAGGTGGAATGGATGATGGACTCCGTCCTGTCCTGTCCTGTCCAGCTCCAAGACTATCATCCAGGGTTGGCACTCCTACCCCACACCCACACCCCTTCCCCACCCTGCCGCTCCTGTGCCTTTAACAGCAGCCTGGCCTCTAGAAATATAGCAAGTGAAGCTTTTTCTGGTATGGCGACGATGCAGCGATGGGGATTGTGTTTCGCCTGCTTCATTTCTGCACCCCGGGCTGCATTTCAAGGTACAGGATAAGGGGCAGTTTTGAAAATATGTTGGCACCCGTCTTCCGGGTTTGGAATATCTGTGAAATATGGCACATTGTCAGTCAGTGTTTGTGGAGTTCCTTTGTGTACAGCTGTCCCTGCAGCCTGGATGCATCTGTGGCTTTTTTTTTTTTTTCATAAGGGGGTGGGTGGGCTTCCAATTGCAGTGGAAGGCGTTCTTTGATTTCTTGTTCGCTGTCTCCTCTTTTTCACAGAGCCAAGCTCTCCAAGACCAAGTTCGGGTGAGTATAATGAAAGCTGGCTTCCCATCTGCCCTGCGCTCTCCTGCTCTCATCGGCAACTTCTGTTCCCCCCTTTTCTGCCGCAGCCGCAGAGTGCGACGCCTCAACCGTCTCTTCCGGAAGAAATGTCGGCTGGCTGTCAAATCGGTCTCTTTCTACTGGATGGTCCTGCTCCTTGTCTTTCTCAACACCCTCACCATTGCCTCTGAGCATTACAACCAGCCCGACTGGCTCACACAAATCCAAGGTGGGGCTGCAAGATGCAGGGAAGACAGACAAGCTCTCCCGCAAGGAGCAGCCTTTAGGGCAGCGTTGGGAGGGCGTTGAAGGGGGCTAGCTGAGCATCTTGTGGTCAGGACCGGTCTGAGAAGCAGGAGCTCATCATTTTAAATTAAGCTTCCGGATACAATTGGTGGAGGGGTGTGTGTGTGGGGCACGTTGCCTACTATAGATTTTTAAAAATCTCCCTCCCCCCCCCTTAAACAAAACTCCTACACTGGTTTAGAGATATTTGCCTGCAGTGTACTGTTTGTGTCCTACAGCCAACTTGCGTTATGACAGCTCCTGAATGTAGGTGCCGTGTCACCTCCTCTTCCTCTTATGTGACATGACAGTGTCACGTTGTGAAATTCTCTCCCCCTCCACCCCGCCCCTGTGGCCGCCAATAAAGTAGAGCAGAGGGCTGGGAAACTTGCAGTGCCCTGACACATCATGTCACATGTTCTGCTTTATTAGCGGCCGGCACATGCAGCAGGGGAAATAAGCCACCATGACTTATTTCGCCCTCTGCGATCGTGTGCGGACCAGGGCGACGGTGTGCCAGCCAGCCTCAGCTGCTAAGACCTGGCAATAGGGCAGGGGTGGGCAACTTGTGGCCCTCCAGATGTTTTGGCCTACAGCTCCCATCAGCCCTAGCCAGCATAGCCAATGGTGAGGGATCATGGGAGTTGTACACCAAAACATCTGGAGGGCCACAAGTTGCCCAGCCCTGCAATAGGGGCATGCATGGGAGGAAGGGTGGAGAAATTTGCCTCCCCTCTCTCTGCGCTTTCCCCTCCACTCAGCTCAAATCATTTTGTGTTTCCATTATAATATTCCCATTTTGCTGTTATGCACTGGGAAGTAGCATTACTCCTATTGTCTGTACAGTAACCAGTGTGTTGTGTTGCACTGAATTAATGTTAAGCAGTAGGAGCAATGGCTTGTCCAAGGCTATGTTGAAGAGTGAGTCACTCCGTTGTTTCCCCCATAGCAGTGGTTCTCAAACATTTCCCCCCCCCCCCCGCCCCCGTGGACCACTTGAAAATTGCTGGAGGTCTTGTCGGACCACTTACTAGACTTCTTTTTGTCCTATAAAACAAAGCACAGATATAAGTCATATTCTAATTTAAAAAAAACCTTCAGCGCTGGCATCATTGTCAGAACCAGCCTTTATTATGAAAAATATGTGCTCTAGGCCAGGTCACTGAGAAGAGCCCCTTTAACGTGTAAAATTAGTAGACTGCACTGGTGACATATTATCAAAATCACGGGGGCTACGCCAGGGCCTTTGTAGCCTGTTCAATAATCCAGCCCTCATCAAGGGCCCCAGGGTATGGATTGAAGGCTCATGAGGCAGCCATCATGCTGAACTAGCAGGTCTGGGTCTGGTCAGTGCATGGATGGGAGACCACCTGGGAGCCGCATGTAACCACCTTGAGTTCCATGATGGAAGAGAGGTGGGGTAATAAACAAACAAACAGCATTGATTTCCATTGTCAGAAGAAGAAGAAAAAATCAAGTACAGGGCCAAGTATAGATATTCTTGACTGTTCTGCAAGCTTTCTGTGGGCCACCTGAATACGTGGAGTTCGCAGACCACCAGTGATCCCTGGACCACAATTTGGGAACCTCTATGACCCTACATCTTTCATCCCCACAGGTTATGCCAACAAAGTACTGTTGTCGCTGTTCACCATGGAGATGCTGCTGAAGATGTACAGCCTGGGCCTACAGGCCTATTTTGTCAGCTTCTTCAACCGCTTTGACTGTTTTGTGGTATGTGGTGGGATCCTGGAGACCGTCTTGGTAGAGTTTGAGATCATGCAGCCTCTTGGAATCTCTGTGCTCCGCTGTGTCCGCCTCCTACGGATCTTCAAAGTCACCAGGTCAGGGGGTGGTCAGGGGATGGGAGCTTTCACTCAGGGTTAGCAGAAGTCACGATTGTTGCCTAATAGAAGATTCCTATTCATATGGCTTTGCTTGTTGCTAGAAGATTTCATGCTGAAGTATCCTGAGGCGGTGATCAGAATTAGTATTTAATTTACTTATGTGTTACACTTGTACCCTGCTCTTCCCCAAGAGCTCAGAGCAGCTTAGATTTGGCTTCTGGACTCGATAGCCTTGTAGGCTCCTTCCAACTCTATGATCTATGAAATCTATGAAATCCTATAAAAGATCACCTGGTTTCCTGAGGCTGGAGGGGTGGGTTCTGTTCTGTCAGAGCAGGGGGTGGAGGTGGGAGGCACTTGGTGTATTGTGTTGTTTGTTTGTTTGTTTTTAAAAAGAGATGGCTTGTTAACCACAAGCCACCCATGAAGAGAAGCCATGGTTTGTTGTTGGGTTGTGAGCTGTGGGTTGTTCACCATGGTCTGTTATCTCGGCTGGGTTCAGATAACACGATAACCCACATTTCAACAACAGCCTACTACGGATCAATGGTAACCTACACTCAACCCATACTCAACCACTGAGTGTGGGTTATCATGTTGTCTGAACCCAATCGATGACATCTTATGCTTTCAGAGCAGCATTCTCTAGTAGTAGGATGCGCTTCCTAGAGAACCGGCTCCCACCTGTGAGCCAAACTGCCCTAGGCCGCTTAACCCACTCACCCGTACCTGATTTACCTTCCAGGCATTGGGCCTCGCTCAGCAACCTCGTGGCCTCCTTGCTGAACTCCATGAAGTCCATTGCTTCCTTGCTGCTCTTGCTCTTCCTTTTCATCATCATCTTCTCCTTGCTGGGCATGCAGCTCTTTGGGGGCAAGTTCAATTTCGACGAGACCCAGACCAAACGCAGCACTTTTGACACTTTCCCCCAGGCCTTGCTCACCGTCTTCCAGGTAAAAGCGTACAATACATGCGGCGCACAAGTGAGACGCATGCCGCCAGTGGCTGGTGGGGGTCAGGTGCTTGCCTGGGCCCTTCAAGAGGCCACTTAAGAGCAGGGATGTTGAAGAGTCCTTGGTCTCGAGTCACGAGTCGAGTCACGAGTCTTTGGACCCGAGTCTCGAGTCCGAGTCCGAGTCCTTGGTCCAAAATGGTGACTCACGAGTCACAAGTCCTGAGTCACTCCCAAAACTGACTCCACGAGTCCCTATTAAAATCAATGGGGGGTTTTCCCAACAAAATAAGGCTACTTCAGATGTGTGGCTTAAATAAATTCTAGGCACAAGTGTGCCTTTTTCTTTCAAAACTCTGCAACTGATTTTGGCAAGAACAGACCAGGCAGACAAACCCAAAATAACCAGGCAGGCAGAGGAGGCAGGGAACCCCAAAGCAGGCAGGCAGAGAGGCGTTTGTCTTGGACAATTCAAACTGTGGAACTGGTGAAGAAGAGACCAGGCAGGCAGAGGAGGCTGGGAACCCCAAACAGGCAGGCAGAGGCAGCCAAACCCAAAATGTCTGACCCTAACCCAAACCCCCCACAACAACACATCAATCAAAATAAATCTCAACACATCGTTGGGGCTGCGCTCCTGGTAGCTGTCCATAGTGGCCGAGCAGCGGCGCGCCTCGCTTCCATGCGCTCTTCACCGGTGATCGCGCTCCTTCTGGCAGAGCCAGAAGACTCGTCAACAGCCCAGGGATGTTGACGAGTCCTTGGTCTCGAGTCCCGAGTCGAGTCTCGAGTCCCATTAAAAATATTGGGACTCGAGTCCGAGTTGAGTCAGAGGGGGGACTCAGTCCGACTCACGGGTCGAGTCCTCGAGTCCGAGTCCCCATCCCTGCTTAAGAGCCAGCACCGCCATCTTTGTTCTTGCTTTGCGCGCTCCCTCTGGCCTTGCCAGTCCCCATGCCGAGCAAGGGTGTACCCTAAGGTCGTGTCTCTCACGTGCCCTGCCCCTCTGCAGAACTAGGTTCCTAACATCCCGCCAAGCAGCTGTTTGGTGGGCTGTCAGGGGCACGCTTCCACTGGGAAACAGGGCCCGTGAGGGTGGTGCACTCTGAATCTCAGCAGAATTGCTGGGATTTTGGCGGTGGCAGCTTCTAGTGGCCGCAGCAACTTCTGGCAATGGGGGAGGGTGTGGCCCCTGAAGGGTTTGGGGGGGGCAACGCGGGGCCCCCAAACCGCAAGTGGTTGCCCACCCCTTTTCTAGCCCCACACTTGTGTGGCCTGGCAACTCCTACACCCACACACCCACACACACCCCTCCTATAGCCTTAGGAGACACTGTTATTTGGTACCTGATTCTGAGGGCCAGGTTAGATGAGATGCCATTCACGCAATTAGCAATTCTGTGAAAGGCTTTAAAAAAGTAAATGGCAAGCATGGGCCCTGATGGGGGAATGGTCATGCCACCCCCGCCCCGCCCCTCACAGTCCCAGTCTGGATTAGGCCTCCTGTCCCTAATATTAACATTGGCAGACTGGGAGCTTTCTCCCAATGGAAGCTTTTCTCCCAATGCCCCGTCTCCAAACTGGTTTGGGACTACAGTGTGTGTGTGTGTGTGTGTGTGGTGGTGGTGGTGGTGGTTTGAAGGCTTCATATACCCTCCCACCCAGGTCCCACTCCTGGTATTCACTTCTACAAACCCATCCACAAAATCGCTAATTGCATGAATAGCATCTCATCTAGTTTGGCCCTGAGAGTGGAGTCTAGGAGGGAAAAAAGGAAAGGAAAAGGGCTGCTAGGAAACTGTATATTGTATTGTATAACCAGCTTGTACCCCACCTCCCCAAGGGCCAAGGGAAGACTGTTCTGAAGGCTGTTTGGGAGTCCAATTCTGCCAGTTGCTCAGGGGAATTGGCAACAGCTGTCAATGCAGGTTCCCTAGACTTGTGGGTGATCTTAGGCAGAGCTCTGCGGTTCCTTACTCAGATGTGTCCTTCGAACGGGTTTAGGGAACTATTCAAGGAAGCAACACGGTCATGTGACAGAAATGTTGTCAACTCCAGTACGCAGAAGTAAGCAGAGCTCAAAATTCCATAGTATTACCTGTTATAGTTTTAATGGGTGTACTTTTACAGATGCTAGAGGTGTACTTGCTAAGGACCAAACTAGTCTGTTCCTGAAAGCTCTGCTGTCAAATCCATGTGCCCTTCCCCCTATAACCTCCCCCTATCTCAGCTCTTTTTTTCTCCCCTGGTGGGACTCCCAAACTGGAAAGAGCTCCCACCAGGAGAAACCCCCCCCACACACAATTGCTTTGCTTTTGCAAAACGTGTGGGCAGCTGCCCCTCGGCCCACATTGTGCTTTCAGTTCCCTGCCTCACAACCCCCAGCTGGGACGGCCATTGTGTCACACCTAGTTCGAAACTAAAACCCTGAATTCTGTGTCATTTGGTACCTGATTCTGAGGGCCAAACTAGATGAGATGCCATTCATGCAACGAGCGGTTCTGTGGGTGGCTTCGCGCGTCACGCCAACCCACCCCGGCAATAAGTGGGCTGCTTGTTGAGAGAACAACCCATGGCGCGCCCGACAGATGGCTGAGCTCACTGTAGGTTGCCACCTCCCTCCTTCCCCCTTGGCCCGCCCGCCAGCATCCCAGGGGGCTTTGCAGCGCAAGCCGCTCTCCCCGCTGTGATTGGGAGCTGTTTTGGCTCACCATGGCTCCCCTGCCTTTTCCCCATGCCTGCATCTGTTCCTGTGAGAAAAAAAAACACCATGGGGAGCCCTGTCCAAAAAAGACACCTTTTAAACAGAACCGGAGTTTTGACAGCTAGGAAATTGTGATTGGCCCTGTCTCACTAGTGGGTTTAAGTATTGATGGGGAAAGAGAGACCTGTGTGTGCTTCCGAAGTGTACCTGCCTATTTAAATTAAAATGTATGGAACAGCCCATGCTCAGTTGTGGATGACTCCACATAGATGACCCAACGTCCAACGTAGATAGGAGGCTGTGTGGCTGAAACAGCCTGGAATTGCTTGTGTATATAAGGAGAGGTAGGGCGCAATCCTATGCAAGTTTAGACAGAAAAAAGGCCTACAACTCCCAGCATGCTGGGAGTTGTAGGCCTTTTTTCTGTCTAAACTTGTGTCTGTAGTGTCTCTCATGAGGCAACCATCTTTAAACCTTGATTGTTTGTTTGTTTTTTACCCATGTAAGAGCCAGAACTCCAGGACTCATACACATTGGGGGCAAGTCTAGGTTTTGCTTATTGAAATACTGCAAGGAACCCTACTCTAGGAATGCTTTTGTAGTGACCGTAACCCATATTTGCTCTTCTCCCTGCCTATGCTATAGATCCTGACAGGGGAGGACTGGAATGCCGTGATGTACGATGGGATCATGGCCTACGGAGGCCCCTATTTCCCAGGCATGCTGGTTTGCGTCTATTTCATCATCCTCTTCATTTGTGGCAACTGTATCCTTTGACTGTTTGGTTGGCAGTGAAGATTAACAGATCTTAAAGCCAGAAGGATTATGCTAGGCTGCTGGAGTGCTAATTAGTACAAAAAATGTGTTGGCTGCTTTTGCCTCACAAATTTAATTCCATTTAATTGCAAAATATTGGTCAGAGGATACCTTTTATCAGGCCACTTTCTGTTCCTATAAAAGGGATCGTCTTAGTATCTTTACAAGTAGGGATTTTTAAATTAGCCCACCCAAGCTGCTCAGCTCTGCTCTGCTTTTGCATTAACATAAATGCTTGGGGTCGGTTGCACATTGGATGAGCCACTGTGCACAGCCATCTCTTGCAGCCGACGTTGTGTCATGCACCCCCCACCCTGCACCACAGAGGGGTATGATCGCAAGAGCAAGTGTTGTGTTCGGGTTCACACGGGTGGGTTTCCCAACCCTTTGTCCCAACTTTTCTTGGAACAAATAGATTCTATGAATTGGCCCTTAATTACACATTGGAACCCATTGATTAGAGCCAGGTGGATATAGTCCTTGGTGCAGTGGTATGCCCAGCCCTGTTGTGGTTTCTTAGGGCTAATCTACATGCTACGTTAAATGTCTAGCGCAGGGCTCTCCAACCTTGGGTCCCCAGATGTTGCTGGACTACAGCTCCCAGAATCCCTTGCCATTAGCCATGCTGGCTGGGTATGCTGGGAGCTGTAGGCCAGCCACGTCTGGGGACCCGAGGTTGGAGAGCCCTGGTCTAGTATGTAGCTCATTCTACATTTTTTTTTTTACTTTAGTGTAAGCACACAGGACCAGGACCACCATGCACAATTAGGGGAGTTAAATCTTTCCAACTAGCCACTGACCCCCCCAATCCCCACCCATGCAGGTGCTAAAGAAAGGGACGGGGGAACTCCAATAGAGGGTTTTTTATTTCTTTCTTTCTTTCTTTCTTTCTTTCGCCCGCCCGCCCCCCCCCCAGTGTGATGGGGGAGACAAATTTAGGAAGCAAAGTGGCTGGGAAGGTTTAATCTCCTCTACTTGCATGCAGTGGTCCTGATCTGGGTCAGGTCCCTACATGCTTGCACTAAAATAAAATTAAAAAGTTAAGATCAGCGACATATTATGCCTTTAAGGCAGCGTGGAGCTGAGCCTTTAGTCTTTCTCATCCCGTTCCTGTTTGCCCTCATCAATTCTGATTACCCCTGGCAGCAGCTACCCACTGGGGCAGTGGAGGCGGGTGGCTTCAGTGTCAGTGGGGCGGTGTATCCACTCCGGTTTCAGCCTGAACTTTTCAGGAGCTCTCCATCGTGCTGAGCCCTGGGCCCAAAATAGATTCAGCACCATGGATAGCTCCTTTAAAGGTCCGCCTGCCGCCTGGAGAAGATGCACCGCAGCTTGTGGACTTTAAAGGAGCTATCCATGGTTCTGAACCTATTTTGGGGGTAGGGTTCACTGAACATTGGGGCCACCAGCCACTGCTGCCTTCTGGCACTATGGACAGAGCAGGCCTCACCTCAGTATCTCACCCTTCCTGCCCCTAAAGTTAGCAATCGAGCCAACCTTCCCACGGATGCATGTGCATGGTATCCATGCGCTTGGCATTGTAGTTGCCAACTTGCCACTGCAGTAGTTACACCTGGACCCAAAGCAGGGCAGGTAGGAGGAGTAAGACCACTTATACACGTGAGTGTGAGCATACTCAGCTCTGAGCTATGGCTGCAATCCTTAATCACTCAATATGTAAATCAGTTAAGGCTGCAGTCCTGTACACACGGACTTGTGAGTCACCACCATTGAACTCAGTGGGACTTACTTCTGAGTAGACACATATAGGATTGCACGGTACAAAACTTTTAATTGACTAAAATTATAATATGCCCTGATTAATCGGGCAGTGAATTTAGAACAAAAACAAAAATTGCAGATAGCAGGCACCATCTTAAAAGAGGCATTCCCTCTTCTCTCTCACACACAGGATAAATGCCTCTTCTAAGAGGATGGCTGCTAGGACAGGTTTGCATCATCTAAAATCAAAGAAACAATGCTTCCTGCTCTAGAACTACAGTCATGCCTTGGATTGAGAGAAACGTGCTTGTAATCCAAAACACTCTTATATCAAAACGAAATCCCCCCAAAAAAATTTGTACAGAGATTTTTAATTTAAGCCGTACTACAGTACTTGTATTGCAAGACATCGCTTGTATATCAAGTAATTTTTTTTTAAATAAATATTTAAAAATTTGCTTGTCTTGCAAAACGCTCTCAAACCAAGTTACTTGCAATCCAAGGTATTACTGTATTGTCTTTATGCATATGCAACATTTATGCAAATTAGATTTATGGAGGAATTATAGAGTTGGAAGGGGCCATTTAGGCCATTGAGTTCCACCTCCTGCTCAGTGCAGGAATCCAGTTTAAAGCATCCCTGACAGATGGCTGTCCAGTTTCTGCTTGAATACCTCCAGCGATGTAGAGCCCACAACCTTCCTTGGCAGTTGGTTCCATTGTCTGACTGCTCAGACCGTGAGGAATTCTTTCCTGATGTTTAACTGAAATCTGCCTTCCTGTCACCTAAGCCTGTTATTTCATGTCCTAAAATCTTAGATGATAGAGAACAGCTTGTGGCCCTCTTCTGTGTGACAGCCCTTTAGGTTCTTCAAAAGTGCTATCATATCCACCCCCCCGCCGCCCAGTCTTCGCTTCTCAAGGCTAAACATACCCACTTCCTTTAATCTTTTCTCATAGGACTTAGTTTCTAGTCCCCTGGTCATCTTTGTTGCCCTTCTCTGAACTTGTTCCAGTTTATCTAAATCCTTCTTAAAGTGTGGTGTCCAGAACTGGACACAGGAATCAACTAAACCTCCTATGATTAACCTGCTAAAATGTCTTTAATTGGGTTGTAGCCCCTTTCCGAAAGTATACTGGGTTGGAGCGGCTTCCCCATGCACCAGGTTACCGTTTCTTAAACATCCATCCCCAGATATCCTACTCAACGTCTTCTTGGCCATTGCTGTGGACAACCTTGCAGATGGGGACAACATCAATTCCTCCAAGGAGGGGGAACACAAGGAGAAGTGAGAACTGCCCCTAATCCAACAAACGTAGGGATACGACAGAGGGAAATGTCATGGATTATGTGTTGGCAAGATTGGGAAGAGAGCCAGTGGAACAACTGCTGTTCGGTTTGAAGCTTTGGACAGTTGCTTGTTTCATTGTATTTATTTATTTTTTTACATTACTGATTGTAAGCTGCCTTGTGAGGACTTTGTCCTGGAAGGAAGGGAACATTTTAAATAAACAAATAACCGTGTTCCGTTCATAGGATCATAGAGTTGGAAGGGGCCTACAAGGCCATCGAGTCCAACCCCCTGCTCAATGCAGGTAACTAGAGGACGGCTTTCCCATCCAAGTAATAACCAGGTCTGACCCTACTTAGCTTTCCATGCTCAGACAAGCTGAGCTAGAAAGGCAATGAGATCTTGTGGAAGGTGAGAATTGGGACTTCTAAGTTGTCTGCAGCTTTTGGGAGAGTCGGCGGAAGAAGCTTTAAAGAGTAATGGACTGGGTTCCTACAATATGATAACCCACACTCAGGGTTGAGTATGGGTTGAGTGTGAGTTGTTGAACTGGGGGTTCTTGTTGAAATGTGGGTTATGTAGTTATCAGCCAAGATAACAAACCATGATGAACAACCCACAGTTCACAACTCAACAACAAACCATGAGTTCTCTTCATGGGTTGTTCGTGGTTAACAAGCCATGATTTGTTATCTTGGCTGGGTTCAGAAAACATGATAACCCATGTTTCAACAACAAACCACGGTTCAACAACAACCCACAGTTCAATGACAACCCACATTCAACCCATACTCAACCCAGTCATGTGGTATGGTCATGGAGGGATGCAATGTCTACTGGCAATGGCTACCTAATGGAACTTCCACGTTCAGAGGCAGTATAGCTTTGAGTGCCAGATGTTGGGCGCAAATGACAAAGGAAGGCTGATGTAGTCCTCCATGGGACAGAAGGCTTGGTCATTACTATCTGGTGTGAATGAGTAATTAGTATGTATTTTTGGCTATTTGTTTTATACAATTAAGGTGTTTCCCCCCCTTGTGAAAGCTACTCATTACTGAAGGCCATAATGGCTAACAATTTTATCTGGGTCACAGGCTATCTTGATTATTCACTCCTGATGGAAATGATCACCGCTTTTTAGACCTGTGACCCATGGACTGATTCCCGTGGTCGTCATGCCCCCTGCTTGTGAACATGCCAGAACCTTCAGCTAGCTGTTGTTGGGAAACAGGCTAGATCAGCCTTCGCCATCCTGGCGCCCTCCAGAGGTCAGAATAATAGGATCATAGAGTTGGAAGGGGCCTACAAGGCCATCGAGTCCAACCCCCTGCTCAATGCAGGAAACTAGAGGAGGGATCTCCCATCCAAGTAATAACCAGGCCTGACCCTGTGTTGGACTACAACTCCCATCACCCTAGCCACCAGGCCCATGTGGGTGTGATGGCTGGGGATGATGGGGATTTGCCATCCAACTCATCTGGAGGGTGCCAGGATGACGAAGGCTGGGCTGGATGGACCCTTGGGCTGCCTCTTGGCAGTGCAGTTCAGTGGCCACTGTGTTGTTTGTGGGCTTAGTGCAGTGGAGCTGAAGCACTAGCTCCACTGTGGACTGAGTGAGTGACATTGGGTTTCTCATCTATGCACTGATGGCCTACCTTTCTAGACTGTTGTGAGAATGAATAAGGTAACAAGGTATAGGATGGCTTGTATACAAAAAAAAGAGGCTATATTAAATGTCTGTTGAATGATGATTATAGGAATATGATGAGCTACTGTAGGGAAACGGTCCCCTACTGCCACGCTGTCAGACTGCAGATGTGAGGGAGGGTTTGGTGTATTCCTTTCTGCCTGCTGACACCATCTCTTCCCCCTCATCCCTGTGGCAATACAGAGAGACGCCAGCAGAAGGGGAGGAGAACAATGAGGAAGAGGAGAAAAATGTAAAGGTGAGAACTCAGTCCCTGACCCTCAGTTCAATTCCACAAGAGTAGTTGGTGTGTGTGTGTGTGTGTGTGTGTGCGTGTGCGTATGAATGAGAGAGAGAGAGAGAGTTCCCCAATCTCAAGATGCACAGGACTACAACTCCTATCATCCCCTGCCAGTATGGCCATTGGCCATGCTGGCTGAGAATGATGGGGCTGGTACTCCAACACATCTGGAGGACACCAGATTGGGGAAAGCTGGCATACTGGTTTTTCTTTTTCCTTTTCTTTCAACCCTGCATCTATGGGTGTTTCTAGGTGAGGCTTTTATAGCTCCATCACCCTGCCTTGTTCACAGAATTTTACCTGGGTGGGGATGGGTGGGAGGGCAGACGTCACCATTTCCCCCTTGTACCTTCCCTTGTTCTCTTACTGCCTTTTGTGACTTTTTCCTTAATGCAAAAAAATCTGTTAAGGAGAAGAAGATAGCTGCCTAGTACCTGCTAATTGCTCGTGCTAGGAGCCCTCCGCCTGGAAGCAGATGATGGAGCTGCAACGCTCTAGAGCAGGGCTCTCCAACCTTGGGTCCCCTGATGTTGCTGGCCTACAGCTCCCAGCATACCCAGCCAGCATGGCTAATGGCAAGGGATTCTGGGAGCTGTAGTCCAGCAACATCTGGGGACCCAAGGTTGGAGAGCCCTGCTCTAGAGTAAGGATGCCAGAGGAATCCCGCAACAGATTCAAATGGGTTCGGATTTCCATGAATCTGGCTTGCGGATTCTGCAGCGGACCTGGCGTTTTCTGAGTCACACGGATCCTGCGGACGTGCGGACCATTTAAAAAAATGTTTTGGGGAGATTTGTGCTAATTCTCACTAGTGCTAATTCGCATGAGCACAAGTGGAACGACTCTCGAACATCCCTAAAAAAATAAATAAATCCTATTCCGCCAATGAGCAGATAATGGAATGAAAGACGCCCGACAATCCGCGAAACACAGATGGAACGGATTTAACAAAATCTGTGCATCCCTACTCTGGAGCTGCTCCTTTCATCTTTTACCTTTTATTTTAAATATGCAGCACAAATAGCAGCACAGGCACTGCACTGGACAAGGTGCTTGGGGGAGGAGGATGTTTGACAAGTTACTGTACTGGCTGTTATGTTTTGCTAAGTAGAGAAAAGCCTTCCCCTCCCATCTCATTCGTATCTATGAATATATATATATATATATATATATATATATTTGCTCAGGCGCACAATTTCTGACTTCTCAAAGGCTGCCTGTTGAAAATCACCTTTAGGAAAACAAAACAGTCAACCCCAAACTACCCTATAGGGTCGTTCCCAATACTGCCTGCAACGTTCCAAAAACGAATGCACTGGTACAGGTGGCCAGCCACGGAGATGCACATGCTTTAGCATGAGACAGACTAAAAACAAGTCTGGGATGTCTGAGAATAGCCCACGTGACATCACAAAAGCCATCAAAATTGCCGTGTGCCACCCACTTCAATGTTCTGGCCCTGAGGACAAGAGCTGCGTGTGCTGTCTACAAGGGATAGGGTAATACTGATGCATATGTGGAAAGAGTGTGGCAATGCCACCTTTAAGAAACAGTGTCTTGGCACTGGGTTTGTGCATTAACACACACACACACCCCTGTCCCCTGAGCCATTTTCTGGATCTAAATCCACTGCTTTCCCCCAGCTATTATGAGCACCCCCAGCAGAAAAAAAATACTGGCATGAGATAGGTACCTACATTTTTTTTTCTGCTAGGGGGTTCATGACAACTACCGTGGGGAGGGATTTTTGATCCAGCAAGTGGCACTGGAGGGTGGGGGCAGTTGAAGAGACACACCCAGCACTGCTGCACCAGTCAAAACCAGAGCCCTCACCATGGTGGCTTTTGTCAGAACAAAGGTCAGCAGGATCTCCACATCATGTCCCTTTCGACCCCAAGAGAACTAAGCCCTAAACGGTTTGGGGCCAGGTTATCTGAAGGAACACCTCGTTCCATACGTGCCTACCTGAACCCTGAGATCCTCTTCGGAGGTCCTTCTCAGAGAGCCCCCTCCAAAAGAGGCTAGGAGGGTGGCTACTAGGGGAAGGGCCTTCTCAGTTGTGGCACCCCATCTCTGGAATCAACTCCCCAAGGAGGTGTGCCTGGCGCCTACTCTTTATTCCTTCAGGCGCCAGATGAAGACCTTTTTATTTACCCAATATTTTAATGGTTAGATTTTTATTCCCATTTTTATTATCACTGCTGTACCTCCGGTCTGATTAATCTGGCTGCTTTGTTTTATTGTTTTGTATTATATTATATTTGTATTTTTATTTTAATGATATTTTTGGTTTTAAGATTGTTTTTATCCTGTTTTTCTGTAAACCGCCCAGGGAGCCTTTGAGCTGATGGGCGGTAAATAAATATATTAAATAAATAGATAAAATAAATAAGCTAGGCCCCCAGGATTCTGCCAGAGTGCCCTCCTCTGCCAGCTTTCAGTAAGTGCAAGCCTCAGTCCTGTGTGCATGCGAGTGTGTGCGCCAGCATGTAGCTGCATGAGAGAAAGCTGGAGCTGTTGAATAGGCTGCATGCAGGCAACCGAGCATACATATGAACATATAAAAGAATGCCTCACCATGCTCCTGTCCCACAAGCTGTGCACCGAAAGCGTGAGTTCAGCTCATGTACAGAAAGGCAGAACTGCTGTCATCTGGGTAGCCTGCAAAGTAGCAAGGCTCCAACACAGAGGTCAAAGGAAATCCATCGAGATCTTTAAAAGCGTGAGAGACATTTCCCTTTGGCTTTACACAAGCCAAAGATGCTGATCTGGGTTTATAATCTGTTTGCTGCCCTGTAGTATATGCGGTGCACAATCCCAGATCATGTACATGTTGCACGTACCAGTTTACTTTGTCTGTGTGGGTGGGGATGGATTTGTCCAAGCTGGCTGAGAACATTGGTTCTTGGTGACACTTGGCGGGATGGATTTTGCAGGGATGGCCCAAGATGTTTTGCTGCCCGAGGCAAAGAACAAGACGGTGCCCCCTCCAGTTCCATGTAGCAAAAGCCAAATGGACTAGCGGCTGAATATTTCTTCCACACTGGCGATGGGACAGTGTCCACCGCCACACCTGAAGGCAGCAGGCTACCTTCGGGGGTGCAGGGCAGGTTGCGTGGTTCATAGCCCTCTCCCCCAACACCTTGCTGACAGCCCCTTGCATCTGCTGCCTGAGGCGACCGCCTCACTCTGCCTAATGGCAGGCCTGGCCCTGGGATTTTGCTTCGTGGACAAGGTCTACCTCAGTGTTCTCCAACCTTGGGTCCCCAGGTGTTTTTGGCCTACAACTCCCAGCATGCCCCAGCCAGCATAGCTGGCTGGGGCATGCTGGGAGTTGTAGGCCAAAAACACCTGGGGACCCAAGGTTGGAGAATGCTGGTCTACCTGGCTTGCCGTATCTGAGGTCCGGGAGTCCTCCCCAGACCAAAGTGAGATTGGCAGGGACAGATCAAGGTGAGTGGGAAGGGAACACTGAACACTGATAGGTACATCACAGGGAGAGCATATTTCTTGTGCACCCTTCCTCTACCTACCAGGATAAGCCTGGCTAGAGGAAAACTGGCTTAAGGGAAAGAAAGGTGGCAGGGGCTAAGGGGGGTGGGTGGGAAGAGCCGTGACCAGAGGGCTCTTTCCCCCAGCCGGCTCTTTTCCTCAAGCCATTTTTTCTTCTAGCCAAGCTTATTCTTAGCCCAGTTAGAGAAAAGCAGCTTGAAGAAGAGGTTGCAGGGAGAAATGGTAGGTAGAGGAAGGCCTCCTGGACAAATGCAGCCCCCACCTACACATACAAAGTAAACTGGTACATGTTTACCAGTCTTAAACAACTTGGGACCAGGATATCTGAGAGAGCACCTTCTCCCTTACCAGCCTGCCCAGTCACTGAGATCATCAGATGTTGATCTGATGACCTGGTTGTTCCTCGACCTGCAGTCCGTTTGGATTCCACTCAGACTAGAACCTTTAGTGCAGGCCTCTCCAACCTTGGGTCCCCAGATGTTGCTGGACTACAGCTCCCAGAATCCCTTGCTGTTAGCCATGCTGGCTGGGTATGCTGGAAGCTGTAGGCCAGCAACATCTGGGGACCCAAGGTTGGAGAGCCCTGCTTTAGTGTATCTGCTCCCTCTCTATGGAAGTCCCTCCCTGTTGATGTCAGGCAGGCACCAAGGTTGTTTTGTTTTCAGCACCTGCTAAAGACATTTTTATTCAAACACACCTTCCCTGACTAACCAGCCACGGTGTTATTGACATAATCGGATTTCAAATATTTTAATTCTGTATTTTGATTCTTTCCCCCCCTTTCTTTTATTGTTCACCACTCAGGAACCTTATAGAGCAGTACTGTATATAAATCTTTTGTAAACAAAACAAAACAAAACAAAAATGCATGTTTGGGGTTTGTGCACTGCATATACTATATGGCAGCAAGCCAGATCTGGTTCTTTGGCTTGTCAACCCACGAAATCTGTCTCTCCCAGTCACATCCGATATAGCTGCCTCTGCAACTTGCCTCCTGGCAGGACAGGCTGCAAGTACCGTAGAAGTCTCTGCCCACCCCTGCAGGCACAGGCCTGAAGTGCTTGGTGTGCCCTTCCCTGTCCAGGCCCGATTGTGAGCATGATGACAGGTAACAGCCTGGGAGCTTTTGAGAGGGATCTCCTCTCTGACTCTCATTCATATGTCAGTCTCCCCACGTTGTGATGCCCCATCTGCTTTCTCCTCAGGTGGAATGTGGCTGAGGAAGAGGAGGAGGAGGAGGCGGCAGAGGAAGGCAGCGAAGAAGCAGGTGAGGAAGGAAACTCCGGTTGTGTTTGGCGCTGGAAGAGTCATGAAGATTGTTACCCTACTGAGACGAAAGGGCTATTTATGTTTTCACACCTGAGGCTTAAAGCAGCTCTTGATTTTCTGTCAGGTTTGTAATTAAATGTAAAACCTACAATTGGCCAGATTGTTCCTTCTGCCTCTCCTCCTCCTCCACATTCTCTATTCCACATAAAACAACTATTAGGCAGGCAGGAACATGAGATGCCTTTTGTGGGCTATTTAAGCCTCAGATATGAAAACAGCCGCTGTATTGTAGGTAACACGGGAAGAGGATTGGTGCCAGTGGGATTTTAGATTTTACGCTCCTTGGGCCAGGGACCTGTCTTTTTGTTGTTACTCTGTAAAGCTTTTGTGCACATTGGCGGGGCATCCTATATAGAAAGCAGTAATCTGGGGAGGTGTGTGTGTAGAGGCCACGAGGAAGGAGCACGTAGCCATCCTGGCCACAGCGGCTCCAACCCCCAATTGTGGATCTTTCTTTCCTTAATTCATTTATTATATTTATATTCCACCATTTTTCCTGCAAGGAACCCAAGGTGGCTTACATAATCCTCCTCCTCCTCCTCCTCCTCCTCTTCTCCATTTTATCCTCACATCCTTTTCAGATGCCGCTGTCACATTTACAGCAGATCATCTGCATATCTTCCAAAACTCCATGGCCGGAAGGTGTTTTTGCTTGATCCAGGAGGCAGGCTGTGCCCTGTGTGGTGCTTTAGTGTCCATAGCTATGCATTTACATGCGTGTACCACAGGGGTGCTGAACCTCAGGACAGGGAGTCCCAACCTGACCCTCCTGGGGTCCCAATATGGCCTTCCAGCATCCCCCAAATGGCCATCTCCCTTGCCCCAGAACACTGATTGTTTCGTGGTTTCCCAGATTTTGTGCAGTCCCCCCCCCATTCTAAAAGGTTGAACTGCCTCTCCTGAGGCTGAGTTACTGACAGGAAGAGCTTTAAGCTACAATAGGCTGGCAATTTTTTGTATTTTGGCCCCGCCCCTTTTGCCTTTGGCCACACCACAAATGAGATGCGGCCCCCGAGTAGCATTCTAATGAAATGGAAGGTTAGCCCCTCAGGTTTGAAAGGTCCTGTACTCCTGATTTATCACTGATCACAGGATACAGTATATCCAGGAAAAAAAGGGGGGATAAAGAGAAAGTAATGAAACTAAGATAAGATCCATGTACATATCTAATGTATACTACTAGACTATATAAATACATATACGATAACTAAACATATAGATATACATACTATATATATATATATATATATATATATATATATACTGTATATATAGTATATATATATACTATATACTATATAAAGATTTATACTATAAATCTACTATATTTATAGTATAAATGTAAGTAGATCAGGAAAAAAGGCGGGGTATAAATATAATAAATAAAATAAATAAATAAATCTAGAACGAAGATACGCCTCCCCCCTTCCAAACTACATGTGGAGCCTGTTTAACTGCTAGAGGCTTGGCAGAAGAAGTTGAAACATGAAGAATTGGCAACCCAGGTGCATGTGAGTGCACCCGGATGAGATTTTTAAAAGGTTACCCTCGAATCCCCTCGAATGAAACAACAGGGAGAATCCTTCACAGAGGACAAATACCAGAAAATAAGAGCGGTCCCTGGAAAACGGGGAGTTGGAGCCCTTGCTGTTGTGGACCCGAGTTAGCACTGCCCACCCTGGCTTCCCACGGTGAGTGCAGGGCCACCCAGGAAAACCCATTTCTGTTTAGCCTTTTCCACACGCTGGGCTGTGTGTGCTACCGTGCCAGACTCGGAGCACAGAAAGCACGTGCGACAACCGCTTCGTATCCACTCCTGGCTCCAGCACAAACTGCACATCCTCACTGTCAGAGCCCTCTGTGGCCTTGTCCCAGCTCTCGGCCCGGCTACCCTGACGCATCCCTGCCTGTGTGACCTTCCCTTCTCAGGCTCCACCAGCTTCTGCCCTCCTATTAGGACGGCAAGCAGAGACCACGGAGCAAGGGCAGGTGGAGGGAGCAGACTCAGGCACAGCACAGGCCGTTCAGCTTTCAGGACCTTGGACAGTTCCAAGCAGGCCCGCTTGTTCTAAGGGTGTCTGACGCCCAGCTGAGGCCTTGCACCAGCCTTCCCCAACCTGGTGCCTTCCAAATGTTTTGGACTTCAACTCTGTGCATTTGTGACCACTGCCCATGCTGGCTGGGGCTGATGGGAGTTGAAGTCCAAGACATCTGGAAAGCACCAGGTTGGGGAAGGGTGCCTTAGGTACTCCCTTAGTGAGGAGCACAAGGTGTTGGCAAGTGGGCTATGTGGAATGTGAGACCTGCACGGGCGGGGTGTGTGTGATGATGTTGGCCTTTGGGGAGCCCAGCTCAGTTGCTGCAGTCTCTAGAGGTCCAGGCTTCGGGGACTCAGGCTCAAGGAATTCCTACTTTGGGGGCCTGGGCCTGCCATTGGGGCCCTGGCTAGTGCTCCCTCAGTCTGCACCGCTGGCCCTCCTGACTTGGCTGGCCCTTCTCCCCCTGCTTCAGTGTTGAGGCTGCTGCTTGGAGTTGGGGTCATGACACATCCAAAGGTCTCCTGCTCCTACAAATGACTCTTCCCTTTCTCTCTTGCTTCTGCCTGGGGCACCCTCTCATAATACCTACATGAAGCTGTCTCTCCTCATCCTCTTCAAATCCCACCTTTTCCATGAAGCCTTTCCACAGCCCCTCAGCCTTCCTCCCCTACAGAAACTAAGCCTAAAGATGTGTTTCTGGGCCAAACACATATTCTTTCCCTGGCTCCCTTCCCCTCCACCTTCCTCCCCTCCATTCATTGCTTCCTCATGTGTTGAACTTAGAGTGTAAGCTCCTTGCGGCAGGGATGTGTCTTTTTGTTGTTGTTGTTGATACTCTGTAATCAGCCATCCATATTTATGATCCTATATAATTAGATTGATTGATTGATTGATTGATTGATTGATTGATTGATTGACCCTACCCCCTGTTCTACTTTCAGGTGAGGAGGAGGAAGAGGAAGAAGGAGACCAGCACAGCTTGGCAGAGTCCCACCTTGACAAACTGGAGGAGGCCCCCAAGGAGAAGGTGCTGCCGATTCCTGATGGAAGCTCCTTCTTCTGTCTCAGCAAGACAAACCCGTGAGTACAGCAAGGCTCGAACAAGAGGGAAGAGGGTGGGGTGCCTTTCTGCTCCAGTGGGATGTGACCTCAATCTGGCTGTAATTACGCAAAAGTCAGGTCCTGCATTTCTCTCTTTTAGTGTAAGGGCCCTGCAGGGTCAGGCCTACAAGTTTTCAGTTGGAAGGGCTGCAGGTGGCGGGCATGCAGGCCATTTCCGGCCAAGGTCCAGAACAGTTAATGAAAGTCAGAGGCAGATGCAAAGTAAAGTCAGGCAGCAGGGCCGGCCCGAGACATTTCACTGCCTGAGGCAAAGGACAAGATGGCGCCCACCTCCATTCCAAGTACAAAAGCCAACCAGGCTAGTTTTTGTACCCTCACACCCATGTTGCTGGGGAATGCGGTCGGGAGTGTGCTGTTGCACCCATGTCCTGCTTGGGGATTCCCACGGTCACCTGGTTGGCCACTGTGTGAACAGAATGCTGGACTAGATGAACCCTTGGTCTGATCCAGCAGGGCTCTTATTCTAGACTGGCAGATGAATCCTTTTTCAACGCGGGCAATGGGGTGGAATCCTCCACTGCACCCGACCCGAGGGCAGCAGGCTAGCTTGCTGCAGGGCGGGCTGCATGATGCACACAGCAATGCTCTCCAACACCTCACCATCGCTCCCTGCCCCCGGCATCTGCTGCCTGAGGTGGCCACCTCACTCTGCCTCATGGTAGGGCCGGCCCTGGCAGACAGAAGTCAAGGTCCAGAACAATGAACAGCAATCAGAAGGACTGGAGGCAGGCACACGGGCAAGGCAGGGTTGCTTATTCATTCTAGCAGTGAGTTAACTCACACTGAGGAACCAAGGCTGAAGCAACAGTTATGTGAAGTCAGCTAGGCCCCTGTTGGCTCCTCTCTCACCTGGACTGGCCGGGCTGATGAGCTGCAGTACCGCTCTTTGGCTGTGATCTGGGTGGCACTGCAGCATATACCCCGATATCAGGCTAAGAGCTCCCTCTGCCCGTGTGCTGCCCTGGTAGTGCAGAGGGTAAGGCGCAGCCAGGGTCCTGCTGCCGGGGTCCCTGGTTCGAATTCTGTGGAACCTTGAAGGTAGGTGTGGAATATCTATACTAACAACTTATATCAGATTGTATATCCATCTAACTGTCATGGCTTCCCCCCTCCCCCCAAATCTTCCTGGGAACTGTAGTTCTGGTGAGGGTGCTGAGATCTCTAGTGCTGCCAGGGTTCCCTGGGGAGAGGAAAGTACTAGCTCGAGTCGTGTAAGATTATGGTTGAAATCTGTCAGAGGTCCTGGTTTTATTGTGATCCCACTTTGGGGACCCATTGATTCAGAGGTGTGGGAGTGTGTGTGTGGGGGGGGGTGGCGGTGGCGGCGGCAACTTGAGCCACTGACTGGCTCTGCCTGGGCAGACTCAGTCAGTTTACTATCCCATTCAGAACTAGGGTTGCTGGGCTTTGTGTCCTCTTAGCCTCCTTTTCAGGGTCTCTGGGGAAAGGAATAATAACATCTCAAGGTAAGGGTCCAGAATCAAAGGAGCAGGCTATATTTCCAGCCCACCTCCAGAGGTCTGGTATCGGCTGCTCTGCCCATGTCCCTCAGGTCCCCCTCTGAGGCACCAGGCACGCCCGTGCCCTGCCCAGAGCCTTGCCGCGCTCTGCCCTTACCTGGCCAATCTCCACCCCCTGATTTGCCAGGATCACCTTTTTCTTGCTCCGCGGCTCCACCCTCTCCTGCTCAGCAATCCTGCCCTGTCCTGTCCTGCCCTGCTGGCCCTCTAAGATGGCTGCCTTTCCTTCTCCCACCAGGCTTCGTGTCGGGTGCCACAGGCTGATCCATCACCACATCTTCACCAATCTCATCCTCGTCTTCATCATCCTCAGCAGCATCTCTCTGGCAGCCGAGGACCCTATCCGGGCGCACTCTTTCCGCAACAACGTAAGCCACGTGCTGAGTGGAAATGCAGTGGGGTAGACTCTGAGGAAAGGGGTGTGGAGGAAGAAGGGTCTCAGTCTTCTCTCCCCACTTTTCACTCTGCTCTTTTTTTCTCACTTTCTCCTCCCCCCTCACTTTCCTTCCCCCCCCTCCCAATTACTCAGATTCTGGGCTACTTTGACTATGCCTTCACTTCTATCTTCACTGTTGAGATCCTGCTCAAGGTATCCAATCTTAAGTAGAATGAGAAGGAGGGGGGTGAAGGCCGGGAGAGCAGTGGGGGGGGGGTTTGGCGGCAGCCCATCCATTGGAAAGATGATACATCTGCCCCACAGGCCAAGTCTGCAGAGTGGCACTAAACAGCCAGCCCTTCTGATGGGGGTGGGGGTTGGAAGGAAGGGGGTCAACAACTTCAGAATGAGCTCCAAGTTATTGTGTAAGTATGAGTGGGGCTGGGGTGGGTGGGCAGAAGGTAGTAGTGTGTGGTCTGTTGGCAAACCTCTGGCCTCTTTCACTGTGGACCAGCAGGGGTCTGCTCTGGTTGCTGCAAATCCTTGCAAAAAAAATAATAATACTGGCCTGGGTAGACCTTGGCCTGATCAGCACCTCTTCCATTCTTAAGCATGAGTCACGTAACTCGGGGGTCAGGTAACCCAGATTAGTCATGCTGTAACAGCTGAGAGATCCTGGAACTGGACCCTCGTTTTGTAAATGTTATGAACAACACTGGACCGAAGACCAAAGTCGGCCTCCCTAGAACAAAATATAACCTCACCTGGAGGTAGCAGACGTATAAGAAGAGGTCAGGGGTGTGTGTATACTCTGCTGCCCTCGAATTAAAATTCTGCACCCAACAAAGCTCAGTTCTGCAACCTCTATAAATCATACACATTTGGCAGATTTTGCATATTTCTTTTCTTTCCACCCACCCCTCGTTTCGTTAGTCATGGGGAAGGGCAAGGAGTTATGTAGGGCACTGACGCCCCACTCTAACCCCTGGGAATCTAATCCAGACATCCCTCTGGCTTCTGAGGGCTAAACTAGATGCTGCATTAAATATGTAGCATCTTACATTATCCCTTTTTTTTTTTTTTACTCTAGTGTAAGCACGTGGAGTCCTGATCCAGATTGGGACCATCATGCGTGTGTGGGGGTGTTAATACCTTCCCACCCAGCCACTTTCCCCCCCTAAATCCCTCCTCCTCCACTTTAGTGTGGGCTAAAGATAGGGCGGGAAACTCCAGTGCTGGATTGGGATCCCATGCACTTACACTAGCATAAAAAAAAGAAAAGAAATGAGGATCACCTAGACCAGGGGTAGGCAACCTTTTGGTCCTGTGGGCATATTTGGAAATTTGGGAAACTGCCCTGGGCACAACAACCGTAAAATGGCTGCCATGGGTGGGCTTGGCTAGTCACAAAGGACAGTAACCTGCCCAGAGGCATTCATGGGAAGTTAAGATGGGAGCTGCTAGAGCCTCCCACTTCGCTTTGAAGCGATCCCAGCTGCCAGTAAGAAAATATTTTTTTTTAATTTTAAAATAAAAATGGGGAGAAGTAGGGTGTCTCGGTGGGCACAGGCACCACATTGTCTACCCTGACCTAGATACTACGCATTTTAGTCTTGAAAGTTCACAGGCTTTGCCCACACACTTTCAAGCATATCTTTGAAACCACGAGGGCTAAAATTTGGTGGTGGTGGTGTGTGTGTGTGTGTGTGTCTTAAAAATGATAACCAAGATCCCCAGGAAGCTGCATTCTATATCTAATACCACATCCTGTGAGTTTTCTCTGTCCTCATTAAGTTGTGGCATACACAAAGCCCTGGGTCACGGACAGGCAAAGTATCAGGGTAGGGCCTAAAGAACGCATTGAAATGGGAAAGCCAGGCTTATTCTAGAATTTCTGGCAGACCCTGTGTGGAGAGATCTGTAGTCCTCATGCAGTTCTGCAACTTCCATATACCCAGCCCTAGTCAGTATCCTGCCTTTTAAGTCCAACTGAATTAAAGGGGAGCGGGGGTGGTTGGAGGCAGGGTCATTTGGTTAGAGAAAGGCAGCTGGGGAACTAGTCTCTGAGCTCCTGGGTCCCCAGCCGGAGCCGAAGAGAGGAGTGGAGTGGAGCCCGGCATTTGGGATGGGGTGCTTAGCTTAGCACATCTCTCTCCTCAGATGACTGCCTACGGTGCCTTCCTGCACAAGGGCTCATTCTGCCGGAACTGGTTCAATCTCCTGGATCTGCTGGTTGTCAGCGTCTCACTCATCTCCTTTGGCATCCAGTAAGTCTGAAAGGGTAGGGGAGTGGGCAAAGTACTTGAGGGAGACCCCATAAAGAAGAAGAAGAAGAACTGAATCACACTCGTCCAGTCCAGGATGAAAGGGCAATGTTAGCTTATTTGAAACATCCACGTTGAAAAGAAGGCATCAGGAGGTTGGTTTTAGTCCAGCAGCTCTCACGCCTCCCTTCCTGTTTCCACATCAGCTCCAGTGCCATCTCTGTGGTGAAGATTTTGCGAGTGCTGAGGGTGCTCCGTCCTCTCCGAGCCATCAACCGGGCCAAGGGGCTCAAGGTGAGGGACTTCTTCGAAGAGCGGATGGTGACTCTAGAACAGTGTTCTCCAACCTTGGGTCCCCAGATGTTTTTGGCCTACAACTCCCAGCATGCCCCAGCCAGCATGGCCAATGGTCAGGATTGCTGCAAGTTGTAGGCCAAAATATCTGGAGGACTCCTGTTTGGAGAAAGGCTGCCCTAAAATGTGCAGCTGGAAGGCGATACTACTCTTGCTTCTCAGAGCATGTGGGCTATGAAGATATGGGTCCTGTGTTTCCCTCCCCACCCTCTCTTTCTGGCCTGCATCTCCATGAAGCCCTGTTGAGAGCTGGACAGTTCCCATCTCACGTGCCCCCCGTGTGCCTCTTTCCCCAATAGCACGTGGTCCAGTGTGTGTTTGTGGCCATCCGCACCATCGGGAACATCATGATAGTCACCACCCTGCTGCAGTTCATGTTTGCTTGCATCGGCGTCCAACTGTTCAAGGTAAAGAGTGAGCATTTCAGCTTAAGTGAGTCTGCAAGAAGTGTAGATGTGCTTGGATCAAGGACATGTTGCGCGCAAATGCATTCATGGAGTGTGGCTGTGTTTCTTTCTGGCAGGAACCCTGAACTTTTTCAAGTGCCATCACCCTATAGCAACCAATCTTAAACCTCATTGTAAAAAAAGCCAGTCAGCTGATTTCTTTGTTTCAACCATTGGTCACTGCAGAGAAAAACACAAGATCAAACGGGGAGTAAAGGAGAGAGACCATAAATCAGCAGTAGAGCATATGCTTTGCATACAGGAGGTTCCAGGTTCAATCCCTGGTATCTCCAGGTAGGGCTGGAAAAATCTCTGCTTGAAACCCAGGACAGCTACTGCCAATCAGTGACTGGGTTCAGACAACACAGTAATCCACACTAAAGGGTTGAGTATGGGTTGAGTGTGGGTTGTTGTTGAAACGTGGGTTATTGTGTTGTCTGAACCCAGCTGCGCTAACAAGCCATGGCTTGTTAACCACGAACAACTCATTAAGAGAACCCCTGGTTTGTTGTTGGGTTGTGAACTGGAGTTGTTCACCATGGTTTGCTATCTCAGCTGGGTTCCGACAACACGATAACCCACATTTCAACAACAACCCACGATTGAATGACAACCCACACTCAACCCATACTCAAGCCTTGAGTGTGGGTTATCGTGTTGTCTGAACACAGTCAGTGTCAACAATACTGAGCTAAATGGACCAAGCATAGGAATAAATGCTTCCTATGTTGCACCTAAATATATATACAAATGCATCGCCAAGCATGTCACATGGGTAAACCAGTCATAGTTGTTACAATAATCTAAAACAGGGCTCTCCAACCTTGGGTCCCCAGATGTTGCTGGCCTACAGCTCCCAGCATACCCAGCCAGCATGGCTAATGGCAAAGGATTCTGGGAGCTGTAGTCCAGCAACATCTGGGGACCCAAGGTTGGAGAGCCCTGATCTAAAACAATTCATAACAAATGGTCTCCACTACAGAAAGTTGCTGTTGTTCTTCAGCTTGTGGGTTGTGTGACTTTACCAAAGCAGGCTCGCACCACGGATGCTCTGCCCATTTTTGGGAGGCACAGAAAAACAAAAAGATGAACAGTGGGAAACAGGGAAAGAGAAAGGAGACAGAAAGAAAGAGATGTATGGAGATCGATATAGTATAGGTCAGTGTTCTCCAACCTTGGGTCCCCAGATGTTTTTGGCCTACAACTCCCAGCATGCCCCAGCCAGCTGGCTGGGGCATGCTGGGAGTTGTAGGCCAAAAACATCTGGGGACCCAAGGTTGGAGAACACTGGTATAGGTCAAATAATATAAAGGGAGCAACTACACATGATGCGTGACATGGGGTTGCTGCTCCCCTTTCCCTGTTTAGGCATTACACATGTTCTTTCCTTACCCTCCGCCAGTAACAGCTCAATGATACGGGGTGGGGAAACGCACAACATGGTGTCATAGCAGGGGAAAGCATGCCTAAACTTTTCAAGGGGAAGAATATGACAGCCTGACGCAGGGCTGCTATTTTCAGCAGCAGCCACATGTCGAACGTAACATCTAGTTCTACCCCAAGGATAAAGCCACATTACAGGATGGCGGAAAAGTAGGTTCCTGGGTCTGGGAACACTGCTCTGCCTCATCCTCTGTGAACTGCTTTATGAAGTATCTCCTCCAAATTTAAGCAGGGATATGGAGTCAGTGTATGGGGTAGGAGGAGAGGAGCTTTCCCAGGAGGGGATACCTCCCTGCCCCAACACCACCTGATCTGCCAGCCTCCTCTTGCTTTTTTCCCCCCAGGGCAAATTCTACAGCTGCACCGATGAGGCCAAGCATAGTCCAGCTGAGTGCAAGTAGGTACCAGCCCCGCCCTGGCAACACTAGGACCCCTTGCTTCCCCTAGCTCTTGACCCTGCTACTCTTTATCCCAGTACAGATCCCAACTACATAAGAATGGCAAAATGTTACGGTGTATAAAGATTCTACGCTGGCTCAGCTTGTCTGAGCGTGGAAAGCTAAGCAGGGATCAGGCCTGGCTATTACTTGGATGGGAGACCCCCTCCTCCAGTTTCCTGCATTGAGCAGGGGGTTGGACTCGATGGCCTTGTAGGCCCCTCCAACTCTATGAGCTATAATCTGTGAAATAAACTGAGATCAAAGCTAGAGGCTAGAATTTGGGTTAGTGTCGAATAATGGCCAGGGGATTATGGGTGGATTGTGGGACAACCTAGATGTTGAGGCTCAAACTAGATGTTACATGGGAGATACTTTCCCTTCATGCTGTCTTTCTTCTCAGAATTGCTGCCCCTCCCCAAGCTGCTCTCCCCCTTTTCTTTTCCCCAGGGGGTGGGGGTGGGGGAGAAGCAACTTCAGAAGGATTAGTTTTGAACAGATGAGGGGAAAGGAGCAGCCCCTCCCTCTGCTATTCCTCCACTTTTATTGGCAGCTTCTCAAGATTACTTTTCAGTGAAAGAAAGAGTGAAAGGAAGGGTGGATGGGAGACCCTTCATGCACATGTCTCTCCTGGCTGTAGCATCTCATCTGGCCTTTGGTTAACAGTCAGGGGGCAGAAAGGCGGATGGCAAGAGTAGGTTTGTAGTTAAAATTTCCAGGGGATAGCCATGTTAGTCCAGTGCAGCAAAAACAACAGCATCTTGTCTTTTGTTCCTTTTTTGTTTTTATAGTTAAAGGCATTGTTTTCTGCAGGTGGTAATTGTAGCAGGCCTTAGGGTCCAGGGTTGTGTGGTGTCTATCCACAACGGTAACCCATACCTACATCTGCTGCTATCCTTTCCCCCTCCCTCTCCCACAATTCCAGGGGCACGTTCATTGTGTACAAGGATGGAGATGTGTCTCACCCAATGGTGCGCGAGCGCATGTGGCTCAACAGTGACTTCAACTTCGACAATGTGCTGTCGGGCATGATGGCCCTCTTCACTGTCTCCACTTTTGAGGGCTGGCCAGCGTGAGTTATTGTAGTGTTGTGTGTGTGTGTGTGTGTGTGTGTGTGTGTGTTTGTGACATACTTGAAAACACACATGCTCTCTTGCTGCTCGCCCACCATTCCGAGATTTCTCACATTCTTGTTGATAAGTCTGAAAGGACTTTGTTTTGCCACCCACAAGGTGTTGTGTTGTTGGCTTTCTTTCTGTCTTCTTCTGCCATAAAGTGTGTGTGTGTGTGTGGGTGGGTAATTATCAAAGACCAGAAAGGGGATTTACACCTCTCCTCTCACCCACACTTTCGATGTCAATAAAAATTGCCGTCCTGGATTAGCCTGGTGGCTGGCGTCAGGGGCCTCAGTTTCTGGGACTCCTTGGGCAACTTGGTCTAGGATCAGAGCCTCATGGTTAGGAGGGGAACCCCATCAGCCAGGTGGGGGCCCGAGGCAAGTGGCATGGAGTCCAAGGCAGGCAAAGGGCAAGTTCCAGAAGCAGCAGCTGAGGAGCAGGAAGGATGAAGGAGGAGCTCAGTCTGGCAGGATCTTCTTCTCACTAGGACATGAGTTGCTCAAACTGAGGACCAGGCCCCCAGATATAAGGTTGATGGAGCTGCATTGGTTCCTTCCCTGGGTCACCTGAGCAGATGCGGAGTCAGCTGGCGTGGCTTGCAGTGCCGTCCAGGTGGAACCTCTGACTAGCCCAGTTCAGCTTGCACCTACTTTGGCAGACTTCCTGCCTCAGTGGCACAGGAGGTAAGGTACTGGGGTCCGGCTGCGGCTAGTCCTTGTTTGAGACCCTCCCCCAGCACCTTACATGAACAGAGGAAATGCCACAGCCTCCTGCTCAGTTGCAAGGAACTCTGGGGTGCCCTTTTGCTAGTTGCAGGGCCCAGCTAGGGTGGAGATAGCTGGGTCATATCCAAAGATAATCCTACTTAGAGTCGACCCATTGCAATGAATGGGACTTAAGTTAGTGATGACTCATTTAAACCCCATTCATTTCAATGGGTCTACTTTAAGTAGGACTAACGTTGATACAATCCAGTGGGTTCTGCCTTTGACCTGGCCAGTCCCCACACCCAAGGACAGCCAAGATGGTGGTGCTGGCTCTTGGCCAATGGTGCCCTTGATGGGGCTGGGAGCTGGCAATTCTGGTGCCAGCCCTGGCTGGCAAATGCCTCGTGGAGGCTCACAAGCGAGGCATAATGGCCATGCCCTAACCTTTAAACCCCAAACACCCAGGAGTCAGAAGCAATTCTGTCTGTGGAAATGGAAGGTTGCACTTTTGGCTGTGAAAAGCCCTGTCTCTTCTTTTACCCCTCTGCTCTGTGTTCATCGCTAACCCTCTCTTGACCACCTTGCCCATGCCAGGCTTCTGTACAAGGCTATCGATGCCAATGCAGAAAACGAAGGGCCCATCTATAATTACCGGGTGGAGATCTCCATCTTCTTCATTGTCTACATCATCATCATTGCCTTCTTCATGATGAATATTTTTGTGGGCTTTGTCATCATCACCTTCCGGGCGCAAGGAGAACAGGAATACAAGAACTGTGAGCTGGACAAGAACCAGGTATCTCCGCCCCCCCCAACACACACACACACACACACACACACACTTTCTGCTCTATTTGTGGAAAGAACTGTTTCCACTCCCCCCCCATGCCTGTGTGTGTGTGTGTGTGCGTGCACACACACACACACTGCAAACCAACATTTGTTTAATCCCGCATTGACTCATTAACTTTAGCAGTCAAGTACTTCACCATTTGGCTACCTTCAGTGCGGCTCAAATGACTACTCTTCCTCTTTGTCTTGCCATCCATATGAACAAGAATGTAGTAGCAGTCCCATAATTCCTTGCATTGAATAAAGGAATATGGAGATTTATTTATTCATTTATTTATTACATTTCTATACCACCCAATAACCAAAGCTCTCTGGGCAGTTCAGAAGAATTAAAACAATAAAACGCAGCACAATAAAATATAATATAAAACTTTTTAAAGTTTAAAAAAACTACCATATAAAATCAATGTAAAAGCCAGCACCAGTGTAAAGATTTCAAAATACAATAACAGATTCAAAAACGAGAGATACTGAAAGACTAAAATGCTGAGGAAAATAAGAAGGTCTTTACCTGGTGCTGGAAAGAACCACAATGTAGGTGCCAGGCATGCTGTCTCTTAAAAGGATAAGGACGTAAGCAGAGCCCTGCTGGATCAGGCCGAGGGTCCATCTGGACCAGCATTCTGTTCACACAGTGGCCAGCCAGCTGCCCACAGGATCCCACAAGCAGGACATGAGTGCAATAGCACCCTCCCGCCCAAGTTCCCCAGCAACTGGTGCACATAGGCACTGCCTTTGATACTGGGGGTAGCATATAGAAAACTATTTTTGTCAGGAGGGCAAAATTAGTTGGTTTGCAGTCCAGACCTGCACTGTGTCTTTTACTACTGTTTCCCCCTGGGATGCTTTCAGCTACTATCATCCAGTGATAAGTTAACACCAAAGGACCGCCAATCCAGTGTAAAGCCTATGGTGGTAAGAGCACAACCGTAGTGCCAGCGGTAAAACTGTTTGTGCAGATGCAGCATATGTACAGTAAGACGTTGGAGGTGTTTGTGGCTGACGGGGTGGCAAGACTAGTAGCCGATATCGTACAGCTCTATGTCCTCCCCAATACTAGACCAAGCAATACTCAAAAGTGGCCAACTTGAGGCTGATGCACCAGCATCCTGGCGGGTGCTTATTCTCATTTCTCCTGCCTGGGTTTTGGGCAGCATTCCCATGAGACCTCTTGAAGCAGCGGTGATGGCGAAAGGAAGGGACACAATGCAGGGATAACGGTGATGGCCATGTGGTTGGGGAAGTGGCTACGTTTGAGGAACCATCGTGGAAACAGAAAGGAAGGGCCTAAGATACTGGGAACAGTCAGGGAGGAATGGACAAAGAGATCAAGGAATCTCTCTCTCTCTATAAGATGGGTTGCTTCATCCCTGAGGCCTCTCCTAGCACTGTCGTCAATTTATGGTATGCACCATGAAGGCTGCTGAGAGCAGCTTCTTTGTGTGCTGTTGAAGGTGGTGCTTTAGAACCAGAGTTGTTGTTTTTTTTCACTCCCCACCAGCTGAATGCCTTCCCTCTTCCTTTCCACAGCGGCAGTGTGTGGAATATGCCTTGAAGGCCCAGCCGTTACGGCGCTACATCCCCAAGAACAAATATCAGTACAAGTTCTGGTACATGGTCAACTCCACTGGTTTTGAGTACATCATGTTTGTGCTCATCTTGCTCAACACCATTGCTCTGGCTGTACAGGTGAGAATGGTCGGGCGACAAGCAAGAAGGGTGGGTGGCGGGTGGGGAGAAATCGGTGATGGAAGGCAGTTATAGCCAAACTAGACAGGAGAGCCATGTTGTTCTTCACTTGCCTACTCTGTTCATGTCTAAAACTGTGGGAGAGGGTCTACTCTTTGCCGCAAAAGGGGCATGTGGGTGATACTCCCCTGCCTTAATTCCCCATGCTTCATTGCCTCATCCTGGTTCCAAGATTGGAAGTGAACCAGGCTGGAAGCAGAGCAAGCTAAGGTAGGAAAGGGGGGGGAGAGACTCCCCTCACCTACGTACTCCTTTCGTTGTAAAAATTTGACTCACCCAACCCACAACCCCCAATTTCAGACATCAGTGGGGCAGACGTGTAAACAAGCGAAAGACTGCCCCTGTCCTGTCTAGTTTGGCTCTCAGCGAGAAGGCCATGAGCTAGTCAAGTAGGGTTGAGGTGATAGGCACACAATTCAGTACATTAAGAATAGATTGTAGGGCATGGCCTGAGGGCACACGATGCAGCCACCACCGTTTCTGAAGCTAAGCTGGTCTGGGGTTTGGTCACTGCCTGGATGGGAGACCACCTGGGAGCCCCATGTTTCCACCTTCAGTTCCATGATGGAAGAAAGGTGGGATATAAATATACCAGTTAATTAATTAATTTCATTTAATTTTAAGAAGTAGAGAGACCAGAGTTCTGAAGTGGATATTACTCACTTTGGTGTGGGAGAGTTCTGTGTGGTGGGAAAGAGAAACGGACAGGTTTGGTCTGAGGGGTCAGAGTAACAAGGCCTGCAGTGATGAGAGGAACCAGGACTTTGTCATGCGAGTGTTGAGAATGTGACGCACGATGGCTGTGAGATGCTTCACCTTTTGAGGGTGAAGAAACTGTGTGGGGGAAGAGATCATGGGGGCAGTTACTTTTGGTATGAAAGGAGGCCATCCCAAGTGGAGAATGTGAGACAGCAGGGTTCGGCTGCATGCTGGAAGGTAGAGCCACTATTAGATGGGGGTGGACACACATGGCAGGATTCCTCCCACACCCTTGCTCTGGCAGGATGCCTTGCCAGTGCTAGGACCAGTGAAGTGAATGGCAAACTTCTTTAGGAGTAAGGCCCAAAAGGCACGCACAGAGGAGGGGCGGGCAAATTCATGATCTGAAGTCAAGGCATTATTCAATCCAAAGAGAAGACAGTGGAGATGCTGGAGGTGTCAGGGAGGCTGGGTACGTCCAAGTGGGACCCAATAGCAGGGTAGGAAATTAGGTGATGAGGACAAGGCTGAGTGCGTGGGAGAAGCTGAAAGCTTTGTGCTGAAAGCTTTGTGTGCAAACAAAACACAGTGACCTGGCAGACCAGCCATATTCCTACAAATAGTCCTACCAGTTGGAGGACCTCTTGTTGCTACCCTATCCATGCATGGTTGGAGAAGAAGGGGGGGGGGAGGCCAAAAGGAGCTGGGAGAGGCAGCGTTCTGAGCCTGAGGTCGGCTCTCCCTGTAAGGCAGTTCGCAACAGCTCCCAGCTTGAGATGCCAACGCCCCCAAGATGCTCCTACATATTTTGTGCCTTGTCTCCTTTTCCAGCACTATGAACAGTCCCAGCCCTTTAACTACGTCATGGACCTGCTCAACATGGTCTTCACGGGCCTCTTCACTGTCGAGATGCTGCTGAAGATCATCGCCTTCAAGCCCAAGGTTTGGTAGTTGGGGGGTTCCGCTCAAGAGCGGTTTTGCTTAGGGGATTCTTACCCCTGCTCCCAGCCAACAACAATGAGGTTTCAAGTTCAGCTCCAAAGCCCACCACAGATCCTGGCATTGGGCCACTTTGGTTGCACAATAGTCTTCAACTGAGCCGTAACCCATGCAGAGTTTGAGCATTTTCACTCCAGCTGCTTTAAAGTGGTTCTTGTTTCCGCCTGCTGCATTGACAATGATCACTTGCTCTCACGGAGGGCATGAGAGGCAAAATCCTGATGCCAGGATTTTGTGGGCTCTCAGGCAAGGCCCCCTTGTCCCAGAAGAGGCAGGGATTCAATCCAGGAATTCTCTCCCATTGCTCCTGACTAAGAATGTGTGAGGAATCTGATAGGTGGGTGAAAATCCAACGGATTTTCACAATTCAGCCCTGCTGGATTCCAGTTTGCCAGCCCTGCGCTGGCACTGACCTGCTATGGTGCGAAATCGAGCCAGCTTGCAGACTTCTGTCTCTAAGACAGGCCACATTTTGCGCATTTTTAAAAAAACTGCTACGGAAATTTGCATAAATTTACGTACTCTATTTGTGCAAATTGGCATCCAAAAAGCATGTGGTCCTCGCGTGATTTGTGAAAATCAGCCAATTTTACTCGAAGCACACTAGATCCATGTGCTTCTTGAGTGCCAATTTGCACAAAATGTGCAAAATACAGTGATTTGTACAATTTGCATAAATTTCCGTCGCTTTTTTTTTTTTAAATGCACAAACCGTGGCCCATCTCAGAGGGGGAAAAAAGGGGAAAAAAATCCAACTCAGCCTGCTTCCGATCATTGGGCAGGAAGTCTGTCAATCTCAAATCAGCCGGACCTCCCAGCGTCTGCACAGCCCTACGACATTCTTGACTGCTCCATGCAGGAGCAAGAACGGAAGCTGCGGGCCATCTGCCAGCCATTAGTTCTTAGCAAAGGCCTAACCATACTGATCTTTGGAGCCAGGCACCAGGGATGGGGACTCGGACTCGAGGACTCGACTCGTGAATCAGACTGAGTCCCCTCTCTGACTCGAGTCAGACTCGAGTCCCAATATTTTTAATGTGACTCGAGACTCGACTTGGGACTCGAGACCAAGGACTCGACTCGAGACTCGTGTTCCAAAATCGTGTTCTTCAAATGCAACATGGATAGGTTTTAGGAAGTACAGCAAGTTTATTTTTTAAAATCATTTTCTTAAAATGCAACCTTTCAGACATTTTGGGTTTGGCTGCCTCTGCCTGCCTGTTTGGGGTTCCCTGCCTCCTCTGCCTGTCTGGTTATTTTGGGTTTATCTGCCTGGTCTGTTCTTGCCAAAATCAGTTGCAGAGTTTTGAAATAAAAAGGCACACTTGTGCCTAGAATTTATTTAAGCCACACATCTGAAATAGCCTTATTTTGTTGGGGAAAACCCCCATTGATTTTAATAGGGACCCGTGGAGTCAGCTTTGGGAGTGACTCATGACTCGTGAGTAACCATTTTGGACCAGGGACTCGGACTCGAGACTCGGGTCCAAAGACTCGTGACTCGACTCGTGACTCGACTCGTGACTCAAAACCAAGGACTCTTCAACATCCCTGCCAGGCACTAGTGAGAGAAGCTGAAGAAGGGCAAATGTAAACCTCCAGTGTGAAAATGCCCTTTTGCAGCAGGAATCTAGTTCGGGGATTTATGGTGTCTGCAAGGGCAGACGTAGACATCTGTGCAGGTGAATCTGAAACCTGCCATATTACTGCAAGGGAGGCTGCTGGCGATTCACCTGCCTGCTGCATTTCAAAGTAACACTGTAAAGGAGAACAAGGAGGCCGGGAGACTTTGTGGGCCCACTGATGCCGGTGGAGGTCCTCCCCCCCTTTTTTTAGCCCCCGCGGGTTGTGTGTGTGAGCGTGAGTGAATTTAAGGAAAAAAACAGCTGAGTGGGAAGGTTTGAACCTCCTCTACCTGTGCGTGGCGGTCCTGATCATGCTTACACAGAAGTAAGTAAAAGAGTGGGGATCGTGTGCACATTACGTATTTAACATAGCGTGTCATTTAGCCCACAGATGGTATCCTTAAGCAGGCATGATCTAAGAAGTTGCAATGGGATGCAAGGGAGAAGCAAGCTACGTTTAAGATAGATTAGGCTTGAACAGTGGAGAACTTTCTAGGCTGGCTACAGGGAGCACACAATTCCCCTGTTACAAAAAGCTTCACGGGCTCCCAGTCTGTTTCCGGGCACAATTCAAAGTGCTGGTTATCACCTATAAAGCCCTATACGGCTCGGGTCCAGGTTATCTGAAAGACCATGTTCTCCCCTATGAGCCAGCCCATACTCTGAGATCTTCTGGGGAGGCCCTTCTCTTAGTTCCACCACCATCTCAGGCATGCCTGGCAGGAACTCGGCAGAGAGCCTTCTCGGTGGTTGCTCCAACACTCTGGAATTCCCTTCCCAGGGAGGCTAGAATGGCACCCTCCTTGGTATGTTTTCGAAGGCAGGCAAAAACTTTCTTGTTCTGGCAGGCCTTCGGGGAATAAATTTGGACCTATGAGAAAGCGATGGATTTGCACTGTTCCTATAGTTATTGTTGTTTTAGCTTTGATATTTTATATAATTTTAATACTATTGCTGATTTAGTTATATTTTTAACTTTTGTATTTCTCTATTTATATGTTTTAACTGTACAAATTTTAATGTTGTAAAGCCGCCTTGAGTCCCAATATTGGGGAAAAGGCGGGTTATAAATAAATATGATGATGATGATGATGATGATGATGATGATGATGATGATGATGATGATGATGATAGAAGATCACCTTGAATTGTGCCCAGAAGAGAACAGGGAGCCAATGCAGTCGCTGGCGCATCCACGCAATGCAATCCCAGAGCACCCCATTCCTATGAGGAGAAATCCTGGGCCATTTTGCTGGGATTTATATAATGCTAGAAGTCACTGGAAGAGCGGGGGGGGGGGACCGATGGGGGGGGCTAGCTGTGGCTGCCTTTCACAAGGATCACAATGCAGGATTGGTTCCAGGGGGCTTTTTCTGTTGCTCTCTTCCAGCACTACTTCTGTGATGCTTGGAACACCTTTGATGCTCTGATCGTGGTTGGGAGCGTAGTGGACATCGCTGTCACCGAATTCAACGTAAGTGATGGCCATCATCATCACATATGTTCCATAAAATGACCTCGGTTTTTCTCTCCTGTGGTAGCTACCTGTGTGGGGTTGAGGCATGTTTCCAGCAAAGCTGTTGAGGGGGTTTGAAAGTGTTGCGAGTGAATCTTTCTGCTGAATGTATAACTCAAACATAGCTCCACTGCCACTATGAGAGCTAGAAACTTGATTTTAAAGAAAGAAAGAAATCAAAATTCCGTGCCAGACACCAGCTTCTGTTCCAAATTTGGCATATGCATAATGCAGGAAATGAAACCGACTTTTTGGTGTAAGATGTCCTTGGGGGTTCATTTATCCATGCACTTTTACAATCGCCCATCACTTTATCTTTTGTTTACCCATCTATGCATCCATTCCTGCTGCTTCCTTTGTCTCTCACCTGTTCTCCACTGTGCTGCCGCCTCCTATTGGATGTTATGAAACACGATCCCGTCTTCCCGTCTTCACCGTTGTTGTCGTTCTCATCGCCATCATCACCATCATCAATCATGGATCTCATTCCGTGCGTTAGAACGGAGGGCACGTTGGAGAGGTATCACACCTGTATTTCGTCTCAAGAAAGTGTGTGGGGCGGGTGGGCTATAGAAGGGTTGACTGTGGCAAAGCTGAGTGTATGCAACAGACACATCCATGAGGGAGTCGGTGTATGTTGTAGTGGTTAGAGCCATGGCCATGCTGGCTGGGAATCATGGGAGTTGCAGTCCAACACATCTAGAAGGCACCAGGCTGGGGAAGGCTGGGGTAGAGTGTCAGACTAGGACAGGGGAGGCCCAGGCAGGTTCAAATCCTCACTCAGCCATGAAGCTTACTGGGTGACCTTGGGCCAATCATAGACTGGGTACAGACAACATGATAATCCACACTCAAGGTTGAACCGTGGGTTGTTGTTGAAATTTAGGGGCAACATAGGAAGCTGCCTATACTGACTCAGACCATTGGCCCATTTAGCTCAGTATTGTTGACACTGACTGTGTTCAGACAACACGATAACCCACACTCTGACCCTGTGTCTCCTGATGAAATATGTGAAATAATTGCTACCCTAAAGAACGGGAAGGCACCAGGGGAAGACAGAGTTGTTGGGGAAGTCTATAAAGCAGCCCCAAACTGGTGGGCCTCTATACTTGCAGCTTTATTTACAGAAATTAATAATAGTGGCCATTTCCCTCCCCAATGGAATATCAGCATTGTGGTTCCTATATTTAAAAAAGGTGACCCAGGTAAACCAGCCAACTATCGCCCCATTAGTTTGCTGGACATTTCATCAAAAATATACACCAAATACTTGTCAAAGAAACTTATTTATTGGCTTGATTCCAGTGAGATAATCGCAGAAGAACAGGCAGGTTTTCAGCGTGATCGTTCAACAACAGATCACTGTTTTGTTTTATCTCATTTGATTCACAAGTATGTAAAGGTGAAACGTAGACGTTTATTTGTAGCATTTATTGATTTTGCAGCAGCTTTTGATTCAATTAATCGTGATCGTCTTTGGGATAAACTAAACAAAACCTCTATCGATAAAAGATTATTGATGCTGATGCGGCAGCTCCATTCAAATACTAAGATCCAAGTTAGGATGGACCGCTCAGGTTCACTCACAGACCTGATCCAAACTACGCAAGGTGTCCGTCAAGGATGTCTATTAGCTCCATTATTGTTTAATTTTTATGTTAACTCTCTAATAACTGATTTAAGTAATAAGGATAATTATGTGCCACCAAAATTAGAAAATAGGAAGGTTACAGTACTTATGTACGCTGATGATACCATCTTGTTGTCTCAAACACAGCAAGGGTTGAGGAGATTATTGAAAACCTTTAATCAATTAGCAGTGCAAGAAAAATTGAAAATTAACTACGAAAAGACAAAAGTATTGGTTTTTGCTAATAGATTTAAAAAACACAGATGGCAAATTGATGGACATCCTATAGAGCAGGTGAAATCCTTTAAATATTTAGGTTTATGTTTCTCCTCAACCGGAAATTGGAATAACCATCTCGAAAATGTTAAAAACCTGGCTACTAATACTGTGAATTCCTTACTAAGGTTTTACTGGGGTAGAGGAGGTAGACAGACTTTTCCAGCTATTAAAATCTATGAGGCTAAAGCAATAGCACAAATTTGCTATGGTGCGCAAATATGGGGATGCACTCAGAAAATGATCTTGGAAACACCCCAGAATAAATTTTTGCGAACTATTCTCGACCTCCCTAAGTCAACTGAGACTTCCATTCTCCGCTTGGAAACCGGTCTTTGTACAGTGAAGTCCAGGGTACATATTTCTGCCATCAGATATTGGGTGAAATTGCAAAAAGGGAGGGGATCTTCCTTAGTATTATCTGCTTTTAGAGAAATGTTGAACTTTAATAACAGAATGGCTCCATCTTGGAATCAAGAAATCCTACAAAGGATTGATATGTATGGACTTTCTTTGGATCTCTTGAACTCCTTAAGTTTTGAAATGGCAGCACGTTACCTGAAATCTCATATTTTAAAACATGATTTTCGAGATAACCGTGCTTCTGTCTGCCTGTCGAAATGTGCCCCTTGGTATGCTAAATTGCCTATTCAAACTTCTCTTCCACATTATATATCTAATATTACAAACTTTAAATGGAGGAGGGCATTTACAGCCTTAAGATGTCAGGCAATGAACTCTGCCATACTTGAAGGACGTTATCGTCGGATCCCTCTAGAAGAGAGAGTCTGCCCATGTGGATCTAATGTGCTTGAAGACCTGCCTCACTATCTACTTGATTGCCCAATTTACGAGACCTTAAGAGCAGCCCTGTTTATAGACCTAGATCTTTCATCTAATAGACCTGTTAGGTATTTGATTAATTTTTTATTAGGGGATAGTTCTCCTTCTATCTCTGAAAAGGTGGCCTGTTTTGCTTTTAGAGCGTCAATTTTAAGAAGGAAAATTGGTAGTGACGATAAACCAAATATTTTAGATGAATAGTTTTATTGCTGGAATGTTGGTCAAATGTTTCTTTCTTTTTATCTGTTTAAAGTATTTATCTGATTTTATCATTTTTGTAATGGCTTTGGTTACACAAATAAACGTTACTACTACTATAACCCACACTCAAGGCTTGAGTGTGGGTTGAGTGTGGGTTGTCTTTCAATCATGGGTTGTTGTTGAACCGTGGGTTATCGTGTTGTCTGAACCCAGCCGAGATAACAAACCATGGTGAACAACCCACAGTCCACAACCCAACAACAAACCATGGCTTCTCTTTATGGGTTCGTGGTTAACAAACCATGGCTTGTTAGTGCAGCCGGGCTCAGATGACACAATAACTCATGTTTCAACAACAACCCACGGTTCAACGACAACCTACAGTCAACCCTTGAGTGTGGGTTATCATGTTGCCTGAACCCAGTCATTATATCTCCCAGCCCAACCAACTTTCATGGTTGTTCTGAGGATAAAATGGGGTCAGGGGAGAACTATGTATGCCACTTTGAATTTCTTGGAGGAAAGGCAGGATATAAATGTAACAAATAAGTGTCTGCAGGAAGTGTAGGCTTCGGGGTAACGAAGCCGTCCTGTAGTAAATAAAGGGTAGAGGTACAAGTATTGATGTAGCACGCCTGGATGCCTTTGGAGTTGCAAACGGCCTCCAAGTTCCGGAAAACACGGGCAGGTGGTGCACGTGAACATACGTGCCTGGCTGTGAGCGTGTGTGTGCTGTCCTTGGGGCAATGCATCCGTCATTGGTCAGGAGTTGAATCTGGTGTGTGGTCATCAGACCTGGCACCTCTCAAGACGGGGGCAGGTGGGGCAAGACAGAGGTGAAGCCAAGCGGCACTGTGCAAGGAGCGGCAAAGGCAGCAGTCTCCCAGTTGCCCAAACCAGGCAGCGGGTCTGACCTGCAGCTTTTATCATGTGACTTGTTCTGGGCTATTGACCCGAGAGGAAGCTCCATAGGTTGGTGTGATTGGACTCCCTCTAATCCCCTCCTTTGGGTCGTCCTGGTCAAAGACCGGGGGCCCCACCTGACATCCTTCAGCTGCTGAGGACTTGAGTCCTGACGCTGGGCCTATCCCCGGGTGAGTGAATATTGTGTTTGTGGAGGGCAGTGGAGGGCAAATTGTGGCCCTCGGATGTCGCTGGACTGCAACTCCCATATACCTGGCCCCATACATCAGCCGGAGAGGGAGCAGCTGCAGGGAGCTCGTGTCAACCCGCCCTGCCAGAAGGAACACGCAGCTCCAACTGACAGTTCCCTGGGGTGGCAGACTCTGGCCTCATCCATCGGCCAGAGAACCAAGGGCCACTGGGAGGCTGCACCCCCTGCCTCCCAGGAGTAACATCAGAGCAAGGGGGAGACCAACCTGGCCTCATACATCAGCCGGAGAGGGAGCAGCTGCAGGGAGCTTGTTTTGCCCTTCCCTGCCCAAAAAAAAAAGAAAAGAAAAGAAAAAAATAAAGAAAAACCTATAAGAACCTATTTTTAACTAAGAACTGGTGCCTGAGTTTTGCATTCTTCCTCCTCCCCCCCATCCCTTTCCCTTTTGTGTCATGTCTTTTAGATTGCGAGCCTGAAGGCAGGGACTGTCTTATTATTAATCTTTGTAAGCCACTCTGAGAGCCTTTTCTGGCCGAAGAGCGGGGTATAAATGCAATAAATGAATAAAAATAAATAAATAAATAAATAAATACAGGCCTGTGGCTCACGCTGGCTCGGCTTGTCTGAGCGTGGAAAGCTAAGCAGGGTCAGGCCCTGGTTGTTACTTGGATGGGAGGCACCTCCTCTAGTTTCCTGCATTGAGCAGGGGGTTGGACTCGATGGCCTTGTTAGGCCCCTTCCAACTCTATGATCTGTGAATCTGTGAATCTATGATCCCTCCCCATTCGCTATGTTGGCTAGGGCTGATGGGAGTTGCAGTCCAAAAACATCTGAAGGGTTGCCTCTGGCACAAGGCATGAGAACGTTGCAAGATTACACAGTGCTTGTGCGCAAACGTCGCTGTGGTAGTGTGGGAGTATCGGCATGGTGTGTACGCAAGCGCGTTGCAAGGGGACGTCTGATGGCGCTGTGTCAAGGTTGGCCCCAAAGGATGGGCTATCCTGGCTTGGCAGGCATCATCGTTGCCCCGGCCTCAAATACGGGGCTTTCCCTTCATCGTCCGTGTTGCTGGATCCAGCCCCACTGCTCTTGCTGCCACTTTCCCAGGCATGCACTGGGCCTCCCCCCTCCCCTCCACCCCGCCGGCTCGCGTTTTTGCTGCTCACAGATGCAGGGGGAAGGAGAGTGGCATGGTTGCCTAGCAACTACGTAGCACTGTTCCCCTTAATCCTGGACCGGTGAGATGCCTGGGCCGGGGCAAAGCATGCCGCCACGCAGCTGAGAAAAGATGCAGCAGCCGTACTCAGCAGCAGACCGGTTGCTCTGCCCTGCAGGGCGGATGCTGGGGGCCGTGTGCCTCATTTGCAGGACACGGAATAATGGGCTCAAGTTACAGGAACCTAGATTCCACCTAAACATCAGGAAAAATTTCCTGACTGTCAGAGCAATAAGACAATGGAATCAACTACCTAGGGAGGTCGTGGGCTCTCCCACTCTGGAGGCATTCAAGGTGCAGCTGGACAGCCATCTGTCAGGGATGCTTTGACCTAGATTCCTGAATTGAGCAGGGGGTTGGACTCGATGGCCTTGTAGGCCCCTCCCAACTCTACTTTTCTATGATTCTATGATTCTATGATTTGCCTTATGCATACACAGCCCTGTCATTTGTGGATATGTGGGTGGCTGGGATAACTTATGTATCCGCTATAATAGCTAAATGGAACCACTGTGTGCAGAGGCAGGGCACCTCCAAGCACAAGATGCTTAGGGCAGACAGCAGGAGATGACCATCACCTCCTTGCTCCACTCGTGAACTCCCAGAGACTTCTGGCCTCTGTTAGAAGCTGACTGCTGGACTAGCTGAGCCCTAGTCTGTTGGGTGGATTTAGCATCTGTGCGTTGTGTGTGCCTGTGTATGTTTTATAGAGTTCTTTGTCATGAATTTTTGATTTCTGTCTCCACAGAGCTCAGAGGACAGTTCCCGCATCTCCATCACCTTCTTCCGTCTCTTCCGCGTCATGCGCCTGGTCAAGCTGCTCAGCAAAGGGGAGGGTATCCGTACCCTGCTCTGGACCTTCATCAAGTCCTTCCAGGTCAGCGGTTTTCCTGGGAGGAGAATGACCTTTGCCTCCCCTGTGGATCTGGGACTGTCGATCCCAGCATGCATTGCTCCACCCTTAGGCAGGAAGGAGAACAGCATGCTGGGGAACACTGAATGTTTGTGCCAATAGGACAGTGTTCTCCAACCTTGGGTCCCCGGATGTTTTTGGCCTACAACTCCCAGCATGCCCCAGCCAGCTATGCTGGCTGGGGCATGCTGGGGGTTGTAGGCCAAAAACATCCGGGGACCCAAGGTTGGAGAACACTGCAATAGGAGCAGCTTTTGGTAGGGCATGCTGGGTATTGGGCTAAACCAGGGGCCTTTAGGCCTGGCAGCTGGGTGTGTCGATTCAGTCCTCCAAATTCACTGTGTTTATTCTACCTCCAGGCTCTGCCATATGTTGCTCTTCTCATTGCCATGATCTTCTTCATCTATGCCGTCATTGGCATGCAGGTGAGCACCGAACCTCCCGTCCCCCACCACTCCCCAGCACTTGTGAGAAGCAAATCAATCCATGCGCAGCTCTGAGTGACTCATGTGCTCAGTCACGGCTATGAATGGGCTTGCTGGAACGGTGCACCCTTATTGTGCAAGGCCCTGGGTGCCCTAGTTTAAAAACTGGGATGTTCAGCAGACACACTTGTGCACATCAGCAAGTGTGTGCAACAGAAGTGTATTTGCGTGCACGTGTGTGTATGTGTGCGTGCGTGTATGTGTGTATATATGCTGTTCCAACCAGAGTGCCACATGCGTGTCTGTAGTATGCAGGTTAAGCGGATGATGTCTGCAAGAAACATAAGTGAACTTTCGCTGACGACCAGATATGGGCAGGGCTTGGATCAAACAAACAGGAGCCAGAAAGCCAGATCTTGCTGGGTCCTGGAAGGATCACCCTGCTTCCTGCCATAGCTCTAGCAGCAGGGTGGTGTTTTTTTCATCCTCCGGTCCTTTATAGGGGAGGTGAGTTGGGAGGAGGGCTGAGTTGTTTGCATTCCAGTTTGCATCAGAAACGTGCAGCCTTTGGAATCCATTCATTGCGTCTCAGCCCTGAGAGTGGCTTCCTTGCCTTTCAGACTTTTGGCAAAGTGGCTATGCAGGATGCGACACCAATCAATCGCAACAACAACTTCCAGACCTTCCCGCAGGCTGTGCTGCTGCTTTTCAGGTATCTCGTTTCCTCCTCCTCCTCCTCCTCCTCCTCCTCCTCCTCCTCCTCCTCATTCTCCCAGTTCAGCTAAGAACAGCACGTTTCCACCTCGTTCTCCTTCCCCTTCCTGCTTATAGTTGAGATTATAATGTATGACTATGCAGAGTAAGGTGAGAGCCCCTAATTATCCAGGGGCTCTTTTTCTTGCTTTTGACTCACTTCAACCTCGGAATATATCAGAAATAAAAGCAAGGGCTGTTATTTCAGGATAGGGGAGAGGTGAGCGAAGGGATGCAAAGGTACAGGATGCTGGCCTAGATGGACCCCTGGTCTGATCCAGCAGGGCTCTTCTTGTGTTCTTAAATGTAAGAATATTTGCAGTTCCACCCCCCTTTTTTGACACCTCAAAATAATGACAGCAGTGTTGTCAACACAGGTTTAAAGAGTCTCTCTCTCTCTCTCTCTCTCTCTCTCTCTCTCACACACACACACACACACACACACACCTTTTGAAAGCAAAGGTATTTGTGCCTTTGACAATAGGCCCATCGAATTCTTTATCATGATCACTCAGTTGTAGACTCAGTGAGTTGACCAATACGTAGAGGTGCTCCTGAGGAATGAGCGTATGTGGTTCTAGACAGGTGGGCAACCACCTATCTCCCTGTCCCCCCCTCAGTGGGGTCTGCGCCAAGCCTCAGGCGTCTGCTCCTTCACCCTCTTCCTTCACCTGCCATCCCTCCAGGTGTGCCACAGGAGAAGCCTGGCAGGAGATCATGCTGGCCAGCTTGCCGGGCAAACGCTGCGACCCCGAGTCCGATTACGAGCCTGGGGAGGAGTTCACTTGTGGCAGCAACTTTGCCATCGTCTACTTCATCAGCTTCTTCATGCTCTGCGCCTTCCTGGTGAGATCCTGCAACAGGGAGAGGCCTGCCCTGTCCTGCCCTCTGCCCTCATCAGTCACAGCCAGCCCCCTGATACGGGGGCCCCAGTCCGACCCTGCCAAGCAGGCTTCCTGGTCCTCCTCCTAGCCTTTGGGGTGTTTGGGGACTTTGTGCCAGTTGCCAGCCATGCTCCCTGAAGGCCAAAGTAGACGTTACACAGGCAATGTGTGAGCAGTCTCTCAAAGTGGTCTCCTAGTGGCTTAATTTACCCATGCTTGATTGCTAAAATGGGGAACACTGAGGCCCGTCAACCTCCTCCAATGTGACAGCCTTCGTCCCTAATCCGAGACATGTGGGCAAAATTAGTGTTGGAAGGAAATGGTCACAGTGCATGTTCTAAGGCAGTGTTCTCCAACCTTGGGTCCCCAGATGTTTTTGGCCTACAACTCCCAGCATGCCGGGAGTTGTAGGCCAAAATCATCTGGGGACCCAAGGTTGGAGAACACTGTTCTAAGGCACCCTCTCTCCATGTTGTTGTGCCCATTCCAAGGCGAAAACCACTGAAAACAGTTTCCATAAGAAAGAGCTGATGAGCCCTGGCTCATACAAAGCCCTGTGACATCCACCCTGTTCACTTTGGCTGCAGTCCTTTGTGCACCTACTTTGGAGCAAGCCCTGTTGAACTCACTGTGACTTACTTCTGAGTTCATAGGGCTTTTCTGCACTAGGCATTTATCGTGTGCTTGTCATTGCCTACTCACGGTTGTTCACTGGTTCTTTAGACGACGTCATGACCCTCCAGTTTTGGCTCTGTGGGTAACCACCACTTTCCGCAAGTTTTTTTTTAGAGCAGGGGAAATGCGGCATTTTAATTGTGAAAGCAAAAGAAAACATTTTTTTCACCTGTGTATTTGCTCTATTCCACCATAGCACAGTGCCATCTAGAGGTTATGTAGCGGAAAATCAGGAAAGGAAACGCTCTTGTGTGGTGCTCAGATCTCAGTTCTGTGATGAAACCGAAAGTAGATACAGGCAGTCCTCAGGTTACGAACGAGCTCCGTTCTTAAGAATGTCTTTAAGTCGAATTTGTATGTAAGTCGGAACAGCATAGCGTTCTATGCGTTAAAATCGGCATTTACGCAAATTGCGTAAGTTACGCAAATTGCATAGTATACTACGCTATGTACTCTATGTAAACGATGTAGCGCCAGGGAACCCAGAAGTCCGTTCTTAAGTATGGGTTGTCTGTAAGTCTGACGTTCTTAACTCGGGGACTGCCTGTACAGCCAATCAACAGCCTCATGTAGAAAAGTTCATAGGCTCAGACTGTTTGCCTCCGAAGTCTTGATCTCCCTGCCCGTCATGGGCTCTTTGAGAGCATCCGCTGACCTCTATCTCACCTCTCCTAGATCATTAACCTCTTCGTTGCTGTCATCATGGACAATTTTGACTATCTGACCCGCGACTGGTCCATTCTGGGTCCCCACCACCTTGATGAGTTCAAGAGGATTTGGTCAGAGTATGATCCGGCTGCCAAGTAAGAGACACACCTCCTTTACCTGTAATTCTAGTAGCTACTACTGGGAACAAGCAATGGTATGTCTGGATCATCCAGCAGTCATGAAACTTTCCACCAGAGGCAGCAGAGGTCTTCACCTTCCCCTGTCTGAACTCGCAGAGATCCTGTGATACAATGTCCTGAAATCCCAGTTCCTGCCACTAGAGGCACTAGCAGGACATTGCTTTAATACAGTGTTCTTCAACCTTGGGTCCAGCTACGCTGGCTGGGGCATGCTGGGAGTTGTAGGCCAAAAACATCTGGGGACCCAAGGTTGGAGAACACTGCTTTAATAGCTTGCAGTTTTGCAGGGTACCACCAGGGGCAGTGAAGATTGTATTTGGAGTTGTCACTTCCTGACCCAGAGGGGTGGAGCTGGTTCTGCCTGACTTGGATCTTAGATTTCATAGATTTCATAGATTATAGAGTTGGAAGGAGCCTACAAGGCTATCGAGTCCAACCCCCTGCTCAATGCAGGAAACTAGAGGAGGGGTCTCCCATCCAAGTAATAACCAGGCTTGACCCTGCTTAGCTTTCCACACTCAGACAAGCTGAGCCAGCGTAAGCCACAGGCCTTTTTAAGAAGCAGGTGCCATTTCTAGGTCACAACTTCACCATCCTAGTCTGCCACCGCTTGCCGTCCCAGTGAGGGAAGCAGTGTCCATTGGGAACCCACCAATGGCCACAGTTGCTGGGGGTGATGGGAGTTGTAGTCCGACCCATCTGGAGGGCACCAGATTGGAGGAGTCTGATATATGCAAACAAACAAATAAACAATGCTTTTATCCCTCCAGGGGCCGCATCAAGCACCTCGACGTGGTGACCCTCCTACGCCGGATACAGCCCCCTCTGGGCTTCGGGAAACTCTGCCCCCACCGAGTGGCCTGCAAGGTAATTCCAGAGACGCCTGTGAGTGTGACGCCTGGATCCGCGCTTACCAGGAGAATGAAGTCCAGTGGCAGAGTTCTAGCACCACGGCCTGGGACCTCGCCCGTGGTTCCTTCCGTGGCTCAGTTGCGGTGGGGAGGTAGCCGGAGAGGGGAGGAGGCAAAGGATCCTCCTTGGCTCAGTGTGTTTGTCTCCGCAGAGGCTGGTAGCGATGAACATGCCCCTCAACTCCGACGGAACGGTTACCTTCAACGCCACCCTCTTTGCCCTGGTGCGGACCTCCCTTAAAATCAAGACAGAAGGTGAAGTACAAGAGTGGTTATACTTGCTGATGAGGAAATGCACTTTATGTATGCTCAGAGCCACCCTCTTCTCCGGGCACCGTCACGAGGTTTTCAGAAGCCTGGTTGCCAGCAGCAAATGGCCCTCCCATCTCTTGAGAGCGCCCCCTGTCCCACACGGCCCGCCTCGTCCCTCGACACAAAGATCCCTTCCTGGCGATCTTGGGGGAGGGAAGGGGTGGCTTCTCTCCCTTTCTTCTGGGTTTTGGCAGTGCTGGAGAGAGGGAGGGGGAGAAGCCGGAGGGATCAACAGTGACCACACATCACAGGTGGCCGCTCAGCTAAGCCAGTGTTTCCCAGGCCCTTTTTTACAATGCAGAGCACGAGCATTCAAAACCGGATCTCTTCCCAGGCTCCTCCAGCGGCCTCCCTGCCTTATTCCCCTGAAAATGTCCTTGGGATAAGGGCCACTCCCCAGGCTGCAGGCCAGCCTTCCCTAACCTGGTCATCATCATCATCAGGCGATCACTCGTGACCGAGTAAGATTGTCTTCCGGGATAAAAGGAGGAAATTCTAAAGAAGATTGTGTAGACTCTAGCGATGGGTCCGTAAGTGACTGTGGAGGCCAATTCTAGATCCACACAGCTTCCCACAGTGAGGACACAGGTTACCAGATAGGAGATGGTCCTGTAAAGGATTCATTTGACGTGCTTTTCGCTTAGCACGTTTCTCCCTTTCACCTTGCACTCGGGCTTCTTCAAAGTCCATGGAACCTTTGTGAAAGGCCAACCTCCATTTAGATCGTTCATGGGCCAGAGCTTCCCAGTTTTCGATGTTTATATTGCATTTTTTTAGATTAGCCTTATGAACATCTTTAAACCTCTTATATTGACCACCGATATTCCGCTTTCCATTCTTGAGTTGGGAGTAAAGTAACTGCTTTGGGAGACGGCAGTCAGGCATTCGAACAACATGACCGGTCCACTGAAGTTGGCGTTGAAGGATCATTTTTTCAATGCTAGTAGTCTTTGCTTCTTCCAGTACACTGACATTTGTTCGTCTATCTTCCCAAGTAATTCGCAGGATTTTCCGGAGGCAACGTTGATGAAACCTTTCAAGGAGGTGGAAGTGACGTTTATAGATAGTCCATGTTTCGCAGGCATACAATAAAGTTGGTAATACAATGGCTTCATAAACCAGTGTTTTGGTCTTCTTACAAATATCCCGATCCTCGAACACTCTATGTTTCATTCGAGAAAATGCAGCACTTGCGGAGCTCAAACGATGCTGGATTTCACTGTCGATGTTAGCTGTAACAGAAAGATAGCTGCCAAGATAGAGAAAATGATCGACATTTTCCAATATTGTCCCGCCAAGCTGGATAGATGGCATCACCAAAGGGTTAGCTTGCACTTGCTGATGAAGCACTTTGGTCTTTTTGATGTTAAGTGAGAGACCAAGTTTTTCGTATGCTTCTGCAAAAGCATTTAGGATAGTTTGGAGATCATCCTCTGAATGTGCGGAGACCACATTATCATCAGCATACTGAAGTTCCACAACGGAGGTTGTAATTACCTTACTTTTTGCTTTCAGCCTGCTGAGATTAAAAAGCTTTCCATCTGTTCGATATATAATTCCCACACCAGTGGGAAGTTTCCCCTTGACAAGATGTAAAACCATGGCGATGAAAATGGCAAATAATGTTGGGGCGATAACACATCCCTGTTTAACACCTGATCCCACTTTAAATGGAGCACCATGAGAGCCGTTGTTGTCCAAAACCGTTGCCGTCATGTTGTCATGGAGAAGTCGCAAGATATTCACAAATTTATTGGGGCATCCAATTTTCATAAGGATAGTCCAGAGAGCTGTACGGTCTACAGTATCAAAGGCCTTAGCCAAATCGATAAATGCCATATAAAGGGGTTGATTTTGCTCCCAGCATTTTTCTTGGAGCTGACGTGCAGTAAAAATCATGTCTACTGTCCCTCTAGAGGGGCGGAAACCATATTGAGTTTCAGGGAGGATCTCTTCTGAAATAGATAGAAGACGGTTTGCGAGAATCCTAGCAAATATTTTACCTGCGGTTGCTAAGAGAGAAATGCCCCGATAGTTTCCACAGTCTGTTCTATCACCCTTCTTAAAGAGGGTGATAATTATGGCATCCCTGAAGTCTTCTGGGATCTCTTCTCTTATCCAGATTTTTTCAATGAGTTTATGAAGATGTTGTACAAGTTCGGGGCCCCCTTCTTTAAAGATTTCAGCAGGAATCCCATCTGGTCCACTAGCTTTGTTGTTCTTCATTTGATTAATGGCTTTTTTTAACCTGGTGCCCTCCGTATGTTTTGGACTACATCTCCCATCATCCTTGACTATTGGCCATGCTGGGTGGGGCTGATGGGAGTTGCAGTCCAAGACCTCTGGAGGGCCACAGCTTGGGGAAGGCTGCCGTTGGCTGTGAATTAGTTGTCTACTCCAGAAGTCCTTGCTCTCTCCTCAGTTTTACTTGTCCTAGCTTTACCCGGCACCCATTTGACTCGGGCCCTCAGTCACCCACCCCATGCACACCTCTCAGCTCTAAAAGCACCCCCCCCGCCCAGTGCTGGCTTTCGGTAGTACAGTGGCTCCCTCATGCAAGGATCTGGAAGATGGTTTTGAAAGTCTCATTCTGCCCCACTCTTGTAGGAGACCTGGATGTGGCCAATAAGGAGCTCCGCGCTGTCATCAAGAAGATCTGGAAACGGACCAAGCCCAAGCTACTGGACGAGGTGATACCCCCACCGGAAGGTTAGTGCCCCTTGTCCTAGCAACTAACCCACCCTCTCCAAATGCAATGGATAAAGCAGAGAGACTCCTGCAGCACTGTCACAATTACTGCCCTAAAACAACGCAATCTTTAAGGGACCACAGGACTCCCTGCCTTTTAAAAACTGGCCTGCCTCATTTCATGGAGCTTTTTTGGAAGTGTTGATGCTCCCAAATAAGCCACATCTCCTAACAAGCAGGCACTTAAAAATCTCCTTCCCTTGGCAGAGGAGGAGGTCACTGTTGGAAAGTTCTATGCCACGTTCCTGATCCAGGATTATTTCCGGAAATTCCGTAAGCGGAAGGAGAAGGGGCTGCTGGGAGCAGACGGGTCCCCGAGCAACTCGACTGCCTTGCAGGTGAGTCTTCCAGTTAGAGGATGGACCTCTTAGCTGGCCTAGTGGACAGGGAAGGCAATGAGGATACTGGGGTGGCTGATCCTGTTCTTCTGGTGCCTCTCTCCCATTCAGGCTGGCTTGAAAAGCTTGCAAGACCTGGGGCCCGAGATCCGCCGGGCAATGTCCTGTGACCTGGTAGAAGAGGAGGAGGAGGAGGAGGAGGAAGCTGAGGAAACCGTGTGTGAGGAGGAGACAGTGACCTACAAGGTGAGCCTTCGGCCTAGTATTCTCTGAGGTGTCACGCCTGCTCCTAGAGTGGAAGGTTACACGACCGAATGTTCCTCTGCATAAAAACATCATCTTCACACAGAGAAACCTAGGTTTGGGAGAATGCTGGACTAGGATTCTTCTGCAAAACATACTAGTTTTCTATCTGCAGAGAATACTTTTGTATGGAGGAGCATGCGGCCATATGAGCCCTCATCTACACTCTGAAGTGGGACAGCCCAGGCACAGCTTGTCCACACCAGTGAGAACGAAGTCATTATGGTGGGAACAAGTAGGAATGGGGTGCTTATTTATTCATTCATTCATTCATTTATTACTACATTTTATTTATTATCACATTTATATCCCGCCTTTTTCCCTCTTGCAAGGAATCCAAGGCAGTGAACATGCTCCTCCTCCATTTTACCCTCACAACAACCCAGTGAGGTAGGCTAGGTTGAGAGTCAGTGACTGGCCCAAAGTCACCCAGTGAGCTTCATGGCCGAACGGGGAGTAGGATCCAGATCTCCCGAGTCCCAGTCCAACACTCTCACCACTACGCCACATTGCTTTGTATTCATAGCCAAACTTAAAACCAAATCTCAGTTTGGGAAAGAATTTGCTTGTGACCGTGTGTGTGTGTATGTGTGTGTGTAAAAGGGATACTTTCCTCCACTGGTGTGTGGTTAAGCTTATGCTTTTGAGCCACCTGGCCTGTTTTAGCAAGTTAAGGCAGTGGTCAGGAAACCCACAGCAGAACTCACAGCAAGCCAGACAAAACCTTGAACACAGGGCATGACGTGTCCTTGCTGTTGTCCTTTTGGTTCTAGTTGGATTTGCAATTGCTCTCAGAGTATGTTGGAGCTTCAAAGTGTACCTAATGACCAGGTATGGAAAGAATTTACTGGGCAATTTTACATTATAATTGGTGGAGAGCTTCTTATTTTGAAAGGCAGATCCTGGCTTCTGTTCCTTGAACTTTCCTCCCAGAAGGCTTAGCGCTAAATGCAAATTAGAAATGTTTCTACTAGCCAGTTCTCTCGGCTTTTTCCGTGCCTGCTGTTCTGTGCTCAAATTGGAAAAGGCTGCTACCGAGTTTCTGGGAGAGCAGATTTGTGTGCAATATGTTGCTTTGAACTGCAGAAGAGGAGAGGCTCTACGGTTGTGAGATATCTGGGGGAAGGGAATAATAATTCTGTCTGCAAAAGCAAACCCCTAATGTACTTCTAGCTTGTCAGGGCTGGCTGCAGAAAGTGGCATGGTCAAGCATTTGCTGAGGCCCCAAGACCAGCAAGGGTCCACCATACCACCATTTTCACTGTGCATGGGGTACCCAAGGAAGTCACAGAGAGTGTGAGAGAATTATCTTGGCATGCACACCATTTCCCTTCCAGGTCAAGGGGGCCCACTGCAGGTTCTTTGTCCCCAGATCCTGGAGACAGCAATGCACGTAGCTTGTAGCATATTCATAACTAATTTCTAAAAGGGAAGATTGCTGTAGCTCAAGCTGTGCCCTCAGATCTAAAAGTCTGCTTCCAGTGAGTTAAACGGCACTTCGCACATGCTCAGAGTCACTTTTCTCTTTCCAGTTACTTCACATTTTCCAGTGCTGAGCCTTGGCATTGCAGACCAGTTCTCCTGTTAATCTCAAATTAAGACCTGATAGACAAGGACGGCTCTGCTTTAGCACAAGCGTTGAATTAGGTGGCCTCCGAGTGCCTTCTCTTAATCCACGGCTCACTTCAAACATGCCACTCCCCCCCCCGCCCCCCTTATACAAGGATAATTTCTATGCAGGGAAAGTGCTATAAAACCTGCAGTGCAACCGCCAGATCCACACCCTGTACTCCCAGACCTACACCGGGATTATCTCCGTAGAAGACAAATCTATACTGTAATGCACTACAACGGGTGGGACACCTGTGGCCCTCCAGATGGCATTGGACCCCAACTCCCATCAGACTCAGCCAGCATGGCCAATTGTCAGAGATGATGGGGGTTCTAGCCCAACCAACAACACCTGGTGACCTGCAGGTTCCCCACCTGTGCAGTATAAGAAATGCGGGGGCAACCGCAGTGTTCTCCAACCTTGGGTCCCCAGATGTTTTTGGCCTACAACTCCCAGCATGCCCCAGCCAGCATAGCTGGCTGGGGCATGCTGGGAGTTGTAGGCCAAAAGCATCTGGGGACCCAAGGTTGGAGAACACTGCCCTAATATCACAGGGAGGGCAGGGCAGGCAGAAGTTTCCCTGGCTGTCACTGGATGAGTTGCTCTGATGAGGTACACGGGCCGGGAGGCAGGGCAGGCAGAAGAGCCTAAGGAAGGAGGGGGCATAAGAGGCAGGGACCTGAGGAAGCAGCACACGGAGGGAGGAGGGTTGGAAGAAGGAACGGGCATCGAGAGAGGAAAAGGCTAGGATCACACACAGCCAGTGTTTCCACTAAACATCGAAATCGGCTGTGGTTTTCGATGGATGTAAAGCGGCATTGTTCTAGACCACCCTTTCCCCCAACCTGGCGCCCTCCAGATGTGTTGTTGGCCTGAAACTCCCATCAGCCCCAGCCAGCATAGCCAATGGTGAGGACTGATGGTGATTGTAGGCCAAAACAACGGAAGAACCACGAGTTGCCCACCCCTGTTCTGGACCTTGGTATCCCTGCGGCGAAAGGCCTATGTTGGAAGTCAGAGTGGAAAACAAGTTTGATTTTATACCAGATGTACCAGTAAGGACGACCCCTTTGGGAATGCTCCGGACAGAGTACTTCGGGGGGGAAGTAGGGAAGGAGCATCAGGAGGGAAGGGAATTTGAGGAAGAAAGAAGAGGCTGACATGACCAGGAGCTCCAGAGATGAGAAAGATTGAGGTTCACAGACTGATTTGAAATAATCAGCCAGATCTTTGGCTGCAGGCCTTTCATCTTCAGGTAATGCGTGAAGTGATCCAAAGGCAGCAGTGGATTGCAGGAGTATTGGTTCCCAAGGCATGTGTGTGCTTCCTCCCTCCCCACAGAGCTCTGAGGCTTTGTATGGCAGTGCCCCCGACCGCCCCGTCTCCGCCGCCGCGACTTCACCGGACCGGGAGAACAAAACTTTGATGAATGGCCTGGTGGACTCCCGGCACCCCTCGAACACCAGCCTCTCCCGCATGGCAAATGGGCCAGCCCACTACGAGGAGAATGCCGGGGGCAACGACGACGAACCTGCTGAACTGCCCAACATCCCCACCCGACGTAGGACGAGCAGGTGCTGTTCGGAACAAGGCCCTGGCCCCGGGGGGAGGGGAAACGGTGGTCGTGGGTCTCAGGGGGTGTGTGTCTGGGCGGGGGAGGGCAGGAGCTTGGGCTCCGGGGTTCCTGACAGCCCTGTGCATCTGTCCAGACGGAGCTCTGATGGCAGCTGCATCCCGCCAACGGTGCAAGAAGAAGCCACGCACACCGAGGATTATGGGGAGGACACCTCCGTTGAGCAGGGATACTACAGCCGGGAGGAGGACTCTGAGAGCCTGGCCTCCCGTGACAGGTAAGAATTGGGTGCTGAGGCACAGTAGAGCAGCCTTGGGCACGACACGGGTCCTTCCGTGCGGTCCTTCCCTAGGGTCCAGTTCCACATTGTTCCAGTTAATATCTCTTTGGAGGAATAACGTGGTCTCTTCCTATGCCATCGTAATGGTCCCTGGGGACTGGGCAACATTCACAAAGGAAGGAATTGTATCATTTCCTCCGTCCACATGTTGACTGGAGCCAGGTGGCACGCCACTTCACTTACAAGGAAGTAGCATCTGGGCCCTGTGTGCTAACAGGATCACAGCAGCACTGTGTGTGACCGTGACCTGGTTCACACCATCACTGCAGCTCACCATGGCTTATTTAAGCCACGATGAACTGCAGCACCTGTGGGGTGCCAGATTGCCTGTTCAAGTCCTGGCCGCGGCTTGTAGGGTCGGATGAACTCAGGCGGCAGGGGTTGTTTGAGGGTTAAACAAGCCTCAAATAACCCATGATCTGATGTAGGGTTATTTGAAGGTGGTTTAACCCTCAAACAACCTCTGCTGCCAGGGTTCGGACAACACAACAAACCGTGGCAACCCCCCACTAGGGGTTGAATATTCAAAATGGCTGCCTGCATGTGCAGTGATTGTGCGAACCAGCTCACAATGTGGACACTGAGCAATTGTGGCAAATTCCTTGTGGCTAGCATCCACAAGAAGAGCCGTGCTGGGTCAGACTAAGCGTCCATCTAGCCCAGCCTTCTGTTCACACAGTGGCCAACCAGCTGCTCATGGGAAACCCACAAGCAGGAGATGAGTACAACAGCACCCTCCTGCCCATGTTCCCCAGTAATTGGTGTACGTAGGCATACTGCCATCAGGTATAGCCATCAGGACTACTAGCCATTGACAGCCTTCTCCATAAATTTGTCCAATCGCCCTTTAAAGCCATCCAAATGGGTGGCCATCACTCCGTCTTGTGGAAGTGAATTCCATAGCTTTAACTATGCGCTGTGTGAAGAAGGACTTCCTTTTATCTGTCGTCCTCCTGAATCTCCCACCAATAAAGTGCTATAAAACCTGCAGTGCAACCGCCAGATCCACACCCTGTACTCCCAGACCTACACCGGGACTATCTCCGTAGAAGACAAATCTATACTGTAATGCACTACGACGGGTGGGACACCTGTGGCCCTCCAGATGGCGTTGGACTCCCAACTCCCATCAGACTCAGCCAGCATGGCCAATTGTCAGAGGTGATGGGGGTTCTAGCCCAACCAACAACACCTGGTGACCTGCAGGTTCCCCACCTGTGCAGTATAAGAAATGCGGGGGCAACCACAGAGAACACTGCCCTAATATCACAGGGAGGGCAGGGCAGGCAGAAGTTTCCCTGGCTGTCACTGGATGAGTTGCTCTGATGAGGTACACGGGCTGGGAGGCAGGGCAGGCAGAAGAGCCTGAGGAAGGAGGGGGCATAAGAGGCAGGGACCTGAGGAAGCAGCACACCGAGGGAGGAGGGTTGGAAGAAGGAACGGGCATCGAGAGAGGAAAAGGCTAGGATCACACACAGCCAGTGTTTCCACTAAACATTGAAATAGGCTGTGGTTTTCTATGGATGTAAAGCGGCAGTGTTCTAGACCACCCTTTCCCCCACCAATCAGCTTCATGGGATGGCCCCATTGGGTTCTAGTATCATATGAGAGGGAGGAAAATGTCTCCCTATCCACTTTCTCCGCACCATGCACAGTTCTCTACACCTCTATTAAATGTGTCTCCCCTCACTCGCCTTTTTTCTAAGTGAAACGATCCCAGCTGCTGTAACCTTTCCTCACTGAGTGGATGGCCCAAGCGTGTGCATTCCTGAGGTTCCACACATACCCACCACTGCCATGGCTGGAGCCATTACGAGCAAAGGCAGGCTGGGATTGGTTCTGAGGAGTGCCATTCACGGTTGCGCGTCTCTCCCATGCAGGCAGTCCACTCTGCACAACAACCCTCAGCCCCGCCGCCGTCACTGGGACAACGGCTACGGTGGCTCTCTGCCCCTGCCCTCCCGGCGCGTCAACAACGGGCTCGTCAACGGAGCGCTGGACGGCAGGCAAACCAAGCGCAGGCGCCTCTTGCCTCCCACGCCCACAGGTCAGGGTGGCGGGAGTCGGGACTTCGGCTTAGCTGGGCCAGGGCTCCCGAGAGGGAGCTTGTGTTGCACAGACAGACCCCCTCCGGTGAAAGCCCCTTTATACAAGCAGAGGAATCGATTGGCAAAGCTTGTATTGAGCTGCACCACTTCAGGCTGCAGGGGGTGGGCAGGGTTGCCTTCTCCCTGTGAGGAGAAAAAAAAAGCTCCTTGCAAATAGAAAGCTAGTGTATCAGGGAGAAGAATTCGGCCTAGCCTTTCCCCGGACATCTGTAGGGAGGACCATTTAAATACTTGACCACCACCCTCCTTATGCACAGTCTGAAGGGGTACTACAGGCTGAGGCAGGCAGCAAAAACGTGAGGTTTATCAAGAATCTGGCTCTTGGTGTGCTACTTGGTAGGTCTTGAGTTGTGTAGGCCTGACCTAGGGCAAGGGATGACTAAAGCAGGCGGTGGAGTGGGCGGGGGGGCGGGGGGAGGAACACCAGGCCTCAGCCTGGGTGCAATGATGGGACTTGGTACTTCACGACCTCCCCCCAAAGCCCCTTGCCCAACTCCATGGTCTCATGCCAGGGCTTTCTCGCTCTTCCCTTAAAGCAGCGGCTGTGATACCAAACTTTGGTTTGTGTCGGGCGCCTGCGCCTTGAGAACCGAGTGCTCTGGCCGGCAGCAGCCCACCCCAGCCGGCCTTCGTGTTAAGGGCCCCTGTAGACCATCGGTAGAAGCAAGGGGATGTTGCACATCCGGCCAGCCTGAATACGTGGCGGGAGGGTGGTCTGCCTTGGCTTCGGTGAGGCAGAAGCTGTGCGGGCCCCAGCCCGGCCCTTGGCGGAGAACCTCTTGCGCCTCGCGCTGCCGCAGGCTGTGCATACACAACTGTGTGCGAGGATCTCCACGCGCCCGCCTGCGGAACAGATGGGTGGTGGTAGGTTGGGGCGAGAGCAGAAGGTAGAATTAAACTTAGAAGCGGGATCCAAGTTTAAAACATTCGGGCAACATGGGATTATAGGGAGGCCTGGAGGGAACTGGACGGACTGATGTTTGGGTCTGGGATGGTAAACTTTGGTGCCAGATGGAAAGCTTTTCATTTTCCCAGTCCTTTTAAACTACCGTAGAGTTGTTTTACGTGCGGTGGGTTGTTGTTGTTTTCTGCCGTTCTTTCTGCTTTGTTTTATTATTGTGTGATGCTTTGTGCTGATGTTAATTTTTAAAAATCTTTTATAAAATGTTGTGTTGCAGGGTGGAATAGAAACTGATCGAATAAATGAATAGTTTGGTGATGATTGGGTTCATATAAATGGTGGGGGGTTTACTGGAATGTGCTTTGTGGCAGAGGGTAGCTACCCCCCGACCAGGCCTCTCACACTTCCTCTGTCATTTCCTCCTTCCCACCTCCCTTCCTTGGGTAGGCCGCAAACCAGCCTTCAGCATCCAGTGCCTGCAGCGTCAAGGCAGCTGCGACGACATCCCCATCCCAGGCACCTACCACCAGAATGCGCCGCCCTGCCGAGCACGTGCACAGGTGACTTCTGCACGGCCGGTCTGTGTGTGAGAGAGCGTGAACATGTGTGTCCACAGGGCTTAGTTTCTAAAAGGGACAGTGTTGAGGCGGGGGAGAGGGAGAAACCGTAATTGAAAATGATGCCCTTTCCCTGCTGATCCCAGCACGTGAAGGCTGGTGGTGGGAAAGGCACTCTGCACATACTCAAAGTCACTCTTTTATAGGATCGCTTTGTATGCTCTAGGGATGAGGCCGACTACACATTGGCGTGGCCTGTCTCAAAAGGAATGGAACACTGTGTACATTTTGGTGGGCAGGTTGAAGTCAAAGCACATAGCACTACCGGACACTTTGGGGCTGTCTTTTCTAGCCGGTCACCTTGCTTTGTTTTTATTTATTTATTTATTTATTATATTTATACCCGCCTTTTTTCCTTCAAGGAACCCAAGGCGGCTTACATAGTCCTCCTCCTCCTCTCCATTTTATCCTCACAACAACCCTGTGAGGTAGGTTAGGCTGAGAGTCAGTGACTGGCCCAAAGTCACCCAGTGAGTTTCATGGCTGAGCAGGGACTCGAACCCGGATCTCCCCGAGTCCCAGTCCAACACTCTCACCACTACGCCACACTGTTAGCTGACTCCTTGTAGAGTGTACATTACCTGCCTCTCTTTGGAGCATGAGTTACCGGAATGCGGTGTCACTGTCATACGGGTGTACGGTGCAGTTGTTTCTGGCCGGACCAGGTCACAGCTGTGCCTGTAGCCTGTAGCTGCCTTATTATTTGGCTGTACCATGTGGGCTGTCTTCTCTATGCAGCTCTGGAAACAAGCAGGACGGTGCGGCTGTTGTCCAGCCGAGGTCCCGTGGGACTCTTGCATGGCTGTTCCGTGTCACCCAGCTTTCCTGTGAATGAACATACGAAGCTGCCTTGCCCTGTGGCAGACCATTCATCCATCTAATCCTTCCCCAAAGTGTCCACTCTTGCTGGGGAAAGCTCTCCCAGGTCTCGGGTAGGGAGGACCTTTCCCAGTCCTACCCGAGATCCTTTCACTGGGATTGAACCAGGGGCCCTCTGCATGCAAAGCAGGTGCTCTGCTGCTGCTAAGCTGTGTGGCCTTTGCTTTCCCCAAATGAATGAGAGAAGAGTCTTCCAGCACAGTGTTACTCCAACCTTGGGTCCCCAGATGTTTTTGGCCTACAACTCCCAGCATGCCCCAGCCAGCGTACGCTGGCTGGGGCCTGCTGGGAGTTGTAGGCCAAAAACATCTGGGGACCCAAGGTTGGAGTACACTGTCCCAGCACACCGGCACTATCTATCTAGGTAACATGTGGCCCTCCAGATGTTGTCCCATCAGCCCCCACCAGCCTGGCCAATGGTCAGGGAGCTGTAGTCCAGCAACAGCTGGAGGGCCCACAGGTTTCCCCAGCCCAATCTGCCACGTATGTATCCTGCCCTCCCTTTTGAGAAGCTGTTTTCTCCCCACAACAACCCAGTGGGGAAGGTTAGGCTGGGAGACGGGGACTTGTGCCCAGGCACATCCCATGAGGATTTGAACCTGGGTCCGAACGCTAGCTGTCGCACCTCACTGAGCCGCCCTGTTGTTAATAGACTGTTGTGTTGATAGAATCCTAATATGATTCTATGAATGGCGAACAGTGATAACAGCCGGGTTTTGCGGCTGTTAACCCGACTGCTCTGTGTCCTCCGGCAATCAATGTGTCATGTGATTGGACGGTGTTCCGCTGTCACCTGCCTTAGTTCTGGCTCTGTTCTGGGGCCACAAGGTGCCTTTTCTGTGGCGGCCCCCATACTGTGGAACTCTCTCCCTAGTGACCTCCGCCGTGCCCCCTCTCTGCTGAGCTTCCGCCGCTCACTAAAAACATGGCTATTCAGGGCGGGAATATGGGGTGGGTTACGATTTTAAAATTTTATACTGTTTTAAATGTATTTTATATTTTATCACGTTGTACATCGCCCAGAGTGTCCGGTTTGCTGGCCAGACGGGCGATTCATAAATACAACAAATAAACAAACAAACAAACAATTTCTGTGACTTCTCATGTAGTCTCGCTGTTGTGCTGTTGAGACCAACCTGTCCGGCTGCATCTCATCCTCCTCTTTCCCCCACGCCAGGGCTACGGCAGCTACGACTCATGGCACGGCGGCAGCCACTCCTCGGCGGCTTCCTCGCAGTCATGGGCCACCCCGCCTAAACGGGGCCGGTTGCTCTACGCCCCACTGATCCTGGTAGAGGAGGAGGGGCTGCCGGGGCACAGCTGGGAGAAGAACAGCAACAGCCTCCCGCCCATGTCGCGGGCACGCTGGTACATGAACGAGCCAGAGTTGCCCTACCGCACCTACGGCCACCTCCACGTGCCCGGCCAGCTCAAGCACAGCTACAACGACAAGCGTGGCAGCGCGGACAGCCTGGTGGAGGCGGTGAGTGCCGGACAGGCTGTTTTCTTTCTAGGGTGCAGCTCTTTGGGGCCGAGCATCCACCACCACCCCACCTCATCCCCACTGGGAGACTCAGGCCCACAAACGCCTCCCCCAGAAATGTGTTCTGCCACGCGGCTTGGCTTACGTGTGCGCGTTTGGTGGGTGTGTGGAGGGGTTGAGTTAGAATGAGCCATCCCAGTATGGAAAACCTTCCCTTGCAGTGCCCCGGTTTGGATCCCAGATTTGTTAGTTGGGGCATGAGCGATTTCATCACTGGAAAGACTGTGTGCATACTGTGATGAAAATAATTAAATCAGCCAAATTACACAACAAGGAAAAGCAGATGTTGCGGGCTAGAACTAATTGGGTACATCAGTCTGTGTGTGTACTTATTTTGCATGGTTCATTCCAGTTCTGCTAGCCATGGTGAAATAGGGACGAGCCAGTGCAGGGCACTGAAATTCCACCTCCACTGACCGCTGGGAGCCTTGCCTGCCCAACTCCCTGGCTACCTTCTAAAGATTACAGCAGTGTTTTTGAGCCTATCGGCACCTGCTGTTTGGGCTAAGAACAGGCAAATGGTTTTTAGAGTTTCTGCTGAATTACAGTGATCAACTTACATGTGTGGTCTTAGGTGCTGGAGGATGGGGAAATGAGCAGTTGTTCACCTATGAAACCCTCTGGTTCACTGTGCCATTCACCAATGTACCGCACTGGCTGTCTTCAGACATCATGCTAAATCATGGATTGTCCTAGCCAGTAGTTTACAATCCAAGCCATAATTTGAACTTCTAGACATACAACAGGCCAACCATGGTTTAGACCTGCCTGTCTGATTATGTTTTCCATCCTCTTAGACTTAGGTTCATACATTCACTCCTGTTTCCACAATGCAGCAGCTTCTGGAGACAGAGGGATGATCATAACTATGCCAGTCAGGCATCACACCGAACCACAGAGAGCACAAACCATGGCTTGCAAGCTCACTTCAACCCATCATTTCGGAGTCTAGTTTGCCAGCTGATTGAAAACCATGGTTTGTCAATTCAGACATCATGCTAAACCATAGCTAAGCTTCCTAACCATGGTCTGGTGCGCTGTCTAAACTGAGCCACTGACTTGGTAGGTGAAGGTGGGCTTTGTGGCTTTGACCAGCATGCCACTTCCTTCTTTTTCTTCTAGGTGCTCATCTCGGAGGGCCTCGGCCTTTATGCACGGGACCCCAAGTTCGTGGCCTTCACCAAGCGGGAGATTGCCGACGCCTGCCACATGACCATTGATGAAATGGAAAGTGCTGCAACGGACTTGCTGAGCCGCAAGCTTGTCCGCGGTGAAAGCGGCCACCAAGGGGGCAGCGGTCATGTCTTGTATAGCAGCGATGGGGAGCACAGTGGCGCTGGGAGCCTAGGCCCCGTTTACAGCGATGAGGAACCCTTCCGCTCCCGTGAGGAAGAGGACTTGGCTGACGAGATGGCCTGCGTCACCTCTTATTGACCAGGAAGTGCCCCTTGGCGGGGCACGGACGGAGAAACCATCACTGCAGAGAGACCTAGCACTCTGGAGCCTTTGGGCCGAGGGCAGAGACTTGCCCAGAGGTGTGCCACGGCGGGACTGACTGCTAAGAAAGGAGACCAAAGGACGGGAAACCAAATGCTGCCCTCACATTGGCTGATGATGCAACCACAGCTATTAGAAACACTGTACGCGTCCTTTTTCCGGTTTGGGCAGTCTACTGCTTGCTGCCCTTTCTCCAGGCTTGACTCCTTCACAGTGGTCCAGAAAGGCAAAAGCAGAGCTGGACTTCTTCCTAGAGGAAAGGATTGTGGGTTTTGAAAGGCTGAGGGTTCCTAAGGGGAGAGGAATCTGTCTTTTTTTTCTATCAGAAACAATAAATATTGTTTGAAAGATAAGGAGGCCTCTTTTACTGGATGGAATGCAAAACTGAGTGAAAAAGTAAGCATTCTCAGCCCTGGCTTTCCCACTTTTCCTTGATTTTCTTTAACCACTACCAGTCCTTTATACAAGTGCCCCATTAATGAGATCACAGTCCTGTACTCCATATATAAACAATTATTCCAGAATAATGGCTGGGATCCTCGTTCTGCACTCACAATCACAAGCACGGATTAGAATCCCTAGTTCACTTCTGTCTGTGCATTGAAGGGGGGGGGGGAATATCCACCACCTGCTATATACTTCAAATGGATATTTTGCACATCACATCAGTGACCTTCGGTTACATGTCAGGATGTAATGACTTCATTAAACCCGTTCCATCCACGTTTTACAGATTTTTTCAGGCCCCTTTCATTTTGTCGTCTGCTCACTGATGGAATTGGATTTTACACAAATGTGTTCGTATGCATTTTGCAAATTCGCAAAAATGTGTGAATTCCCACTAAGCACACAAATCCCCCCCCCCCCCAATGCACACTTTCACACTTTAGTCTATGGAGGGAAATGCACATTTTCAGTTGGTGTTTTTTTTTCCCTTCGTATTTTTCTATGACTAAATTTGCATAAAATTCCGGAAAGTAAAAAAAAAAAACAGTCTGCAAGCGCACGGAATCCATGCAACTCGGGAAAAGCCCGTCCGCTGGGGAATCTACCAGTTGGTTTCATAGAAATCCGAACTCATTTGCGGATGTCTCTGATGTCCCTGGTTACATGCCTATAAAGCTGGATGCAGCCCCCTTCCAAGGGATACCTGGTCCAGTCTACTGTGCCGAAGCAAGATGTTCTACACTTACAGCATACCCAAGGGAACGAACCCATCTTCCCCCACCTAAACAAATACCATCCGTGTCCCGAGATAGCTGGTTATTTTGCAACACTGCTCCTCCTAGGGAGCGATCCTCGTGTCCATTCCATGTAGGGCTAAGCCAAAACTGCTCATCCAGCCACTCTGGGTTTCATACCAGACTCCAACTTTATGCTGGACTTATGATACTAAATCTAAAAGTGGGTTTCCAAAGTGCAAAACTATGAATTTGCCACAAGTATAAACTGTCGGTCTGCGAGACAGAACGTGCAAAGTAGGGCCACTTTCTTATTGTAAGACTACTTGTGAGGTCAGCAATCTCAGCTTTATAATTCCCATTTATTTATTTATTTATTTATTTATTATATTTATACCCCGCCTTTTTTCCTGCAAGGAACCCAAGGCGGCTTACATAATCCTCCTCCTCCTCCTCTCCATTTTATCCTCACAACAACCCTGTGAGGTAGGTTAGGCTGAGAGGCAGTGACTGGCCCAAAGTCACCCAGTGAGTTTCATGGCTGAGCGGGGACTAGAACCCGGATCTCCTGAGTCCCAGCCCAGCACTCTCACCACTACGCCACACTGGCTCACTTAGAACACACACGCACACACATTATTTATTTATTTAAAGCAGTGGTTCTTAACCTTTTTGGTGTCACACCTCCCTTGTGAAAAATCTTATGACCCATGCCTCCCATGTGTTAGCGGCCCAAAATTTAGGCTTAGGCAGGACGAGTTTGCATTTTTGTAGTTTATGCTCTGTCTCTGGACTAAAAAAAAAATATGCATATTCAATTAAATGAACGGCATAGCTCCCAAGATTAGTAGAAAGAAATAAGGCTGGGCCAACCGCCAAGCTGCACTGCTATGTACTTGTGAAATAGACAGTTTATAGTTGAGGGGCTACTCACACCTCCCCTGGAGTCAGTCCAAACCTCCCCTGGGGAGGTGTACCCCACAGGTTAAGAACCCCTGATTTAAAGCCTTACCCCACTCTTCAGCCAAATGGCTCCCGGAATGGGATACAGATTCTGAAAAAACAACAACAAGGTAGGAGTCGGGGGCAGACTCAGCCACCGGTTATTAAAGTTACAGAGTTCTGGTAGTAATGACCAGCTGCAATGGAGAACAGTTCAGGGAGAGGAGGGGCCAAGGGAGCTGTTTCTTCAGAGTTTCCCATCCCTCCCGTTTTGCTGCAGCTTGATGGCATGGCTGCTTTCTACTGCTGCACAGTAGATTGGACCAGGTATCCCTTGAAAGGGGTCGCATCCAACTTTATAGACATGTAACTGGGAAGATCACTGATGTGTGCCTTTAAGCATCTATTTGAACTATAGCGGCGGGGGGGGGGTTCCCCTTGGCCGCTGCCTTTGTGGGCACCACCTGGGATTGATTAAACAATGTAACACATAACTGCTGTTCTTCAATTGGTGTGAGACCACAAAAGTCTCCCCCATTGTGTCCTAAATCAGTGTTCTCCCACCTTGGGTCCCCAGATGTTTTGGGCCTATGCTGGCTGGGGCATGCTGGGAGTTGTAGGCCCAAAACATCTGGGGACCCAAGGTGGGAGAACACTGTCCTAAAGAACAGCCGCTGACACGTGGCAGATTTCACGATCTGCTTTGCAAGTGGCCGACTTGCTGCAACGGATAAAAATAGGGTACCATCTAGCAGCAGAGGAATCTCTAGAGGAGAGGCTGTCTGCTGAGTGGCTGCAGTCCCATTGTCCTCTGAAGTTCTTTCTGATATGCCAAGAAGGGATGTCCTAGGCTTCCCTTCAGCCATAGCTGAATAATGAAGCCCTCCAAAACCCAATATTATAAGAACGCCCATGTTCATGACACTGGGATTGTGGAAGGGGCCACGCTGATGCACATACCGGTACTTGGGTGTGGTGTGTACCTTGAGTGTCTGTCTACCCAATGGTAATCTAGCTGTTTATGTATTTATTCATTTATTATACAATTGTCTTAGCATTCTCTGAAGGAGCTCAAAGCAGAGTGCATGGCCGTCGTCCCCCCATAATCCTCACAGCAACCCTGTAAAGTAGATTAGACTGAGAGAGAGACAATGGCTGGCCCAAAGTCAGCTAATGGCTGAGCAGGGATTTGAACCTAGGCTTCCTTGATCCAAGACTGACTAACACTTTAGCTCGAGGGGGGGGGGACACCTCGGGCCCAGGGGCCAAATCTAGCCCTCCTGCACTCTCTGGGGTTCCAGTCATGGTTTCCCGGCGTTTGTGCAGTTTTTCCCCCATTCTAAAAGGTTGAAATGCCTCTCCTTGGGCTTAGTCACTCACTGGCAGGCAGAACTGTAAGCTACAATATGCTGGTGTTTGTTTTTTCTCTTCTAGGCCCCGCCCCCTTTGCCTTCTCCCCACCACTGGAGCGTGGCCCCCGAGAGCTTCTCCGAACCTGAATTCGGCCCTTGGGCCTGAAAGAGGTTCCCCACTCCTGCTTTAGCTACTACATCGCACTGGTTTATGAACCAGTCCAGCGTCCCCCAACCTGATGCCCTCCTCCAGACATTTTGGACTACAACTCCCATCAGTCCCAGCCAGCATGGCCAATGGTCCATGGCGATGGTAGCTGTGGTCCAAAATATCTGGAGGGCATCAGGTTGGAGGGAGGCTGAACTAGCATATTATTTATACTGTGGTTAGGCTAATTTGAAGTGTATGAAAAATGAAGGTTCAGAGGGCTACAATACATAAGAAACTTCCATTGAACAAAGAGTTTTACATACCATTCATTGCAAACGACTTCTCCCTCCAGGACGATGGGGATTGTAAAAATAATAATAGTGATGGTGATTGATGCAAGTAACCTTAATCTGCATGCTGTACAGATTATATTATACTATAGACCAGTGTTCTCCAACCTTGGGTCCCCAGATGTTTTTGGCCTACAACTCCCAGCATGCCCCAGCCAGCTATGCTGGGAGTTGTAGGCCAAAAACATCTGAGGACCCAAGGTTGGAGAACATTGCTATAGACTGTACTCTTAAATAGAGATGTATAGATGTTGTAAAATCCATTCCGTCTACATTTCATGGATTGTCCGTCATCCACTCATTGATGGAACTGGATTTTGTGTAAATGCATTTGTACGTATTTGCGCAAATTCGCACTTGTGCAAATTCACACTTCCAAAAATGTGCAAATCCCTGCAAAATACGCAAAACCCTAAAAATGCATATTTTCACGCTTTAGCCTATGGGGGAAATGCACATTTTCAGTCTGTGCTTTTTAATTTTTCTGACTAAATTTGTGTAAAATTACAGATTTTTTTTTTTAATGGTCCGCAAGTCCGCAGAATCCACACGACTCAAGAAAAGACGGTCCACTGTGGAATCCATGGGTCGGATAATTCTTAGAAATCCGAACCCATTTGAGTCTATTGCGGATTTCTCCAACAACCCTCATAATAGCGTATAATCACGATCCACCAATATTACGCACTTTAAAGCTCCACTGATTTCAGGCCTAATGGACTTATTGAAATTAATGGCCCTCAATGGTGTATGTGGGGGGACTGATCTGAACTGGGACCACAGAAGAGGCCTCCTTTATCGCTAATCCCTTTGCAATGTTAAGTATTAAAGGAGCATGATTTCTGTCCTCCTTTGCCACCCACAAGAGACAAAGAGAACGACATATGAAGCTGTTGTATGCGTCTATTCTGATTGGCAGCGACTCTCACGGGACTTTTTCCAGCCCCCCTGCCTAGGGCCGCTTACTTGGAGGAGATGCCAGGGACAAAGTCTGGCACCTTGTGCATGCAAAAGTATGTGTTCTTCCACTGGCCTAGAGCAACCACCTCCCATCCTCCACACCATAAAAATAAAGGAGGCCCCTCAGGTGTGAAGACTACTGCTCCTCTGTGGCACTGCAAGAGGGCACACCTCTCTGATCATGGCATGCAGCTGCTTGGCGTGGCAAAATGTTAGAATGGAGCTGGGCCATCTTTGGCTAACAACTTAATGGGATTGATTTGATTTCTTTTGATGCTCTCTATGTTGATGTTAAAAATTCATGTTTATTTTACAGCACTCCCGGGAAGAACATTACACTACTGAGCAACATTGCGCACAGTAGTAAGGAATCAATCTAGCAAGGAATCAGCCTAGCTTACAATACAGATGTGCAGAATTGAGCAGCAAAGTCAAGTCTTCTCCAAAGTGAAGCTAAGAAGCAGGCAGGCAGGCAAGCATGAAAGTAAAACTCATCATGAATACGTACAACTCTTTCTCCCAGCATTGAAAAATGTGGCCCTTCTTCTATTTTAGGGTGGCCACGTGTCCTCTTTTGCAGAGGACGGTCCTCTATTTCAAGGGCTGCCAGAGAATCGTCCTCTGTTTGAAAGCATCCTCTATTTCCAGGGCTGTCCAGTCCAAATCTGGTTTTTAAAAAAAGTTAAAGAAACGATAGCACCTAAACAGCAGACTCAACAGGCAGGCGCAGGGATCGTCACAGGCTTTTGCACTAAATTATGATAATTATTTCTAAATTGGCATCTGCACATATAAATGAGCACATGCAAGCTTTATGCAAATCTCTCTTTCAGCAATTCGCAAGTGGTCATCCTAGATCGAATGGCCATATACACGCAGGTTTATTTATTCCATCTCTTCTCTGGGTTGCCATCCCAAAAAACATAAAAGGGAGCCATATTGAGAGTGCGCTGGCCTTGGCCTCTTGCAAAACTGGTGAGAAGAAGGTGTCTCCATTGTCACATGACGCCGGGTTTTAGAGAGCCCCTTCTCCACTTTAGGGATCATGTCAGCTTTCCGAAATCTTGTAATCACTGGCTTGGTTGCTATAATATCAGAAATGCCAGCCATTGTTTATTTATTTATTTATTTGGTAAAGCTTAAGATGTGTGTGTTCCCAATATACACAAAGAAGCACTATTTTAGGAGAGCCTAGGAGGAACTTCTCTGCTGATAACATCAGAGTGCAATCCCAGTAGGCCAGGGATGGGCAGGGGCACAAGTCACCTGGTCTCAGTCTCCCCCAATACGGAGCCATGTGTTCTGTTTCTATTTATATTATAGCAGTTCTTTCTAAATTTGCATCAGTCAGCACATGCAAATGACATGCAAATCTGTGTTCTCTTCTCTCCTCTTCTTTTGGGGATGTATTTGCTCTTTCTCGGCGATGCCGAACTGGCCAATCTTTGTGAGAGCAATCAGTGGGCTAGTTCGTAGGTCACACTAAGCCACAGTGGGTTACTAATTAACTCATGGGGCTTAGCGGCCTGCACAGGTGCCCATTTTGCATATTCAGCCTGCATATTCAGCTTGTCGTGTCATGCAAACCCAGTGACGGTGGGTTGTTGGTGCGGTTAACAACCCAACCACAAAAAATCCATGGGTTGTTTTAAGGTTGTGGGTTGTTTGTTAACCATGCCAACAACCCACCTGCGATGGGTTTGCACAACAAGAGAAGCCGCGGTCGCTGCTTGAATATGCAAAAGTTGCCGGGGCATGCACTGGCACATGCCACAACCCATTGTCAGTCTGATAACATACAGGTGAGGTGAGGGCTTAGTTTCTGCCCATGAATGTACATTGTATGCTTGGCAGGTGGGTTGTAGGAATGCATCCTTGTTGTGTGGCTTTGACTGCAGTATTTTATTGAGTTGCTGCTCCTTTATTTTCCGGGCAGCTTTGAGGGGTGTGTGTGTGTGTGTGTGTGTGTGTGTCAAAGATGAGTGTGTATGTTTTGGGGGTCTGTGGGTGTGTTTTTAGGGCACATGTGCATGTGTGTGTGGACTGTGGAAGGTTTGTTAACTGCTTAGTGGGTCGGGACAGAAGGGGAGGATAATGGGGGTGTCCCTATAACTATAAGGGGGATCGCAGGTCGGAGATGGCATGGGGTGGGGAGAGAAGAGATCAGCAGTCCAGAGGATATTGATGGGTGCAGCTCATCTCCTCTGCTGACCCTTCCTTTATTCCACAGGTACCTGGTGGCACAGCTACCGGCCCTTCTCACCTGGTGATGTTGCTGCTCAGTGCCAGTCAGTCAGATCGGCTCATAAAAGGACATCACTCTTCCGTGATCTGATTATGGATGAGAGAGCTGATCTCTCGCATGTAAACCTGGGTAGGCTGGCAATTTTGCTGTGGGGCGTCACAGGGTACCATCTTGTCCCCAGTGTCTATGAAGCTGCCGGGCAAGTGGTCATTGGGAGATTTGGGGCTGATGACACCCAGTGTTATCTCTCAGTGACACCCGAATCAGGAGAGGCCGTGCAAGTTCTGAACCAATGCCTGGAGGCAGTGTGATGGGTTGGATGAGGCCCAATAAACTGAGACTGAATCCTGACAAGATGGAGACTCTATGAGTGGCTGGTTACCGAGTACAGGAATTGGGGTGTGTGTGTTGCCTGTTCTAGACAGGGCTGTGCTCCCCCAGAAAGAACAGATACATAGTTTGGGGATACTCCTGGATTCATCATTGTCATTAGAAGCTCCTGTGACTTCTGTGGTGAGGAGCACCTATTGACAGCTTTGGCTGGTATCTCAACTACTGAACAGGGATAGCCTGGCTACTGTACAGTAATACCTTGGATTGCAAGCATAATTCGTTCCGGAACCATGCTTGTAATCTAAAACACTCTTATATCAAAGCGAGTCTCTGGCGGGCGTGAGCGGGGCCGATTTCGGCCCGCTACGCCTGCTCGAGGCGAGCGGTTACATCCCTACGACTACTTGTCTTGCAAGACCTTGCTTGTTGATCAAGTCGAAATTTTTAAAAAATTTGCTTGTCTTGCAAAACGCTCTCAGACCAAGTTACTTGCAATCCAAGGCATTACTGTAGTTCATACGCTGGTAACCTTGCATTTGGATTACTATAATGTGCTTTATGTGGGGCTTCCCTTGTGTTTGGTCTGGAAGCTGCGGCTGGTACACAATGAGGTTGTCAGTATGCTGAGTGGAGTGCCTGGCCACGCACATATTATTGAGTGCAGTGCCTAGCCATGCATGGCCATGCAACTGCACTGCCTGCCTATTAACCACTGAGCTAAGTTCAAGGTCATGCTGTTGGCATAGAAAACCTTGAATAATTTGGGACCAGGTTACCTGGCAGATCATCTTCCCCAATATAGACCTGTACGATTACTAAAATCATCAGACGAGGCTTTGCTGGTTGTACCGCGACCTGCAGATTGCCCTCTGGCGACAACCCAAAGGAAGGTGTTCTCTGTGGTGGCACCCACCTTTTGAAATGCCCTCCACCTTGTATTCGGGAGGTGCCAACTCTGGTATATTTTAGGTGCCCGATAAAGACCCATCTCTTTCCCCAAGCCTTCCCTGAATGGTAGTGCTGTCATGTTAATCCGCTTAATAATTATTGTGCTTTTCACATTGGTTTTAAACATTTTAACTGATGCACATTTGTATTTATTATGACGTATTTTAATTTTGGGTTTTTTGTAAACTGCTTAGACGTATTTTTTAGATATGGTAAGCAGTATATAAATTGATGAGGGGCACAATCCTATGCCTGTTTAGGCTGGCTGGGGAGTGCTGGGAGTTGTGGGACACTTTTTTTTTTGGTCTAAACATGCTATAGGATTGTGCCTTAAATGTTCTTTTCCTGGCCCTTGCCACTACCTTTCTACCACCAACACCCGTCCAATGCTCCCATGTGTCAAATTTCAGACTGTAAGCTTCTTGGGGCAGTGGCCTGTCTCACTTTCGTTACCATGTGTAAAGCATCAACACACATGCACACACATCGAGGGAGCCCATCCATCAACAAGTGTTCTGCTCACGGCAGCTCCCAACACCCCCAGCCTCAACCTCCATTTCCCATTCCAAAGTTGTCCTCCCCTTTTGCCCACGAAGGACATGGCTCCACTTTTGGCTTCGCGCGCCAGCGCCTTCGGCTGCGCGTCACCCCCTTCTGGCTCTTCCAGTCTCTTCCCCCCCGGCCCCACCGCTGTTTTTCCTCCCTCCCCCGCACGCGGCCCTTGGCCCCGCCCTCCGAGGCTGTTCCAGATAAAGCTGTCCCGCCCCCCGCCAGCCCCAACCTCCCCTGCGCTCTGCTGCGTCGCCCTCGCTTTCCCCAAGCAAAGATGGAAGTCGTCAATCAGGTAAGCGCGGAGGATTTCAGCACCAGGGACAGCTCCCCGTCGCCCGGCGGGCAGCAGAACAGGACGCTCCCCACGCCACACATTTCGGCGGCCGTTCCGGAGAGGCTGCCCGCCCAGCCTTGCACCCAGCTCCGTTCCCTTCCCCCCCACACACCACTTTAATCCCATCCCCGGAGAGATTTGCTCCGCAGGCACGGCGGCGAGATGTGCCGCGTTTCGTCCCCAATGCGCGCGGACGCAAAATCGGCGGGGCGCAGAGAGGCGAGAGCGAGTCCTCCCACCCGCCCGCCCCCCAGTTTGACAGCGGGTGGTGTGGGGAGGGGAGGGGAGGGGGGAGCTGGATGAGGAGAGCCCATCACATCCCCCCCGCTGCAGCAATTTGCTGCAAATGCACTGAGCACACTTGGGTGCGGGGGGGGGGGGAGAGGTTGCTGTGAAATTGTTGCGACGAAGGAGATTGGAATGGGGGGGAGGGCTATTGGGGGGGGGCAGATCCAGGATTGTGCTTCGGATTTATAGGGGGAGATAGCTGGAGGTCGACCGTATTTCCCGCCCTTCACTCGCAACAGGCTTTATCGAGGGAAATCGAAATGTCTATCCCAGAAGATGAGCCCGTGTGTGTGTGTGTGTGTGTGTGTGTGTGCGTGTGTGTCACAGTGTGTGTGTGTGTAGGTGGTGTCGAGCTAGAATATTCCGCCTGTAGTCATTGCAGCAGATCGGGGTGGAGGTGGGGAGGGAAATGCCACCACCACCACCAGCAGCAGCCCGCGTAGGCACCGGCCAAAATGGCTGGGGGCAATGCAGTAAAGCGCCGCACCGTTGGCTGGCATCGTTTTGGGGGGAGCCAAAGGACGCTGGAGAAGAGCGGGGCGGGCGGCGGCGGGGGGGGCATGTTGTTGAGGAGGGGAGAGGGGGGAGGCCGGAGAACACTTCATTAGCTCCACCACAGTAAACAGATTGAGGCGCGGGGGGGGGGGGGGAACGCAGTGATGATAGCCATTGATATCTCTCTGCCCTGATGTCAATAATAATCCCATGCAGGCAGAAAGTGTGTGTATGGTGTGTGTGTGTGTGTTTGTGGGGGGGCGGGGAGAATCCAATACTGAAGGGGGGGGGGGAGATTAGTCATAACACTAACTGGGAGGGAGAGAATTGGCAGAGCTAGAGCTATGTATGCCATATAGACACTGTGTGTGGAGCGGGGGGGGGGTGCGCTGAGAAAAACAAGAGGTCGAGTGTATTAAAAGAAGGTGATTTTGGGAAAGGGACTGATTTTGCACATGATTTTTTATAATCCCCCCCCCCCTTTTTTTGCAGTCGAAGGTGGGAAGCAGGATTGAAACAGCAGGCTAATGGCAGCTTGCTTCCCATCAAAATTGGGGTTTGACAGACAAGAAGTGGGGTGCTGGGGTGATACGGGAGGATGGGGAAGGCTGCTGGCTGGGGCAGAAGAAGAGCTTCCCCCCTGTCTTGGTTGCAGCGGCAGATGGCGGCAGAAGGCATCAATATGGCCGCAGAATAACTTCAAGGCGTTTAGACGAAGGGGGAGCAGAGCAAAGGATATTGGGGAGTGAGCTGTGTGTAGGAATTATGTCCTTTTCTTTCCAGCATCTACGGGGGTGGGGGGGAGATGGCTGTCAGTTAAAAAAAAAAAAAAAAGGTCTGGAGGGACGCAGTCCAGCGGTCACATGCTGTAGGAACAGGAAGGCAAGGCAGGCAAGGAGGAGATGCAGTTTGGGGCATCTTCTAATCTCTGCTCCCTAGAGCAGTTGCAGCGGGATACATGATGGGGGGGGGAGGGATTTCTAGGGGGTGGGGTGTCACTTTTGGAGCGGGTTTGCTTCTGATCCATTACAGCAGCTGGCTTGGGGGCGAGGTGCAGCGTCCTATAATTTTAGCGCAAGTGATGGAATTAATGTTCCGGGGAAGGTGGAACAATTTCCGGATGGAGCACACAGAAATTCGTTGGTTTCTGATGTGATGATTTGAAGAAAGTGAAGCTACCGAAGAGGGAGCTAGAGGAGGCCTGGAGTATTCTTGGGTGCAATTGTAGAGCTGTTTAATCAGGGCAGGATCTGGAAGGGGGAGAGAGAGAGAGAGAGAGAGAGTCCGTCCAGCAATGTAGAGTTGCTTGTGTGGAGTCTTTAGATGTTCTTTGTGTCAGGAGAGGTGTGAAGACCCTTTTCAGTGGCTGTGGAAAAGGAAGGGGAAAGAGTTTGAGGATATACCAGGGTATCCCTTTGTATTGTTGCTCAGAGCTCATTCCTGTGCATGTCTACTCAGAAGTAAGCCCCACTGAGTTCAGTTGGACTTACTACCACTAAGGGTGCAATCCTATGCATGTTTAGAGGGGGGGGGGATCCTACAATTCCCAGCATTATAGTTGTAGGATATTTTTATCTCTCTAAACATGCATAGGATTGCGCCCTAAGCGTGTTTTTAATTGCAGCCTCACTTAGCCTCTCTTTTCTCATTTAGAAATTCCAACTAATAAGAGGAAAAGAAGAAAAGAATAAGGGAGGGGTGTGTGCTAGATGACATTCCAATAAATACCAAACATCTTTGGTTTCTGCTCCTGCTGGTTTTGTTGGATTGATTTTTTTTTTTTTTAATTGCACCTTAGGCTGCAATCCTATGCACATTTTCCTGGGAGCACATACATACCATCGGACTCCATGGGTCTTCCATCTGCGTAGACATGTATAGGAATTGCACCGTTAATGTTTGCACTGGTTTGGGTGACGGAGATTTGAGATGTGGAGTTCCTTGTCCAGTTGCCTCCCAAGGAGTGTTTATGGCCGGCTGCTTGAGTACAAAGCTGACCCAACCACAGAGGCACACCACTGGGGTGTCCAAGGTTCCAGGTGCTCCTGGCTCAGCTGTGCTGATATCTTGCTGGAGAGGGAGCCGCTGCTGGCTGCACTTCTGAATGCATCTGCCTTCTCAGTGCGTGCTTAGGAGCAAAGTAGGAATGCTAATCCACATGTTACTGATAGTGTCCAGGAATCGTGGGGTGGGGTGAACCACAAATTTTCTTGTTTACAATGAGGCATGTTTTTGTGCAGGTGTGGGATTGGTCCGGGAAGTGGATTTGGTGTGAATTGCTTGTGAACAAGAGAGGGGTTTTGCTCTGTGGTGCGGGGGGGGGGGGGGGGGAGAGATGCCTGATGGTCGGGAGGACGGCTTGGGCCTTGGATGATGATGTGCGTAGGCAGCGGTGTCGCATTGCTTCTGTGTGGGTGTGCAAATCGGGGATGTGTATGTCATAACTGGAAGGGGGGCTTTCAGTTGTGTGCATCAGTGCAAGGATGAGGCATGTTGTGTAACGGGGGTTACTGAATGTACTGAATGTACTGACTTGGCAAGCGGGTGGCGGGGAAGGATGTGTTTTTGTGGGTGGAGACTGAGGAATGGGTCCTTGTGCAAATGTCACCGTTACTGTTGGGAAGTTTTTGGCGATCCCCCTCTGCTGGAGTGTGCAGGTTATGGGTGTGTATGAAGAAGGAGCTGTGTGTGTGTGTGTTCTGTTGCTGTTGTGGATGAATATTGTGTCACATTGTCTCAGGGAACAACAGAGGATGTAGTGGCTAAGACTGCAATCCAATGCACACTTACCTATGAGTTAGCCCAATAAAACACAGTGGGGACTTACTTCCAAGCAACCATACATAGGATTGCACTGTGAACTGTGTGAGCCCCAGTTCAAATCATACCTGAGTCATTATCTCACAAGGTGGCATAGCCAAGTCATTGTTCCTCACTCCTGTAGCAGCAACAATAGTATCAGGAGAAGCTTCGTGTTCGAGGGTGTGTATCATGCCTTACTTTTGTGGCTTTTTGAGAAGAAATGTTTTTCTGTTGGCTTCCAGATCAGTGGCGAGATTCTCAAAAAGATCCTGGCTGGCATTGTACACTGCAGGGTGCACCATTTGCACTGTACCTTCCTTGGCCGGCATGTCCTGGGTCCTGGAAGTGTGCTGACCTGATCGTGGGTCTGTGAGAGCGAAGGCATGGGGGAGGGGGCTGTTGACACAGAGCTGCTTAGGGGTAATGATGAGTAACTTGTGTGGTTGCCTTAGTTTTGATGGTGGTAAATGCCCCCTGGGTGCTTAATCGAGATACTGGTTCCCTGATCAGGTACACTTGAGGCAAAATCTGGACAAGTCAGGGGCTAGCCCTAGAGCAGGGGTGCAGAACCTAAGGCCCAGGGGTCAAATCTGGCCCTCTGGGATTCCTAACCTGGCCCACGAGAAGGCCACGCCCCTTCCCCCCCAACCACCAATCATTTGATGGTTTCCCCGGCTGTTGTGCAGTTTTCCCCCACCCTAAAAGGTTGAAATGACCTCTCCTGAGGCTTAGTTACTGGCAGTAAGAGCTTTAAGCTAAAATAGGCTGGTATTTGGGGTGTTTGGGGCCCGCCCCCTTTGCCTTCAGCCCCACCCCCCTCTGGAATGCAGCCCCTGAGAGCTTGGCCCTCCGACTGAAAGAGGTTCCTGCCCTGGATGGGGGTCATAAGGCTATATCCAGTATTAGTCTAACACAGTGTTCTCCAACCTTGGGTCCCCAGATGTTTTTGGCCTACAACTCCCAGCATGCCCCAGCCAGCGTAGCTAGCTGGGGCACGCTGGGAGTTGTAGGCCAAAAACATCTGGGGACCCAAGGTTGGAGAACACTGGTCCCATGCACTTCAATGGGCCTGCTCTGTAAGTAGGACCAACTTTGGATACTGTTGTGCCTCCGTTTGAGATAGAGAAGGAGGAAACAGGGCAACTGAGCCAGAGTGTGTTTGGGGAGGGGCCAGGCACGTGCCATCTGCAGCCCTGCCTGGCCCAGCAGTGCTGCCTTGCCAATTCAGCGCCTGTTTAAAAGACAGGCCCCAAACACACTTGGGACGCTGGAGGCGATTGTCATTGCAACTCGACCGCGTAGCCAGACCCCGGACCGAGACTCGTGTGCTTTCTTGGCTTCGGAACGACACTGACCACGCTTCAGCCCGCTGCTCCTACACTGCTTCGTCTTATCTTGGTTTTGGACATATCTTGGTATTGGACATTGGTTTTGGCTTTCAACCTTGGACTGTGTTAATGACGACGGCTTATCTGTGGACTGGACTGATTGACAACAGCTTGCATCCAGCCCCCCAAAAAGAAACAGAGAGAAGCAGCAGAGAAAGCGAAAATTACCGGATGGAAAAACTTCTTCAGGACAACCTGCTTCGGCAGGGGCAGGTAACGCAACTCTTGGCTGCTGTCCAGGCCTGGCAGGCCCAACAGGCTGCTACTGCAGCCGCAGCCGGTGTCCCAGCCCCAGCGGTGAAGCAGAAATGCCTCATAGTTGTACCGGAGAAGTTGGAGTGTTTATTATTTATTTATTTACTTATTATATTTATACCCCACCTTTTTTCCTGCAAGGAACTCAAGGCGGCTTACATAATCCTCCTCCTCCTCTCCATTTTATCCTCACAACAACCCTGTGAGGTAGGTTAGGCTGAGAGTCAGTGACTGGCCCAAAGTCACCCAGCGAGTTTCATGGCCGAGCGGGGACTAGAACCCGGATCTCCCGAGTCCCAGTCCAACACTCTCACCACTACGCCACACTGGCTCTCATAGTAGAGTTGGAAGGGGCCTGTAAGGCCAACCCCCTGCTCAATGCAGGAGAACAGATGTGGGCAGCCCAGGCAGTTCATGAGCTTGAAGACTGAGGCTTTCCCCGATGATAAGACCAGGGTTCGATGTCTTATCAGCCTGCTCACAAGCCCTGCGGCTAAATGGGCTACTCCCCTGCTGTTGGAACAGAGCCCAGTGCTGGGGGACTTAGCTGCTTTTATTGGGCAGCTCAAGGCTATGTGGGAGGATCCTGTGAAGGTAGCCACAAGCCACAGCCAACAGGCTCATTCGAGAGGTACGACAAGGCCGGCCGGCACCCCCTAGCTGAGTGCATGATGCAATTCCGTCTGCTGCAGCAAGACTTACAATGGAATGAGGCGGCCTTCACGGACCAATTCCAAGAGGGGCTACGTGGGGAAGTGCTGGGTGGGTGGCTGACTTACGTGGACAGGCCTGCTTCAACTTTGCCGGACTTGATTCACCTCTGCCTCAGGATAGAGGGGAGATTGGAAAGCCGATGGGCTCTCTCCCACTCCAGATCTGGCCATGGGGGTCCTGGTCCCAGGCAACTGACAGTAGGGGTCCCCAGTCAGAATCTCACCCCACCTGAGGAACCCATGCAATTAGGGGAAGACCGCCCACGCTTGTCACCTGGGGAGAAGCAACGGCATTGCCAACTTGGCCTCTGTTTGTATTGTGGGCAGAAGGGTCATTTTGCTGCTCAGTGCCCAGCCAAGGCCCCCGCCAGCACGGTTCTGGAAAACCACTGAGCCCTGGCGGGACCCTAGGCTGAGGTGGGAACAATTCGACAGAAGTCAAACGCCCACTGGTCACTCCCTCTCGTCATGTGATCATGCCCATTTGCCTTAGCGTTCCAGGGCAAGGGATCCTGGAAGTACAGGCCATGCTGGAACTCGGACTCCACCAGCAACTTTTTGGATGCCTCTTTCAGCGATCTGCACCATGTCCCATGACAACCCATGGAGCACCCTGTTCTGGTGGAAACCATCAATGGTCGGCTGTTGTCCTCAGGACCGGTGGTTCAACAGACCGAGCCCTTAGCCATGGATTTGGGAGGGCACCGGGAAACTCCAGTTTTATCTGGCTGCTGCCCCCCATTTTCCCGTGGTCCTTGGCATGGCTTGGCTCCGGCGTCATGATCCTCTGATCCAGTAGTCAACCGTTCATATCTCCTTCCCCCCATGCCATTGTCGGGACTGTTGCCAAGATTCTGGTGGGTCAGGATCTACTCCCTGTCGGAACCGGAGTTAACCTACCCTGTGGGACTTCATCAAAAAGAACTTACGTCGGGGGTTCAACCTGACCCTCCACCTCACCAGCTGCGGTGCCTGTCCTGTTCATGAAAAAGAAGTGTGGGGAGCTTCACCTGTGCAATGACTACTAGGCCCTAAACCGCATCACTGTATGGACCAGACACCCCCTGCGCTAACAAGCCACGAACAACCCATGAAGAGAACCCATGGTTTGTTGCTGGGTTGTGAACTGTGGACTGTTCATCATGGTTTGTTATCTCGGTTGGGTTCAGACAACACAATAACCCATGTTTCAACTACAAACCATGGTTCAATGACAACCCAAACAATTAATAATTCAGGTAAAATCCCTGCTAGCTGGAAGAAAGTGACAGTAGTACCTCTTTTCAAGAAAGGTCAGGCCAATGACCCACAGAATTACAGGCCTATTAGCCTGATATCAATAATGGGAAAGTTATATGCCAGACTTTTATGTAACAAACTGTCTCTTTTTCTGGAAAATAATAATATACTAACAGATGCCCAAGCTGCATTTAGAGAGAACCATTAAACTTTTGAACTCTTGAATCATCTTGCTGAGAAATACACAAGACTTTTGTTAGGCAAATTGTTTGCTGCGTTTATGGATTTGAGGGCGGCTTTTGATTCTGTTCCTAGGGCCATATTATGACAAAGTTGGATAATATTATAGTTGACAAAAGACTTCTTTTTCTTATCAAATCTCTTTATAGTAACAGTCATCTTCAAGTTAGATGTGGTACTAAAGGGCAGCTATCTAAAGAAATACCGTACTCATGATTAGAGGGGTTAGGCAAGGTTGCATACTTGCACCTACATTGTTTAATTTATTCCTGAATGACCTTGAAACTGCTGTAAATGACCCTGATGGGCACTTACCAAAACTTGGTAACAGGAAAATATACACCTTATTATATGCCGATGACGCAGTCATTCTGTCACGTTCCAACTCGGGTCTAAAATATTTGCTAGGGAAGTTTCTTAACTATTGTGTACAAAATGGTTTAAAAATCAATTCTGTAAAATCAAAGGTTTTGGTATTTGAGAAAAAATTCTTACAACGGAGCTGGGCTCTTGATGGTCAAACACTGGAGCAAGTTAGAAGTTTTCAATACTTGGGGATGGTATTCCATCATACAAATTTGTGGACTAGTCATAGATCCTCTGTCCTTCAGAAAGCCCTGGCTATTCAGTCCGCTATTCTACTTTATTTTTATAATAAAGGGGGTCAGTATATACCCCCAGCTGTTAAGGTTTTTCATGTGAAGACAGTTTCGCAACTGCTCTATGGTGCTGCTATTTGAATTAGAGGTGTAACACCTGAGATTAATACTGTCCAGGTTAAATTTTTGTGAACTCTTCTTCAGATTCCGAGATGTGTTCCTAATTCAGTTGTACTATTAGAAATGGGTGAATGCCCAATTATATCAGGAGCGTGGTTGGCACCTTTAAAACTCTGGCTGAAGGTTTTTATCTTTAAGTTGGGCACAGGACCTTTAGAATATCTATCTAGGGATATGTATCAGAACCGTTGGACAAAGTTTGTTGCCCAAAAAGCCATTTCTCTTGGTTCATCACCATCTTCTCTCTACTCTATTTGGGGTACAGCAATGCACTTAAATTAATTAGACAAAGACTCTGGGATACTGCTTTTCAGGATCTCTTGTCTCATTTGTATACATCTTGTTCACACTGCCCCCTGGGTATCTGGTACTCTGGCCCCTTTTGTCAAGCCGCATACCTAGAGAACTTGTTGTTTGTACCCAAATACTGGAGAGCCTTCATTTTGGCTAGATTTAATGCTGTACCCCTCTCAAGTGCTTAGTGGCAGATTTGCTGGTACTCCTTTATCCTTAAGACTATGCCCCTGTAATAGCCAAGAGATTGAATCAATCAAACATGTTCTTCTATTTTGTAAATTTATTATGACTAAACATACGATTAGTCAGTTATTGTCTAATATAACAGGGAGGTCAGTTTCTTTCTATATTAAATATTTACTGAAAGACAAATATCCCAGGGTGTCCCCTGAAAGTTGCAAAATATCTGTCAATAGCTGTTAGACTTAGAGAACAACTTGCCATGTCTACCAGCTAAAGTTATTTTAGTGGTTATTTAATTTTAAACAATGGTTATTTATGTATTATGGAGGCTGTTGTACTTTGTTTACATTGTGTAGCTGTTTCATTGTGCCACAATTGTTCTTAAATTGTTTTTAAACTGTATCATGTGCAGGTCAATTGACTGTAATAAATTATTATTATTATTATTATTATTATTATTACTACTACTACTACTACTACTACTATTATTATTATTATTGACAACCCACACTCAACCCATACTCAACCCTTGAATGTGGGTTATTGTGTTGTCTGAACAGAGTCTCTGTCTTGCTGCCCTCTGCTATTGGCCATGACAAGGAAGACACACAAACATGTCATGTACGCCAGGAGTGGACAGGCTTTAGGCTTGCGTGATCTACTTTTTTTTTTTTTTTTTTACTAGAACCCCAAGATCCACCATCTGGAGCCTGGTGCAAAAGATGTACACTTAGAATTAAAGAATTCCGAGCCCAGGAATTGGTTTTGAATACCAGAACTGAACAGAGCTCACAGCCCTTCCAGACAAAAACTCTTTCCTGGTTGGTTGGTTGGTTGGTTGGTTGTAATACTTGCATACTGCTTAACATAATAAAATCCCTAAGCGGTTTAAAAATCACTATTAAAATCCCCATGTTTTCTTTATTTCAGGGCCAGAGGGGAAAGAGTTATTTTGAAGCAGCTATTGTTAAATAATTGTGAATCAGAAACCCTTGCTGATCTTCTGCATATTTCCCAGACCTTCTGCCACCTCTCTCTCTCTCTCTCTCTCTCTCTCTCTCTCTCTCACACACACACACACACACACACACACACACCACAGAGCACCTCCTCCTCCTCAAGTACTGTGCAAGTCCAGCTTCTTCCTAGCCTTTGGGAAGAATTGGCCTTTGGGAGATGGGAGGGTGTTATGCCATGATGGAGCCTTTGAGAGGGTTTGTTTAGATAAATATTTCCCCAATACCTCTGATAGCGAACATGAAAACTGGAGGAGGCACATTTCTCTCTTGCACCTGAAACTGCTGGTTTGATTTTGGAACTTGTTGTAAAGGAGCCCGCCCTGGAAGGAGGCAGGCCCAGAGCAGAGATTCACACAGGCATGCCAAAGGGAGCCTCCTCTGAGAGCAGGTAAATCCGCTTCATCTCTGCAACTGGGGAGCGCCTGCTGCAGGGAATGGGGTGGAGCTACCCCCTCCCACAAAGACTGCCCCCCTCTGTGGGTCGGTATTTGGGTCTCAGGGCAGGCGGAACACATGCCTGGGTGCCTTGGCACAGGGTTTGGGAATTTCTAAGAGATCTATCTTTGCTGTCTATTTGTTTTTACTCTCGCCCTCTTGGTTGCTATTCTTTTATTGACTTTAATTATGGTTTTTTGAGATTACTTTTTATGCTATTTATATTATGTGTACTAACACAAGGTTCGGGGGGGGTTAGGGCAGAAAGGCAGCACAATTAAGTAAACAGGACAGTTTACTTACTGGTTTGTTTAAATTGTCCTGTGCAGGTCAGGACTTCCAGGATATGGGTAGTGTGGCCTAGTGGGCCTGGGCAGGGCAGGAGTCAAGCATAGCTGGGCTCCTGCAGTTCTGTGCCCAGTTCCCTGGGTGATTCCTGGAGTTCAATTTTCCCGAAGAATCAAACATAGCTAACTGTTGTTCCAGCATGCTTGGCGTGAGTCAGCCTTCTCCAAAATGGTGCCCTCCGGGGGAGTCGGATTACAACCCCCATCATTCCCAGGCCATTTGTGGTTGCTGGCTGGGGATGATGGGAGTTGTCATCTGACTCATCAGGGTGGGTGTGGGGGCCCAGGTTGAGGAAGGCTGGTGTGGTAGGCCTTCAACAGGCTGCCTTCTCTGCTCTTCAGCTTATCTAGTTGTGGAACACCCTCAGATCCAGCCCACTGGAGCGGGGTGGTGATAGAATTTATTAGAGCAGAGGAGGCAAGTGGGAAGCCAAGCTGGAAAGAGTTATCTTCTCTTCCGCAGCTCCAAGGAGGGACTGGGGTTTAAAGAAGGGGGCGGGAAGGAGGAGGGCCCAGAGCTGAGTGGTACTGCACATGCTTTGCACCTATTGTGTCCCAGCTTCAACCTTTAGCATCTCCAATTAAAAGTGACTTTAAAAGTACCTGGTGCTAAGCCAGATGGTCTGACACTAACCCAGTAAGATCCAGGAATTTCTAACCCAAACTTCTTTCTCTCTTCACAGCTTGTCGCCGTTGGGCAGTTCCGGATCTTCAAGGAGCCTCTGGGCTTTGTAAAGTTGCTAGAATGGGTGAGTCCAAGAGCCCAGCAGAGCCACACACACACACCCCCTGTCTAGGCCAAAAACAGGCAGGGGAAAGAGGCCATCTGCACTGACCGTTCTGCTTGGGGTGGCCCGAATGCAAAAGAGGATGGGGCTCCTCCTGCACCTTTTAACAGTTGCGTAGAAGATGCAGCTCCGTAGACAGGGGCCCATGGCTCAGTGAGGTAGAGCGCCTGCTTTGCATGCACAAGGTCCCAGGTTCGATCCCGGGCATCTCCAGGTAGGGCTGGAAAAACCCTGCCCGAAACCCTGGAGAGCCGAGTCGACACCGCTGGGTTAGGTGGACCAAGGGCCTGACTCGGGATAAGGGCAGCTTCCTATCTTCCCTCTTCCACGCAACCGTTACGGATTCCAGAGCTCCTTCTCGCCACCCTAATTCTACTGCCCGTCCCCAGATGTTTTTGGCCTACAACTCCCAGCATGCCCCAGCCAGCTATGCTGGCTGGGGCATGCTGGCAGTTGTAGGCCAAAAACATCTGGGGACCCAAGGTTGGAGAACACCAGATGGAACAAGAAAGAGAGCGGAGGAGGAACAGCTTGTGCCCCTGACATCAAAAGGGCATGGCGGGATCTCTGTGGCACCAGGGCTGCCTGCCGGGCATTTAAAACAACAAGCCCCTCATCCCAGGGCACTCGATCTGCAGGCATTAAAGGCTTCAGGGGCTGGTTTCTATGGGTCGAGGGGGGGGGACATGTCCTGATCACTGTGACCATAGCAACCTGGCAAGAGACATGGAAAAGGAGAGCAAGGGAGATGTCAGCAGAAGGGCAGTTCCCCTCCTCCTCCTCCCCCTGCATGGGCAGTTGTGTCGTCCAACAATATCTGGGGCCCCTAGATTGGGAAAGGCTGCCCGACAGAAAAAAAAACACCCTCCCTCCTACACCTTCAAGATGCAAAGTGTTCCTAGAGCTTTTCCTACCTACCCACAGTGGCATGTCTAGATTCCTTTCTTACCTTCGTGGATCTGAACAAATCCAGATCCTGCAGAAATGCTAAGCCTTCTTCCCCAGAATGTGTGTGGGGGGGGAACTTTTCTTGATTCTTTGTCTCACCTGCATGTCCTGGACTGGAGCCAGTCAGTTTATTACAGCTGTAGACCAGCAGGTGTCCTGGAGCAGTTCCAGGCCTTTTTTCCCCTCTCTCTCTCCAGAAAGGACAAGAACAATGATAAACACCATTATTGGAAGAAATAAGCTCCCTTATCCACAGAAAGTGGGGCAACGTTAAGATACATTATCAGGGTCGCTGAAAACAATTTTTGGGGAAGGTGTTGGCACACCTCTGTTGAGCTGCCCCCCCAACACTATTTATTTATTTATTTAAATACATTTTTTTAATACCGCCCAATAGCCTCTCTGGGCAGTAAACAACTGGGTAAGTATTATGGGATAAAAAGGCATGGGCACAATCAGTAAGGAACGTCCCTTGCTCAAGTCCCACAGAGACCAATGCTTGCTCTTGCCCAGGTCCCATTCATTTCAACGAGGCTTGTGCAAGAGGTGTTCCTGATGGATTGTGCCCGCTATTCATCATTCACTTATCACATTTACGGTATATCCCACCTTTCCTCCGAGGGGCTCAAAGCTGTGTGTACGTGGTTCTCCACTCCTATCCCGAATTTTATTCCCACAACCACCCTGCGAGGTAGGCAGCTGAGAGTGACTGGCCCAAGGTCATCCAATGAGCATGTCATGGCCGAGTGGAAATTTAGACCCGGGTCTCCCCAGTTCCAGTCTGACCCTCTAACCACTGCACCACACAGCCCCCATCACACATCAGGGGTGGCTTGGTATAAGTCGAATGCTCATTAGGAATCATGAGTACAGCAAAGTATCATTAATCTGGAAGCGAATGCTGGGAGTGGGGGAACAACCCTTGGGAAAGTTGGGAGGAGCAGGAACACTGTGGTGCTTGAGATGGAAAATTAAAATGCTTCTCCCTAAGTAACAGAGGGCACAACTCACTGGATTCTGGACTCTGTTTCACGGAAATGAAGGGAAGCTGTCGAAGAGCATGGAAATAGGGTTTCTACAGGAGAATTTCCTGGTGGATTGTGCCCATAATCGGTCAGTTCTCTGTCTCTCTCTGTCTCTGCCACCCAAATTCATAGATTCATAGATCATAGAGTTGCAAGGGGCCTACAAGGCCATCGAGTCCAACCCCCTGCTCAGTGCGGGAAACTAGAGGAGGGGTCTCCCATCCAAGTAACAACCAGGCCTGACCCTGCTTAGCTTTCCACACTCAGACAAGCTGAGCCAGCATGAGTGCCCAGAGCCTCATAGTAAGGTAGGCAACATCCTGGATGTGTTGTGCTGGTGTGACCCTGCACAAGTATGACAGATTTTGTGCCCAGACTGTTCAGCTATTTTGCTATGTGCAGTGGACCATAGAATCAGGCTTCAAGCATGTTACTGCGTAACCGAGCTGCCTTAAAATAGACCCTAGAAGCATCTCTTAGTGGTGATTCTGATCCAGGAGCCCTAACCCATTAGAACAGAACTGGTATATGGTGGATGTTTGGTATTAGATTAATGCAAACAACAATAACACCATATCGTAGTGGAACATCTTAGACACAACAACAGGGGTCCAAGTCCCTCCTCTAGCACAATATGGAGCAATGGTAGTGTAAGAACCAGCCATTTTAGATCCCAAGCAACAAGGTCTGGAATTATTTCAGATATTTTTTTTACTCAAGAGGCCTAAAGTGATTATAGATCCCAATGGAGCCACATTCCATCGCCTCAACTGATACAGATTTGCTAAAAGATAAACAGCCCAGTTTTCCCCAACCTGGTGCTCTCCAGGTGTTTTGGACTACAACTCCCATCCACCGCAGCCAGCGGGGCCAATGTTTGGGGTGATGGAAGTTGTGTAGTCCAAATCAGCTGAAGAGCCCCCAGTTGGGAAGGCTGCCTTTAGCCCACAGCATTGGTCTTCTTCGGTTCACATTGGGATGCCAGTGAAAACTGAACACTGAGGCAATAAGCATTCGATTTCCAGTGCAGTCCTTTGCATGTCTACTCAGAAGTAAATCCTATTCGATTCAGGGGGGCTTACTCCCAGGCAAGTGTTTGTAGCAGTGGCAGCTCCCAAGTCTGTGAGGCCTGTGTGGGAAAGATGGCCTCCGTGGGATCCATCCCCCAGTGAGTCTACCTAATCACCACCATTGCCACCAGCTGGTCTTGTTCCTTGTCCTTTTTCTCCTCATTGCTGTCGCTTGCTTGCTTGCTTGACAGGCAGAGAGCAAGGAGGCAGTGGCATCTCCTGCTCACCACCACTGTTGTCTGCGCCAGAGCGAGAGGCAGGTGAACAAGCAGGCCGCAACGGTGAAGAGGAGGAGCATCTCCAGGGGGCTCTTGTCAGTGGCCCCCTGCTGGACGCGGGCCCTTGGCAGGTGCCCGGTCATGCCTACCCCTGGCGCCGGTCCTGGTTTGTAGGATTGCAACCTTAAAGGCTTTAATAGAGCAACACACGAAATCCTAAACTAGTAACCATAGAGGATTTTCATATACAGAATACAGGCAAGACAGAACACATAAGGCTACTCGGTTGAAGGAAGCACGCACAGGAACAGCGTACAACATCCAGTAAGTCAGGAAAAGATACCTCAGCATGCCTAGTTTAAAAAGAACACAGGAAGGAGGAGGGATGAAAGAGTAGTTTGCACCTACCCCGCGTGATCGAAGGATAGAAAAGGGCCTCTGCAGTGAGAGTGCAGGCAGGATGGGTGAGCAGGAGCTTAGAGCCCTGCGAATGTTAGTCAAGCATTCCCACCCTTCCCCAACCCGGCACCCCCAGCCAGCATGGCCACTGCTGGGTCGGATGATGGGAGTTGTAGTCCAACACACCAGGTTGGGAAAGGCTACTTCTAAACAATTACACATTTGTTATGCTTGATGTAAGTATTTCAACTCTTGTGTTTAATACCCGTACCCCTTCCGAACGTTTTGCTTCGGCTTCTCCAAACATACGTGTGCAAAGGAGAGAAACGATAAAGGATGCTCTCCTTTATAGTGGGGATCTGTGACTAGAATTGAACCCTTAACCAGGCCATGACCTCAAAACATCTGCTTTCTGGTTAGAAGTTATGGGCTTCTCTACATGAGGCGTATAAACCTTACTGAGGCTTCTTGTTCCATTTTCTTCGTGGGAGTAAGACTGCCCCAGTTTCACATGGCTTTTTTCCGGGTGTTTTCTTTCTCTGCCTTTCTGTATATTCTATTAACCAAGCACAAGGTGGCGCTGTGGTTTAGCTGCAGTATAGCGGCTTTTCGGCTTTACACGAGGCTTTTATTCCGGTTTTAAAATTTAATAGCTCCCTTTCCTCGCTCTAAAAAAAAAAAGCCGCGAAAATGGCTGGAAAATGTGGGAGAGACCCCGGGGGGGAGGAGGAGGTCATGAAAAGGCCCCACAAACTTCCGTGAGTGAGGGACCACGAGCGCACGATAAATGCCTCGTGTAGAGAAGCCCTATGTATGCCTCCCCATGGGAATGAAGGAAGCAAACCCCGCAAACACTGGTGCAGCATCCTTCCTCCCTGATGCCACAGTCAGCATTTCCGCTCACACTTGTTTTTTCCTAGATGAGCAGAACACGGCTGAGCTAAGCAGAAAGCAGCTTGGATAGATAACACAGTGGAGGGGAAAGCTCAGTTAACGTCATCATTTTTAGCATCCATACCGTAGAGCAGTGTTCTCCAACCTTGGGTCCCCAGATGTTTTTGGCCTACAACTTCCCAGCATGCCCCAGCCGGCGTAGCTGACTGGGGCATGCTGGGAGTTGTAGGCCAAAAACATCTGGGGACCCAAGGTTGGAGAACACTGCCGTAGAGAGAGAAGTGCACAGTATTGTGACAATTAACCACAGGCAACACAGCAGTGGTTGGAGGAGCCATTTTGGAGCTTGCTTATTCATTCACGTATTACATTTATATCCTGCCTTTTCCTCTAAGGCGCCCAATGCGCCGGCATACATGGTCCTCCTCCTCTCTACTTTATCCTCACAACAACGCTGGGAGGTAGGTTAGGCAGAGAGTCAGTGACTGGCCCAAAGTCACCCGTGACTAGCCCAAAGTCATGTGGCTGAGTGGTGACCAAAACTTGGATCTCTTGTGTCCCCATCCAACACTCTTAGGGTGCAGTCCTATGGGTTACGCACGCCCTCGATGTTCGTAAGCCCCTGAACTCGGAGCATCCTGTGCAGAGCGGGAGGAGCAGGGGAGGCGAGCTCCACCTCCCCGCACCTCCTGCTCTGCGTTTTTGCTGGATGACCATTTCTGGCCATCTAGCTGGGGCACTTTGGAGGGGGGGGGAGGAGGTTACAGAGGACACGGGGCAGCTCATATCCTGGCCTCTACAGTCTCCTCCCCTTCCCTCCCACTGGAATACCCCCTTTGCCCCCTCCCCGAGGTCGACTTCCCGACCTCGGAGAGGCAGCTGGTGCAGTTCTTTCTGCACCAGCTGTGGCGGTGGGGAGCGAAATCTGAACATGGATTCCCAGCGCTGAGGTCTGAGCTCTGTTTCCAACCTTGGATCTGGGAATCGGAAATATCCTATGCCCTTCCCCCGGATGATGTCTAGGGGGCCATAGGATTGCTCCCTTAACCAATACACCACACTGCCTCTCAAAATGCTGTCCGAAATGCTATCCCAAACTTCCTGCCTCTGGAGCAGAGCTCTCCAACCTTGGGTCCCCCGATGTTGCTGGCCTACAGCTCCCAGCATACCCAGCCAGCATGGCTAATGGCAAGGGATTATGGGAGCTGTAGTCCAGCAACATCTGGGGACCCAAGGTTGGAGAGCCCTGCTCTAGAAGAAGCAATTGGAGCAATTCTAGACCTCTGTTACTGACAAAGTCTGGACTCGGAATGGCTCAAGATTCCCCCGCCCAGCCCAAAATAGCATGTGAACACAGGGCCGGTGTAAGGCAGTTTGGTGCCCTAGGCAAGATCAGATATTTAGCACCCCCCCTTCCCACTTGAGCCCTCCCTCCCTATTTCTGGCGCCCCCTTTAGCCCTGCGCCCTAGGCAGCTGCCTAGTTGGCCTAATGGTAGCACCGGCCCTGCGTGAACACTTCACCTAAAAGAACTGAATCAACTCTAAACCTTCCTTACTAGTGCAACCCGGAGCACTACCTTACTAGTGCAACCCCAGTGCTCCCTTCCCCAGTTCATTTTTCACAGATGCATATCCTCCCCCCCCCCCACCCCGCCGCCGCCTCCAGGCTTTTGATAAACCCTAAATCCCTTTTATTTATCAGGTCCACCGGCACGTCTTAATCCACCTTGTGTGCTTTGCGAAAACTGTTCTAGAGGCACACATCTGCTATAGAGGTTTTAAAAGTGCTCGGAAGTGCCTTTAATGTGTGTGCCAGCCCTGTAGTGCCCACGGACAGAAATGTAGCTTCTGCCACGGTCCCCTTCGTCGTCTGCCCGGTGCTTTCCACTAGAGAAGGGGTTCAGCACCCGCTGCGCTGTCTGCGAACATCTGCTCTCGCAGCTGATGGAAAGGGCCTTTTCTCTTTTCCTAAAGGGTGTCTTCCAGTAGGACGCCTGGCCTATGGGTTAGCATAGATGTACATTACATTTTCCGGATGAAGGTGTCTGACTGTCATGATGACCCCTCAAGCAGGACACTGACAGTCCTGAAAACCCATGCCTGGTTCAACATGCACATCCTTGCTACGATGATGTTTTGCCGACTCCAGCCGCTGTCTCCAAGGTGCAGTCCTTGCAGTGCCTCACAGGGGGCCTGGAGTGCAATTCTCAGATTGCGCACTGCCCTGCTGGCACCCCTATAAAACACTGCCACCCCAAGCAAACTGCTCGGGTGGCTTTTGCGCTTGAGCCCATCCCTGCTTCAAACTGGCTCAGTACGCACAAGCGTGACACCCAAGCATGCCAAGGGCTCAGTGATGCTATGTGTGCGTGTGCATGTTTCCACGAGCAGACACGTGCACGTGAACGTTACCCCTTCCCACATGGCATGATGATGGGCCTTTGGTCAGCCTTGACTCGAGCACTGTGGCTCTGCTCAGCTTGGGGGCCACCCTGCCCAATCGCTCCTTACTTTTACTGATTGATCTTGAAGTTTTAAAATCGAGGTGTTGAGCCTCTCTTTCTGCCAGTTTTGGAGGGGTTCTGTGGGGCTGCGTTCCAGGGGTGGGCAGGGCCAAAAGCAAAGGGGTGGAGCTGAAGGCAAAAGGGGGCAGGCCCAAAAAATACAAAAAAGGAACCAGCATTTTAGAGTGGGGAATTTATTTATTTTTTTTGCACAAGCTGGGAAACCACCAAATGACACAGTGATGGGGGGGGGGGGTAAGAGGGTGGGGCAGGGGGGCATAGCCCTCTGGGGGAACACAGAGTGCCGGATTGGGACCCCAGGCAGGCTGGATTTGCAGGGGAGGCTGGTGACTCCTGTGTCAGTGGGGCTCCTTATCCATTGCAGCTTTTATTTTTGAGCTTTATAGGAGCTGTCCATGGTGCTGTACCCCACTCCCCACTCCCGCCCACCCCAAAATAGGTTCACCACCATGCAGCACCATGGATAGCTCCTATAAAGCTCAAAATAAAAGCTGCAATGGATAAGGAGCCCCTACTGACACAGGAGTCACGCAGCCTGCCCTGCGGATTTGGCCCGAGGGCCCTGAGGTTCAACACCCTTGCTCTATACCAGGGCTCTCCGACCTTGGGTCCCCAGATGTTGCTGGCCTACAGCTTCCAGCATGCCCCAGCCAGCATGGCTAATGGCAAGGTATTCTGGGAGCTGTAGTCCAGCAACATCTGGGCACCCAAGGTTGGAGAGCCCTGCTCTATACTAACTGTGTGTGAACACCTTCTCCAAGCGTGGAGCCTTCTGCAGCCGAAATGGCATCATCCACACACACAAGAGGGATGTGTCCGTAGGCTCTGGGGAACCCCGGGGTTTGCAGGAATATAGGAAAAAAAATATTTAGGAAACAAATTCTAAGGCGGGGGGAACCCCAAAACAGTTCAGTGAGGACTGAGCATAGTCAGTGGGCGTGGAATGCCAATTAATTGTTGTGGGTGGCATCGGCGGCGGCGTGGAATGAAGTATCCGAGAAAGGGGCAAGGCCGGCTGACTAGGAGGACCCTGAACAGGACTCAGGAGCACTTCACACTGCAACGCTTTGTTGCAGTTCCCACGTGGCCACTGGATTTGCAACCTTTCTAAACCACTTAATTAGAAAGGTTTACGCTCCTCACAAGATAATAAATGATGACATGTATCTTCTAAAAGGCCATCTCGCCAGCCCTCGAAGTCAAGCGCGCACTTAAAACCGTGGCGCGCTCTCCCCGCTTCCCCTGGAGTCCTTCTTCTTCTGCACTCTGGAGTGAGCGCACAGGCAGGCCATTCGAACGGCGCCGATGCAGACCCGTCAGATGGCAGACGGCAAAGTGGGTCAGGCTGGGTTAATATCTGGTCCCTGCTCAGCCGCTGGAGGGAGTGGATTAAAAGATGGGAGAAAAGGCCCTCCCTCCCTCCCTCCTCTGTCTCTTTCTGTACTGAGCTCAGGCTGGGCTCTAAAAATACCTATGATCGCACAGCGAGTTTCTCAGCTGATCCGTGATGACCGTGAACCAAAATCCCCCCCCCCCCCCCGGCCGCCGCCACCTCCCGGGCTGGGATTATTGCTCACAGCACCAGAAGGCGGCTGCGGCTGGAAGAGGACCATCCGGCAGTTTGTTCCCTACAGTGCCCCCTGCTGGCCCAAGGAAAGCCGACAGCTTAGGAAGTTCTCTTGTGTGTTGCCCTCAGCAAGCCTTGCTGGGGATCAGGACCAATGGTAGTGTAGGCTAGGTAATTTTAGACCCTGGACGGACCAGGGGCAGTGCCAGGTACCGAAAAGATCTGGGGATCAGACCCACAGGACAAGAAAAAATATATGCACAAATCTGGGTATGCATATGCTACTTTACATACGGTATGTTCCTTCCAAAGTCTCTGTATCTGTAGGATCCTGCCTCCTAAGGACACCCCTATTTGTATATGGACAGGCGAGAGGAAGGCTTTTGATTTCAGGAGAGAAAAAAAAACTCAGGCAGAAAGATTCAGGGTGGGGGGCAGTAGGAGGTGAAGCACGTGTGTGTGTGTGTGTGTGTGTGTGTGTGTGGTGCAAAAAGCCAGCTAATGCAGGGGGATCAGATGCAACAGAGAGATCCCCAGGGCCCCTATACCTCGATTTCATCAAGTGCCCGTGGGCAGCAGGGTGGTGGGGCAGAGGGCCTCCCAGAGATCCGGGGCTCCAAGTGAAATATTTGGGGCTCCAGCCCTAGTGGGCCACCCCCTAACACCCCCTCTGCCCTGGACTTAATGGTCGGGCCCCCCCCCGCAACTTTAGACAGCCATATCAATAACTTCAGTTGTGAAGCACACAACTGATATTTATCTTTGACACACACACACACACACACATCACCACCACCACCACCATTTCATGCTTTACAGTTGCTTCTAAATTCCTGATACATTAAAGCAAAACAAACAGACAAAAACACCCAAACAAAACTGTTTGCCAACCCTGACACAAAATGAAATACTCTGAGCGTGTGCAGTTTGGGCATTTTAAACTCACTTAAATGCTAACACCACCATGAATGACAGCCGTGATAGACTGGAGTTTACTTCTGCTGCCCTGCTGCTAAATAAATTTAGTTGGGAATATAAGAATCATTTTCTTGTAGAAAAGGGATAATCTATATTTACAGGGGGGGGGGAATAATAAAATGAGCATCTGTAACTATGCATGTGCCAGGCTGGCTGTCCCTGATTATAAAATCTTTTTTTAAAAAAATGAGAAAGACGCTGCACTGTGTACATGTTGCGGCAAGCATCGTCAGTCCTGGTAGGTCCCAGCATGCCACTGGGCTGTGGGGCAGGGCTCCCCAACCTGTTTGGACTTGTGGGCACATTTGGGAATTTGTGAAAGTGCTGTGGGTACCACCACAAAATGCCTCATCAGTGGATCTCCGCTTTGGTGTCAACCTGTTGTATCCATGGATCTTAGGCTGAGTCTTATTCTGCAAAAACGTTTGTATCTAATTGGACACTGCAACGTCTCTTTAATAAGGGATTGTCTAATTCGGCTAATTGCTGGCAGTACAATACAGCTAATGCTTCTTTTAAACATATGTTTTGGCAATGTCCAATAGTTGCCTCTTTTTGGGAGGAGGTTATTATTACACAGATAAACTTTGTACTGGAACAGTCTTTAGTATTCACTGATGTACACACTCTTTTAAATGATCTACCTGCTTCGTGGAAATTAACAAATGGAAGGGGAAATGGATTCTCCCCCCCCCCTTTTAGCTGTCAGCTAAAAGACTGATATTACAACATTGGAAGGATAAACACTCACCTCCTATAATGCATTGGAATGAGGACCTTACAACGCTTTCAATATTTGAATGGGTGGCATATAGATGCCACATTCATATGGATACTTATTTGGATATTTGGTCCGCTTTTGTTGAAGCCTATGTATAATTGCTAGAAAGTTGTATGCATTTCATATGTATTCATTGCTATGGATATATACAAATCCAGGGCTTTTTTTCTGGTGGAACTCACCGGAACTGAGTTCCAGCACCTTTTCTTCTATTAATTGCATTACAATTTAATCGCCATCTACTCCCGAGGAAATGTAATCCAAGAGTTCTCCAGAAAAAAAGCACTGTACAAATCCATGTATGTATAGGTATTTAAAAGGGGGGGGAAGTTTTGTGGGTGCCCACGGGCACCACATTGGGCACCCCTGTTGTGGGGTCCTGGACTTTGGCCCCTGCGGTCCAATTCTAGCTGCACCATTGGTCAGGAGGACTGAAAAGGCCTGGAGCTTGCAGTACCGTGCTGAGAGTGGCCTCGCTCACGTGCAGCCACCACTTCATGCAGGCAAGGTGGGTGATTGCTAGAAATGGAGTTGCACCAATTTCACCCTACAATGGTGTGCCTTAGGATTTGAGCAAAGGGCACTGTACGGGAAAGGAGTGTTTGGGGAATGCCCCCTAAAATCGTGTCCATTTTTAACATGCTGTATGTTGAGACCCACACATTTCTACATGAATTAGCACAGGATTCGGCTGTGCACCTTATGACTCAATTCAAAAGATATTTTGGAGGGACTTGGAGGTACCCTAGATCCTCCTGAATGCCTGCCAAATTCATTTTTAAGGTGCCAGTTCTCATTGAGGTAGTAAATGTGCATCTGGGCTTTACCACTTCTTCAGACTGGGTGGTGCCCAGCTGGGTTGTGTATGCTCCTCCATACACAAAAATGCAATTAATTTCTTGCATACTCATAGAAGGGACCTCTATGTAGAAAACTGGTATGTAATTGAGATTGGTATGTAATTTTTCATTGAGATTTAATGTTTTTTAATCTGTATTTTTTGGTTAGCCGCCTTAGGTACCATTTTTTGGCAGAAAGGCAGGATATAAATAGAATTTTAAAAAGTCTAGTGGCCCATGTTCCCCTGAACACTTATGTTCATTCGCTCTCTCTCTCTCTCTCATTTTATCCTCCAGTTCTTTTCCATCTTTGCATTTGCAACGTGTGGCAGCTACTCTGGAGAATTCAGCCTGAGCGTCGAATGCCCCAACAAGAATGAGAGTGATCTTGATATAGATGTGCAGTTCTCATATCCATTCCGGTGAGTTGGGCCCTAGAACATAAGAAGAACCCTGCTGGATCAGACCAAGGGTCCATCTAGTCCAGCATTCTGTTCCCACAGTGGCCATCCAGCTGCCTGTGGGAAGCCCCAAGCAAGACATGAGTGCAACAGTCACCCTTCCTGCCCATGTTCCCCAGCAACTGTTGTGCATAGGCATGCTGCCTCTGATGACTGGAGGTAGCATATAGCCACCAAGACTAGTAGCCATTGATAGCCGCCTCTTCCATGAATTTGTCTAACCCCCTTTTAAAGCCATCCAAGTTGGTGGCCATCATTACAGCTTGTGGTAGTAAATATCATAGTTGCTCTCCGCTGTGGTGGTTACTATGAAGCACAAACAAATGGATGTGCGACACATGTTAGCTCACAAGGTACATTCTCTGGAGAAAGGGTAGGACTGGTCACATTCAAAAAGACCAGGTTTGAAGAGGACGAGTAAGAGACATCACAGGACACATATGACTGCTGCCCAAAAAACAGCAGCCCCATATTTTGTTTTTTTTTTTTTTTTTTTAATGATCATGATTAAAATAATTAAGAATTGTGAAGAACCGCCGCCGGTCCTTTTGCGCGAGTTCGGGAGTTAACGGGTTAACCGGCACTGTAAAGCTCCCCTTATGTGGTTCCCGGGTGAGCTGAGGGCAACCGCTCCAATAGACACTGAGCGAAAGCTTAAGGCAGGCAGGCAGAGATTTGTTTATAACACCTTTGAGCGTAGCAAATTGGTCAGATAAGAACTTCACACAGTAAACACAGAACAGTCTATAAAACTTAATGGAGTGTGGAGCTGCAATACACATTCAGCCTAAAGGAGGCTTGCAGAAAACACAGACAGCATTTGTATCAAAGAACCTGAACGCACGAGAAAGAATATCCCTGCAAGTTGTTCTAACTTACAGCCGGTTACCGAGCGTTCTGCATGGGGTTGCGAGGCTTCATCCCGACTGGAGTCGCGGACCCGTTCCATGCAGTCCTGCACCTTGCTTCCAACAACACGATGGGCTCAGGTAGCCCCTTTTTTTACCCCCCCCTCCTTTGCTGATAGTCTGAACGGCTTTGTCCGGCAGGATCCTGGCGCCTCCCGGGTACTTGAGGGTGCTTGGCAGCTCTTTGAGACTGCTGGGAAAATCCTGGCGCCCCTTGGTGCTTGAGGGTGCTTGGCAGCTCTTTGAGACTGCCGGGGTGGGGGTGGGGAACCATTGGGTATATGTAGATGGGTCCCATTGAGATAAATGTAAATGCAGGTCGATGTAAATGACTGCTCGGAACTGAGCCATCCCTGCCCTAGGCAGGGATTATGCAGGTGGCGGTGTGGGGGGGTGCGTGTCTGGTGTGGCTTTCTCTCCACAAGAATAATTTCTCCTCCCCCAGACAGTGCATTGCTTCTCAGTCTTCTTGCACTTGGCCCCCTGTCTAAGCTCACTCTACCTTCTGGAACCCCCCCCTCCCCCTCTGACACCACCCATTCCACAGGAGAGCATATAAAGCTCCTTGCACGCAGTTGTGTGTGCATGCAGCCTGCTGCCATGTGCAAAAATCAGTGGATTGGGCCCCTGTTCCCACACTAGCTTTAGAAAGGGGAATAGACGCAAGGTATCCACTTGAGTGGCCCGTTGGGCGGGGGGGGGGCGTTTCATACATTTGTCTAATAACTAGGTAACGAAATATCTCCCGGCAGCTCCTAAAATCACAGGTCAGAAGACACCATCAGAACAAAGCAGCAGCAGTTCCTAATTCAGGTTGAGTTGCTGGGGGAAGTGCAGGAGCCGTAACACCCCCAACCCAACGGAGGTCAGAGGGGGGTGGGGTTTGGCCTTCCACCTGGGTCCTGGCTGGTGAGGGAAGACGGCTCCTATCCGTTCCTGGAAACTGGTGCCTCCTTTCGGGTGTCCCGTGCCCCCCAAGGAGGGACTGCCCCACAGTTTGAAAATTACTCCAGTAACATCTAGTCATCCAAAATACATGACACAGTGTTATCACACTTTGGGTTTCACTTTGGCGGCAAATGTTTAATTGATGAAATCAGCCTTCCCCAATCTGGTGCCCTCCAGACGTTTTGGACTACAACTCCAGACATTCCTGTCCATCAGGCCATGCTGGCTGGGGCTGATGGGGGTTGAAGTTCAAAACATTTGGAGGGCGACAGGTTGGAGAAGCTTGGATTAAATTATGCAGGTGGCGTATGCAGGTGGTTAGATTAATTGATCTTTAAAAAAAAAAATAGCTCAAATGTGCAGCAGATTTTTAAAAATCTATTTTAATACAAGCACTTATAAAGACTGCAGATAGCAAGCACCATCTTAAAAGAGTCATTCCCCCTTTCTTTCACCTAGAAGGGGATGCCTTTTCCAAGAAGATGCCTACTACTACAACACACAGTGTACATGGATCAAAACAAAATAATAAATAAAGTATGCTTCTTCAGATAATATTGTTTTTAACCAATGTCCAAATCTATGCAATTTCACTCAATAGATTAATTGACGGATTAAAATCTGTATGACTGAATCGATTAAAATGTATTTAATTGGGTTGTAGACCTAATCCTTTGTGATCCATCTGAAGCTGCCCTAATACAAGAGCCCTTCCCTAAGACAGTTTCCTTTGGATCACAGTGGATGCAAACTGCGGAGTTTGCAAATCCGTTTAGAATGCAAGGCAGGGTTATGGATGTACTGAGATTCCACATACTTGTAGAAGAACCATAATACAAGGTGATACCAGGCACATAGAATTGAGCATCCTGAGATTCTAACTTTCATTTTTAAAAGAAAAAGCAGGGTTCTAGTCCCTATGTCTCTGAAGTTATGTATAACGCTCTTTGTGCAATGCCTGATCAAACCTTAGGAGTTTCTGGATAAGATTCCCAACTGGTCAGGAGGCAGGGCTTTGGCACCGGGCATAGCTCCTTGGGATAAATCAGGCCGAATAAGCAAAACACATGCACACATTGGCTGAGTTTGCATAAAAAAAATATGAAGGGCTCTGCTGGATCAGACCAAGAGTCCATCTAGTCCAGCATCCTCTTTCCAACAGTGGCCAGTCAGATGAAGCCAGGAAGTCCATAAGCAGGGCGTGCAGACGATGGACTTCCACTGTTGTTGTTCTCAGTGGTGGAGCGCCTGCTTTGCACGCAGAAGATCCCAGGTTTGATTTCCAGCATCTCCAGGTGGGGCTGGAAAAACTCCCTGCCTGAAAAAGTGGAGAGCCACGGATGCCAGTCAGCAGTCAACAATACTGGGCTAGATGGACCCAGGATCTGACTCGGTATAAGGGCAGCTTTCTCTGTTACTAACGTACGGCATTGAAGGGTACGCTGCTTCTGAACAGTGGAGGTTCCATTTAGCTGTCCTTGGCAATAGCCTGTTGATACCATGACCTAGACTCCTCCGTGAATTTGTCTATTCCCTTATTTACAGTCATCATCGATCGCGTCAGTGCCAGGGTGTTCTCCGTAAATAAATTATGCATTTAGATCAGGGGTGAGCAACTTGTGGCCCTCCGGATGTTTTGGCCTACGATTCCCATCAGCCCCAGCCAGCATAGGCAATGGAGAGAGAGAGCATGGGAGTTCTGGGCCAAAACTTCAGGAGGGGCCACAAATTGCCCACCCCTGATTTAAATGAAGATGTGCATTTCTTTTGTCAGCCCTCAACCTACTGCTTTATAAATATAAAGATTGCAAAATTCGGCATTTCTTAGCATAGAATTTGGGCTATACTTTGGTGCAGAATTAAAAGAACAGCCACAACCCAGAGTACGCACAGCTCTGACGTAACGACCGCCTCTTCTGTGTGGACCCTGCCATACCTTCTTCCACTTTCTTCTCCCCGTTGCCAGGCTCCACCAGGTGTATTTTGACGCTCCAGCTTGTAAAGGGACCGAGCAGGAGAAGGTCTTCTTGATCGGAGACTGCTCCTCCTCCGCCGAATTCTTCGTCACCATCGCGGTCTTCGCCTTCCTCTATTCCCTTGCCGCCGTTGTCGTTTATATCTTCATGCAGGACAAGTACAGGGAGAACAACAAGGGCCCCATGATTGTGAGTGCCTGATGCAATGCATGCATGAGATGTATGAGCCATGTGGCGTAGTGGTTAGAGCAGTGTTCTCCAACCTTGGGTCCCCAGATGTTTTTGGCCTACAACTCCCAGCATACCCCAGCCAGCATAGCTGGCTGGGGCATGCTGGGAGTTGTAGGCCAAAAACATCTGGGGACCCAAGGTTGGAGAACACTGGGTTAGAGTGTTGGACCGGGACTCAGGAGATCCGGGTTCTAATCCCCGTTCAGCCATGAAGCTCGCTGGGTGGCTTTGGGCCAGTCAGTCACCGTCTTTCAGCCGAACCTACCTCGCAGGGTTGTTGTGAGGATAAAGTGGAGAGAAAGAGGATCATGTAAACCACCTTGGGTTCCTCGCAAGAGGGGGAAAAGTGGGATATAAATATAATAATAAATAAATAAAATAAATGGCTCAGTGCAATAATAAGATGATAGGATTGCCAAGGACCATTGAAGCAACTGCCTGAAACCGCCGCGACACTTCCAGACAACCAGCGCGCGTCGTATGTGTCCTCTTCTAGTTATCCTCAACAGAAGTAGTAGCCCAGCCTTCCCCTGCCAGGTGCTCTCCAGATGTTTTGGCCTACAACTCCCAGCATTCCTGACCACTGGCCATGCTAGCTAGGGCTGATGGGAGTTGTAGTTCAAAACCGCTGGAGGGGACCAGGCTGGGGAAGGCTGTAGTAGCAACTGAAGGGTGAGAGGAGGCACTCTGAGAGAGTCTCTTTCTGGGGCCGGCCCTACCATTTGGCAGGCCGCCATCACCAGTGTCAAAGATCAGGCACCATTAAACAGCAGCAGCGTTTTCTGAGGTTGTTAATTCAATGCTCTATTTTTAGCGGGTGGGGAAGCATAGCATTTGGATCTTCTGCCTCATGCATCCAGATGTCTGGGGGCTGGCCCTGGGCGATACTCCAGGCCATAAAAGCTGGGAATTGGGCATGTTTCCGAAGGAGGGAACAAGGCAGACTTTCTATGGCAGCCTACCCCAACCTGGTGTCCTTCAGATCTGTTGGACTACAGCTCCCAGAATCCTCCAGCTGGTTGGGAGATTCTGGGAGCTGTAGTCCAACACATCTGGGGGGCACCAGGCTGAGGAAGGCTGTTCTAGGACTCCAGGAAGATGGCTGAAGTGATGGTTTGTTGATTTATTTTGAACATTGATGGACTTTAGGCACCGTACGACTTTAGCGTCGAGTGGAACGCAGCCGCTGGTGAGAAACGGTGGCTCTTTGGGGACGGAATAAACCACCCTGCTAAGCTTTTGCTGCCTGCCTGGGACTCCAAAAACAGTGGCTTGCCTAAGGCCACCTAGTGAGTTCATGGCCGAGATGAGATTTGGACCAGTGTGTTCACCGACCCACAGTCATCACCACTACACACCAGCACTTCCGTGTCTGTGTCTGCCAACCCTGAGCAGTATGGGAGGTTATTACATTGGACAAGCATTGAGCAGGGGGTTGGACTTGATGGCCTAGTAGGCCCCTTCCAACTCTACTTTTCTATGATTCTATGATTCTATGGATCAAATTTTCTCATTGTGCCAGTGGAATGGATATCGCTGGCAGAACAGGACTTCTGTGTCCTCTCTCTCCCCCTGCAACCTCCCCCCCCCCCAGCATCCTTCAAATCCGCTCCAGAGGTTGGAGGCTGCAGGGGAGAGGAGATGGCGCTGAAGTCTTGTTCCGCGAGCGGTATCTTTTCTGTAGCTGCAACAAGGAAATTGGATCCAACCCATTGGCTGGGTTCACACGACAAGCCAGAGTACGGGTTGAGTATGGGTTGTCATTGAATTGTGGCTTGTTGTTGAATCGTGGCTTGTTGTGTGAATCCAGCTGTGTGAACAAACCATGTTTTTAACCACGAACAACCCATGAAGGGAAGCCATGGTTTGTTTTGGGGTTGTGAACTGTGGGTTGTTCACCATGGTTTGTTAGCATGGCTGGGTTCACACAACACAACAACCCATGATTCAATAACAACCCACACTCAACTCGTACTTTGACTTGTTGTGTGAAGCCAGTCATTATCAGCTGGAGCAGGTACAAAATAGGACCCTGGACCAGCCAGGAAGCTGTCCAGCAGGAATTACAGGAAGGGTCTTGACCAGGAGGCCTGGACGAGCAGGGGAAGTGTCCAGCAGACTCCACGTAGCCCAAGCTGAGTGAGACCCTTCCACGCGGAGCTGTTGTAGCTGGACTGACCATTTAATAACGGACCTCTTCCTGGATCTTCTCAAGACCCTGATCCGAAGCACACATGGGACTTGCCCCCTGCTACCGAGTAGGCCAACTTGGAGACCTTGGGCTACCAAACAGGCACTGTGCTCTGGTTCTGAGCTTTGGCATACACATCTTGGTATTGCTGGAGGGTCTTGATCCAGGGGTGAGGATCCCAACAGCTGGCACTGGATCACTTCTTGCAAGCTTTCTTGGGCAGAGTGTCATCAGGATGGTGAGCCTGGTTCTCCCTCAGGGGGTGCTGACTCCCCAGGCTCCCTGTCTGTGCTGGGGGGTGACATAGGATCCTGCTCCTCCTCCTCTTCAGAAGAGGTCTCTTTGGGTCCAGGATCCAAGCACCGGCTGGTTCTAACACTCTACTACCAGCCAGCCAGCCAGTTGTTTCTACCTCATGTTTTGGGCAGCCGTGGCTATAACCTCTTCTCTTTTCTTTCCTGCTGCAGGATTTTGTTATCACAGGCTGTTTTCACCTTCATGTGGTTGGTGAGCTCCTGTGCTTGGGCCAAGGGGCTTTCTGATGTCAAGGCGGCCACTGACCCTGACAATGTGTTCAAAGGCATGGCTGTGTGTGAGAAGAAAGGTGTCAAATGCGAGGAAGTACGGGAGCCAGTCACCTCTGGCCTCAACACCTCTGTGGTTAGTCCTCCAACCCACCAGAATGGGACATTGCCAAGCCATAGATGTGGCTGTATGTCTGTATATGCGCACTTCACATATGCATTTTGTAGTGTGTGCTTTTTTGCGCATTATACTACTGCAGATGTGCCCGCATGCTTCTTCATAGCGTATGTGTGCTTTTCCCCACAAACATCTACTCCCGCTCTATTTTTTGGCGTGTTCATTTGTACGTCTGAATTTCTTAGGCCTGCAAATCATTCGTGTGTTTACTCAGAAGTAAGGCCCACTGTGTTCAACAGGGCTTACTCCCAAGTAAATATGCACAGGACTGCAGCATTAATTCAGCTTAATCACTAGGTTAATCAGTGTAAAGCTTTAATTGAATAATCAGTGGAACCGGTTTTAATAACTTGCAACAACATCTGGCACTGAGAGTTAAAAGAGTTAAGTTATTTATTTGGGTGGGGTGCTGCATTGTAGTTGTGTTACTATGCAAGGGAATAAAACAACAACAACATAGGAACAATGGCCTTTCCTTCTACAAGTGACACATTTTGTTTAAGTTCTCTTTTGTAGGTTCTTATATCCATTTTCCTATATATTTTCTAAAAGCTGCCTATGTTTCTATTAACTGTTTATGTGTTAGAACTTGCATATATGGGTGCCAGAATGCACTGATCTACCAGAGTTTGCATTGTGTCTTTTTTTGGTCATTGCTGTTGCTTTTGCATGTACATTAACTGTTGCTATATATAAGGGTATATATGTGTCCCTGCTTGTGTATATATGTCTGCAGTGGTGTGTGGATAAGTGTGTTTGTTGATGTCTGTTTGTTTCCTAATACGTGGTTCCAGGGAAAATGCTTTTGTTCATGGATGCACAAAAACTCAGTGCCACCCTCTGCTGGTTTTAATTAAATCTGCTTGTTGTTGCACACATTCCGGGATACCGTTCTCAGGATCTGACCCATAACCATGTCCATTGGGGTCTTGAGGTCACCTTCAACATGCTTGCTTGAGCATCCGGAAGCAGTGAGTCTAGGCTATTCCCTCCTGACTTCTGGGCCTGCCTTCTTACCATGGTTGAAACCAATTCAGTCAGATATTCTACTGTTTGGAGGGATTTGATTATTTTTTTTCCAAAGCTGTATTAAAAACAAGCATATTAAGGCATTTCACATTGCCACAAGGTCTGACCCTATTGGATATTTGCTCATACGTAAGTCCCACTGATCTGAATGGGGCGAATGCCCAAGTGTGCTTAAGGGATTAGAGCAGAGTGGGGTGGTTGCAGCCCCTCTCCACTGGGCCCCATCCCATGGCCTCCCTCTCAGCCCCCTGCCCTGCCCCCCCCATTGGTGCCACTGGAGGCTTTTAAAAAGCCTAATTGCTGTGGGGTGAGTGTGTGTGTGTGTGTGAGAGAGAGAGAGAGAGAGGGAGGGAGGGAGGGAGAGGGAGAAGGGTAGCCCCCCCTACCTTGCAGCCGGTGTGTTGTAGTGGTAAGAGTGTTGGACTGGGACTCGGGAGATCCGGGTTCTAGTCCCCGCTCGGCCATGAAACTCACTGGGGTGACTTTGGGCCAGTCACGGACTCTCAGCCTAACCTACCTCACAGGGTTGTTGTGAGGGTAAAATGGAGAGGAGGAGGAGGATTATGTAAGCCACCTTGGGTTCCTTGAAGGAAAAAAAGGCGGGGTATAAATATAATAAATAAATAAATGCCCTCCCCCAAATGCCCTCCCAAATCCCCCCCACCTACGTCTTTTCAAAAGCCTCCATAGGTGCCAAAGGAAATTGTTTAAAAGTCTAATTACTATGCAGGAAGGCCATTTGGAGGTGGATCATAGCTGGGGAGGGCTTAGCCTTCCCATCCCTGTGACATTGAACCCCCCCCCCCATTTCTCTCTCTCTCTCTCTCTCTCTCTCTCTCTCTCTCTCACACACACACACACACACACACACACAGAGTGGTTGGGCTTAAAAGAAAATTTCCATTGGTGCCAATGGGAGCTTTTTTTTTAAGCCTACGTGCTGGGGGGGGGGCGGAGAAGGGGATGATCGGAGAACAGAGAGAAGGGGATGAACGGACGGACGGACGGACGGACGGACGGATGGATGGATGGGTGTAAATCTGTGTGTGAGACAGAGAGATTGTGTGGGGTGGCTCTGACCACGGCCACTTTGGGCTCCAGTCCCAAAACCTCCTGGCATGCTGCCCCTGGAAGGTTTCCTATGAGGGGGGGGGGACCTTTTCCAGCCCTCAAGCTGAAAAAGGTTCCCCACTTCCTGAATTTTCAGCCCTCAGAGTAGTTTGAGGTTTTCTAATCTGCTTGTACAGACTAGGAAGACTGCAGCGATGACTGTGTTTATGCTAATTTCCAGAAAAAGGAGCCGCACGCAACGTCCGTGCGTGAATCAGCCATCATAGATCAAACATCAGAGTCGAGAGCTTTCCCATCTCCACAGGCACAATACTTTTCCGGTGGAGGCACTTGTAGGATTGCCAGATCCCCTTTGAATTGGCCGAGGCAGCCAGTGGAATGGCGGGGAAGGGGAAGGGGAGGTACCGGCGGCTGCCCCTGAGTGGAGACCATGGGGGAGGAGGGTCTCATGTCCTTATCAGCAGGTTCTCTTTGACCCGGCTCGCAGGACACAACAACCCACCACGGGCAGCAAGCCATGGTTGGCTGTCGTGTCACCCGAACCCAGCCCAGGTTACCCATGGTGGCTTGTTTCCCCCCCAAACAAGCCACCCTGAGAACCCATGGGCTGTTCTAAGGGTTGTTTTACCCATAGTAGTGGGTTGCTGTGTCTTCTGAACCCGGATGACCGATCCTACCATGGGTAAAGTCCAGCGGCCAACAACTTGCTTGGCAAGAGTGGCAAAAAACCCTTGCCACTCTTGCCGTGCTTGCCCTGGCCACTGCCAGGGGCAGCCACCCCACCAGTGTGCCCGAGCAGCACTTGGGGGTGGCTGGCGCTGCCTTGCTGCCCTCCCTGCCACAACCCTGAGCCGTTTTCAGCTTGCCACGGCTTTTTTGTAGTTTTTAATTTCCCCCCAAGAATGTGCAAGCTGACTTGACAGCCAGCTTTCACAATCCCCATTTTGACAGCCAGTGATAGCCCCTTCAAAGTGCCCAAGTGGCACCTTGGTGGGGCTGTCCGTGGCTGGCAGAATTTTTTTAAAAAAAATTTTAGACACAATTGTGCGTCTGCAGGGATTTGAAGCCTCAGCTAGGGCCAGGGCCGGTGCTACCATTAGGCCAACTAGGCAGCTGCCTAGGGCGCAGGGCTAAAGGGGGTGCCAGAAACACCTTGGGGAAAAAACACAGCGCTCTCAAGTGGGAAGGGGGGGCACTAAATATCTGAACTTGCCTAGGGCACCAAACTGCCTTGCACCGGTCCTGGCTAGGGCAGTATCCAGCGGGGGTGCCTGCTGCCGAGGTGCAGCATGTACCAATCCTGGACATTGCCCAGAAGAGACTTGAAATGTTTTTCCCCGAATTTGGTTTCTCTTGACAGCTGTCAGAAGATGAGCTGTCAAGAGAAACCAGAGGTGCGAGTGGTATTTGCAGGCAAAAATGGGGTTTGGGGGGATTTACACCCCCTTCATGCAAATATCCTCATCTCCTCCTCCCCCCAGTTAGCCCCCATCCTGTAGCACATTTTGCACTTTGTCCTGACCCTCTAGGTGCTTGGGAAAATGCAAATGTGCACCTCCTTTTTTTTTCTAGGGAAAAGGAGTTTTGACTGCTAGCTGTCAAAACTCTGGTTCCCTTTAAAAAGGGTTTTTTGATAGGGCAATGGGTAGTTTTTGACTGGGACGTAGGCTGTATATATTATGACCCATTGGCTTTACAAAAGACCTGCTCCTGGTGGAGATGAAGGGCTTTTCTACATGAGGCATTTATCATGCACTCATCAATCCTTACTCATGGTTGTTTATGGGTTCTTTGGACAACGTGGTGTCCCTCCAGTTTCACTTCTGTTTCTAAAGAGCACTTTTCAGCAATTTTTTTTTTAGAGCAGGGAAAGTGCTGTATTTAACTGTAAAAGTGAAAGCAACTTTTTTCACTTGTGTATTTTTGCTAGTCTGCTATACCACAGCACCACCTAGAGGTTATGTAGCAGAAAAGCAGGAAAGGAAATGCTATTCGAGTAGTGCTCGGCTCTCAATCCTGCGATGAAACCAAAAGGAGATACAGTGGATTACCAGCCTTGTGTAGAAAAGCTTGAAAACTGTTAGAACTGATTCCTTGATATGGATCAACACAACCTCCTTGGGGTTGTGGCTATGGGGGACTGTGGCAATGGGGTACTGTCATGATGAGCACCTTCACTTCAAAATTTACCACTACTCCACTGTGCACAGTTGCAGGGGAGGGGAACTGATAGTGATGGGGAAACTGTCAGTCAGGGAAGTTTGTTATCTGTTCCTGATCCTCTCATCGATAAACCCCAGAAAAGCTTCCACAGAACTCAGAGGTTCCCTGCATGCAACACAGTTTGAAAAACCACTTGTTCGAATGAATAAGCACTGTAGCTCGCTTAGTCATGAGTAGATTAGGCATTTTGCCGCCTGAGGTGAAGGACAAGATGCCCCCCCCCACACCTCCATTCCACATATAGAAGCTGACCAGACTAGCAACTGAATCTTATTTCGACACTGGTGATGAGTCAGCATCCTCCTCCTCCCCTGAGGGCAGCAGCAGACTAATTTATGGGGCACAAGGAAGCCCCACATGGAACACAGAGCTCTGTCCTCCAACGGAGCTGAACAGCCAGGCGGCTGCTGCCTTCTCTGCCACCTGAGGTGACCGCCTCACTCTGTCTTATGGTAGGGCCAGCCCTGGGATGAGCAGGAACAACTGCTGCAGTTTGCATTACGTCTTTGGTGCTGGAGTCACGTGATTAGTTGTTGAGGTCGAGGACTACTCTTGATTCAGAAGGGGGAACTTGATTCTCAGTGATGCTGCTCGGTGTCTTAGCACACATTGACTGGGTTCAGACGACACGATAACTCGCACTCAAGGGTTGAGTATGGGTTGAGTGTGGGTTGTCGTTGAACTGTGGGTTGTCATTGAAACACGGGTTATCACGTTGTCTGAGCCCAGCTGTGCTTGTTAAGCACGAACAACCCATGAAGAGAAGCCATGGTTTGTTCTTGGGTTGAGGACCGTGGGTTGTTCACCATGGTTTGTCCTCTGAGCCGCAGCGATGAGTTCCATCCCGTTTTCATTGCGCATTTCCAAAAAGAAATGCTCATTCTCTAGGTGGCAACTTGGCAACCCTGCTAGGGCTCCGTGTGAGCAAGTCAGATCGGAGGTTGCAGACTGCAGTACCTCTTCCTGGCCAGCTGCCCATTGGCAGGACACAAGAGCAACCTAAGAGCAAGCGCAGGCCTAAGAAGAGCATCCTTCTTGCAAAGGGCTACACAGCACAGGGAATAAGGCGACAACATCCTGTTGTTGTATTTCTTAGATGCCTTTCTGAAAAACAGACTTAAGGCAACTTACAACAAAATTAAAAATTACAAAAAGTTAAAACAATTTTCAATAAAATGCCACCTATAAAACAATGAAAACATCAGCGACAGCCATAAACCATTGAACTGATGCATTATCATATGCCCTCAAATGCCTTGAATAGAGGAAAGACTTAACCTGGTGCTGAAAAGATGACAATGTTGGCACCAGGCAGACCTTGCTGGGGAGAGCATTCCACAGTTGGGGGGGGGCACCACCAAAAAGGCCCTTTCCCTTGTTGCCCCCCTCGGAGGAGGTTTTTGGAGGAGGGCCTTGGATGTTAATCACTGTGTACAGGTAGATTCATACCAGGAGAAGCAGTATGAACCTGCCGCTTTGAGATACAGCAATACCTTGGATTGCAAGCATAATTCGTTCTGGAAACGTGCTTGTAATCCAAAGCACTTGTACATCAAAGCGAAATTCCCCATAAGAAATTTGTACACATATTTTTAATTTACGCTACAATAAAGAATGATAGTGTAAAGTCTTCATTTTTCTTGACCGTACCACAGTACTTGTATTGCAAGACGTCGCTTGTTTATCAAGTTAAAATGTATTTTAAAAATTTGCTTGTCTTGCAAAACACTTGCAGACCAAGTTACTTGCAATCCAAGGTTTTACTGTATAGGTTACCTTGCAGTCTCCTCTCTTCCCCCCACAAGACACTACTGCTCCACACAGGGGAAGGGAGCCACACTCTGTGCTTAACAGCTCTTTCTCCAACCTTGTTTCATGTTGTCCCCAGGTCTTTGGCTTCCTGAACTTGGTGCTTTGGCTGGGGAACATGTGGTTCGTGTTCAAAGAGACGGGCTGGAGCACACCCTTCATGAAGCAGGCTCCTGCCCAGGAGAAGCCGCCGGCGCCAGAAACCTACGCCGATGCCTACAACCAAGCCCCAGGCTACGGACAGCAGGACACATACGGGCAGCAGGGTGGCTACCAGCCCGATTACAGCCAGCAGGGCTATGGGCAGCAGGGAGACTATGGCCAGCAAGGGGGCTACGTCCAAGGTGGGCCCACTTCCTTCGCAAACCAGATGTAGGCGGGTGAGTTTCGAAGATCTAGCTGGCTCGGCTGGGGACCGGGAGGGATGGAGTTCTTCTCTCATCCATAGACGGAGCTGCGAATGTTCCGTACAGAGAATGCTAAAATTCTGTGCAAGGGGAACGGAGTTCTGCAATCTAGACCAGCATTCTGCAAAGCAAGCGCATTTGCATCATTTGTCTCCTTTGGCATAATTTATCGTGGCTTGGCTAGTCACAGGAGGGGCAAGGAGTCCGGCAGGGCATTGAAGCGTGACCTCTTGACCGCTAGGCATCTTACTTAGTCCCATCCCGCCCCCTCTGGCTTCTGAAGTTTCAGCAGTCATTGGCCAAATTTGGGGGCATGTATCTTTACAATTGCCAGGGCAGGTTTTTCTAGCTCAGGAAGCTGAAGATCCTGCACGTCATGTCACATGCTTCACCGTTTCGGTGCCCCTGCAGAATTAGGGCATAGACACAGCGCTGCAAATATGCAAATAGATAAACCAGGGTTAATTGAACATGGTCAGAATGACATGGCCTAGTAAATACGCTGATCATAGTTGATGATGGTGTTGGTAAAGGCTACAGTTAAATGAGAAATACGGATAGCAATAGTATATCACCCACTGCAATACCTAACTGGAGTAGCCCATGTGGGAGAAGGTAGCCTCTTTATCCCAGACTTGGGAGAGTTTTGTGCCTCACCCCTAACACTCACACACCCCGGTTTTATTACACTCACAGTATGGTCAAGCCCTTACAGATGGGGAGCATGGGGAAAGAAGCACGGCTGGTACAAGGCACAGTAAACCAAAGGAGTGATGTGGCATGTGTATATACACGGAGGAGAAACAGAGGCATTTTACATCTTATTTCCATTAACAGATATTATGCCAGAGGTGTGTGTGTGTGTGTGTGTGTGTGTGTGTGTGTGTGCTGCTGCTGCTGCTGCTGTACCAATGTTACAAACTTAAATTGGCTTAACAGCCATTCTCTCTCCCCATGGAACCCTGGGAAATGTAGTTCTGTGAAGGGGAGGGGGACAAAGGAATAAATAGCGGAGAGTTGTCGTCAGCACCCTTGCCACCAAATGAGGATTCTCACCGTTCTTTGAGGGAAGCCATGACAGTTAAACTAATATAAAACCAAGTATAAGTGTGTCATGTAGATATAGTATGTTGGGTTTTATCTTTGAATGTGTGTATGTCGTCATCTTAGGCTGTTTTATAGGGTGTTATGTCGTGCTTATGTTTTTAAGTCCTTTATACACTGCGCAACAGCAAATGGTGTTCATTGTGTAGCTGACTGTGTCTGCATTCCTTGTATATATACAAATGCACCGATTCTAAGGAAACGTGTGGTTGCAACACTGCAACAGTGACTTGCACAGATGTGGCCGCAGTTCCATTCAATGTGAGACAAGAGGGAGCACCTGCTTGGGCATGTGCCAGTTGAAAATCCCTTTATAACCACTCACTACAATGTACTGGGCACCTGGGGTCTCTGCTTATGTAGCTGCCTCCATGGTGTTGAATCTGTACACTCCAAAATCAACGTATGCAGAATAGCGGATAGGACCTATGTGTGTTGCATTCAAAGGCCTGTGGCTCACGCTGGCTCAGCTTGTCTGAGTTTGGAAAGCTAAGCAGGGTCAGGCCTGGTTATTACTTGGATGGGAGACCCCTCCTCTAGTTTCCTGCATTGAGCAGGGGGTTGGACTTGATGGCCTTGTAGGCCCCTTCCAACCCTATGATCTATGACCCGGTTCGCACATCCGTGCTCACTGTCTCCAGTGTGCTCGCCACTTCCACTTTCCGAAACAACCCAGGAACACCCTGTGACGTCCAAACCGAGAAACTCTGGGTTGTTTAGGGGTTAAACAACTCAGAGTTAACCCAACAATGATTTGTTGTTCGGTTAACTCTGGATTGTTTAATCCCTTAACAACCCAGAGTTCCTGGGTTTGGACCGCATGAAACAACCCAGGAACGGAACACACAGTACACACAAAATCTGTGAGGAATGGGAGATCTAGTTTGGCCCCGAGCTAGAAAGGTAAACCCACGTTTGTCAAAACCAACAAAAGAACACTGATGGGGTAGCAGGCTTCCTTAATAACACATAGCAAACTGCACTGGCTTCCCAGCTCTTTAGCAGGTGGTATTAAGAGCAATGGCAGGAAAGGAAAGTTTGTCAGGCTTTCAGGGAAGTGGCCTGATGAGGTTTGGGTAGCTGACTTTGACTTTTATGAAACCAATATTTAATACGTTCTCCTCCAGTAACGGGCATTTGTTTCATTCCCTCCACCCACCCCCAAGCAATTGGGCCTCTTGTAGTAGGTTGTGCCTATTTTATTTATTTATTTATTTATTTATTATATTTATACCCCGCCCTTTTTCCCACAAGGAACCCAAGGCGGCTTACATAATCCTCCTCCTCCTCCTCTCCATTTTATCCTCACAACAACCCTGTGAGGTAGGTTAGGCTGAGAGTCAGTGACTGACCCAAAGTCACCCAGTGAGCTTCATGGCCCAAAGTCACCCAGTGAGTTTCATGGCTGAGCAGGGACTAGAACCTGGGATCTCCCAAGTCCCAGTCCAACACTCTCACCACTACGCCACACACACTGGCCTAGCCTAAATTTGGAATCAGCTTAGTGGGGTTTGATTTCTTAAAAGACATTTTGCATACTCCTCTCCAGCTTGGAGATGAAGCATCTCCTTTTTCCCATTCAGAGTCAGACAGCCTATCACATCAGGGCCAGGCCTGTGAGGCATTTCATGGTGCCTCTCAGTGTCTTCAGTGTGTCTCTCTCTGTGACTGGGTTCGGACAACACGGTTGAGTGTGGGTTGTTGTTGAAATATGGGTTGTTACTGTGCAGTCTGAATCCAACTGCACTAACAAACCATGGGTTAACCACAAACAACCCATGAGGAGAACCCATGGTTTGTTGTTGGGTGGTGAACTGTTGGGTTGTTCGTGGTGAACAAACCATGGTTTGTTAGTGCAGCTGGGTTCAGACAACACGATAACAACCCATGTTTTTCAACAACCCATGGTTCAATGACAACCCACACTCAACCCTCGAGTGTGGGTTATCGTGTTGTCTGAACCCAGGAAAAGCTGCTAGGGGTAGGGGATAATGATGCCATGGCTGGGGGGCAATCCCTCCCCCCACACTGCTCAGCCAGGGAGAGTCTGCCTCCCACCCACACGCCCTAGATCAGGGTTGGGTAACCTCTTTCAGCCCGAGGGCCGAATCCAATTTCAGAGAAGCTCTTGGGGGCCAGTAGTGGTGGGCGAGGCCAAAGGCAAAGAGGGTGGAGCCAAAGTCAAAAGGGGTGGAGGCAAAATACACCACCACCACCCAGCATATTGTAGCTTAAAGCTCTTACTGCCAGTAACTAAGTCTTAGGAGAAGCATTTCGACCTTTTAGAATGGGGGGGGGGGAACTGCACAAAAGCTGGGTGTGAAGGATCACCACCTGGATCCTATGCGTGAGTTCGGCGCTTAACGGGTTAACCGGCACTGAGTTACAGCCCGTACGAGCGCTGGCGACCACCTGAGAGGCTTTCACGCACAAGAGGAAACCGAAGCCCTTTAAATGACCAAATAAGGCTTTTATTTGTTTACACAAAACACAGAGCGGAACTAACAGCTTTCCAGGAATACTACAATGTCAACACAACCTTAGTTGACCCCTGCGTTTCTCAATGAACAGGCTCTTAGGCTAGCGGAGTGAATCTAGTCAGTTACCTCAGATCAGAGACTCTATGCCTAGTCAGTTTCAGCCTGGCTCCGGGTCGGCCGATCCGGGGATGAGACTGGCTTATTTGGGCTGCCGCTTGACGGACGAAGCTGGCCCCGATGTACCCTGGTTCCCAACAACCCTTTACCGGAAGGGAGAGGGGTTTTCTACCCCGGAGTTCCCGCTCTCCCCGCCCTCCAGGTCAGGTGGGGCTTATGCCTGCCCCTTCGTTTCAGGTGGGCTTATTCCTGCCCGGGGAAAAAGGTGACGTACTGGTACTTTACAGCTCTTTGAGACTGCCCTGATAGTTTGATGGTCCTTCCTGGGTTTTTGTGGATTTCCACCGAGACTCTTCTTTGTTGGGGATGACGACCTGTCTGGCTGCTTCTCCTGTGACTTCATCCCTCCTCCCTCGCCCCCTCCCTTAGGGGAAAACTATGTGTGTGTGTGTGTGCAGACTTGTGTTGGGCTTTCTCCACACTGGGAAACCACCAAACAATGGGTGGTTGAGGGAAAGGGGAACCCCAGAGGGCTGGCTTTGGCCCCCAGGCCTGAAGTCTCCACCCGTCATAAATGTTGACCTTCCTGGGCCACCGTAAAGACCCTTCAGAGGTATGTTTAGTTCTGTTAATATGTTTGTCCCTGAAGGGGTTGCGTGTGTGTGTGTGTGTGTGTGTGTGTGTGTGTGTGTCTGTGTGTTGTCCTTCTGCTGTGTCAGTGTGTCCATAGATCACAGGATGGCGTTACTGCTTTTCTACGTTCACCTGTTCTCTTTTCTCTCTCCCCCCCCTCTCTCTCCCCCCGCAGGTCCCTACCCCCAGTGGGAGGCGTTGTGAGGAGGAAGCCGCCATCCTGTCTGTCCTTGCCCCCCTTTGTCCCCTTGTGCAGGGGAAAGGGGGGGCTGGTGGGTGCTCGCACTGGGAGGGGGCTGGCGGGGTCCCCCCCCCGATGAATGTAGATGTTCGTGCTGTTTATATATATATATTATATATATATGAGAAACTACAACTAGAGGTAGACCGCCCCCTCTCCCACTGCCCCATTGCCTCATGCGCACGCGCGCGCACACACACACTCACACACACACACACACACACACACACACACAGCCCTACACCATTACCCCCCACCCCAGGACAGCTCCTTGACCTACCCTTACCACCCCCAGGTCTTTGCCCTCCAAGCTTCCCCGGCTAAAACTAGCTATCCAATCTCTTCTCTAACCCACCAATTTCCTCCCCACCCCCCCATACCTGATGAATCCCACCCCGAATATTATGGAAGGCGTTGCATAACTCTTGTCATTCTTTGACACTCACCCCCCAACTCATGGAAAACCCTCCTCCATCTCCCCCCCCCCCCGCATGCCCTTGATGAGAGCAAGTTGGTCATGGGGGTGGGGGGGAGGGGTCTGAGGTTGGTGGGCTACCAGGATGTTATCTTGAGTGTCTGAATGCCAGGCAGTTTGAAGGCTTAGGGAGTTTGGGGTTCAATCCTCTACCCAGCACTTCAATTAAGGTTTTTCACACACACACACACACACACACACACACACACCTCCGTTCCAGCCACCACCACCCCTCCAATGTTTTAGGGGTCCGGATAGAGGGCAGCCTAAAACTTGGGGTAATTCTCTCCTGCTTCCCCTTCCTGCTGGTCTGTATTGGGGGGACGGTGAAACAGGTGAGCTTAGGAGGGATCCATAGCATAGGGGTGCTCGCTATTGTTTTGAAGGGTGTGTGTCTATAGACTCTGCAGAAGGGTTTTAATCGAGGGGGAGGCAAAAGGCGAAATGGGGGTGGGGTTGCTCCTAGTGAGCTGTCTTTCTGGGGGGTCAGAGCCCCATTATTTCCCCTAATACCAGCATGTATGCCACAATTACTAGTGCAGCCGGGGCCCACAGTTTGGGGTGGGGGCGCTGAGCGGGAGACTTTCCCCATGCTTTCTCTATTCGCTCCCTCTCTCTCTCTCTCTTTCTCTTCTGTCATTTAATCTTTCTCTCTTATTTATCTATCCGAGACTGCCTATTTGATATATTTTAGTGTGGATTCACCTTGACAGCTTTTATCCACACGATCAAGGTGGTTATAAGTCTGCACCCTTTCAATGCGTGACTGTCTATTGCCCTGCTTCGGATGCCTCTCTCTGCACACAAGCACTCACAGGAGGTTGTGCCATCAGGCGCGGAGGCACAGACTCTGAAACGGCACCTTGCAGCTCAAAAATGTACAGGCCCAGGGTGGGGACAATAGCTTACCAGTGTTCTCCAACCTTGGGTCCCCAGATGTTTTTGGCCTACAACTCCCGGCATGCCCCAGCCAGCCAAAAACATCTGGGGACCCAAGGTTGGAGAACACTGGCTTATGCAGCCGGTGCTTCCAGTCTACAGGACCCGGGTTGCAAGCCTGCTGGCTTCTCCACATACACACAGACTGTGGGCCTGAAAGATAATATGGGGGGGGGGGGTGTTATTTATTTATTTATTTATTTATTTATTTATTCTATTTATTAATAGCCCATCTGGCCGGTCACCCGGCCACCACAAAGATTGTGAATAAGGAACAGTGGGACAGTTATTCTGGAATACATATGTGGAGGACCAAAGATCAGTAGGGGTGTGATCTTGTGTGTTTTTTGGCATCAGGTTGATGTGAGCCTTAACACAGTTAGCTGAATGTTGGTTCCATCTGGGTTTACTTCCTAGTAAAAGTGCTTAGGGTCAGAATAATTTTAATCTCTCTCTCTCTCTCTTCTATCCCTCCCCAATCTCAAATTCATTTTATCTGTTTGATTTGTCCCTCCATTACTCCTTCCCCCCACCTTTCTTTTTCTCATCTTTCCTAGCTATGGTTCCCCTCTGTTAATCTTTCCATTCACCCACCCTTTTCTCTGGTCCGTCCCAGAATTCCTGCTCCTCTTCTCTCAGTCTATACAATCTGTGGCCTCCAAGCCAACCTATTTTCCATGGCAGCCAAAGCTTCCCCCCAGCCCTCCGCCCTGCCCCTGTCCGCCCTGCCCCAATCCCCAGTGGCACTCTGACTATATATTACTCAGTGTCTGTGTATATGATCGTGCCGTAATTGTGCGTTTCGGTTTGTCCGGCTCTTTGCCCCGGTCGATATCGTGTGAATTTTTTCTTCCATCTTTAAATGACAAAAATACCAACAGCAGCAGCAAAATGACAGGAAAAATATGCATTAATTCCCCCCAAATCTGCCCCCCTCACCCCAAAAGGTATAGAGAAAAAAAATGGATAAAAACCAAATAAAAAGAGAAAGAAAATGTATTTAAAAACTAAATGTTTGGAGTGTATTTATTTTATGTCATTCTTATCAGGTCTTACATCCGTGTCTCTTAAACTCAATGTAAGACTGCACTAGGCACCTCTGTGCTGTGCACATGACCATCATCTGTGCCCTATCCCACATTTGTACACCTCCTCAGGTGTTCTTATGCTCAAGTAAGTCAAAATCATCAAGAGATACAATATTAAATCATTTCTTTGCATTTGTAAATCAGCCCTATGTCTCCCTTCTTAGCAAGACAAGATTCCCACGCTTCTTGAACAGAAACCCAAAGCCATGTCACACAGCATCCTTTCGCAACACTCCTAAATCTGTAACCACAAGCTTCCAACTCCCTGAATGGTCCTTGAGTCATCTAATCTCTACAAGATGCAGGCACAACCCACAAATTCCAGTGAAGCTGACAATGACTATTACATCAGTTGCCCCTTCTGTGGTGATTCATGCAGTCATGCAGTGTCAGTGACCTGGTTTGCACAATACGACAACCCATTGTGTGTAACTAGCCACAATGGGTTGCTGTGTTGACTGAATTTAGACCACTTCCCACAGGGTGGCTTATTTTTCAAGAACAAGCCACACTGACACCCCATGGTTCTAGGGGTTGTTCGTACCACAATGGGTTTCGTGTTGGCTGAACCCAGGAGAGCAATTTCATTGTCGGGTTGTAGGGATTGCCTAGCAAGCTGCCTGGCAAGAGCAGCAAATAACCCTGCCGCTATTCACAATCTCACTCGTGTCCAAGTGGCACTTTGGAGCGACCGTCACTGCTTCACCACCCTTTTTAAAAAATATTTTATCAGTCCCAGAACATTATGCAACTGCTGTTAATAATTCATTTTATTTCAATTTTTGTCGGTCTTTCGCAAGTGCACAAGTCTGCTCTTACGCCTGTCCGAAATGTGTAGTTTTGCCTGGTCAATTTCCTTGTCTGTTTCAGCTGTCAAAGGGAGTGGCAAAGTGGAGTAGGTAACAGATTGACAAGGTGAGACTGCATCAAGACTGCATATGCCAGTGTTCTCCAACCTTGGGTCCCCAGATGTTTTTGGCCTACGACTCCCAGCATGCCCCAGCCAGCATCTGGAGACCCAAGGTTGGAGAACACTGGCATATACCGGTAAGCTAATTTGCACACAGTTGCCAGGGACCAATTGCCTAGCTGTCAGTTGAAAAGCACCCGTAAAAGGGGTGTGTGTGTGGCAAAGAAGGTGCACCACAAGGGTGGCACGACAACAATATTCCCCCCTTAGCAATGTAATCCTCTTGCTTTTAAGTGTTGAACTGACCGTTCTTAGTGTCCTCCATCTTTTCAAGCCTTCCCCGAGTCTCCAGCTACTCCAGAAAGGGGAGATATTAACTCCCCCCTCCTTCCCGTGCCTCCTGCACTTTGACAGCAGAGGGACCCCACCAGACAATTGCCCAGCTGAGGGGGCTCCCTTTTTCCACACTCACGGAACTGCACCCCTCCGCAGTTGCGCAAGTGCAGCTAAAAATAATAATTAAAAAACTGAAAATATTTGCACACATTCTGGGTGCAATTAAAAAAAAAAATCCCCCCACCCAACCACTGACAGCCCCTTCCAATCAATGTGCCACTTGGGCACTTGGAAGGGGCTGTCAGTGGCTGTCAAAAACAGAGATCACGAAAACTGGCTGTCAAGCTGGAGAGATTGCGATCTCTGGAAGATTTTTTTAAAAAAATGTTAAAGGGACAAAAAAAGGCTGCAGGCAGCAAGTAAAAAGGGCTTGTGATCATGGCAGGGGAAACCCAGGCAGTTCGTCACCCTAAAGTGCTGCTTGGGCACTTGGGTGGCTGACACTGGCAGTGGCCCGGGTGAGCTTAGCAAGAATGACATGGGTTGGGGTTTTTTTTGCTGCTCTTGCCAAGCGGCTCGCTGGCCAGTTCCCAGTACCCATTATGGGGTCGCTCACCCGGGTTCAGACAACATGACAACCCATCATGGGTACAACCTCTAGAACACCTGTTCTCCTGGGACCCCAGATGTTTTTGGCCTGCAACTCCTAGCATGCCCCAGCCAGCATAGCTGGCTGGGGGGCCTGGGGCATGCTGGGAGTTGTAGGCCAAAAACATCTGGGGACCCAAGGTTGGAGAACACTGCTCTTCTATAACAAGCTATGGGTTGTCAGGATGCCTTGTTGCCCTCAAACAAGCCACCCTGCAGGAAATGGTCCAGGTTCACATGACACGACAAGCCACCGTGGCTGTCTTTTAAATAAGGCAAAGGACGAACAAATAAATGAACAAACATGCTTTAAAAACCAAGGTAGAGGAGGAATGTACTAATGGACAAACTGGGCTGGACCCATACCAGACAACAAAGAACCTTCTGTGACATTCTGTGTCAGTCTTCACCTCGACTGGGCTATTGTGAAGATGGATCACAACTTGGCTTCATTCAAGTTTTAGGGATTGGCTTTGTTTATTTTTTTATTTATTTATTCCCAGCATTTATATTCCACCCTTTAGTCCAAAAAGGCTCCCAGAGCAGTTTATTACGCTAAGTAACATGCCAGTCCCTGTCCTCAGGCTTACCATCTAAAAAGACATGACACACACAAGGAATAAAGAGGAGGGAGGATATGTATATGTATAATGAAAATTGTTTTTAAAAGCCTATTTGAGGAGCTGGCAATGGTGATAGTGTACTTCCTCTTCCTCTCCTGCTCACACGGCAGCACATGTTTTTTGTACACCACGAGGGAAGGACTGCCGAGAAACAGCCCATAGTCCTTCCCGCACTGGACTATGGGCTGGAGAATGGACACTGAGGAAATGATTCTCTTGTTGTCTTAATAAAAAGCTTCCCCACAAGATTGCATTCGGACACCTCCCATGTGTTTCAATTAGCCTTGTGCCGGAAAATTCCAAGTGCATTGCACCCAGTTGAGAGACGTTTCTGGACTGACTGGTTGGTTCATAGTAATCAAAGCCCTGTTTGCTAAGGACTGGGGAGAGGCTTTGCCTGGACGGCGCCATCAATAATACAGTCAGTTGCCCTTCAGAAAAAGTAGCCACTTTGGAATCGCATTCGTTTCATGCACTCTGAACAGTACGTACATGGAACCTTTTGCTCTTCCACCTCTCTGGCATTCAGAATGTATCCAGGGCAGTGTTCTCCAACCTTGGGTCCCCAGATGTTTTTGGCCTACAACTCCCAGCATGCCCCAGCCAGCTACGCTGACTGGGGCATGCTGGGAGTTGTAGGCCAAAAACATCTGGGGACCCAACGTTGGAGAACACTGTTCCAGGGAACCCGGGAGTTTCTCAGAAGCCTAGCAGGGGCTCCTCTACGAGGTCAGAAGTGCAGTGCTGCAGTGAAACCAGGATCACAGGGACCCGGTGCGGGTACTTTTTTTATTAGCAGGGATGCTGATGTCATCTTCCAAAGCTGCCCCCCCCCCCAACAGAATCCCCAGTTCCCTCTGAGCTTAGCTGCAATTCCCACTGGGTTCAGACAACGCGATAACCCACACTCAAGGGTTGTTGGAGTTGTTGTTGTTGGAACGTGGGTTATCATGTTGTCTGAACCCAGCTGCACTAACAAGCAGGCCATGGCTTGTTAACCACGAACAACCCATGAAGAGAACCTGTGGTTTGTTGTTGGGTTGTGAACTGTGGGTTGTTCACCATGGTTTGTTATCTCGGCTGGGTTCGGCTGCCTGAATCTTTTGGACTCTCCTTGAGGGTGCAGCTACAGGGCCTCTCAGTGATGAGCACCTGCATTTCAAAATGTCCTACACCACTGCAGAAATGGCTGACAAGCTTCCCGAGTGAGTTTGCTGATAACTACTACTAATCTTGCCCCACAATGGGCAGTCCCAGGGGGGTGGCTGGGTATGTGCTAAGGCACATTCTCAGTTCATATGTAGCAGGACAAGTCAAATTGGCCTGGCCAACATCCCCACATAAATTGAACATGCACCTCACTGGGGTCCTGTGATTCATGAGGCATTTATGGTGTGCTTGTGATCCCTCACTCATGGAAGTTTGCAGGGCCTTTTCACAACATTATCATCCTCCAGGGCCTCTCCTGTCTTTTCCAGCCATTTTCGTGAGGGTTTTTTTTTTTTAGAGCCAGGAAAGTCAAGTATTTAATTTCAAACCGGAACAAACCAGAATGAAAGCCATGTAAAGTCACAAGTCCGCTATACTGCAGCTATACCACAGTGCCTCCTTGTGGTTGGATAATGAAATATATAGAAAGGCAGAGAAAGACAACCCCCCCGGGGGGGGGAGACAGTGGGAATAGGCCACACTCTTCCTCCAAAAAGAAAATGGAAGAAGCAGCCTCAGTAAAGCAGCGGTTTAAACCCTTTATGTAGAGAAGCCCTCGGGTGCAAGGGCTCATCAGCATTTGAGCACATTTGGAAAGGGTTTCCTGAAAAGGAGAAAGTTTGAAAAATTACTTGTGAAGGATCACCAACAGGATCCTCTGCGTGAGTTCGGCGCTTCACGGGTTAACCGGCACTGAGTTACAGCCCGTACGAGCGCTGGCAATCACCTACGAGGCTTTCGTGCACAAGAGGAAACCGCAGCCCTTTAAATGTCCAAATAAGGCTTTTATTTGTTTACACAAAACACAGAGCGGAACTAACAGCTTTCCAGGAATACTACAACATCAACACAACCTTAGCTGACCCCTGGGTTTCTCAATGAACAGGCTTAGGCTAGAGGAGTGAATCTAGTCAATTACCTCAGACCAAAGACTCTGCGTCTAGTCAGTTTCAGCCTGGCTCTGGGTCTGCCGATCCGTGGATGAGAAGGGCGTACTCGGGCTGCTGTTTGGAAGATGAATCTGGCCCCGAAAGTACCCTTGGTTCCCAACCACCCTAAACCGGAAGGGAGAGGGGTTTTCTACCCCTGAGTTCCCGCTCTCCCCGCCCTCCAGGTCAGGTGGGGGCTTATGCCTGCCCCTTCGTTTCAGGTGGGCTTAGTACTTTGCAGCTCTTTGAGACTGCCCTGATAGTTTGATGATCCTTGATGGTCCCTCCTTGGTTTTGTGGATCTCCACCGAGACTCTCCTTTGTTGGGGATGATGGTCTGTCTGCTACTTCTCCGATGACTTCATCCCCCCTTCCTTGCCCCCTCCCTTGGGTGAAAACCGTGTGTGTGTGTGTGTGGACCTGTGTTGGGGTTTCTCCACATTACTCCTCTGGCCTAGGAAATAAGAGACCAAAAAAAAAAAAAAGAAGAAGAAAAAGTCAAGCTGTGAAGAAAAGCAGACCCTTCACCACCACACACACGTGTAAACAAGTGTAATCCCAGCTGGAGGCTGGGAACCTCATGCAAATGTACATCTGATGGCTCTGGGCCTGAGAGTCTCCTGCAAATGTACATAGTTTCCTCTGATGGCCCTGTGCCCGCCTCATAGTCTCCCATGTATTCGCATGCAAATGTTCCCCAAGCACTCTAGTCATGGTCAGGAGTTCACCCCTCTGACACCTAGGAGCCACCCCTCCCCTGCCTAGCCCAGATGAAGTTCATCCTGATTGGCCAAAGTCAGGCAAGCTACCGAAAGGAGGGGGGGGGAATGCTAGCTGTGGCTTCTGGTTTTGGTTGTTGCTGTCTGGACGGGAAGGAGCGCGGAGTAGGGCTCTTGCTGAGGCAGGCCCTAAGAAGACCAAACCCCCGGGCAAAGAGAAGAGTAAGTGCCTGGGTGTTTATATAGTAAAGGAACTACCGGTAGCTTTGTTGTTTTGTAGCTCTGCTTGTGTATACCAAAGTGTCTCCCCACCTTTCTCCCCCTTCCCTCATTTCCCACCTTTTAGTGTAATCGGTTTACCTTAAATAAACTTTCCTGGATCTACCCCACACGGGGTGTGTGGTTCCTCTGTGGTTCAGTGCTCAAATCCAGTGTATATAGACTAAGGGCGAAGCCCTGCGAGAATCAGCAGAGCCAAGGCTGGCAGTTTGGCGCCTTTGTTCTCTCGTCTTGAGGAAAGGACCGGTTGGCAGTCCTTCACACAAGCACAGATGTCATTTAAAATAAAAAATTTAAAAAATCCCTCTCTGCTACCAAGGAGGTCAGAAAGGTGTAAATTACTTTCTTCATCTCCCCCCATTTTATTTTCACAACAAGCCTGTTATGACAGATAATTCTGGGCGCTAGATTCCCTCTAACCCCACACTCTTACGAAAGGTTTAGGATCTTTGGCTGGGGTAAAACCTGCGCTGCTGGGGGGGGGGGAAGTGTGCGCTTTGCTTGCAGTTTTAGCTTAGCTGAAATTTCAAATTTTGCCCATGGCATGGCCCCTTTAAAAAAAGTTCAAAGTAGCTTGCAGTTGCAGGAGGCAGGGAAATTCAGGACTTTGCATGACAAAGTGAAAAGCCAGGATGGCTTAAGGTGGTGGTGGTGGGGGGGGGGTTTGGAGACTATGAAGTACCTGATTATTTTTTTTTAATCCACTGCCCAATTAATCATGGCACCATTTTAACCTGATTAATTGACTTATGACTGCAATCCTATACCACATTTCTTCGAAGTAAGCCCCACTTAACTCAATGGGCCATACTTCTGAGTAGACATGTATAGGATTACCTTGTAAATGTTGCAGCCCTATGCCTGTGGCTTCATTATGTGATTCTTTGCAAACATAAAACAGAAGATGACACAGGCCAGTTTTTAAAATAATTTTTTATATATGTTCCAACAGAAAAGAACAATGAGAGAAAACACAAGAAATGTCATTTAATGAAACAGGCAGGCAGCAGGCAAACAGGAAATACTTCCTTGCACAACATATAGTTTACTAATTGGTACTCATTCTTGCAAGATGTTGCAATGACCAGTAGCATAAACGGGCTTTAATCAAAGTATTAGGTATTTATATACCCCGCCTTTCTTCCTGCAAGGAACCCAAGGCAGCTTACATAATCCTCCTCTTCTCCTATTTCATCCTCCCAACAACCCTGTGAGGGAGGTTCGGCTGAGAGTCAGTGACTGGCCCAACGTCACCCAGTGAGCTTCATGGCCGAGTGGGGACTAGAACCCGGATCTCCCGAGTCCCAGTCCAACACTCTCACCACTACGCCACACTGGCTCTATGGATAAGGTCTATATTTGCCAGGACAGTAAAAAACATGACTTCCATGTTCCACTCAACTCCTGAATGCCAAACACTGAGGCCCAACAGCTGGACATTGAGGTTCACCTGGAAGCAATGGTGAGTGCATAGTGTAGTCTTCCCCAACCTGGCACCTTTAGATCTGTTGGACTACAACTCCCATCATACCCAGCCAACATTGCCAGGGATGGCATTCAGGCTAACAGACTGAGATGTGAATCACGAAGTCCCTGTTCAAAGTTTGTGTCAGCTATACACTGACTACCACTGTGATCCTATATGTAGACCACATGGACTTATGGCCCAATTGGAGTCTACCCAGAGAAGAGCCTTCAGTGTGGTGGCTCCACTTCTATGAAACTCCCTGCCTCTGGAGGTCAGGCAGGCTATGACACTGTGTTATTGCCAGTGCCTGCTGAAGACATCTTTGTTTTGGGAAGCCTTCCTTGCACGGTCTTAAATGTTACCCTGTTTTTAATGCATTGTTTTTATTCTTTTATCTGTTTATCTTTTTATTGTCCACCGCTCCAGAATCTGTCTAGATATGCAGCGGTATGCAAATGCTGTAAATAATAATATATGTCTCCTCAGAGGTAAGCCCCACTGGTTCTAATGGAACTTACTTTCAAGTAAGTGAGCATAGGATTGCAGACTAAGGGCTCAATGCTATGGAGATGAGCATAAGCCCTCAAACTTGGAGGCTCACGCTCATCCAATGCAGAGCCGGAGCAGCGGTGGAGGTGAGCTTCACCTCCCCACTCATCCTGCTCTGTATTTCCACTAGACAGCCATTTTGGAGGGGGAGGGAAGGAGGCTGGAGCAGCTTCAGGATACCTTGTATCCTGGCCACTCCAGTCTCCTCCCCCCCAAAAAACACCCCCTTTAACTCCTCTCCAAGGTTGCTTTTCCAACCTCGGAGAGTAGTCAGCATGGTTCTTTCCGTGCCAGCTGCCAGGGGGCAGGGGATCAGAGCTCCAGTTCCCAGCTCCGAGGTCAGACACTGTCTCTGACCTTGGAGATGGGAATCCAAACTATCCTATGGCTCCATGTAAAATCAACCAATGAATTTACCTGACCATCACCGATTTTGAAAAAACTTGGTGAACTTGTTGGGTCTGCTGAGAAAATAAGCTCCTCCAAAAATTAGACTTCAGGGACGAAAACATTCGGAGATATGGCAATCAAAAATATGAAGAAAAACGTTAATTTTTGTGTGTCGGGCAACATTAAAATTACAGTAATTCCAGTTCTACAGAACCTAGAAAGTTACTACTCATGGTGTTGATGGAAAGCCTTTGAAATGCTCTTTCATTTGATATGTAACATAAGTGGTTTTTTGGAATAAATATATATTCAAGGTCAAATAGTAAAATTTGACCTTGAATTCTGCAAAAACTAAAAAAAAATTCTCCATGATTTTTGTTTTAGTATTTCATCTAATAGAGCTTAATACATGTACCAATTTTCAAAATGGGGTTCTTAACAGAAAACGAGTTACACCTTTTGGGGCGCTCTGTGTGTATGCGTCATAGTTCATATGAATTGCTATCTCACACTGTACGTATCTTAAGAAAATATGCATTATCACTTAGGTTTTGAATAAAACATAGTGCACAAGTACAAGCTACCCTGTCATAATTGTGCAGCTCTGAATTAGGTATTCTTATTCGCAATAGCATACTTCTGACATTTTGTGTAGAATAATGATACTTCCTCTGGGTGGTCATTCTGGTATGAAATCAATCAAAGAATATTTCCAACTGAAAGCAAATTGCTTAAGATTTGGTGAACTTGTTCTGCTTATTAAAAAATAAGTTGCAGGGCCTATTGTTTTCAGAAGAATGAGGTTTAAAATATGTACTTTAAAAAAGGTACCAGTATGCTTGGGGAAAACATGTTCATTTTATTTTTTTCAAATAAATATACAGAAGTTTGACCTTGAATAATTACAAAAAACTCGTTTTGTTTTAAATAACGTTTAACATCCCTGGAAACATGTACAGTCATGCCTTGGATTGAGAGCATAATTTGTTCCGGAAACGTGTTTGTAATCCAAAACACTCTTATTTCAAAACGAAATCCCCCCAAAAAAATTTGTACAGAGATTTTTAATTTAAGCCGTACTACAGTACTTGTATTGCAAGACGTCGCTTGTATATCAAGTCAAAAAATTTTAAATAAATATTTAAAAATTTGCTTGTCTTGCAAAACTCTCTCAAACCAAGTTACTTGTAATCCAAATATTACTGTACGATTTCAAAATGGGACTCTTACTAGCATAGTTATTTTGATTTACTTAGATGTGGGCTTGAAAAACCATTATTGTGCATAGATGAGATTTTCCATTTTACTTTTATATACGCTGATCAGATTTTATGCAGATCAAATATTACTTGCTAAAATTGTGTTAACAAGTCCTAAATTAAGGACCTTTTCATAACAGTAGTTTCTAGTCTTGAAGTTGCTGCTTGACACTCTTTGTCTGTTAGTGTATAGAAGTGCCCTTTTGGGCAACAAGGATCAGCTTTTGTCAAAACATCTGAAGATGGTATCCATCGGACATCTTGTTTATCTGGATACATAAATGATTTTGCTGGTCCAGCTGGATGAAGAAAGCTAACACTTCTGCTCTCTGATCATCTGTTTGTAAAACACAACCTAACCACCATTGTGAGATATTAACGCATGTAACAAATCCTTGTATTTCTTGCAATTCCAGTTCTTCTTTAATAGTCACTGTCTCTTTTCTGGATTCGCACTGAAATATCTTTTAGTAGCAACAGTGTGTTTTGTTAATGGAATTACAGCGTGAATTTTCTATGTCCCAGGAATCGTCTTGAATTCTCGAAGCGACATTTCAGAAGCTTTTCTTCCAGTTCATAATCTTTACTTGTGGTGTATTGAAATGCAACCTGTGTGATGTTCTCCTTTGCCCAATCAAAGAGCTGACAAGGGGTCATGATTTGTTTTTCATACGGATGCTGCAAACTTGCTCGAGCAGCTAACCTTTTCACAGTGCCACCCAAACCATCACAACACAAGGCCCTTTTCCATGCGATGTGGCAAAGAAGTGCCATTCTGCATCGATACCGAAATCTGACTTATGCTTACTTAAGTTGCTGAAGTTTTTACAGTTTTTATACTGTGCTGCTGCACCATCAGGGAAATAATAGATCTTAGTTACGCTACCTGTAGAAATGGTGTGCAGGAATTCAACAATTTGAAAAGTCATGAACACATTGCAGCAGCAGTGGGGTCAGGCACTTGTCATGGCTTCTGGCCTGCCTTTTTCTTTCTTATCAGAATCTGTGAATAAAGCTTGATTTAATGTAGACATCCAAAGAGATATATCTCTGTGAAGGTTTGAGGCCTACCCATGCCTGGTTTGGTTTCAGCCTGAAAGTCCTGGAAGGGAGGGGGCGGGCTTAAGTTTAATTTCCCTCCAAAAAATTCTGTTTTAAGTGTGTATAAGGGGGTGGAGTTATTGTAGGGAGGTACTGTGCATGTATAAGAACATTCACATCTTCTGAACTGTTTGAAACCCCGTTCTGGAAATCGGTACATATATTCAAGGTAAACATGGGTTATCTGAGGGGGAAAATCAGCAAAAAAAAAAACATTTGGTTTTTTTGGAATTCAAGGTCAAATTAAAGAAACTATGACCTTGAATATTTTATTTCACATGCATGCTTCATATTACATATCACATAAAAGGGTAGTTCAAGAGCTTTCATATGACACCATGATTTACTTTCTAGGTCAGTTCTGAAGGAAGTTATGATACTTTTTGTGTAGTCACAAATGCTGAAAAATCGTGTTTGGGGCATTTTTTGAGCACACTGTACTTTTGAACCGTGAGGTATAATGACCTATAATTTGGTGTATGTTCATTTCTCATGCTGGTCTACCAGTATGCCAGTTTTTTTTTAAAAAAAATATCGCAGATTGTGAGGTAAATTTTTCATTTTGGGGGGTTGATTTTACATGGAATGACGCCCAATCTCTAGGGTCCATAGGGCCGTTCTCCAAGTTGCCTTAGGCAAACAACTCTCAGTCATTCTCAGCCTCACTCCCAATCTGAAATATAGGGATCATAATGACTAACTTTACAGCAGGGGTGGAATTCGGGGGGGACGGACGGACAGGGGGCTGAACTAGCTGAGCTACAGGTACGCATGCCAAGCGTGCAGCACATTTCTCAAGGGGCTGACTCCCTTCAGAATATTCTAGCTCATGGTTCTCAACCTTCTTTGCCCCATGCACCCCTTTCACCATATGTCAGAATGTCATTCCCCCCCCTTTCCAAGATTGTCTGACTTAAATCTGTGCCATACAATAAGGTGTGATGTCCCGTAGATTATATGTACAATCTGTAGAATTGTAATTTGTAGAAAGATCAGTATTCCAACAGTTTCAGTCTGTGGTCCCAATTCCCTCCACCCCTGAAACACTCAAATTCCTTCCCTGGGGGGAATCCCCCCCCCGTTGAGAACCCCCGTTCTAGCTCTTTAGTCTGGCCCAGGGAAGAGAGAAATTGCACTAGAGGTGAAGGCCTGCATGGGGTTTGCTGTTTACAGGCCTGCTTTGATACTTACACAGGAGGAGCCAAGTGTCCAGGAAATAAGATTCTATGACTTCTGCAGTTTTAACTTTGCAAAGTTTTGCTTTCATTGTTTTCTCCTTGCTATGTGTGTTTTATACTGAGATTGTATTTTTATTGGTTATATTATCATAATTATTTTAAGTACCGGTATGTATGCTGCCCAGATAACTGCTTCTTAAAATAGATTTTTGTGAAGGACCAGCACCTATGCGTGAGTTCGGCACTTAACGGGTTAACCGGCACTGAGTTACAGCCCCTACAAGCAAGTGAAACCGACTAGGAGGTTTGCGTACACAAGAGGAAACTAGAGCCCTTTAAATGACCAAATAAGGCTTTATTTATTTACACAAGATACGAGCGGAACTAACAGCTTTCTAGGAATACTATAATGTCAACACAACCTGAGGTGACCCTCTACGTTTATCAATGAAACAGGCTCCCAGGCTAGCACATTGGGATTAGTCAGTTACCTTAGACTAAAGACTTTATGGTAGTCAATTTCAGCCTGGCTCCGGGTCGGCCAATCCAGGGATGAGAACAGCTTACTCCAGCCGCCGCTTGGAGGATGAACCTTGTTCCAAAGCATCCTGTGTTCCCAACAACCCCTCACAGGAAGGGAGAGGGGTTTTCTACCCCTGAGTTTCCCGCTCTCCCCACCCTTCAGGTCAGGTGGGGGCTTATGCCTGCCCCTTCGTATCAGGTGGGCTTATTCCTGCCCGGGAAGAAGGTGACGTACTGGGTACTTTACAGCTCTTTGAGACTGCCCTGATAGTTTGATGGTCTTGATGGTCCTTTCTTGGGTTTTGTGGAATTCAACCGAGACTCTCCATTGTTGGGGATGCCGGTCTGTCTGGCTGCTTCCCGGTAACTCAATCCCCCCTCCTCGCCCCCCTCCCCTGGACGGAGGGTGTGTGTGTGTGTGTGTGTGTGTGTGTGTGTGTGTGTGTGCGCGCGCATGCATACTTGTGTCAGGCTTTCTCCACACCCTCCCCTTTGGAGAAAGATGGCATTGGGGTCCACCACCCCAATCCCTATCTAACTGTCTCCTACTGAGAAAGCCCGGGACAACCCATCTGCCACGATGTTGTCCTTGCCCTTGATGTGCTCCACTAAAAAATCAAAATCCTGCAGGGCTAAGCTCCACCGCAACAACTTCTGGTTGGATCCCTTCACCCTATCCAGCCAACACAAGGGGGAATGGTCGGTCTGCAACAAGAACCGGCGTCCCCAAAGATAGGGGCGAAGCTTGGTCACTGCCCATACTATCGCCAAGCATTCCTTCTCGACAGTGGCCAAGTTCCGCTCCCGGGGTAAAAGTTTTTTACTCAAGTAGGCGACAGGGCATAACCCTTGCCCTGGCCGTTCCTGCAGCAAGACGGCTCCCATTCCTGCCTCCGAGGCATCCGTCTGCAGGACAAAGGGGGCTTCAAAGTCAGGTGCTTGCAGCACAGGGGCTGCCATCAAGCAGGCTTTCAATCCTTCGAACGCTGCCTGGCAAGCGGCCGACCACTGGACCTTGACGGGCTGCCGCTTCTTACACAAATCTGTCAGAGGGGCGGCTAGCTGGCTAAAATGGGGCACAAATTTACGATAATAGCCAGCCAGCCCTAAAAAAGCCTGAACCTGTTTCTTCGTCTGGGGTTGGGGCCAGGTGCGGACTGACTCTATCTTTGCTTCTAGGGGCTTGACACTACCTCCCCCCACCTTATGTCCCAGATACTCTACCTCCCCCCGCCCAACCTGACACTTCTTAGCCTTCACAGTCAGCCCAGCGTCCTGAATTCTCTGAAATACCTGGCGGACATGTTGCAAATGCTGTTCCCAGGTGGAACTGAAAATGACGATATCATCCAGATATGTGCAGGCGAACTCCCCCAACCCATTTAGCATCCCATTCACCAGCCTTTGGAAGGTAGCCAAACCGTTCCGGACTCCGAATGGCAGGGTGGTGAATTGGAACAAACCTAGATGGGTCACAAATGCGGATTTCAGTGCAGCATCCGGATCAAGCGGGACTTGCCAATAACCCTTTGTCAGGTCCAGAGTAGTGATGTACTTGGCTCCCGCTAGCCGTTCCAACAGCACATCCATGTTTGGGATGGGGTATGGATCAGGGACAGTCACTTTGTTAATTTTCCGATAATCTACACAGAACCGAACCCCTCCATCCTTCTTGGCTACCAACACTATAGGAGAGGACCAGGGGCTAGAGCTGGGTACAATGACTCCAAGATCTAACATGGCTTGGACTTCATCTGCAATGACCTGGGCATGGGGCCCTACCGCCCGGTAGGGTAGGGACTGTATAGGGGGGCTATTCCCCGTTTCAATGGTATGTTGCACGAGAGTGGTGCATCCCGGACGGTCGGAGAACATAGGCTGGAAGTCCTCTAAGACCTGGGTAATCTGTCTCCACTGCTGTTCTGACAGGGAGGGAGACAATTGGATCTCATCCATCCCTCCCCCTCCCCACCATTCTGCCAACAAGTCCCCATCAGAGGTTCCTTGATCCACACATTCCTGCACTCCCCCCACCTTTGTCCCCCGTTCCACGTACAACTTTAACATGTTCACATGAAATACCCTTTGCCTCCCCAGCTGCCCCGGAAAAGCCACTTGATAGTTCACCTCCCCCGACCTTCCAATCATGCTCCCCAGACCCTCCCATTTCAAACACAATTTGTCCGTTTTGGGGGGGCGCAGTACTAGCACCCGGTCCCCCACTTCAAAAGTCCGTGGCACAGCCGTCCGGTTGTACCACGCGCTCTGCCGTTGTTGTGCTGCTCCGAGATGCTGTTGCGCCGTCTCCCGCACCTCCCGAAGGACAGTTTGGAGGTGTTGCATGAAGGCATGAACCGGCATGGAAGGTTCTGCTGCAACCCCCTCCCATTCCGCCCGCAAAAGAGCCAAAGGTCCCCTTAGCTCCCTCCCAAACATCAATTCGTTGGGGGAGAATCCCAGGCTCTCCTGGGGGGAGTCCCGGTACGCGAACAACAGGTAGGGGAGAGCTTGATCCCAAGTCCCGGGATGCTTAGCCGCATAGGCTCGGATCATTTTCTCCAGAGTCTGATTGAACCGCTCCACCAGCCCATTTGTCTCGTGATGATATGGCACCGAAGTCAGATGCTCCACACACCCCAATTCCCACATTTTTAAAAACAATTTGGACACGAATCCTGTGCCACAGTCCGAAACCACCGTGTGGGGCATTCCTAGGCGGGCAAAAAGAGAGAGGAGAGTCTTAGCCAGGCTGGTAGCGGAGATGGAGGCTAGGGCAAAAGCCTCGGCATAACGAGTGGCAAAGTCAACAACAGTCAGTATAAACTTCTTCCCCGTCTTGGTGGGGGGATTCAAGGGTCCCACAATGTCCAACCCTATCCTCTCAAAAGGGGTGCCCACAATGGGTAGGGGTTGAAGGGGGGCTTTCGGGTGGTCCCGGTTATGCCCCACCCGCTGGCAGACATCGCAGGACCGGCAATATTCTTGGACTTTATTTGCCACCATGGGCCAGTAAAACCCTTCTGTCACTCTGGCTAATGTCCGTTTCTGTCCCAAGTGGGGCCCCCATGCTACGTCGTGGGCCAACTGCAGTACAGCCTGGCGGTACCTTGCAGGCACAACTAATTGTCTTTTCCTTGGCTGGAGACCCAGTTCGGTTTTTGGACTGAACTCCCTGTAAAGGGCTCCTGCTTCCCACAAAAACCGTTCTGACTGGTCCACTGCCCCCAACGCTTGACCGACCCGATCCCGGCATTCTCGGAGGGACGGGTCGTGCCGCTGCTCTTCTTGGAAAGCCTTTTGAGTCCCAAAATCTCGGGCCATTGGGGCGAACCCCCCTTGGCCATCCTCCCTCACCGGAGCTGAGGGGGGCGGTGGCGAACAGTTGGTTGCCGGGGTCGCTTTACCGCGACTGGGGTTGGGAGTCGGGGGGCTGGGAGGCTGTGGGGCAGGGGCTTGTTTGGCTTGACGACGTGTCACCACCCCCACCTTGACCTGGGCAGCCAGGAACGCGATGTCATTCCCAATGATGATCCCCCACTCTTGCTGTCCATGCACTATAACATCCACCTTCCCTTCCCATCCCCTGTACTTGACCCAGACCCGGGCAAGGGGAACAGCTATGTTGGGGGAGTTATAGGGTTTTATGGCACAGGTACGCCCTTTTAACAGCTGGCTCTTCTTTACCTTACTCCAAGGTAAAGCAGTTATGTCCGCCCCAGTGTCCCTATACCCCACATGGGAAACATTGTTCACAGAGATGGACTCACAGAATTTGCTCTGGCTCCAACGCAGTTGCTCCGGAGATGCAATTCGCATCAGGGATGCTTGCGAGATGGCCCCAAGGGAATGCTGTCCTCCGCTCAACAGGGGTTGCGCCGCATCCCCCGCTTTTTCCTCCAGGGACGAGACCGACTGCTGGTCCTCTTCCTGTTCCTCTGGCTCGCGGGACTCAGGAGCGAGCATCCTTCCCACCTTGCCCGGGGCTGTTTTGGGGTTGCAGTTCTTTGCAAGGAGTTTGGGGCAACTCCTCTTGAGGTGACCCGGTTCTTTACAGTAGAAACAGCCACTGGTGCTGGGGCTCTCCTTGGGCTTGCTTGGGGCTCCCTCCCGAGGTTTGGGGTTGCCCTTCTCCGCGCTCCCTCTGGCCCCGCCACGACTGAGGTTGCCCCCTTTTACTCCCTTGGGCTGCCGATACAGCCCCATTTGGTCCGCCAGCTTACCCATCTCCCGACAGTTTGGGGGGTCCCGGTCTCTCACAGCAGTAGCCAAATCCTCTGGGATGGTTGCACAAAATTGTTCCTGGATCAGGAGCTCTCGCACCCCCGCCAAGGTGGTCCTCCCGGTGGCCCCGATCCACGCATCCCAAACTTGCCTCAGATGCACCATCCAGGAGGCATACGTGTCCCCTGGGGAAGGCTGCCCGTAACGAAATTTACGGCAGCAGTGTTCGGCTGTGAGGGCCAAACACTCCCTCACAGCTTCTTTAAATGCAACATAGTCCAAAGGGACAGTTTGGGTGTGAATGCCCAAGAGATTGGCCAGCTCCCCGCTGACCTGTGTCCTCAAGGCGGACATTCGCAAATTGTCCGCCACCTTCTGCTCCTGGCAGGCATCTTCGAACAGGGTGAAGAAGATCAACACGTCCTGCCCAGGTTCATAGGTGGGAAATTGTTTCCGGTCCCATTTAGGGGTCAGAGTGCTCCCACTCTGGGGTGCAGTGGGTCCCCCCCCTCCGGCGCCCGCGGTCAGCCTTGCTAACTCTAGCTGCATCTGTAGTGCCGCTTGCTGATGCTGGATCATCTCCTGCTGATGCCGCATCACCTCCCTGGTCTGTTGCCAATTCAGTTGGGGGAAGAGGGCGTCCAAACCTCCCCCTCCTATGGCTCCACCAGCAACCCCTCCGTTGAGATCTTCCTCTAACTTGGGGTCCCTCCTGTCGCCTCTCCTGAGGCTGCTTGTAAAGCTGGGGCTACCCCACTGTTTGGGTTCCTGCCCCACCAGCAAGGATGAGGGGGCTCCCTCCCCCTCCTGGTTGTTGGTCTTCGGCCACACGGTCCACTCCATTGTGGAGACCTGGCTCCCCTCTCTTCCTGGAGTCACTGGGCTGTTTAATAGCTCCAGCTGTTCCTGGCCAGGGCTATTCATTTTACTTTTGCCTGACTACTTTCCAGCAATCCGCTAGCCTGCCCTAGACCCTATTAGTTCCGTCCATTAACTATAGTTTCCAATTGTCCCGTCGTCTGCCACCATGTGAAGGACCAGCACCTGGGTCCTATGCGTGAGTTCGGCGCTTAACGGGTTAACCGGCACTGAGTTACAGCCCGTACAAGCAAGTGAAACCGACTAGGAGGTTTGCGTACACAAGAGGAAACTAGAGCCCTTTAAATGACCAAATAAGGCTTTATTTATTTACACAAGATACGGAGCGGAACTAACAGCTTTCTAGGAATACTATAATGTCAACACAACCTGAGGTGACCCTCTACGTTTATCAATGAAACAGGCTCCCAGGCTAGCACATTGGGATTAGTCAGTTACCTTAGACTAAAGACTTTACGCTAGTCAATTTCAGCCTGGCTCCAGGTCGGCCGATCCAGGGATGAGAACAGCTTACTCCAGCCACCGCTTGGAGGATGAACCTTGTTCCAAAGCACCCTGTGTTCCCAACAACCCCTCACAGGAAGGGAGAAGGGTTTTCTACCCCTGAGTTTCCCGCTCTCCCCACCCTCCAGGTCAGGTGGGGGCTTATGCCTGCCCCTTCGTATCAGGTGGGCTTATTCCTGCCCGGGAAGAAGGTGACGTACTGGGTACTTTACAGCTCTTTGAGACTGCCCTGATAGTTTGATGGTCCTTTCTTGGGTTTTGTGGAATTCAACCGAGACTCTCCATTGTTGGGGATGCCGGTCTGTCTGGCTGCTTCCCGGTAACTCAATCCCCCCTCCTCGCCCCCCTCCCCTGGACGGAGGGTGTGTGTGTGTGTGTGTGTGTGTGTGCATGCATACTCGTGTCAGGCTTTCTCCACAATTTTATTATAACACATAAGGAAATGCAATACACACACACTAAACATAACATAACATTCATGCCAAAAACAAAACCCAAGCATCATTATCTAACAAAGGGGATTTTACTGCGTGGTTCATCCTTTTTTCATATTTTGATTATTGTATATAAGAGGTGTTATTCTATTTTTGCAAATGAAGAGAGCTGAAATAAGATCAGAACCTACTTTACTCTCTGGCATGTGGCCCCCCAATTCTGAATTAATGAAGGCTTTCTGGGCTCAGTTTAGAAGAGCGTTCTGAGTTGTTTCAGAAGTTGAGTGAATCAGCATGCTGATAAATATCTGCTCATGGCTAATTAGAGCTGACAATACAGTTAAGTGACCCAAAAGCCATACAGAAGAAACATACAAATTATAATTCAAAAGAGTTAACTAGTATGTTATTACACAATTTATTTATTTATTTAATACATTTTGATACCGCCCAATAGCCGAAGCTCTCTGGGCGGTTTACAACAGTTAAAATCATAAAATACAATATAAAATATAAAATTTAAAACCACAGATTAAAAACAAACAGCAGAGCTAGCAGCAGCAGTTACAATAAAGGAATTAAAAACAATTACAAGATTAAAATGATTAAGATGATTAAAATGCCTGGGAGAACAGAAAGGTCTGTCAGGGATGCTTTGACCTGGATTCCTGCATTGAGCAGGGGGTTGGACTCCATGGCCTTGTAGGCCCCTTCCAACTCTACTTTTCTATGATTCTATGATCTGGGCACCATTGGAACTGCCAATTAGCTAATACACTATGTGATATATTATCTCCAATCAACATCAATTCACACTTCAACCAGTTAACTGAATAGCCAGACAAATCACCAAAAATATTAATCAACTGCATCAAAGCTGGAATAGATGCCTGAGCTGCGAAATGCATATTTATGCTTCAACAGGGGAAGGTGGCAAGAATAGTAGAAATACCTTAACAATTTCAAAGTAGTTAAAAAAGTAGATCCAATTACTTTTTCTAAAATGTAGTTAACTAGTAGTTCAAACTACTTTTAAGGTAAAGTGGTTTAACTACATCTACTTTTGAAATAGTTTGTCCCCACTGGTGTTGAGATCTAGTGACTTACCCAAAGCCATCCCAGTGAGTTTTATGGTGGAGATCTGAACCTGGGTCCCACACTTCCAAACCCAACACTTGCCCTATTCAGGAATTTCGCGTGAACACATGAGGGCACCGTTTGTGTAAGGGGCCAGGGCCATGCATGCTGGGCCCTCACATGTTTTGGCATGAAATTAATTTATTTTTTGTCCATCCAATAACAAAAACCTCCCTGGGCAGATTACATAGCACTCTACGGGCAACATTAAACTATAAGATCTTGAATCTAAAATGCCTACGAAGAAAGGTTTCTTTGCCTGGTGCAAAAAATGTGGGTGCAAGGTGAGCTTCCTTGGGGAGGTCATTCCACAAGCAGGGCACCACCACAACCAAGAAGGCCCTCTTTTTCGAGCACACTTAGAATCTCTTCAGACCAGGGCTGGGAACCTGTAGTCCTCCAGAAGTTGTTAGACTCGAATTCCTTTCAGCCCCAGCCAGCATGACCGATGGTGAGGGATGCTGGGAGTAGCAGTTCACCAAGAGGGCCACAGGCTCCCCAGCCCTAAAAAGCACAAAGGTCGGGGTACAGCCGACGTGCACAGGGACCTTGGGGGCAGCATGCAACTCCTGGCCCTCCACACACTTCTGTGCCCTCACACATTTAGAGTGAATGCCTGAAGAGGGCTACTGTATCTCCCTGGTCTTTCAAGGCAAGTTTGTTTCAATCCGCCCAACAGGTAATCCTGTACAGGAGGACACTTCAGCATCGTACGAGGTTGCCTTTGCTCTTTCTAGTTTTGCTTTGGTACATGTGTATTTGTGTGTGTGTATGGTGGAAAGGGGGCAGTATCATTTAAAAAAAAATAATGCTACTGTTTGTTCTGGGGAAGTACATAAGCTAGATCTCCCCCCAAGAACTGGCATTCATGTTTGCCCACAGCATCAGCTCAGGGGCTTTGGCAAGGAAGACCAGGAGAAGAGTGACCACATCCCCTTCAGCTGAGTGGGCTCCGGTAGGATCTTGTCTATAGAAGTATCGGTACAGATCCCCCAGGCGGTAGCTCATGTTAGCACCTTGAACCAGTTTCCTCAAGGCTGGCAGAGTGTCCAGGCAGCCAATGCTAGCGGGCAGATCAGCCCCCACTTGCCTTAGCTCTGCACGGAGTATGGGGAAGTCAAAGCCATTGCCGTTGTGGGCCACCAAACAGATTGGGCCCGCTTGCCGATCCAGAAACCCCTTCAGGGCGTCCACCACTGCTTTGTTGACGCATGGCTTGTGGTTCTCCTCCAGGTCCTCTTTGCTCAGCCCAGTGATCCTCTGTGCCTGAAAGGTGAAGGGCTTCTGCGGGTCAATGCAGAGTGTGAGTTTATCTATGATGCGCGGTAGCCGCTGCTGGGGGGTCAACACCCTATCCAGTGAAGAGTGCTGCAGGGAACAGCGATGCACAGCAAAGAGACACAGCTCAGCCATGCGAGGATGGTCCCGGGGCAAGCCAGTTGTTTCAATATCAAGGAAGACAAACGTTTGGAAGTTCTGGAAAGAAGCCATGGCTGACACAGAGGGAAAAGATGTTAGAATTTTGTCTACACTGGTATCACTACATGCACCAAGAATCTACAGAATTCAGCCATGATAAAAAAAAAGAAATACTATGCGCACAGTTTTGCCCATGCGCAGGTTGAACTTTATCTCACATCGACATCACAGCAGTCTCAATTGCAGAAGAGAAAAGTTACTGTTGTATTTTAAAAGTGGCTTGCCTCTTCAGCAGTGGTAACTGCTGTGGTGCCAACCCCACACGAAACTCCTGCTGCATGTAGGGTTCCGCGTGGGCTTATATACATGCCACTTCTTTGAATTGGTACAGGAAGTATAACACATTATTTCAAGTAGTGAATACTTTCTACGTTGACACTTTTTACAGGCAGGCGAGGTTCATGTCTCAATGGAGAAGCTTTTAAATTAACAAAAGCCTCTGCATACAAATAATGGGGCAAGTAGAATAAGGAATGAGGAAGAATGTCACCATTTGCTCTCGCCCTTTCTGCTCCAAGATTGCAGAATCAAACTTAAGAGTCCTCAAACATAAAGGTCTCCTCACCCTATGGTAGCAGTATGACCAGCATAAAACTGGAACCCGACCACACGTCCTGTCTTAACTGCAACTGCACGTCCCTTAAGTGGAAGGGACTGATAAAGACTAAAGTGGACTAGCAAGTGGCCCCAGCAGTTCCACTTTAACAGACCTTAGGTGGAAGAAGGTTAATAATACTGCACTTTAGATTGGGGTGGGCAGCTTGTGGCTCTCCAGATGTTTTGGCCTATAACTCCCACCAGTTGTAGGTCAAAACATCTGGAGGACCACAGATTGCCCACCCCTGTGGTGTAGACAACACAAGCCAAGCTGGCCCAGTCCTGGCTTTAGCGTTTTTGCACCTAAAAATAAAATAAAAATCCAAGACAATCGCCTGCTCTAGAATAGCGTTTGGGTTCTTGTTGTTAGATGATGGTTCCTGGGTGGTTCGTCTGCCCAGCTAAGTGATATTCAACCAGTTCTGGATGGGGTTGCACTCCCCCTGAAGGATCAGGTTCGTAGTTCGGGGGTGCTCTTGGATCCCCAACTGTCACTCGAGGCACAGGTCAACTCGGTGGCAAGGAGCACCTTTTATCAGCTTAGGCTGATATACCAACTACGTCCTTATCTGGACAGAGATAGCCTAGCTACAGTTATCCATGCTCTGGTAACCTCTCGTTTGGATTACTGCAATGCGTTATACGTGGGGCTGCCTTTGAAAACGGTCCGGAAACTTCAGCTGAGTCCAAAATAGGGCAGCGAGATTGTTAACGGGGACTGGCCGACGAGAACATATTATGCCAGTGCTTTCTCATCTGCACTGTCTGGCAGTCTGTTTCCGGGCCCGATTCAAAGTGCTGGTACTAACATTCAAAGTCCTAAACGGCTTGGGGCCAGGGTATCTGAAGGATCATCTCCTCCCATATGTACCTGCCCGGACACTAAGATCTTTGTCAGTAGTCCTTCTCCAAGAGCCCCTGCCAAAGGAAGTAAGGCAGGTGGCTACTAGGAGGAGGGCCTTTTCTGTTGTGGCACCCCGGTTGTGGAATGAGCTCCCCAAAGAGGCTCGCCTGGCGCCTACATTATACTCCTTCCAGCGCCAGGTGAAGACCTTTCTATTTTCCCAGGCATTTTAATCATTTTAATCATCTTAATCGTTTTAATCTTATAGTTGTTTTTAACTCTGTTATTGTAACTGTTGCTGCTAGCTCTGCTGTTTGTTTTTAATCTGTGGTTTTAAATTTTATATTTATTTTATATTGTATTTTATGGTTTTAACTGTTGCAAACCACCCAGAGAGCTTCGGTTATTGGGCGGTATTAAATATATATATATATATATATATATTAAATAAATAAATAAATGATACAGAGTGGAATCAGGAAAAAGCTCTTCCCCACTCCCCTCCCCTCCCCGTGAAAGGGACTGAGTCATGCTGCATCATGATAAAGTGAGCCCTGTGCCCCTGACTTCCTCATTATCACCATCTGTCTTGCAGAGCTGAAGCTTCTTTAGGGAACCGATAAACTCATGTGGTGTGGCTCATTCCCCACAGTCCACACACAGCTGGGAGAGCCAGACCTTCTGTGTTTTTAAGGGTTGCAGAGAAGGGAGAAGCACTTGGTGGAATTTTCCCTTCTCAGCAAACTCCCAGAGGTAAAAGATCCATTTCAGGCACTAGATCCCAGCCACCAAGGGACCAGACATAGATTTCATAGATAGAGTTGGAAGGAGCCTACAAGGCTATCGAGTCCGAGTCCAACCCCCTGCTCAATGCAGGAAACTAGAGGAGGGGGTCTCCCATCCAAGTAATAACCAGGCCTGACCCTGCTTAGCTTTCCACGCTCAGACAAGCTGAGCCAGCGTAAGCCACAGCCCTGTATATTTTGTTTAAGCGCCCGGGTTCAGACGTCACGGAAGCAACCCTCAAATGCCACATTCGCAGGTTGTCGAACGGAAACTGTCGCGGTTCGCATGCAGTGTGTGTCCTCATAATTAACTAACGCACAAATTGCTGCTGGATGCCACTGTTGCATCCGAGCATACATGAAGTCATCTGAGACCCACAGAAAGAGTCATGCCAGCTTCTCAACAGTAAAATGGGAATGATAGTATTGACTATCTTTTGAGAAAAAGAGGACTGAAAGAAGAAATATTTTGTCACCTACTTGCACTTGAGCAATAATAAATAACATGTTAGATATCCCAATCACTTTTCTGTTCCTCATAGGGAGAATACAGGAACATTGGATCTCACTCAAGAGTTCACTAGACTGCATTCCCCCCCACCACTATCACCAAAAGGCCTTTCCAAAGAATTCAGGGTTCCAAATTTCCAGAGGGACCGCCCACACAACTATTCAGAGCCACAGGCAGGAGTGAGTCCTCGTTCACAGCCCTCTCCCTCAACAACCTATAATTTCATATCTACAGTAATGGGGCGTAGTGGTGAGAGTGTTGGGACTGGGACTCAGGAGATCCGGGTTCTAGTCCCCGCTCGGTCATGAAACTCACTGGGTGACTTTGGGCCAGTCACGGACTCTCAGCCTAACCTACCTCACAGGGTTGTTGTGAGGATAAAATGGAGAGGAGGATTATGTAAGCCGCCTTGGGTTCCTTGCAGGAAAAAAGGCGGAGTATAAATAAAATAAAAATAAATAAATAAATAAATAATGGGGTCCAAATTGGCCAGAGCTATCCAGAAAAGAGATGGGGGGGGGGGTTGGAGGTCACAGTGAAAAGTGTCAACACACTGTGTTTTGAAGTGGGGAAAAAACCACAAAATCATTGTTAAGAATTATTTAAAAAAGGCATGGGAAACGAGAGAGCTGGGCTCATAATGCAGCATATATCTATGGTATGTCCACATTTAGAATACAGCACTGGATACACACACACACACGGCATAATATAACTGGGGAAGGCATCAAACAGGGCAACTTACAGAGCAATCCTACACTTGTCTACCCAGAAATAAGTGCCATTGAGTTCAACGGAGATTACTCCCAGGCAAGTGTGTAAAAGGCTACACAGCCCTAATGATGAAAGGAGATTGGGATTTGGGAACATGTTCCCTAACAAGAAGGTACTTTTCCTTCTCTCTTTTTTTAAAGGGGAAAAAGAAAAAGAAAAGGACTGGAGTGGATGGGCATCGAGAGACACAACAGATCTGTAAAATCACAACGTGGGGAGAGTAATTTTTCTCCCTTTCTCAAAAGTATGACTCAGTTACGTTGATTGTGAGAAGGCTCAGGAACAACTGTTAGTGAGAGCTCAATGGAACCTCCACGTTCAGAGGCAGTCTATCTTTCTGTACTACATGATGGCGGGATCTAACAACAGGGGAAAGTCATCATCCTTATGCTCTGCTTGTGAGCCCCCACAGGCATCGGGAGGGCCGCCCCCTGGAAGCAAAATGCTGGGCTAGACGGACTTTCGTCTGGACCAGAAAAGCAGCAGTGGGACGTTCTTCCAGTAAACGGACAAGATCGATAGTGTTTCCACACTAGATGGCTAGCATAGAACTACCAAGCATCTTCCACTCACCTTTCAGATCCAAAGAAAGGGAAAGCCCAATTCTCTCAGTTCCCACCTCTGTAACTTTTCCTAAACGCTGGAAGCAGGGACAGGAAGAACCCAAGCGGACTCCCTCGGTTTTGACTCACCACCACGCCGCGGAGCAGCCCAGGCAGAAGCAGCGATGCTTTTTAGCTGCCGGCGTCTGGCTTTCGAAGCGCTCCGCGAAGAAAACGAAACCTACATGCTCGGGCAAGCCCTTGGAACCCGGCTCCTGAACCGCGGAGAGATGATGAGAGGGCGGGGAAATCCACCACTGCCCAGAGGCTGATGGGAAATGTAGTCTCTAAAGCTCAGTTCACCAATTAATGGGCGGGGGAACTATCGATCAAAGTACTCCTCCCTTCCCCTCTAGAGGGCGCCTGTGTAAAAAAGCCGGGATGCGTTTTGCCTGCAATCTAATCCCAGGGGTGGAGGTTCAACAATCGAGATTCACACATTGGCCTTAAAAGGGGCTAAGATCAATTTGGGGAGGATGGGAGTACTGTTGCCTAGCAACTGCCATTAACTATGATCGCTACATGGAGCTTCCTTTTCCAGAGGCAATGACCCATGGTTTGTTGTTGGGTTAACTGCTGAGTTAGTGAGTTTAGCCACGAAACAACCCACTGCTCCAGGGTTGGACGACATGCTCAGCAGCCTATGAAGGAGCTGATCATGGCTTGTTGAGTAAAAGCAGAAGTGGCAGAAACACAAGAGTCAGCATACTGGCTCTCTCCCACTTGTCGTCCCCCGTCCCCCGTCCCCCGACAGCCGATGAGTTGTCTATCCCATGGGCTGCTGTTATGTGCAAACTGACCCAATGAGGGTACTTCAGAGTACCAGTTGCTGGGAGAGCAGAAGTGGTCCTTCATGTTTTGCAGGCATCTGGCCAGCCAGATTCCAGACTAGATGGATCCTTGGTCTGATGAAGCAGGGCTATTCTTGGGTTCAGAGGCAGAGCCAAGGGGTCACCCAAGGCAGGGCCAACATTATGCAAAGAAACTTTTAAGGATATAACAGTTGGCCAGCTAGCCAGCCAGCACAGGGATTCATGTCTGGTGGCTCTTTTTATTGGCAACAGCCAGATCCTCACACTTCCAGACACAGGTCTGGAGCGACTTCAGTTGCTCCTCATATTCCAGGGCGAACCAAACCCTCCCCTGGATATCCGTGTCAAAACTATGGGATGTGACACGACAGTTTGCTCTAAATGGAGGATGCTTTGCCAGCCACCACATGGAAAGCTAACATGTCAGCTTTTAGGCGACCCTAACAATCCACACTGCCAGATCCTCTGCTGAACACGTAGGTCTTGACAGACAATGGAGTGGACTAGAAGAGCTGCCAAGGAGGGTGAGCAAGCTTCTGCTCTTCTGGACTCTAACCCTCTTGCTCTCAGAGTGCTCCTCTTGTGCCTCTGCTCGCTCCAGTATTGCCACCACAATGGACCAGCTGATCCCCCTGCTCAGTGGCTCCCTCTGAAACTACCATGTCCTTAAGTAGGGTGGATGCCTCGGGTGCCACCCTTGGAGGGCTGTTGTTCACAAGGCTGATGGCAACAGGAGGGAATGGAGGGCTGGCAGGAAGCTCCTGTCCTGAGGCTGTGGGAAGTTGCAGCACTTTGGATCTGAGGGGAGAGAACTCAGAGACCTGCTGATTCCTTCACTTGCATGGCATGGCATCATGGGCAGGAGCAGAGCCCTATTTCTGTATCAATCCTGGCCTGATCCATAATCTCAAAAGCCTCACCTGTTCAAAAGGTAGAATTCCCTCACCACAGCTGGCTGATGCTGAGAATCTAAGTCCCAAACTAAGAAGGTGCAAACAGCATCCAAGATACTCACACTTGGTCTCCTGGTTCTGGAAGGCTGCCTATTTCAGCCGTGTCTCTCTTTACATTATCCACAAAGTGCCAACGCCGCCATGATTAAACTTACTTGTATCCATTTAATTAAACCTTTTACAATTTTTTTAAAATATTTTTTAGAAATTTTTAAATACATACTAACATTTTGAGTATAAAACCTTAATGTTTTCACATTCAAATTTGAGGACTTAACAGTGATAATGCTAGAATTTCAAGTTACACCGTATCAATTTACATGCAAGTTTGAGGACTTAATAATAAATATTACAATTACAAGTAACACAATTTATATATCTACTCATATGTGCTTTAGCATACCAAGTCCTAACTTTGTTGTCTTTTTAACAGAGTTAGTAGAAGCCTTTCTCTTGTTTTTTCTTTTGTTTTCAGGCAGAAAACAATATACGAATGAAAAGTCATCCACTTGGGGTCCCTGGATAGGTAAATTCTGCCTGAAATGGGGAGGCAGAATCAGGATACCTCCAAAGCATTCAGTGTCTGTGCTGAATGTGAGAAAAATTGATTTATGGAATGGAATTCACTGTTGCAAGGAAATTGCTGTGGCAACTGATCTAGCAATTTCTCCAAAGACATCAATATAAAATCATACCAGTAATTTCCAGCGATAATGCCAAATTCCACCTCCATCTGCCACAATTTTGTAACTTGCTCTGCCTCTGCACTAATTTTGTGACTGGTGGGTCTCAATCATTTTCAGTTCTCTCAAGGAGGAAAGTCTGAGAACCCCTGCTAGAGAGAGAATAATTCCATCTGATCTCTTACCTGGAAAATGGCTTTCCCCACATAATGGATGAGTAGTATTAAATGTAACATAGTTACCCTCTATAAATTACTGCTAATAATAAAAATTACAACTAAGCGATGCTAAGGATATGTAAATGAAACAATAAAGAAAATCCTAATGCAAATAATATCAAATGAACAAAGAGATGAATAATTTCAAACAACTGATCTCCATAAGCCTCTGACTAATCTCTCTGTCACTAAAGGCTTGATCAGAAATGGGCAAATCCAAGCAGCAGCAGCTGGGCTGGTTTTATCTCATGGACAGCATTGCTGAGCATGCCTCATCCTGACCTCATTGAGGAGAAAGACAGAGAGGAAAGTCTAAACACCTTCCTCTTAGGAGGGGTCCCCAGAAATGTGTTTGTTTATACCTCATCCTTTAATGTACAAATATTTCTAGGAGTCTTTCAAGTAATGCACAAGGAAAGCTAAAATAAAAGAGCCAAGGATCTCAAAATGATAACACAGGGCAGGGTCTCCAATGTGGAGCCCATGGACGCCACACTGTGCCCTCAGGCACCTCTCTTGGTGCCTGTCAAGCTCCATGCATGCCCCTCCTGCTTTTTATTTTATTAGATTGTTTTTGTGAAGGAAGGCGGGGCTGGCTGACTCTGCCAACCCACCCTTTCTTCCCAAGACCCAGAGATCCCAAGGTGCCAGACTGCCAGCCTTAGCTCTGCAGTCTTGACTGGAATCTCTCTCAGGGACTTGCCCTTGACTATAACCTGGATTTAGCAGTGAACCACAGAGCAACCACAAACCCCATGTGGGGTAAAACCAGGAAGGTTTATTCCAGTAAACAGATTACCACAAAGGGTGGGAAATGAGGGAAGGAGACAAGGTAGAGAGACACTTTGGTACAACCACAGTAGAGCTACAAAACAATAAAGCTGATTCCTTATATCTCCCAGGCACTCACCAGGGCCGGATTAAGATAGGGGCTGTGGGAGCGGCCGCTCCAGGCCCTTAACAGATAATCGGCCCGCAATTATAGGGACACACAGCGATCTTCTGAGTTAGCTCTGATCGTTATCATTCAGCATAATTAATGATTTTTTCAAGATTAGAAAGGTGTTCTAAGCACATCTGCATTACAGGCTTGAGGCAAGACCTAGCAAGAACTGTTGTTCTCAAATTAGCATTTCAGTATCTTTGCATTTCAATCACTGTTACTACATTTCTTTGTGAGAACGTCTAGCACATGGGGGCTTGCTAGGGTCTGTAATATTCAGATTTAGAAGGGACCTCTCTCTCCAGCCTCGAGCAAAAGATCTTTCTGATTCGCAGCTCAATTGTTCAAATGCTAGTTTAACAACAACAACAACAACAAAAGCAACAAGAACAACACAATTATTCTTGGTCAAGCAAAGCTTGCTAGGGTCTGTAATATTCAGATTTAGAAGGGACCTCTCTCTTTTTGAGCTTTTTATTGTGGCTGCTTTTTTTTTTTAATAAATAATTTGGGGGAAATTCTGCAAGTTCTCCTTCTCCTTCTCCTTCTTTTCTGTAAAAGGGCTTTCCCTCTTTTGTGAGCCAAACTGAACGTAAGGGCTGTGTGTTTGTGGGTGTGGGTGTCTGCCTTTTGGGGGTGTTGATCCTCCTGCCGCCTGCAAAATGTCACCTGCTTGGCTAATACTGTGTGTGTGTGTGTGTGTGTGTGTGTGGCACGGCGCTTTCATGGGGAATTGTGTGGCTTTTAAGTTTTATTTTGAAAAACCCCAGAGAACAGAGTTCACCAAATATCCCTCTTGGATATTTTGGACTACAGTTCTCATTTGCCTCAGGCAGCATGGCCAGTGGCTGGGGAAGATGGTTATGTTTATTAAAAATGGTTGTTGTGAATGTTCTATTTATGTGAATGTGTTGCCTTTTGGGGGTGTTGATCCTCCTGCCGCCTGCAAAATGTCACCTGCTTGGCTAATACTGTGTGGTGTGTGTTTTGTGTGTTGTGTGCACGTGCGCTTTCATGGGGAATTGTGTGGCATTTTAAGTTTTATTTTGAAAACCCCCAGAGAACAGAGTTCTGTGTGTGTGTGTGTGTGGTGTGTGTGTGTGCACGTGTGGTGTGCACGTGTGTGTGTGTGTGTGTGTGTGTTGTGCACGTGCGCTTTCATGGGGAATTGTGTGGCATTTTAAGTTTTATTTGAAAAACCCCAGAGAACAGAGTTCACCAAATATCCCTCTTGGATATTTTGGACTACAGTTCTCATTTGCCTCAGGCAGCATGGCCAGTGGCTGGGGAAGATGGGAGCTGGGGCCCCAAACATTTGGAAGGGCCCCGGTTGGGGAAGACTGCCCTAGAGGTTAAAAAACGTGGAGGTACTTATCTCACTATTACCTGGGGGCCGGTTCTCTTCAGGGCTTACTCAGCAAAGCCCTCATTCGGCTGATTTTACCAGGAGCCACCTGGGGCGAGATCCTGAGGCCAGTCCAAAGACCTGAACCTCCGCGCAGCTGGCTTGCTGCCCATGATCAACAACCAAAACCAGATGCCACAGCTGGCAATATAGATTCCTCCCCCCCATCTCTTTTCAGTAGCCCAGCTGCCTTTAGCCAATCAGGATGAACTTCACCTGACCCAGGCAGAGGGGAGGGGTGACTCATGACTAGTGGGCTTTATTTGCATACTAAAGGGCCTGGTCAGGTTACTAAAGGGCCTGGTCAGGTAGACATCAGCCTGTGAGGCGCCGGGGCCTCATCAGACAACTTATGCACATTTCTCCCCCTCTCCCAGCGTCTAGCTGGGACCACCTGGTCTACACAAGAGGAGGGGTGTGTGTGTGTATGTGTGTAGGAAACCCCAGAGGCTCCTTTCTTCACAGTTTTAATTAAATATTAATAATCTCAGAAGTGCTGCCCACCAGTACTGTCTTTATTTGGGTCCAAAAGAGTGTGGTTTTTGTTTTGTTTTGTTTTGTTTTGCTTTTAGAGCTCAGACCCCACCCACCTCTGCCTTGTAATTTGTACATAGGTCCTTGGGAACGTTACTTTTCATTTAGGCTCACCAGTTTGCATTCTGGGAAATGGTTGTTTTGTGACTGCCTGGCCATGCCCAGCATGGAAGCCATTTTGTGAGATCTCTTAAAAGTTCCAAATGTGCCCACCAACCCAAAAAGTTCGGGGACCCATGCAATAAGAGGTTAAAAAACAACAGGAACCCACTGGCTAAAATCTCTCTAGCCAACTGAGGAGAGGAAAGAGTCCACTGGCCCGTGAAAGACAGGTTATATTAGGGCAAAAGACAGCCCGCATCTTGCCTCTGCCAGATGTCACGGCGTTCTTGGGCAAGCTCATCTTTCTCAGCCTCAGTCTGCCTTGTCTGCAATGCGTGAATATAATACTGAACTGCCCTCACAGGCTTGTTGTACAGATTATTGAGAAGATAAATATATTAAATGCTCTGCAGATTTTTGGGACAATATAACAGAGGGTGGCCATGTGTCCTACTTTACCGAAGACAGTCCTCTCTTTGAAGGGCTGTCAGAGGACATTCCTATATTTGAAGGGCTGTACAGTCCAAATCCAGTTTAAAGATTTTAAAAAAACCTTTAAGAAAGGAGAGAGCGAGGGAAGAACTACGTAGTTAGGGCAGTGTTCTCCAACCTTGAGTCCCCAGATGTTTTTGGCCTACAACTCCCAGCATGCCCCAGCCAGCATAGCTGGCTGGGGCTTGCTGGGAATTGTAGGCCAAAAACATCTGGGGACCCAAGGTTGGAGAACACTGAGTTAGGGTTAAAAGGAAGGGAAAATACTTCAAATCCAAACAGGCAGTTTGGTCTATTGCTGAGAAACGGCATCATCTATATAATACATTCTAAAAAACCAGAATATTCTAAGTATCTATGGCAAGAGCTTTGTTTGGCCTGCCTCCAACAAAAAGATCACAGGTTTGGGGAGGGAGATGGTTTGATCAGGTCTCAGAGAAAAAGGAATTATCTCTGAAGCCCAGATTACATCTTCTGTGTGGTTTTATTATTTTCAAGCTATTTCCGGTGAGTCAAGAGAAGTCATGTGCAGAGGAGAGATTAAAGCCTTTGAAAGATACTACAGAAAGGGCCCTTGTAACAGTTGAAGAACTCAAAAGATTGATATCTCAGCTGACTAGTGCTAAAGCTCCATAGGAGGAGATGTTGCTGCCAGGATTATTCAAAACTACCGTAATTGAGATTGGTGGGCCCCTATTCTAGCAAGATTATTCTCTTTTTTACTAATTATCCAGGTTGGATGCCCCAGGGATGGAAAAATAGTACTATGTCCCCCATTTTCAAAAACAGTGACAAAACAACCCCCAATAATTACAGACCTATTAGTTTCTTAAATATTGTTTCTAAACTTTATTCCAGATTCCTATTGAACAGATTATTAGTCTGGACCGCTGAGACTAATCAGATAATGCATTTTGAACAAGCTGGTTTTAGGAAGGGGCTCAGTACGGTAGATCAATGTTTTATTTTTGCAGCACCTAATTCAGAAATCAGTTCATGGATCTTTGAAATCTTTTGTTTGTTGCTTTTGTTGATCTTTCATCAGCATTCAATTTTGGTATATAGGACCAGGATATGGAATAAATTGCAGGCCACAAATATCAACAGATTTTAAAAATTATTATTTTAATCCAAGACCTTGACACCCATAACAGTATGAAGGTATTGTTGCACAAATATGCTCTGAATTCTTTCCCCAGAGAACCAATACTCAGGAAAGCGAAGCAGCACACCCAGTGTGAGGTTTTTTTCAAAGTTTTATTTTTGCAAAAAGGTCCAGCCCTGTGGCTCACGCCAGGACCAGAAGCTGAACAAGGGAAAGAAGACATGTGTAGGTCTTCTTATACTTTTCATGCATAGCATGGCTTCAGCGAATCAAACACATTGCTTAAACACGCTAACTAATCACGTACATTCATTTGAACATGACAACAATTAATTAGGAACTTTTCATTTGAACACAGTAACAACCAATCAGAAACTTAAGGCTATCTATCCCTTCCTTTCTTGGCTAGGTCGATGTTTCTCATGACCTCTGGGGCACTTGAGACACCAGGTGTCCTATGTGTCTGCTAATCTTGGTACCCTTTATCAATTAGAGAAATCCCCCTTCGTTGGTACATCTGGCGTCAGCACAGGAAAATACACTTTTGAAATGGGGCTTTAGCCATGGAAGAAGAGATATGGCGGCACTAGGCTGGCTCAGCTTGTCTGAGTGTGGAAAGCTAAGCAGGGTCAGGCCTGGTTATTACTTGGATGGGAGACCCCTCCTCTAGTTTCCTGCATTGAGCAGGGGTTTGGACTTGATGGCCTTGTAGGCTCCTTCCAACTCTATGAAACTCTATTCAAAAGCGATACAATTCTTCAAAGGCAGATGAGCGAGGTTCTCCGGCTAGAATAACAATTGGCAGATGGGCAAGGTTAGTCAGCTTAGGCCAGGAGGGAGTGGAACAGAGAGATTCGTTCATTGCACAGTGTGTGCTATTTACAGCCTTGTTCATTATACACGTGTATGGTGAAACTTTATTCTTGCCCTCTGTATATGCACCATGTCCACTTTTCTAACAGTATAGACTGACTCCCCCCAGGGCACTTTGACAGAAAAGATTACACAGAGGGGTAAGACAGGAGTGTTTGCTAGCACCTTTCTTACTCGGTTTTTACATTAATAATATAGTGCATGAATTATCTTCTCCCTCCTCTCTGCCCTGCCCCCATCCACAGGACAACGTAAGATCTCTGTCCTCTTATTCACAGACAATATGGTCTTGTTATCCCTTATTCAGGGGTGGGCAGCTGTGGAGGGGTGCATTGAACCCCCCAGAACCCTCTGGGGGCTGCACAGCTACTTGGTGGACTGGGGGGGCGGGGGCAATTCTGTTCCCCGTGTGCCTTGTTTCCCAGCAGAATTGCAGGGAATCCAGTGGCACAGCAGCAGTGCGGGCAGTGCCACCAAGGCAAGGGACACAGTGGGGGGCTGCAGAACTCTCCTGTTGAGCCACATTATTATTATTATTATTATTATTATTATTATTATTATTATTATTATTATCAGGGCTTTTTTTCTGGTGGAACTCACCGGAACTGAGTTCCAGCACCTTTTCTTCTATTAATTGCATTACAATTTAATCGCCATCTACTCCCGAGGAAATGTAATCCAAGAGTTCCGGTACCCTTTTCTCCAGAAAAAAAGCACTGATGATGATGATGATGATGATGATGATGATGATGATGATGATGATGATGATGATTTTCTATATTGCCCAATAGCTGAAGCTCTCTAGGCGGTTTACAACGATAAATAAAAATACAATAAAATACAATATAAATACACATAATAAAAACATTATAATAAATTTCCATACTAAAATTTAGAAACCAAATTTAAAAACAACTCAAATGACTAAAAACAAGTATAAATGCAACGTGACCTGTTTTTTTTTAAAAAAAGTTGACATAACTTAATAGGCCTTTTGGCGTGATGCAGCACCACTATTGCAAAGAAACCTAGTCATTTCTATGCATGTTAAACTCAGGTACCTTTTGCGCTTGAGCATCAAAAGTAAAGCATAAATTGACTCCTTACGTTCTGCGGTGTTATGTTAGAATATAATTCAGATATTTTTCTAGAGCTAGAAGATTTTTTGCATGCAGCCCTTACACAGATAGATATGCATAGATAATTGAACAAGCTGGAAGCTTATTGCAGAATTTAATTTCTTAAAATCTGTTATAAAACTCAAATTATGGTGTTTGCTAAAAGACCCCAAAGACATACAGTAATGCCTTGGATTGCAAGTAACTTGGTTTGAGAGCGTTTTGCAAGACAAGCACATTTTTAAATATATATTTATTTATTTTTTACTTGATATACAAGCGACGTCTTGCAATACAAGTACTGTAGTACGGCTTAAATTAAAAATCTCTGTACAAATTTATTTCGGGGGATTTCATTTTGATATAAGAGTGTTTTGGATTACAAGCACGTTTCCGGAACGAATTATGCTCTCAATCCAAGGCATGACTGTAAATGCTTCCTGGATAATCATTGTACTGCACAGTGCTCATCTTGTATGTATTTTGCATAGGATCTGTCCTGGAAGGCACATAAACAAACTATTAATTTGGCTGTCTCTAGACTGGTAAAAATTTGTTATACCTTCTTTAAAGCCAGGGTACATGGGGGTCAGTTGGTGCAGCCAGCACTGAAAATATTTGAGGGGAAGATCTTAGCACAATTTTTGTATGGTGGAGAGATTTAGGGGTTGGGTAAAACAGATGATCTGGAGGTTATACAGAATAACTTTTTAAGATGCATTCTAACCCTCCCTCCTAGCCTAGTACCCCAGCTGCTTTTCTTCGGGCTGAAGTGGGGCTACCATCAATTTCTATCAGAGCGGACAAGGCAATTTCCCTTGAATTTGAAAAGATAGGTTGAGATCCCTGACCATTACTTGGCTAAATTTTGCCATTTAGAACAGAAGAACAGGCGTGGCTGAGCTTTTTCCTGTTTTGAAAGACTGGCCCATTGTTCTCTGTCATTGACTTCCTTTCATTTAAGTACATCTAAGGTTAAAATTGGAAATTGGTTATACTCAGATGATGCTAATAAAGACGTGGAGACCATCCGACAAATAAGATTTAGTAGGTGGGGCCATCTTTATAAGGCCAAATGTTGTTTTTCCTCTCATTTTAATTCTTTAGCTCGCTCTGAGCTAAGGAAGGCATTTACGGAATTACGCTTCCAGACTATGCGTTCTTCATAGCTGGATGGGAGGTATGCAAATGTTCCCATATTTCAACGACTTTGTGTATGTGGGGTCTGAGAAATATAGAGGATACTGTGAGCAGCATTATATATTCTGTGAATTGTATGTTGGGCCCAGGAAAATATTTCTCTTACCTTTGTTGGGAGGAATGTCTGGGTCATATCAAATGTTAGCCCTAGAGTAAACCCATTGAAATGAATGGGACTTAAGTTAGTCACTACATTGGATACTACCCTCTGATAGAACTTTGGCTGAGCAAATATATAAACAAGTAAACAACTTGTAGATACAGATCCTTATGTAACCGGTCAAGTAGCTTCATTCGCAGTGGCTGCTAAAAATAGTGAAGCAAAAGATCCTAAAAACTTGCTGTAAACTGTGCTCATGATGAATTGATTGGCTTAGTCAATCATTTAAAAAATAAATAAATTGGTGACTGTCTTTTTTCTTGTAAAAACCTATAGTTATAAGCAGTAAAATTGACTGACTGACTGAAAGGGAGAGGAAGGAAGGGCCTTGAAGTTGCCGATCCACCGTTAGCATCTAGACTAGAGAGTAAGACTGAGCAGAGCTTCTGTATGTGAGGCATTTATTGTACACTCATGGTTCCTTATTCATGGTTATTTACAGGTTTAGATGACATAGTGATTCTCCAGTTTTGCTTCTGTTTTTTAAGAAGACTTTCCTGGGCTTTTCTAGAGCAGGGAAACTGAAAGCGAAAGAAAAAGTATTTTCCTACTTGTGTATTTGTGCTATTCCTCTATAGTCCAGAGCCACCTAGAGGTTATGTAGCAGAAAAGCAGGAAAGGAAAAGCTCGCTCTGTAGAGCTTGGATCTCAATTTCTGTGACCAAACGGGAAAGTAGATACAGCAATTAACAGCCTTGTGTAGAAAAGCTCACAGTCTTCTCCACTATGCTGAGATGTGCTGTATTTTTAGTCAAATGATAGTAATTATTGCCAAATTTGCATCAGTATATTTACATCAGCATACACAAATTTTATGTGAATTACTATCCTCTTTTGTCCTCTTCTTTAGTGATGAGTGAGTAGCTACCCTAATATAACATGTTTAGGGTCTGCATGGTGTGAAGGAAAGAAACTCTTCAGCCTTTTTGCTTTCATTTTTTAAGAGTTATAAAATGGTTGCCTTTTGTTTACGCATTGGGTTGGATTATTTAGAGGCTGTTCTTGCCAGGTCATTCAAAAGGCCAACCCAGGATACTGGTATTTGAGGGGAAAAGAGAATTCATGGAGAAAAAGAGCTTGAAATCGGAAGAAGTAAAAATGTTGCAGGGGACCCTTGACAGTTTCTTATGCCCAAAGCAAGTGTTGCGCCAGAAATGATTTTGTGCTTTCTCATAGAGAAAGTGATTTTGTGCTTTCTCATCTCTTGTGATGAATGTATATGATTTGGGATGGATGATAGGCTTGAAAGTGATCATTTGCCTCTTTCCCTCTCTTTCTCAATTCCTCTTAGAACTGAGGTACAGGTTAATTACCAGCTAGCCGAGTCAGCCTTGATATTTAGGCACAGGAGACTTTTTTGGTCTGAAGGTATAAATGCTAAGACTATTACCTTCTTAAATTCTTCAAAGGGTATTAGATTTAAAAATGCTATTATAGAAGCTGATGATGCAGAGATAGCTCTATATAACTATACCCAACTGTTTTCGGGTTTGGACGTGATACTGAGGGCGACCCAAGTAAAATCTAGAAACTTTAAATATAAGGATATGTCAACATGGTTTGATAAGGAATGTTATGAAGCAAAAAAACATCTAAGGACAGTATATTGCCAGTATAGAATAGATAATTGTAGAGTATTACCTCAAATGTATTACCATCTTAAAAGGCATTATAAATCTCTGATAGCCCGGAAAAAGAAAGAAGCTATGCCAAGGCAATGGAGAATCCTGATACACTCTTCTCTGGAAAACAATACTAAATGCTTTTGGTCGATAGTTACAGGTGCGTTAGGCAATCTCTCAGGCTCAGTAGCATGTAAAATTCCTGCCCAGGTTTGGGAAACATATTTTTCTGCAGTTTTCAGGGAACCCAGAGAGCGGGGTTTACCTGACTTCCCTCCCCTTTCTCTCGATATTTCTGATCTCCCAGAATGGGCTCCAGTGACCCAAAATGAAATAAAAATATTGATTTCCCAAATAAAATCTGGAAAGGCCCCAGGACCAGATTTAGTCATGCCTGAACTTTTGAAAATTAATGTTACATGGTGGGCACCTCTACTAGCAGCCCTATTTACTCAAATTAATAGGACTGCTCAACTGCCTGATGAATGGTCTCAGGCTATTATAATCCCCATCTATAAGAAAGGAGATATAAATGATCCTTCTAATTATCGACCCATTAGCCTACTTTCAGTAGTTGGTAAATTGTATGCCCGCTACCTTAATAATAAACTTGTCACCTGGATTGAAGATGAAAATATTATAGGAGATGAGCAGGCTGGCTTTAGAAGAGGTAGGTCAACATTTGACCATTGCCTAGTCTTAAGCCATTTCTCAGAGAAATATATAAGATCTCCTGCTAAGGCTTTTTATAGATCTAAAAGCTGTTTTTGATTCGATTCCAAGAGACAAGTTATGGGCTAAGCTCTATTCCTTTTCTATGGATAAAAGATTACACCATCTAATTATGTGTCTATATCACAACACTACTGTACAGGTGAGATGTGGGTTGGAAGGCACCCTGACTAACTCAATCCCTGTTACCAGGGGAGTACGGCAGGGTTGTATACTTGCACCCACACTATTTAATCTGTATCTCAGTGATCTATCTAAGATTTATTCTTCATTGGATTTTCATGCCCCAAAATTACGGTAACTACAGTTAGCATCCCTATACTTTTATATGCAGATGATGCTGTTCTCCTTTCTTTCACTAAAGTTGGTTTGAAACGAATGTTGAGAACATTTATAGGCTATTGCAAAGATTTGGGATGGCCCAAAGCTTATTGTGGGGTATATACCCCCAGGTACTAATTTGTTTTAACATTCATTGGATATTATTGGCATGGAGACACCATACTTGACAGTATCTGGTGCTACACCAAGGCATCGGGCCAGATGCAATTCTCTGCCATCCTATAGAGCAATGTTCTCCAACCTTGGGTCCCCAGATGTTTTTGGCCTACAACTCCCAGCATGCCCCAGCCAGCGTAGCTTGCTGGGTCATGCTGGGAGTTGTAGGCCAAAAACATCTGAGGACCCAAGGTTGGAGAACACTGCTATAGAGGACTCTCGCCTATATGTTTGGTGCATGATTTAGAATGGCTCAAAAATTATCTTTGGGGACATGTCCCCAATTCCTCATTTGTAATTGTCATCCGGGGTCCTTGCACTTTAAAAAGAATTGTACAAAACCAATGGCTTTGACTGGAGAGAATTGTTGTTCCTCTCAAAGGGGAAAATCCCCCAGTCATAGAGATATATGACTGGAGTAGGCCAAAGTTTATTTTGTGGCTAAGGGATATATACATTTTAGTTCTTTATTAGGTTTACTGTTGTGAACTTTCATGCAAAAAAGGAACTGGGAACTAGTAACTAAGTAACTAAGTAACTTCAGCGTTGTTGTACATGGTGCTTTACAAAGAGGATGCTCCCAGGCAAGGCTTTTTTGGTGCCATTACTCTGCCACATTTGCAGAATTTTCCGGGGGGTCAAGACATCATTGTCTTCCACTCATACATCCCATGTTTTCCCACCATTTCTTCCATCTTTTTTCTTACCATGGAAAATCAGTTAAGGAAAAAATATGGAATTGCTGCATTCAGGGTTGTTGTGAGGATAAAATGGAGAGGAGGATTATGTAAGCCGCCTTGGGTTTCTTGCAGGAAAAAAGGCGGCGGGGGGAGGGTATAAATATAATAAATAAAAATAAATAAATTATGCCTTCTTGATTGTTAGCACTGGGAGTCCTCCATCTGGAAGAATCCAGAGTAAGATAAGCAAAAGAGGCTGGTGCTCATCCTCAGGAGCTTGCAATATAAATTTCACCAGTGGGGGGTATCAAAGAAATAGGCAAAGGTAACAGGGTGAATACCTATGTGCAAAAGCAGTTACAATTATTTAATCATTTCTTTTTTTCTTTTTTTTGCTGTAAGCTACAAATGGAATTGCAATTGGCACTTCAAGGGGTCTAGTGCTTTTTTCATGTGCGTGCATCTTGCTGTTTCCGTCCACACTGATCTGGTTCGCATGAACACATGTTCATGAACACACGTTCTCCCCACAGGTGCCTGTCATGCACCAGGGGATTAGCATAATTACCTCTGGCAGTGTGACTTGTCCTGCAAACCCGGCCAGGGTGGCTTGTTGCCATGAATAATTATTTATTATTATTATTATATTTATCAATCGCCCATCTGGCCGGTCACCCGGCCACCCTGGGCGATGTACAATTAAAATACAGTAAAACACAATAAAATATAATGATTAAAACAATATAAAAAATTCTTATTAAAAACCTAACCCACCCCATATTCCCGCCTGAAGAGCCATGTTTTTAATGCACGGCGGAAGCTCATCATGGAGGGGGCATGGCGAAGGTCACTAGGGAGGGAGTTCCATAATGTGGGGGCCGCCACAGAGAAGGCCCTCTTCCTAGTCCCCACCAGCCTGGCTGCTCTGGCTGATGGGATAAGGAGAAGGCCGTCCGTGGCAGACCTTGTTGAGCGGCCTACTTGATGTTGCTGGAGGCGCTCCTTGAGATAAGCTGGGCCGGAGCTGTGTAGGGTTTTAAAGGTAAAAACCAACACCTTGAATTCGGCTCGGCAAGCAACTGGTAGCCAGTGCAACTCATTAAGCACTGGTGTGATGTGATCACGCCGGCGGCTGCCCTTAATCAGGCGAGCCGCCGCGTTCTGTACCAGCTGAAGCTTCCGGACCGTCTTCAAGGGTAACCCCACGTAGAGCGCATTACAGTAGTCTAGGCGAGAGGAGACCAAGGCATGAACCACTGATGGGAGCAGGTGACTAGGAAGGTAGGGGCGCAGCTGCCGTATCAGATGGAGTTGATACAGCGCCGCCCGGCTCACAGCTGCCACCTGAGCCTCCATGGACAGCTGGGAGTCTAGAATGACCCCCAAGCTGCGGACCTGGTCCTTCAGGGGTAGATGTACCCCATTCAGCACCAGGTCAACATCCCCTAACCTTCCCTTGTCCCCCACCAGAAGTACCTCGGTCTTGTCGGGGTTCAGTTTCAGCATGCTCCTTCCCATCCAGCCAGCCACTGACTCCAGGCACTTGGACAGGGTCTCAACGGCCAACCTCGGTGAGGACTTAAAACAGAGGTAGAGCTGCGTGTCATCCGCATACTGATGACACTGCACCCCAAACCTCCTGATGATAGCTCCCAGCGGCTTGAGGTAGATGTTGAATAACATCGGGGAGAGGATGGAACCCTGCGGCACTCCACAAGTGAGCAGCCGAGGGTCCGAAGCCTCTTCCCTGAGAACTACCCTCTGATACCTTCCAGAGAGGAAGGACCGGAACCACTGCAATACAGTGCCTCCCAAGCCCAACCCCTCCAGACGGTCCAGGAGGATACCGTGGTCAACAGTATCAAAAGCCGCTGAGAGATCGAGGAGGACTAGAAAGGAGCATTTGCCCCTATCCAAAGCCCTCCTCATATCATCCACCAAGTCGACCAAGGCCGTCTCCGTCCCATGTCCAGACCTGAAGCCCGACTGGCACGGATCTAAATAATCGGCTTCATCCAAGTGTGAACAGCCCATAGGTTCTGGGTGGCTTGTTACCCATGGGAACAAGCCACCCAAGCCATGCTGCCAGGCCCAGGGGTAATTAGTATGCTAATCCCCCCTGGCACAAGTGAGGAGGGGGAAATAAGTGGCTTATTTATAAGTGCCTCTGTGATCCTGCAAACCCATCCTCTGTCAGGCGATCATAGCCAAATGGACAATATTGTCCCCTTCTTCGTGGCCCAACACTCCCGTCTTCTGACATTTTGAAGTAGTCTTACTTCTGAATAAACATATTTACGATGGGCTCCAAGTCCCATCAATTTCACCTTTAAATGCCAGTTCAGGGGAATTCCCTCCCCCCCCCCATAGCGTGGCACCCTCCAGGAGCAAAGATCTGAGGCCCGGCAAGGTGCTGTGCCTGCTGCCGCTCCATTCCTGGATGGACTGAACAGGAGTTCAGCAGGAGGCCGCCTACTTGCTCAAGGCCCAGCCAGGAGACAGCTTTCATCTTTTGCTGCTACTTGTGCGCTCCAGTAAATACATTTTTTTAATTGTTAGTTTCACTATTCCATCATAAAACAATTCCACTATTCCAAATTTCTTTTTAACTTTTTTTTTTTTTTTTTAGTGCCTGCTGCAGCACATAGCTAGAGGATTGCACCGAAGTTTAGTTCTGGGTAAACATATGAAAATTGGACTGTAAGTCCCACTAATTTCCCCTGTTGTCCCCAAGTCCTGATGGCCATCTTTCAAGAACAGATCCTCAAGATGGCTTAATTCAAATACTTGCCTACCTGCTACATAACCTACTGTAAATATCCCAGTATCAGTAGCTTCTCCCCTATTTTTATTTTCTAGAATAATTACCATTCCGATTCTGTGTTCATAACCATTTTTTTAAAAACCCTTTTTTTGCTTTTGGCTGCAGCCCTGTGTACACTTACTTGAGTGTAAATGGGTTAAATGGGGCTTACTTCCAAGTAAGCATGCATCAGTTCGGAGCCAGTGTGGCATAGTGGTGAGAGTGTTGGACTGGGACTCGGGAGATCCGGGTTCTAGTCCCCGCTCGGCCATGAAACTCACTGGGTGACTTTGGGCCAGTCACTGACTCTCAGCCTAACCTACCTCACAGGGTTGTTGTGAGGATAAAATGGAGAGGAGGAGGAGGAGAATTATGTAAGCTGCCTTGGGTTCCTTGCAGGAAAAAAGGGTGGGGTATAAATATAATAAATTAATAATAAAATAAAATCCTAAACTTGACTGGAATTACAACATTAGGAGTATCAGTGGGTTATGTAGCAAGTAGGCAAATACTCCAAATTAAGCCCATCTTGAAGCTTGAAAGATGCCCATCGGGGAGTCAGACACAACAGGATCAGAAAAGCAAATGCTGCTCCCCCCCCCTTTTTTTTTTTTTGCCAGATCCAGCACAGAGCCCGTCCTATCTGTAGTCTCTCTTCCATGCTTGGCAGGCAACAGTGCCGCTTTGTTAACTTGCTTTGTATAGAAGAGACGTCTGACGAACAAACAAAAGACAAGCGGTCACACGCAGCAGGTGGGGGGGAATGGCACGCCTCAAATCCAGGAGGAGGATGTGTGTGTGCTGCTGATCTCTGGACTGGCACGCCCCGCGGCCCGGCCACGCAGCCAGAATCGCTTCTTTCAAGGTGCTCTGGCGGCGCCCAGCCCAGCACGCTCGGAACTGCAGGTACCGACCTAATTCTCCGCACAATTCTCCTCGCGCGACCCCCTCGCCCAGCCCCAAACGCCCCTCCTCCAATTCCTCCGCGCATGTAGATTTCCCCTGTATCCTCTCCCAGGTCCATTGCCAGGGTGAGACCACTAACCAGGTCTACTCCGCCACCGCGCCAGTGGAAGCACAGATTTGCCCAACCTAAGAATTAAACACACACACACACACCCAAACCTCAAAACCTTTTTTTAAAACTGGTGTCATGACGGCGTCTATTACAAGGAGCGGGAGGGAGATTGTTTTTAGAATAGCCATGGCTGATGCCCACTACACTCCCAAGCGCGCTAAAATAATAATAATTATTCTTATTATATTTATTATTATTATTGATTTATTTCAATAAATGAGTCGCCCTATAGCTGAAGCTCTCTGGGCGATATACGCAATAAAACAAATACAACAAAACAATGATAAAACACATTTTAAAATTTACAGTTTTAAAAGCAGCAACAATAATTTACGACCATTTTTTAAAATCCACCCTCCTGACCCACATAGCTACTCTGCCCACCCAACAACACATTTGCCCTTATCGTGCTTAACTGACCCTGGAAATTGCATGGTAGGATATTTATTCACAGCACAAACCAGAAACATTTGTTCTTGTTCAAGGAGGTACAATCTTGTAAAAACAATTTCAGTTTGAATCTCGCAAAAACAATTTCAGGCAAATCCAGATGGGTACAATTATTTAGAGAACTAGCTACGTTATTTTAGTTCATCTTTCTCCTATGGAGCACTGCCTACAACAAACTTCAATGCGACTTACTCCACACTTATTGGGGAGTAAACTTGCTTCTGCATAAATGTGCAAAAGGATTTTGCTCTAAATCAGGAGTAGAGAGCTTGTGGCCCCTCCAGATGTTCTGGTCTGTAACTCCCATGGTCCCTCATCATTGGCTATGCTGGCTAGGGCTGATGGGAGTTGTGGTTGTGGCCCTCCAGATGTTTTGGCCTACAACTTGCCCACGCCTGCTCTAAATCAAAGTAATTCCAGCAGACAGATACAGAAGCAGAAGTAAACTAGTAGCATAGGCAAGCCTCCCCAACGTGGCACCCTCCAGACGTGTTGGACTATCATGGCCAGTGGCCGTGTTGACTGGGGATGATAGGAGTTATAGTCCAAGTCCAACACATCTGGCGGGCAACTGCCTTAAGGCCACACCAAAAAAGGCCGCACAACCCTTGGGTTTCTTCTTACACCTGTGTAGCGCCAATCTTTCATTTATTTATTTATTTATTACATTTTTGACTCGCCCATCTGGCCGGCCACCCGGCCATCCTGGGCAATGTACAATCAATAAAATACAACAATAAAACAGAATTAAAATACGGTTAAAACAGTATAATTTTTTTAAAAAAAATCCTAACCCACCCCATATTCCCGCCTGAAAAACCAAGTTTTTAATGCACAGCGGAAGCTCATCAAAGAGGGGGCATGGTGAAGGTCACTAGAGAGGGAGTTCCATAACTTGGGGGCTGCCACAGAAAAGGCCCTCTTCTTAGTGCCCACCAGCCTGGCCGCTCTGGCTGATGGGACAAGGAGAAGGCCGTCTGTGGCAGATCTTGTTGAGCGGCCTACTTGATGTTGCCGGAGGCGCTCCTTGAGATAAACTGGGCCAGAACCGTAGGGTTTTGAGTTCCTCTGGACTCTTCATCAGGCAGAATGGACAAGAAGCGGCTTCTGATGCCTTCACCTTCCACCACAAGAGCTCTGACTCAGCAAGAGGTGGAAGCAAGGTTGAAAGCATTCCTGAAGTGCTTGATCATCCAGAGGTCAGCACCCAAATGACCCACGAGCAAAATCTGGCCACCCCAGTGTTGCCACCTGACCTCCTAGTTGTCATCCCTAGAGGCAAAAGGAGGGTGTGGGTGAGTGGGGAATGTGGCAGTAAGACTTGGCAACAGACCATATTGGGGGTGGGGTGGGGCACTACGCTGCTGCTGGCTCCCCATCTCCCTTGACAAAATGGAGCTCCGACGAAACTACTTCATAGAATCATAGAATCATAGAAAAGTAGAGTTGGAAGGGGCCTACAAGGCCATCGAGTCCAACCCCCTGCTCAATGCAGGAATCCAGGTCAAAGCATCTCTGACAGATGTCTGTCCAGCTGCACCTTGAATGCCTCCAGACTGGGAGAGCCCACCACCTCCCTAGGTAGTTGATTCCATTGTCTTATTGCTCTGACAGTCAGGAAATTTTTCCTGATGTTTAGGTGGAATCTAGGTTCCTGTAACTTGAGCCCATTATTCCGTGTCCTGCAAACTGGGATGAACGAGAAGAGATCTTTGCCCTCCTCTGTGTGACATCCCTTCAAATACTGGAAGAGTGCGATCATACTCCCCTCAGTCTCCTCTTCTGAAGGCTAAACATGCCCAGTTCTTTCAGTCTCTCCTCATAGGGCCTTGTTTCCAGTCCCTTTATCATCCTTGTTGCCCTCCTCTGAACCCTCTCCAGTTTGTCTATGTCCTTCTTAAAGTGAGGTGCCCAGAACTGGACACAGTACTCAAGATGAGGCCTAACCAGTGCCGAGTAAAGGGGAATTATCACTTCCCGCGATTTGGAAGCTATACTTTTATTAATGTAGCCCAAAATAGCATTTGCCTTCTTTGCAGCCACATCGCATTGCTGGTTCATATTCAGTTTGTGATCTACCACAATTCCAAGATCCTTCTCACTTGTAGTATTGTTGAGCCAAGTGTCCCCCATTCTGTAACTCTGCATTTGGTTTCCTCTCCCTAGGTGCAGCACTTGGCTGAACTTGTGTTATAGAACACTGCCAATAACGCAGCCACATCCCTCCTATGGCCTCTGACCTTTGCTGTGAATAAATATCCTCCCGTGATGATTCAGAACGTGTGTGTGTGTGTGTGTGTGTGTGTGTGTAGCACAGCCAGCCTCCTCACTAGGTGGGGCTGCCACATATCTAGAAAGAACTTCAAGGAAACGTACAGGGAGCGAGGAAAGTTATTTCCTCATAACAAACAGAAACTGTATAAACTTGTGCCAATAGCTCGTGTCTTTTTTTCCCCCTTTCTTTTTTGGTCTGCAAATTATTCGCGTCAAGATGGCGTACACCAAATTAGGACAGTGTTGTTGTTGTTTTACTTGAGAAGCGGTTACTTCATTATAATGAACACCTTCATTACATAAACCTGTGTCTAATAGTCATGTCAATAAACTACTGAATCTACAGTTGTGACCTGCCATGCCCTTTCGGGATGACTTGCCAGTTTACAGTAAGCTCTAAATATAAATGCTGCCTTTCAGACCAGTTTACCCCTGTTGTGAAACGCCCCTCTCTCTCTCTCTCTCTCTTGTGTGGAAGAAAACAGAGTAGAAAGTGAGGGGGTGTTTGTGGCTTCTGCCTCATCTCACACTCATACAGTCATGCCTTGGATTGAGAGCATAATTCGTTCCGGAAATGTGCTTGTAATCCAAAACACTCTTATATCAAAACGAAATCCCCCCAAAAAAATTTGTACAGAGATTTTTAATTTAAGCCGTACTACAGTACTTGTATTGCAAGACGTCGCTTGTATATCAAGTAAAAAATAAATTAAATAAATATTTAAAAATTTGCTTGTCTTGCAAAATGCTCTCAAACTAAGTTACTTGCAATCCAAGGTATTACTGTATCACACTTTGATACCGATGTCAGACTTTATTTTTGTTGCCTCATCTGAATGTATGTGTAGCTGATCTGATGAGAGCCTGACTTCATTTTGCCTACTTCACTAGGGTGAGGTCACCATCTAGTGGAGCCATTCTTTCCAGTGAACTTGTAGCAGTCTGGCTTGTTTGTGAGCTTACATTCAGCCTCAGATGACTTTGTTGTGTGGTCTGGTTTTTCTTGTTTTGTATTGTATTAATTTTTCTTTCTTTATCTATTTTATTTTATTACCTGTTTATTTAGTTGCTGCTGAGGTCATGGCAGAACAAGCACTGGCTATAACTATTTCTCCCCCTGCACTTTCTAGGTGGCGCCATGGACGAGCATAAAGGTTTGACGGATGATGAACTCTTTGCCTACTTGGAGAAATACCAGATCCCACACGGGCCCATTGTTGGTAAGAATTGTTGGTAAGAGCCAGTTTGGCGCAGTGGTGAGAGTGTTGGACTGGGACTCGGGAGATCCGGGTTCTAGTCCCCGCTCGGCCATGAAACTCACTGGGTGACTTTGGCCCAGTCACTGACTCTCAGCCTAACCTACCTCACAGGGTTGTTGTGAGGATAAAATGGAGGAGGAGGAGGAGGAGGAGGAGGATTATTATTATTATGTAAGCTACCTTGGGTTCCTTGCAGGAAAAATGGTGGGGTATAAATAAATAAAATAAATTAATTAATTAAAGTGATATGTATCTACCAAAGGAAGCAAACTGACACGCATTGGAAGAGCCAAATTCAGACAGGGAAATCCAACAAAACAGGAGTAAAACCTGGATGATGAGCCCAAGGCTAAAATGGATATGTTTCCAGTTGAGAAACAGAAACTCCCCCATTGGCACCGAGTACGGCCATTTACAGGGTCAGTGCGGAAAGGGAGCGTGAGCCAGCACCGTGTGCCACTGCCGGGGTGGGAGAGGGCGAGCCAGCTCCGCATGCTGCTGCCAGGAAGGGAGTGCGAGCTGCCGCCACACACCAGGGGTGGGGTGCATGAACCGATTTGTATGCTGCTGCCAGGGGCAGGGGGTGAGCTGCCCTGCGAGGCACCTCTGCCTCCCGCCTTCCCCTCAATACCTCGCCCTAGGGGTCCTTTCACAGAGCTGGGCATTGGCAGGGAGGTGGCCCTGGAGATGGCCTGTGCCACGGCAGCACAGATAATCTCTAGCGCAGTGTTCTCCAAGCTTGGGTCCCCAGATGTTTTTGGCCTACGACTCTCAGCATGCCCCAGCCAGCTACGCTGTTGTTGGCCTACAACTCCCAGCATACCCAGCCAGCATGGCTAATGGCAAGGGATTCTGGGAGCTGTAGTTCAGCAACATCTGGGGACCCACGGTTGGAGAGCCCTGTTTTAGATTGTAAGCCTGCAGGCAGGGACTGGCTTTTTTGCTAATTGATTGCTGCTCTGAGAGCAGCTTTTTGGTTGAGGAGCAGGATAAAAATACTTTAAATAAATAAATAAATAGGCAATGCCGGCCCGCACAGGCCCAGCTAGGGCTCCATAGCATGACTTAGTCTTGTCTTGCTTCTTTGCCAGCCAGTTGGAAACAAAAGGAACTTTCTTTCACAACCAAAGGTATTTCTATGAGGGCTGGCGAGCTCCCAGAGAGGGAAATTCAAACTAGCCTATCAGTAGCTTGGGGGGAGAGGCTCATGCACCTTCCAGGTGATTCCTGCAGGTACCTGGCTGAGTCATGGGGGGAGGTGAAGGGTCTGGGTCAGCCCGGAATGTATAGAAATACATATTTTGTCCTGTAGCTGCCTTGCCATGCCTGGACATTTCCTTTGTTCAGAGACATTTCTAATAAAGGAGGGCGGGAGATTGGATTCATCACACAGGGTGTGAAGTTGACTCGTGAATCTTAGCTTGTTTGGAAACCCTTAACCATAGTTTCCAGTTTGCACGTACAGTCATGCCTTGGATTAAGAGCATACGGTAATTCGTTCCGGAAACGTGCTTGTAATCCAAAACACTTGTATATCAAAACGAAATTCCCCCCAAAAAAAAATTGTAAAGAGATTTTTAATTTCAGCCGTACTACAGTACTTGTATTGCAAGACGTCGCTTGTATATCAAGTCAAATTTTTTAAAATAAATATTTAAACATTTGCTTGTCTTGCAAAACGCTCTCAAACCAAGTTACTTGCAAACCAAGGTATTACTGTAATGGCAAGCTAACTTTAAGTGTTGAATCCTGGCTTGTTCTGCCGCTGGTGTGAAGGGAGGAGCAAAGTGGCAGGAATGGGGCTGTGTGTGCAGATGCACGCTGTTCACGTGTATCCTGGCTTATTAAGCCAGGATTGCAAGCTTTGCATGATATGCAAACCGGGCGAGTATGTTACTAACTAAACAATTCACCGAAAAATCATGTCCTCCTTTGCCTTAGGTTTCAATTTGTGGGAGGTAAAGTAGAACATATAACAAAGTAAACTCCTAACCAACCAGCTCCTTGACTGTTGATCAATGGGTGAGGAGCTTGTTGGACTAGGCAGCACATAAGAAGGGGTAACTCTGAAACATTCTAAAATATTTGGCAAAACTTCATAGACCAGTGATGGCGAACCTTTTTGAGCCCGAGTGCCCAAACTGCAACACAAAACCAACTTATTTATTTCAAAGTGCCAACACTGCAATTAAACCTGAATACCGAGGTTTTAGTTTTAGAAAAACAACTCATACAGTTGTCCGAACTAATTAACATATTTTGTCTTTAAAGAAAAACACAATAACAGAGCTTTCCGTGATACAAACAGTTTTTTGTTGAAAAAAAAATCAACTCAAAAAATTATTATAGTACTACATTGTACACATAGCCTGAAGGGAATTTATACAAACTTTTTAAATAATTAGGTACATGTATTTTTGGATAAAGGATTCTCAACTTGTAATATGATTATATGCCAGAGTGTAATTGTATGGGGCAAGCTTTACCCCGGGTCCTTTCCCTGCTTCTACAGGTGTCGGATTAGTAAAAGTAAAAGTCAACCTGTACTAGGATGAGCAAGCTAAACAAGAAAACTAAACGTGCTTAACACATTTTAAACACTTTATGTCTTGGACTGCAAACACTGCATTAGGTAAAAGTTTGCATTGGGCATGCTTTTGCACAATTAATGTGATTTTTGCTATTGCATGCATGCTGATAATTTGTCAAACCTTGACTCATACTCCGTTAGTTTGAGAGCAACACATGCAGCACTCAGGTCAACTGTTAGGGCTTTACATCCAAGCCATGCTCTGTGCATCATTCTTCAAAATCTTTTAAATGTGATAACAATGTAGAAAAGAATTCTGTAACAGGAATTCTAGAATAAAATCATTCTGTTCCACACTGTGAGAAAGAACAAGATCATTAGTGTTTTGCAGAAGGGGACGGTCTTTTCGCGATCTGGTGACCAATGGCTCGAGTGCCCACAGAGAGGTCCCTGCGTGCCAGCTGTGGCACCCGTGCCATAGGTTCGCCATCACTGTCATAGACCCTTAGAGAGACTAAACACCACCTCTCTCACGTTTGGCGTCAAGGATAGGCATGGCTGAGGACTTTAATTGATTTGAAATAAGCAACCATCTTGCTGAAGTTGAATGAGCTTCTCCCCCCGCCCCGCCCCTGGTTTTTTGTTTTGGTGTGCTTTTGCCAAACATTTACACGACCTTAGGGAAGCGGAAGCTCGGTAGGGAAGGTTGTGGAGTGAGCAGAGATTTGGAAAGTAACAACCCATTTGAAAGAAGAAATAAGGCGGATGAGCATTGCTGGGATTGCCAAAACAGGGGGGCTTAGTAAGTGCCAGAAGGATGAGGGATTTGTGGAAAGAACTAGGCCGCAGCCAGCCTTCCCCAATCTGTTGGCTTCTAGGTGTGTTGGGCTACATCTCCCATAATCCCTGACCATCTCTGGGGATTATGGGAGTCCAACACACGCCTGGAGGGAACCTGGTTCGGGAAGGCTGAAGGAATATAACAAATCTTCCTTGGTTTGTATTTAACCACCTACCTGGATTCCCATTCCCTAGGATCAACCCGGAAACTTTATGAAAAGAAAATCTATGAATATGAGAAAAAGCAGGGACAGCAACGCCCTGTACAAGGCGGTTCAGCATCCTGTACAGGTAAGGAGAATCTGGCAGAAATAGGGGGGAAAGGTACCCCTGTTAGGCACTAATAACCCACCTTCCATGTGTTTCTGTCCACATAGAGCCAAGCCGTCCCCAGAGCTACACACGACGAGCAACTGTTCCAAGTCCACAGAGCAGGGGGATCCCCAACTATGTGCAAAAAGGTGAGAGAGGTTTTTGGTAAAAAATGGAGAACCGGCAAGGTGTGGGAAGGGAGGGAAGTAAATTGGGACGGAGTGGCATCGGGAGGCCTCTGTTTGAGTTGGGATAGAGGAGTATCTCAAGGGGGAAGCCAGTGAAGTGCTAGTAGTCCTAGACTGCTCTTGGGGAATGAAAGGCAATCTCCAGCAGCAAACCAACTGTCCCCCGATTCATTCCGACCCTCCCAGCTCTTGGCTCCACGAGGACTTACTCAAGGGAAACTGTTGACTCCCCAAGAAACATCCTCTTCAGTATTGAAGGGAAAGGGGAGGGTCTTTGGAAGAAGGGAATGGGCTGTGCAGGACATTCCTGGGACATTGGAGGCAGTGAGCCATACTAAATGCTAAACTTTTGGGTAAGAGGCTACACCAGTGTTCTCCAACCTTGGGTCCCCAGATGTTTTTGGCCTACAACTCCCAGCATGCCCCAGCCATGCTGGGGCATGCTGGGAGTTTTAGGCCAAAAACATCTGGGGACCCAAGGTTGGAGAACACTGGGCTACACCAAATGCTAAACGCTTGTTGTCAACCTACACGTCAATAAAAGCAAGCAGGGTTATTATTTTGCACATTCATGGTCATTTGGAAGACTTTGGCCTGAAGATTGGGGTCCAGATCCAGGGAATGATTGGCTTTGCTTTACAATCATACTTAATTCTTGGGAGGTCAGTTAGATGGGAGTCCGTGGATTATAATGAGACCTAGCTGTAATGGGATTGTAATCGTTTCATTGTTTTTAATGGGACTTGAGTGCAGCTAACTTTCAAAGCAATTGGGGGCAGTAATTCTGAAGCTTCTGATGTGAAGTGGGTGATAAAGAGGAAAAACAGGCCTTCTTAGGCATGGCCCCTCACTTCTAGAATGCCTCTGTCTCTCCAATAGGAAACCCTCTTTGATGTCCTTTAGAAAGAAGTTAAAGATACTGCTTTTTAAATGATGGAAGAATAAAGAGGGGTGTTTTGTGTGTTTTTTTGCCTGGTGCTCAGGCAAGCCTCCCTGGGGAGAGAATTCTTGAATTTAACCTTGTGCCTGGATTCCATCCTCCAGGATCAACCCAGAAGCGTTATGAAGAGAGAATCTATGAACACGAGAACAGGCAGACCCAAAGCTCTATGCCTGCAGGATCCTTGGCCCACCCAGGTGTGAAGAATCTGGCAAAAAGGGAGAAAGGTACCTGTGTTGGGCACTAACATCCCACTTTCCCACGTGCTTCTGCTCATACAGAGCCAGTCAGTAGCCAAGCAACACACAAGATACCACCATGAGCAGGAAAAACCTCAGCAATGGGGCAGAGGTTTACAATAAAACTGCAGAAGTGACAGGGCAGGGAGGAAAGTGGAGTCAGTTTGGATTAAGAAGTATGAGAAGAACTTTGGGCGAGATCATGGGAGCAATAAAACTAAAACAACAGTAGGTGCTCTCGGTTTGCAATAGAATAGGAGTGGGCAGAAGGTAGATCTCCACATGTTTTTTACTTCAACTCCCAGAAGCCCCTGCCAGCATAGCCAATGGTCAGGAATTCTGGGAGTCCAAAACATCTGGAGCTCTACTCTCTGTTCACCTCTATAATAGAGGGGACTATCAAAGGAAGACCGCAGCAGGGTATGCATTGTCATATGGATATGAAAAATAATTTCCAACTGTGAAGGATTGAGGCCTACACAGGCTTAAGTTAGGTTGAAGCCTGAAGGCCCAAATATCTCCTGATGGGAGGGGGCATTTGTGAGTTTCATTTCCCCTCATGGAGTTAAGTTTCATTTCCCCCCTAATGGAGTTAAGTTTCATTTCCCCAGTTTTAGGTCATGTGTTTGTAGCCTCCTAGTTATGTGGGAGGGTATATAAAGACAGTGTGTAGTGGGGAACCTCAGTGTGAGAAGAGAGAGAAATTGGAGTGAGAGGCAGGGAAGCTGCAGGAACAGAAGCTGAGATTGAAAACTGCAGAATAGCAAGAGCCAGAGTCTCTACCAAGGCCTACAGGTGAAAATGTAGCTAGGTTAGAGGAAACTGCGGTATTCTTTTATTTCTATTATACATGCTTTTTTAAGTCTAACAGCTCTATTTGTGTAAAGTTAATGTGAATGTTCTATACCAAGTTCAGCAAAGTAAACAGTTATTGTTAAACTCAGATTGTCTGGTAGTGTCTTTCACAACATGCCTAAGGCCTAATCCCACGTTACTGGGAAGGAAAGGCAAAAGGGCAGGAACGTGTCATCCTGATAGCAGGAGGGGCTCTTAAAGAGGCAAAATATCTTTAAGGAGCTGATCAAGGTGTCCTGGTAAAGGTGGAACCTTGACACCAGCATGAAACCAAACTCTCACCATTTCATTCTGCTCCTCCTAGGGAGTGCAGCGAGTGGCAGGAGATATCTGGGGAGAAGAGAGATTTCATTATTCATTTTTCAAAAAAGGCTACATCAAATGCTAAACATCTGTTCCCAAAGGACATTAACACACAAGGGCCTGCATCCGGGATCCATATCGTTGGGCAAATAACAGCTTTGGCGGAGGGGAGGACAACTGAACCCAGAAAAATGGCATGGAGGGAAAAGGGTGTCAAGGTTCCACCTGTACCAGAACACCTTGATCAGCTCCTTAAAGATATCTGCCTCTTTAAGAGCCCCTCCTGTATCAGGATGCCAATTCTCTGCCTTTTACCTTCTCTTCCCAGTAACGTGGGATTTGGCCTTGGGCGTGGTGCAAAAGGCACTCCAAACAGCTTGATGTTAACAATAACTGTTTACTTTAGGTAGATTTTGGTATATTAGATTCACAATAACTTAAGGTAATTACACAAATAGAGCTGTATACTTTCAAAAAGCAGGTATAATAGAAATAAAAGAAATAATAACGCAGTTCTCTCTAACCTAGCTACTCTTTCACCTGTAAGCCTCAGTTAAGAGATTCCTTTCCCAGCCTAGCCCTGGCTGTTCTGCATTCTTCAGTGATATTCAGACTCTGCTTCTGTCTGCTCTCTGCTTCTTGGTTCCTGCAGAACTCTTCCTCCACAGCAGCTTCTATCTCTGCAGCTTCTCTCTGCCCCTGCTGCTTCTGCCTCCCCTTTATATACACTCTCACCAGGACTAGAAGGCTACAATCAGGTGACCTCAAACTGGGGAAATGAAACTGAACTCTATTAAGGGGAAAAGGTGACTTCTCTCAATGAAAAGGAAACTTTAACTCCAAGAAGGGAAAATGAAACTCGCAAATGCCCCCCCCCCCCCCAATCAGGAGATGTTTGGGCCTACAGGCTTCAAACGAACACAAGCCTGTGTAGGCCTCAATCCTTCACAAAGGGATATTTTAAGAGCCTCCCCATTCCGAGTTAATGTTTCTTGGGGTGTTACCGGTACATGATGTCCAGGAGGGGATCTCTGTCCAGGAGGGGTTTCGGCTGGCATAGCAGCGGGCGGAAAGCACTTCATGCCACAGAGGCCACTTGGGCCTCCAATGTCAAGTCCGGGTCGAACAGCACCTTCAGATTATGAAAACCCTGTCGGGAAGAGATGGGCCATCGTCTGCAGGTCAGACAAACTGCACAACAGAACCTCCCTCTTGGCTGGATCAGGAAACAAGTATCATAATGCTATTAGATATATCTGTGGTGTGGGCACATTTAAAATACAGCACTCTCAAAACTTAATTAACAACAACGCTCTTTTCCCACTGCACTTCCTAGGTAGCACCATGGACAAGTGCAAAGTATATATGACAGATGATGAACTCCTTGCCTGCTTGAAGAAATACAGGCTCCCACATGGGCCCATTGTTGGTAAGGACTATGGTGATAACGTAGCTATACAGGGGTGGGAGCAAATAGACACTTCGGAACCTGGGAGTTGAGTCAAGAAAGGGAAAGCCAGCAAGTCAGGAATGAAGCCTGGATGATAAACCCAGGGCTGGAGTGACAAGGTTTCGTTATCTCAGCCTTCCCCAACCTGGTGCCCTCCAGGCGTGTTGGCCTGCAACTCCCAGCATCCCCCAGCCAGCCATGCTGACTGGGGGATGCTGGGAGTTGCAGGCCAACACATCTGGAGGGCACCAAATTAGGGAACGTTGCATTATCTGATAGATAATTACAATCAGTGCTGTCCCCAATTTACAGATAGAGAAATGGAGGTCGAAAGACAGCAACGGTCATGCCTCAGGGCCAGTTCACCATTTACACAGCAAGCACGTTTTTTTTTTACTGCATGTCCTGCAGTGTTTTCTGTCGTGTGCATGAAAGGTAGATGTGTGGCTCCCAAGACACAGTGTGGAATGTGCTCGGGAACCACAGTTGGCACCAGCTCCCCGGGGGGCAGTATCATAAAAACACACATCTGCCCCATAATAATATAATGGTGTTAATGGCAACAGACACCGGTACATGCACAAAACTTCCAGTGCAGAGAATTAATCGCTGCGGAGGGTAGTGGCTTCAACGTCAGTGGGGCGGTTTATCCAGTCCGGGTTGTACCCTGAACTTTTAAGGAGCTATCCATGGTGCTGAACCCAATCCCTAAACCAGAGTCAACACCGTGGATCGCTCTTTCAAAGTTCAGGCTGAAACCCGGAGTGGATACCCCGCCCCACTGACACTGTCTGGAGCCACCAGCCACTGCTGGTTAATTGGCCCTAACTTGAGAGCCAGCATGGTGCAGCAACCAGAATGCTGGCCTTGGACGTGGGGAAACCTGGCTTCAGATCCTCATGCAGCCTGGAGGTTCCAGAAAGGCCTTCAGAGAGTCATATTTTCTCATCCTACCTCAGAGGGCTGTTGTGGAGATAAAAGTAGGCCTTGTTCTGAGTTCCTTGAAAAAAGGGTGGAATACAAATGTGTCAGATACGGTTGCATTCAGTATATCCCATTGGCCCCTGGAAGGCAGATGGGACTCTGGCAGCTGGCTGCCCATGGCTGAGCTGCTTTGTTCCTAGAGTGGGGCACGGCAGGCAGAAGAACCCAAGGATGGAAGGAAGGAAGGACAGAAGCCTAGGAATACAGGAGCCAGAAGGGCGGGGGAAAAGAGGAGCTGCACACGGCCAGGAGCCGCAGAAGTCGATCATAATCAGACACATCTTTGGCTGCAACCTAGTTGAACTTGAAGAAGGAGGCATTCTGCATGCTTTTGCCAAATGCCTGCATGATCTTAGGGCAACAGCGAGTGTAGGGAAGGTGGTGAGGTGAGGTGGCCTGTGGAAAGTGGCAAGCCTTTGAAAGAAGCAAAGCTGGGATGTTCTTTGAAAGAACATAGCTGGGATTGCCCAGGGAGGGAGCTTGGGGTAGATGCCAGAAGGGCAAGGAGCTTCCGGAAAGCACCGGAGGACTGTATACCTTCCTTGGCTTGTGTTTAACCACCTGTCTGGACTCCATCCCATAGCATCAACCCGGAAACTTTATGAAAAGAAAATCTACGAATATGAGAAGAGGCAAGGACAGCAGCAGCCCGTAGCCAGAGGTCCAGCAGCATACCCAGGTGAGAAGAAGAAACTGGGGGAAATGAAGAAAGGTACCTGTCAGGCACTTTTCCATGTGTTTCTGCCCACGCGGAGCCGAACCTTCCCCAATTAATTCTGCTCACCCCCCACCCCAGTTCTCAGATGCACAAGGAGTGACTCAAGGTAAGCCTTTGACTCGCCTAGAAACATGGGAAAGAAGGTAAGGTAAGGCAGGGAGGTCCTTTGGCAGAATGGAGAGGGCCTGTGGGACACCCAGAGGGCGCTGAGGGGCAGGAGGCTTTTATTTGGGAGGCAGAAAAAATGTTTCACTGTTTTTTAAAGCTATAAGCCACACCCAAATGGTAACATCTGTTCTCAATCTACATTAACATTAGCCAATAACACAGCGTTCTCCAACCTTGGGTCCCCAGATGTTTTTGGCCTACAACTCCCAGCATGCCCCAGCCAGCGTAGCTGGCTGGGGCATGCTGGGAGTTGTAGGCCAAAAACATCTGGGGACCCAAGGTTGGAGAACGCTGCAATAACAGATAAGCAGACTGCAAAAGAGTAAGCCCCTCTTGCTAATTTTGAGTACTAGTTGCTGAAAACTGTGGCCCAGGTGCAGAGAACGTTTAGCTTTGCCTAAAATCCCATTGAAACTCGGGGGGGGTTGTTAAGTTACTTTGGGGCTATGCTGTGTCAGGGGGCACGGCTCAGTGGTCGAGCACCCGGTTTGCAAAGAGAAGGATGCAATCCCTATTAAAAGGATCTCTGATCTGAGAAAGGAAGGAACCTAGACCCGGAGAGACCCTGCTGGCAGTCAGAGTAGACAGCAACAAGCGAGGGAATGTTTTTCCTGTCAGGGTCAAAAAACCAGTCAGGTCTGCATTCCAGCAGGGGGAGTGGCCAGATCCAAAGTGGGCGGAGTTACCAATGAGACTCCAACCTTTGTTTGTTCAGTATGCAGTCAGAGGGGAAAAAAAGACCTTTGTATCCAGGCATTCTCCTTCCCCAACTTGTGCAAGGCATCCTCCGTCAACACTGTAGTTGGGGGACAAGGTGGAATGCAGTGAATATCCATCACCCAGGGCAGGACCGGTGAGGGGGGCACAGCCTGGGGAGAGTCTGGACTGGAGGTCCAGATCGACAGGCCAGGAGGTTCACATTTGGCCCTTGGCCCGGAGGGTACCCATTCTTGGGTTACAGGGGCCCCAACGGTCTGATTCAGTATGGCAGCTGCTCATGTTCATATATATTCTAATATATACAAAAACCTGTCCTGTTGATTTGATATTGAGACTTAAATTTATTTATTTATTTATTTATTATATTTATACCCCGCCTTTTTTCCTGCAAGGAACCCAAGGCGGCTTACATAGTCCTCCTCCTCTCCATTTTATCCTCACAACCACCCTGTGTGGTAGGTTAGGCTGAGAGTCAGTGACTGGCCCAAAGTCACCCAGTGAGTTTCATGGCCGAGCAGGGACTAGAACCCGGATCCCCTGAGTCCCAGTCCAACACTCTCACCACTACGCCACACTGGCTCTAAGTTGTTCCTAAAAAGATGCTGAGGTGTCCAGTCGACATGAAACATCAATTTTTCTTGAATCAATCGTAAATTTGGAGGCAATACATATGAAAGCTAAGGCAGTTTTCCATTGTTATGCATGCAGGGCTTTTTTTCTGGTGGAACTCACCGGAACTGAGTTCCAGCACCTTTTCATGGACTTTGAAGAAGCCCGAGTGCAAGGTGAAAGGGAGAAACGTGCTAAGCAAAAAGCACGTCAAATGAATCCTTTACAGGACCATCTTCTATCTGGTAACCTGTGTCCTCACTGTGGGAAGCTGTGTGGATCTAGAATTGGCCTCCACAGTCACTTACGGACCCATCGCTAGAGTCTACACAATCTTCTTTAGAATTTCCTCCTTTTATCCCGGAAGACAATCTTACTCGGTCACGAGTGATCGCCTGATGATGACTCCCGAGGAAATGTAATCCAAGAGTTCCGGTACCTTTTTCTCCAGAAAAAAAGCACTGTATGCATGTATAGGATATTCCAGGATACTCAGGAATAAACCTCATGTGGCAGATCCATTAAAGGAATCTCCCACATATTTTTTTTTTTAAAGTGTTAATAGCCAGCATGGAAGGACCCAATTCGGAGGGACCACAGTGCTGGGGGGAGGGTGCTTTTCCATCTCACTCCGCACCACTTTTCAGATTCAGAGCACCCCCTTGACAGTCCCATGGACAAAACATCCAGGTCTGCATATGCCACCTGTATTTTTCCTCTCAGGGCAAAGAATTTAAAGGCGGAAAATAGCACAGGGGGGAAGTGTTGACACCACCACCCACCCCTTGTCCAGGACCACCTTGGTCTTGAGCCAGATTAGATCTGTCCCCCTCCATAGCTGCTATTTAGTTACTTAAAAGCTGTTACTCTGCTTTTCAAACAAATGTTTTCAAAGCGGCTTGCAGCATTTGAAAGTTGTTGCGTGGAGAGTTACAGAAGGGTGGAGGGATCAGTATGAGCTGAAGCTTTCTTTGGGGATCAGATAAACTCACCTGGCGTGTCTCCTCCTAGGCCAGATCTTCTTTTAAGAGTTGCAGAGAAGGGAGAAGCTCCACCTGGTGGAAATTTCCCTTCTCTACAAGCTCTTAAAGGTACAGGATCCATCTCGGAATCCAGACCAGCAATCCTACCTAAAGAGGTGACTGAAGGGTGCAGATCATCATACTTCGCTCTTAATTGGCTTCTGCGCTTCTAAATGGGGTGGCAGCATGAAACCCACAGGCAGCACATTGTTCATAAAAATGCCGCCCCCCCGCCCCGCCCCCCAATTCAGCAAACCCCTCGGGATCACTGTTCTGATTCGAATCTGGCCTTCTATCCAATGTCTTCATCAACATTTCAAATCGGCAAGGTTTCAGTAAATCCACTTGCACCACTTTAACCTTTTGCTTTTCCTTTCCTTTTTGAATCTTAGGGCCAAACTAGGACACCCTGGACACCTGTGATCAGATCTCCTGTCTCTCTTCAAAGTTATTGCAGGTGTCCCTGAATTGGATCAGGATCATGATATTTGGAAAGGGGGGGTATTAACCCTTCTCTCTCTCTCTCTCGCTCTCTCTCTCACTCACACTCACACACACACACACACACACACACCTACCTACCTACCTTTCCCCTGATCTAAACTGTTGGACTGGGACTCAGAAGATCCGGGTTCTAATCCCTTCTCAGCCATGAAACTCACTGGGTGACTTTGGGCCAGTCACGGACTCTCAGCCTAACCTACCTCACAGGGTGGTTGTGAGGATAAAATGGAGAGGAGGAGGAGGACTATGTAAGCCGCCTTGGGTTCCTTGCAGGAAGAAAGGCGGGGTGTAAATATAATAAATAAATAAATAAAACTGCTCCCCTCCACTGTTATTTGTCCCATTAGGAAAAAAAACATGTGGGTACTCACATCTTTCCCCTAATGGGGCAAATAGCAGCTGCGGGAGGGGGTGGAGCTGATTTTGATAGGGAAAATGGTATTAAACTCCCCTTCCCCCCAGTGCCGTGGCCCTGATCCAACTCAAGGCCCATGTAGCTGCTTTTTAGAAGGGAGATTTGGCCATGGATCTAATCTAATTTGCTTTGGCAACCATTTAGTTTCATAGATGCATAGATCATAGAGTTGGAAGGAGCCTACAAGGCTATCGAGTCCAACCCCAAATGCTCTGCTCTGGTATTCTTCAGCAGCACATGCTCCCCAATAGTGGTGCCTCTTGTCATCCTGCCCAAGTTCTTTGTGGTGTGCTTAAACTCTCCTTGTGGACCCCATTTCTAGCACTGGGGTCTCCAGTATGGTGCCCACAGGCACCAGTGTGCCCACAGACACCTGTTTTGGTTGGCGCCCACCAGGTTCCCTGTCCCTCCTGATCGTTACGTATTTTATTTCAGAAGATCTTTTTTTTTTTTTAATTAAAAAAAAAATTAACTGAAAGGTTGGCTTGCTGAAAAGTGGAGTGCTGCCCTCCAGCGCCATCTTTATTTGGGTTCAAAAGAGTGGTTTTGTGATTTGGAGCACAGATCCCACGCCTCTGCTTCATACTTCAGTTCTTGGGCAAGTTACTACCATTATCCCCAGCCAGCATAGCCAATCACCATGCTGGCTGAGGATGATAGGAGTTGTAGCCCAACACATCCCAAGGGCAGCAGGTTGGGGAAGACTGCTCTAGACTAGTACAAGGTTTACATGCTGCAAGGTCATAGTCAGGGCCGGTGCTACCATTAGGCCAACTAGGCGGCTGCCTAGGGCGCCGGGCTAAAGGGGGCGCCAGGAGCATAGGGCTGGAGGGAGGGAGGGCTCAAATGGGAAGAGGGGGGCGCTAAATATCTGATCTTGCCTAGGGCACCAAACTGCCTTGCACCGACCCTGGTCATAGTATGTGAGTTCTTTCTTAATTAGGTGTTGAGGTCCTAGTTTTCCAGACTAGCTGGCTTTATTCGCCCAAGCTCTATAGCCTTTGGCAGAGATTATGCAGGTGACTAGGGGGCGGGGCGGAGGGGGCGAAGTGTGTGTTCTGTCAGGCTTTCTCTCCACACTGCTATTGAAGAAGAAGAAAAAGAATACCGGTACTTTCTTTGTTTCTAGATGGTGTCACAACCCCAAGCTCGGATTCCGACTCTGAGGGAGAGGGGGCAGCCAGGTTGGGAGCAACAGTGCGAGCTGTGGCAACTCTGGGGCTGGGACCCAGCACCGAGCCTGAACCCGACAACTGGGTGACCCTCTGGATGGAGGATCCCAAGACAGGACCCCTAAGGACAGCGACACCCGAGTCAGATTCCTCCGGGGAACCAGCACCCTTGACCCCGAGGGCCTCGCACTCCCCTATGCCTGCTCGCCAACGCAGGCAACACACCCGACGGGAACTACAAGAGAAGCGACAGGGCGCTAGGCTCCATGCCAGAGGACTGCCCCGTTAAGGCTTTCCACATGTGGAAGGAAAGGTAGTCAGGCCCAGGGAGGATAAAAGGGCTCAATCTAGACCCACGAACCCATCAGAACAAGTTACCTGCACTCCAAAGAACCTATCTCTCACTGCTCTTGCTCTCCCGGTCCATGGTTTCTGAGCTTGGGCTGGATGCATGCACAGCCACTGAAACCAAAGTGCTTCATCAGCAAGTGCAAGCTAACCCTTTGGTGATGCCATCATCTATCCAGCTTGGCGGGACAATACTGGAAAATGTCGATCATTTTCTCTATCTTGGCAGCTATCTTTCTGTTACAGCTAACATCGACAGTGAAATCCAGCATCGTTTGAGCTCCGCAAGTGCGGCGTTTTCTCGAATGAAACATAGAGTGTTCGAGGATCGGGATATTTGTAAGAAGACCAAAACACTGGTTTATGAAGCCATTGTATTACCAACTTTATTGTATGCCTGCGAAACATGGACTATCTATAAACGTCACTTCCACCTCCTTGAAAGATTTCATCAACGTTGCCTCCGGAAAATCCTGTGAATTACTTGGGAAGATAGGCGAACAAATGTCAGTGTACTGGAAGAAGCAAAGACTACTAGCGTTGAAAAAATGATCCTTCAACGCCAACTTCAGTGGACCGGTCATGTTGTTCAAATGCCTGACTGCCGTCTCCCAAAGCAGTTACTTTATTCCCAACTCAAGGATGGAAAGCGGAATATCGGTGGTCAATATAAGAGGTTTAAAGATGTTCTTAAGGCTAATCTAAAAAAATGCAATATAAACATCGAAAACTGGGAAGCTCTGGCCCATGAACGATCTAGCTGGAGGTTGGCCTTTCACAAAGGTTCCATGGACTTTGAAGAAGCCCGAGTGCAAGGTGAAAGGGAGAAACGTGCTAAGCAAAAAGCACGTCAAACGAATCCTTTACAGGACCATCTTCCATCTGGTAACCTGTGTCCTCACTGTGGGAAGCTGTGTGGATCTAGAATTGGCCTCCACAGTCACTTACGGACCCATCGCTAGAGTCTACACAATCTTCTTTAGAATTTTCCTCCTTTTATCCTGGAAGACAATCTTACTCCGTCACGAGTGATCGCCTGATGATGATGCTACTTGCTGTCTGTCACCACCAGCTTGAGACCTCTTGCTGGATCAGCTTGCTTCCAAGCCTTCTGTGGGCTCAGCCTCACCGGAACTGGACAGATGGGTGCGTGTGTGTACATGTCACAGCAGGCACCAGCACAGAAGAAGTGGCATTTCCTCTTTTGCCTTTAAATTACAGACGATATAAATATATATATTTTTAAAACCCAAGTGGCTTAACAAGGACCCCATGCTCAGTGGGTTTCAGGGCATATAGAATGTCAGTTGGAAGGGGACAAAATGAAAAGGGCAGGGGGAGAAAATGGGATTTGGCCCGTCTGAGCCCCTGGTGACTTATTGTACCCTGGAGGTGGTAACGGGTAGAAGGATGCCATGAAGTCAGTGGTGCAGCTGGATAATTTTAGACCCTGGACTTAATGGTCTTTTGCCCCACCCCCTTTAAACGGCCATGTGTGATGCACACAACTAATATTTCTCTTCTCCATCTTCCACCCCAGCACCATTCCATGCTTTACAACTGCCTCTACATTCCTGATAGGTTAGAGCAAAAAACAAACACCTTGTTTGCTAACCCCGATAAAAGAAGAAGAAATACTCTGAGCATGTGCCGTTGTGAATTTTAAACTCACTTACAGCACGATCCAAGGTGGTTGCCGGTAACCCTCCAAACTCAGAGGATTACGGACCTCCTATGGAGGGCGGGTGGAGAGCAGTGGAAAGGATTACAGACCTCCTATGGAAGGAAGGAAGGAGAGCAGAGGCATCCAAAATACTTTGATGGCTCATTACGGCCATCTAAATGTTTTCCCTGGCTCACGAGGGGGAGAGGAGGCTGATGCACTGCCAGGATCCCTCATAGCATGGCGGTGCCTTGCTCCTCCCCACCCTGCTCCCAAAACGCCATTTCCAAGGTCACTTGCGGTTCTTTCCTCATCGACTGCAAAGGCGGAGGGAGGGCACTCCGAAGTCGGAGTCCCAGCTCCCAGCGTTTTTCCGAAGTCGGAGCTGGGACTCCCAACTTTTCCTATGGCCGTCTAAAACAGTGTCTAGCAGCCATAGCATTGCACCCTTAAATCAAAGCACCATCATGACTACAGGAATAAAATGGAGTTTGCTTCTGCCACCCCTGGTGTGAAATACATTTACTTGGAAATAAATACCATTTTGTTGTAGAAAAGGATAATATATATATTTTAAGTAAAAAAATACTACAATGAGCATCTGTAACCATGTATATGCCCGGCCAGCTGCGTCCTGACTAGAACATGTTTTTTTTAAAAAAAATAAATCAGGTGCTGATGTTTGCTGCTGCCCTGATGATTTTACCAGACTCTGGATTGTTGGGGGGTGGGCTGGCCTGCAGGCTTCAGCCCCAAGGTCTAGCCCTAGCTGCATCACTGCATGAAGTGACAAAAAAACAAACGGACTCCCCTCCCCATACTATATTGCAGGGCTCTCCAACCTTGGGTCCCCAGATGTTGCTGGACTACAGCTCCCAGAATCCCTTGCCATTAGCCAACCCAAGGTTGGAGAGCCCTGCTATATTGGGAGGCTTCAGGATGGGGAAAAGGAAAAAAGAGCCCTCTTGCTCTGGGCTCACAGTACATTTTATTGTGGGTCCCCACTTGAGCCTCTGCTAAGACGCTGCCCATCATCTGCAGTTTTTAGAAGTACTTAAATTTTAGATACTTAATGTGAAGGACCAGCACCCAGGTCCTATGCGTGAGTTCGGGTTAACCGGCACTGAGTTACAGCCCGTACAAGCAAGTGGAACCGACTAGGAGGTTTGCACAAACAAGAGGAAACTAGAGCCCTTTGAATGACTAAATAAGGCTTTATTTATTTACACAATATATGGAGCGGAACTAACAGCTTTCTAGGAATACTACAACATCAATATGACCTGACGTGACCCCCAAGTTTATCAATGAACAGGCTCCCAGGCTAGCGCATTCGGATTAGTCAGTTACCTTAGACTAAAGACTTCACGCTAGTCAATTTCAGCCTGGCTCCGGGTCTGTCCGATCCGGGGAGGAGAACAGCTTACTCCAGCTGTTGCTGGAGGATGGATCTTGATCAAAAGCACCCCGTGTTCCCAACAACCAGCAAAAGGAGGGGAGAGGGGTTTTCTACCCCTGGGTTTCCTGCTCTCCCCGCCCTCAAGGGTCAGGTGGGGCTATGCCTGCCCCTTCGTGTCAGGTGGGCTTATTCCTGCCCGGGAAGAAAGTGACGTGTTGGGTACTTTACAGCTCTTTGAGACTGCCCTGTTAGCTTGATGGTCTTGATGGTCCTTTCCTAGGTTTTGTGGATTCCAACCAATACTCTCCATTGTTGGGATGCCGGTCCGTCTGGCTGCTTCCCTGTAACCCAATCTCCCTTCCTCGCCCCCCTCCCCCTTGAAGGAGACTGGTGTGTGCGTGTGCATGTATACTCGTGTCAGGCTTTCTCCACACTTAACTTTAAAAAAAATTAATTGGTTGCCTGGTTAATCAGGGATGCCTTTTTAATCAATTTAACTGAGATGAATTGGTTAAAGCAGGGTGGGCAGACTTCAGGCTTACAGGATCTAATTTGTTTTTCACTAGATCGCAGAGGTACAAAATAGTGGCTCAGGAAATCGGACATAGCATTGAGGAACAAGGTGCCTCTTAACACATGCTCAGGCCAGAGATTCATTTTCAGTCCCAGAACTTGCACACAAATCTACTCCCATTTCCCCCTAAGCCTTTTTATTAACTTTATTTCAGCAGCCTACTTCAGGATGAAGAAAAGGCCTTTTCTGTCCCTAGAGTTAAACCATTGGCAGTCAGACACCCTTGCTGATCGACTGCAAATCACCCAGAGATCTACCAGTAGATCCTAATTTATCTTCTGCGTTGTCCCTGGGTTAAATACTGCAGCCCTACTGAATTGTAAAATCAATTATGCCCATCACTGTCCTCATGCTAATTTGGCCATGAGTGGCATGGGATGAGTCACATGTTCACCACCCCTGCTCTAAATGAGCAACCAGACCCTGTCCCATTCCTTGGCAATACCATGAATGCTCAAGATTCATGTAGGTGTTCTCGGTGGTTGACCCAGAGTTACGAAACTGGAATCCTGTTTGCCTTCAGAGGTCTAAGGGCCAAAACTGATACTACTTTAAATCAGTATCTACCTGCTACATTTCCCCCCCACACACCCTTTTTTTTTAAACTTTACAGTAGGTGCAGCCCCCCCCAAATTCGGATCTTAAAAGCCCCCTACCCCCCCCTTCTAGCATCGTAATATGGATTGGGGGAGCTGTGCCTACTCTAGAGTAAAAATTAAAGAATGCATGGCTCAGCAGTAGGCAACTTGTGGCCTTCTAGATATTTTGGCCTACAACAGTGTTCTCCAACCTTGGGTCCCCAGATGTTTTTGGCCTACAACTCCCAGCATGCCCCAGCCAGCTATGCTGGGCTGGGAGTTGTAGGCCAAAAACATCTGGGGACCCAAGGTTGGAGGACACTGGCCTACAACCCTGTGGCTTATGCTGGCTCAGCTTGTCTGAGCGTGGAAAGCTAAGCAGGGTCAAGCCTGGTTGTTACTTGGATGGGAGACCCCATCTCTAATTTCCTGCATTGAGCAGGGGGTTGGACTCGATAGCCTTGTAGGCTCCTTCCAACTCTATGATCTATGAAATCTATGAAACCATCATTCCCCGCCATTGGCTATGCTGGTTAGGGCTCGTGGGAGCTGCAATCCATCAACATCTGGAGAGCCACACATCCCCCTGTCCCTGGGATGAATGGGATGATGAACACATTTGCTTGACTTCAGAAGACTTAGCACTGGATTCATATGGAGCTCTGAATTTGGGATAATCTCAGCCTTCTTTCTTCATATGGCAAAGGCAGCTTTGCTGTGACTGCTGAGGTGCTCTGTCTGCGCAAGCCCCGCTGATGTGAACATGCGCCCCAAATGCAAGAGCTTCCAGTGAAGAAGGTGGGGGCTCTGCCCCATGCTAATTAGGGGGAGGGGTGCCAATTTCATGTTCAACCTCAGGCACCCAAATGTCCTTGGGCCAGCCTCAGATATTGACACAGGAAATCGACACATGTATTGTTAAATGATACAATAAATGTGTGTGTGTGTGTGTGCGTAATGGGTCGGTGATGACCAAAAAAAAAAAAAAAAAGTTAAATGGTAACATCAAATGGTATATTTTGCTGAACCCCAGAAAAAAAAATCCACACATCCAAGCTTTTTTGAGGGGGGGCATATGTAACTTTTCTTCACCACACAACAGCTCAATCCCATTTTCAGAAAATCAAGATTCAATATACATTAACGAGGTTGGGAGATTCAGGCTGCAATCATGTACATGCTTACTTGGGAGTAAGCCCCACTGATATCTGTGGGAATTACTTCTCGGCACACTTTCCGGATGCCTACCATATGGCATGATCCAGCCACAGTTAAGGGCACACTCCAATGCATGTTTAAGCAGGGGGGGGGGGAGTTTCTACATCTCCCAACATTCCTCAGACCGCATGCTGGGAGTCGTAGGACTTTTTTCTGTCTAAACATGCATAGGATTGCATCCTAAAGCACTTTGAGATGATCCTATGGGCAGCTGGTGGTAAATTCAAATACGTATGCATGTGAGGTAGGTTAAGCAGTGACTTCACAAAATGCATGCACTCCCTTATTAGATAGAATAAATAGCCAACACCCTATATATATGAGCAAGCACGGATCTGAAACTGTGCCTGCTGCCTCTCCAAACCCTTCCCCTCTACCTAAGGAGAACCCGTGCAGGTCGGTGCGATCGGGAAACATTTCAGTGCCTCAACTCAATGGAACTTACCTTTGGTAGGGATGTATACGTACGTTAGCGCTTAAACAGAACGAGTTACGGCAGTTGAAATGCCACATTTGCTTCTACTCCGCGCGCATATTCAAGATCCTTTTCTATTCATCAAACTGGAATAGCGACCATCCTCCGATTCTGTTCCCACAACAAACGAAACCCTTCCAATAAGCGTGGGAAATGGAGCAGAAAAAGGAACTCCACTTTTCTGTCGCTCTCTGGGTGCAGTTTCATGGTGCGCTGGGGAGTTTGTCCCACCCTATTTAGCAAAACTTGCCTTTCCGAATAAACACGGGTACTTTTTTTTTTTTTTTTAATTACGCACATTTACTCGGCACTAAAAGTCAAGTGAGCTCCAGTGAACTCAGTAAGGCTTGCTTCCGAGTCAGCGTGCACACGCTCGGAGTCGGGGGCTACGTGCGTGTTGGGAGCCTGGCTGTGTGCATATAACAATCTGGGGGGTATTTGCAGAAATAGGGAGACGGGGCAAAACTTGCCCTTGAAAGCAGGCGGGTGGGGTGGGGATGGGAGGGAAGCCACAGGCGGCTCCTTTGGGGCCGATCCGGGAGATTCTGCCCCCCCCCCCCCCCGGATCAGCCTCTGGTTCGAGAGCTTGGGCGGCGGCGGCGGCAGCAGCACCGCTTTGTTAACTCGCTTTGCCAATTAGGCAGGTTTGAACCAAGCCGAGGAGAAACGGCCCATACAGAGCCGGCGAGGAAATGAGGCACGCCCCGAACCCGGGCGGGGTCCGGAGGAGGAGGCGGAGGGTGTGTAGCTCTGTGATCCCGAAGCCCCGGCCCTCCCCGCAGCCTGAGTCACTTCCCTTATGGTGCTGCCTTCCCTTATGGTGTCCAGCCCAGTGCGCCCGGAATAGCAGGTACCGAATTAAAATCCCCCCCCCCGTTTCCCTCCTCCCCCAAACCCTCCGCTCCTCCTGGGATGCCCCCCCCTTCGCTTGGAGGCATCCTCCGCCGCGCGCCCCCCCCGCAGCCACCTTTTCTCCGTCCGCGTTGTGGGGTGTTCACTCCCCCGCCTCCAAAGTTCCTTTCGTTCCCCCATCGGCTCGCCCTAGCAAGGTCTTTCCTCTCACTCCTTTTCTGCCCATGGTGAGGTAACTTGGAAGGATACGGGGTGGTGGGGGGGGGGGAGAGATAAAAATAAAACGAAATCAATGGTCAAATGAAAAGTAACTTGCTACATCCGTATTTGATAGGGGGAGCTGGCGGAGTGCCTTGTTGTTTGAGTAAAGTAATGCTCAGCAGTTGAAGAAGGCCCTGGCCTGAGCCAAATCAGGCATCTCAAGTCATCACCCACATTGAGGCTGCCGTTTAAGCCGCGGCATGGACCACATGTCTAGCAGCGTACTGTGTAGTTTCACTCTTTTTGCAGAGAGTGGGTAACAATGAAATGTTTAGCGTGCCCCCCCTTTTTTTTATTAAACGGGGTGTAATGCCTGCCTGCCTGCCTGCCTGCCTGCCGTCCCCCTACTCTCTGGTTGTGTTGTTCTAACTTCTAAGCATATCTCTTGTGGTTTTGCCCTCTTCCTCCAGGCAGAGCCGAGTGAAGTGTCCTTTAAGTTCCTTTTGCAAAACTTGGCAGCTGTCAAACTTTCTGCTCCTCCCTCCGCCAGCCTCCCTCCTGCATTTGCATTCCTGCAAGAGGATCAGGGGGCCCTTTTGGGACTGGAGCCCAGGCAGGCGTTTTTCCTTGGAAAGAGGCTCAAGTTCGTAGCTAGTTCCCCAGTTCCCTATCTGGCTTGCATAAAAGCATACTTTTTCTCCGGGAAGTATGTTTTTCTTTTTCTTTGCCCCTCTCCTACCCCAGAGCTAGCCATCAGGTGATTGTGAGACACACACACACACACACACACTTCTGCATGGACCTGCTTTCCCCATTCCTTGGTGCCATGCGCACAAGTACATTGCAGTTGAAGGCAAACATGTATAATTGGTAAGATAAGTTAATCGAGGGTTTGTCTGCATGCATTATTCTGACTCAAACTTGTGTGGTGGTGTTGATTCATAAGGCTAATATCATCTGTGTTAGCTCCCAAACTTTTAACTGCTGCCAGATTTGAAAAAGGACTTCTCTTTGTCATAGCTTATCCACTGCCTAAGCCCTGCACTGTCTCATCTCTCATGCTGCATAAATGGTTTACAACTATTTTTAAAATGTTACTCTAATCTTTTTGTGCATGTTAAGCACTGGGAAATATTCAATTGCAACTGCAGATGTAATGTTTTTATAGTATTTTATTGCATATTTATTGCCTGTTTGTATATTTTTGCATGGTTTTTATTCTGTACACCATCTTGAGAGGGTTTTACCCTTAAAAGCGGCCTAAAATAATTTTAGATAGATAGATAAAGAAATGTCCACAATAACGTGAGAAATGTGCATCAAATATTTACCCATCCCAGAGACTGCCATGTAGAAAGAAAGCATACCTGGGTATTGGATCCCCTTTTGTGCCTGGAGGGATTGACTAACAAGGGCAGAAGGAGGAAATTCAGCAGAGAGCCAAAAGACAGGTGTGTCATCTGGGACAAAGCAAAAATGAGAATTTAATTCAGGTCTCCACTTCCATATACTTTTAAATCTTAGCAAAAACATTTGTCCTTCAAAGAGGTACAACTTGAATCTTGCATGTACAATGCCATGTTAATTTTACATGATGTATAAATATTTCAACAGTTTTTTCCCCAGTAGTCAAAAGTGCTGTATAAATATCCCAGATGTTTTTCCAATACTCAAAAGTAATTGAACTGAAATATTTGATTAGGAAAAGCAATTGAATAAAGCACACTTAAATCTTTGTTGGATCTTGCGCAACAATGGGGCCTAAAAATTGATGCTGGAACCTAGGAATTTTAAATATGTTCCAGACCTGGAAGGGGTGCCTGTCAAGATCTGTTACGCCTCAAAACAAATGGTTTAGTGCAGGATGACCCATTTTGACACAGTGGCACAATCTGTTGCAATATGAATCCTGCAACTCAGTTCAAAAACACACAGCTAGTATTTATGAATTCCTTTTTGTGTTGATACAGCCTAAACTTCATAATCAGGGAGATTTCCTACCGTATTTGAGGGGAATTTATTTGCATGAGTGTGTTGTTTGTTTTTAAAAATTGGGATAGATGTTAGGCCTAATAGTAGTGTGCTCTCAACATTTCATCAAAATTGGTTAAACAGAGTGACTCTGAGGACAAGTATATGCTGTGAAGAAGTTGGCATAAGCCAGTGATGGCAAACCACTGGCACAGCTGGCACGCAGGGACCTCTCTGTGGGCACTCGAGCCATTGGTCACCAGATCGCGAAAAGACTGTCCCCTTCTGCAAAACACTATTGATTTTGTTCTTTCTCACAGTGTGGAACAGAATGATTTTATTCTAGAATTCCTGTTACAGAATTCTTTTCTACATTGTTATCACATTTAAAAGATTTTGAAAAATGATGCACAGAGCATGGCTTGGATGTAAAGCCCTAACAGTTGACCTGAGTGCTGCATGTGTTGCTCTCAAACTAACTGAGTATGAGCCAAGGTTTGACAAATTATCAGCATGCATGCAATAGCAAAAATCACATTAATTGTGCAAAAGCATGCCCAATGCAAACTTTTACCTAATGCAGTGTTTGCAGTCCAAGACATAAAATGTTTAAAATGTGTTCAGCACGTTTAGTTTTCTTGTTTATCTTGCTCATCCTAGTACAGGTTGACTTTTACTTTTACTAATCCGACACCTGTAGAAGCAGGGAAAGGACCCGGAGTAAAGCTTGCCCCATACAATTTCAGTCTGGCATATAATTATATTACAAGTTGAGAATCCCTTATCCAAAAATACATGTGCCTAATTATTTAAAAAGTTTGTATAAATTCCCTTCAGGCTATGTGTACAATGTAGTACTATAATAATTTTTTGAGTTGATTTTTTTTTCAACAAAAAACTGTTTGTATCATTGAAAGCTCTGTTATTGTGTTTTTCTTTTAAGACAAAAGATGTGAATTAGTTCGGACAACTGTATGAGTTGTTTTTCTAAAACTAAAACCTTGGACCTTGGTATTCAGGTTTAATTGCAGTGTTAGCACTTTGAAATAAATAAGTTGGTTTTGTGTTGCAGTTTGGGCACTCAGGCTCAAAAAGGTTCGCCATCACTGGCATAAGCCATCTCAGCTGCCACCCTCGGTTTTAGGGATGATGCGAAAGTATATCGCTTAGGAAGAGATAGGTTTGGATTCAGCAGGTTAAAAAAAAAGCCCATAAAACACACTCATGCAAAAACAAATTCCCTTCAAATAGCCTCAGAATGTGGAAAATCTCCTTGACTATGAGGTATACCATATAAAATAGGGGCCAGCAATCCATGGCAACTCAGCTAAAGCTGGCTTCCTGATTTAGTGGTGTAGTTGAGGGGCAAATGTAATACGGAGACTTTGCATCAGGCCATATGTGGGTAATTGGGTCATAGGACTTTGGCCTGCCCACCCATTCCTTTGTCAAAGTGACCATCCAGCAAAAGGAACAAAGTTTTGTGGCACCGTAAAGACGAAGACATTTATTATGGCTTAGGTTTTCATGGACTAGAGTCAATTTTATCAGATGAATTAAATATTATCCTAAATTGGCAGGTGTATATATACACATTTGATTAAATCCAGTGTCATGCTAGTGGTCATCCACTAGCACAACGGGACTTTCTCCCCCTCCCTGTAGCCCTCTGTGCAGGATCCCAGTTCCACTGACGGAACTGCTTCTGTCAGCGGAATGACAGCGGTTGGATACAACTATAGGTGCAGAGGGGAAAATATAAGCAGTGAGGTCAGAGGGAAATGAAATGCAAAAAATGCAGACTGTGTCAGTTGAGTTGAAACTTACACGTACGGTAATACCTTGGATTGCAAGTAACTTGGTTTGAGAGCATTTTGCAGGACAAGCAAATTTTTAAATATTTAATATTTTTTGACTTGATATACAGTCATGCCTTGGATTGAGAGCATAATTCGTTCCGGAAACATGCTTGTAATCCAAAACACTCTTATATCAAAACGGAAACCCCCCAAAAAAATTTGTACAGAGATTTTTAATTTAAGCCGTACTACAGTACTTGTATTGCAAGACGTCGCTTGTATATCAAGTAAAAAAAAATTAAATAAATATTTAAAAATTTGCTTGTCTTGCAAAACGCTCTCAAACCAAGTTACTTGTAATCCAAGGTATTACTATACAAGCGACGTCTTGCAGTACAAGTACTGTAGTATGGTTTAAATTAAAAATCTCTGTACACATTTTTTGGGGGGATTTCGTTTTGATATAAGAGTGTTTTGGATTACAAGCACCTTTCCGGAACGAATTATGCTCTCAATCCAAGGCATGACTGTACGTGAAATAAGTACAGTAGCCATTCACAAAACAGTATTAGTAACACTGTTACTAATTACGTAAGGTAACACCCATAGTGGGATTTAAAAAAAAAAAAAACCTTTATCTTGATTCAGAGCTTCAAAGGGAGTTCCAGTTTCAAAGGGAGACTCCAGCATGAAACCACTGACTTGCAATTTATCAAGAAGTTCAGTCTTCTCACATGTGGCCTGAATTGAGATAATAAGTTTTTATCCGGCAGCAGGTGTTAATTGGCTTACCAATGCCAGGATGCTTGTGTTATCCTCAAATTTAGGGTGCCACAAGACTCTTTGCTGCAGCAGAATAACATGGCTAGCCCTCCATCCCCTGGAAAACGTTGCACTGGAAGCCTCCAGCAAAACTAATTGCTGAACTGGGATTGTGCAACACGGCTGGCTATCAACATAGCTTCTAACATTCAAATAGGAAATATTGTAACCAGTGGCAGGATTACAGGTTATTGTAAAGTCCCAGGAATTTACAGTCTCTGTTTAACGTGTTGTCTGTTACCTGCAAAGAGATTGTGGATCTGAATTCTTAGAATACCTTTTCAAACTGTTTTTCAGATTTCCTTTTATGAAAAAATAATCTGCACGATCAGGGGGAAGGCAGTCTTCTCTTTCCAACCAATTGGCAGGGAAATTATATGCCTCTCTTCTAGACTTTAGCAACCCATGTGTAGTTTTTGCCATACCAACAAACTGCTTTGAGTTGAATTGTATCTACTGCCCAGCCCAGCCCAGCCCAGCCCAGCCATGATCACTTTGCCAGTTTACAATAAGTGCTAAGCATTTAGGCTCTTGATGAGGCAATGTTGCCTTTAGGGCCAACCTTCCTTTCTTGTGGAAGGTTCTATGTGGGACAGTGGAGCAGAAAGTGTTTTTGTTTTGTATATTTTGCCCTTTCCCCAGTCACACTCCCCTCACAATCTCTTCCCTTTGCTATGAAAAAGTGTTCTCCAACCTTGGGTCCCCAGATGTTTTGGGCCTACAACTCCCAGCATGCCCCAGCCAGCTACGCTGGGAGTTGTAGGCCCAAAACATCTGGGGACCCAAGGTTGGAGAACATTGCTATGGATGTGCAACAACAATCCTTGGAATGTGTTCAGTGGGGTTTACTCCCCAGTAGGATTGTAGTGTCAGGCTCTGTTTTTGTTTTCCCACCTCAGTTCTTTCTTCCATATAAATCTGGTTTGGTGAGAGCCTGATTTTATTTTGCCCAATGCACTGTGGTGAAATCACCTCCTGCTGAAATCATTTTGCAGGGAACCTGCAACACTGCAGTCTCGCCAGTTGCCAGCTTTCATTTGCTTTCCAGTTTATTTGTTTTAATTGCCGGTGTTTTAGTCTGTGAGACTTAGGGAATTATTTATTTACTTTAAAACTGTACAGTATTTTAAGATCTGTTTGTTGACTTGCTATTAAAGTCATGTCACAAGGAGTACTGGCTGTGACTATTTCTCCCACCCTCCTCATTGCATTTTCTAGGTAGCACCATGGATGAGTATAAAGGCTTGACAGATAAAGAACTTATTGCTCTTCTGAAGAAACACAGCATCCCACACGGCCCTGTTGTTGGTATGGACTATGACATCTGGCGCTATCAGGGGAAGCAAGTAGACATCCATTCGGTGTTTAGAAAGGGGAAAGCAGCAGGCCAGGAAAGGACCCAGGATGACAATCTATAACAGTGTTCTCCAACCTTTGCTGGCTGGGGCATGCTGGGAGTTGTAGGCCAAAAACATCTGGGGACCCAAGGTTGGAGAACACTGATCTATAATTTAAAGAGTGTCTGTCTGTCTGTCTGCCTGCCTGCCTGCCTGCAACATAGCTCCAAGATAGACACCTGAAACTTGGCATGCATACTAAGGGGACACTAGGGCTATGGACCTGGGATTATTTTGTTTTTAAAATGCATTCATTAATGCATGTGTGTCCATGTGGTTGAAGCCTGCAGTAACACCTTCAGCACTAGGGGCAGAGTTCCCCAGCCAGCACATCGCGTTGCAGTCCATGCAGTTTGGGAGCCGGGGGAGTTCGGCAGGCCGAGGAGGGGCAGAGTTATATATGCCGCCCCCCCTCGGGGGAATGGAGTGGGCAGACCCCTTTCCTCAGTGGGCTATAGGGGTGCATCGTGGCAGGGACCATGCCTAGGGGTGCCTGCAGGCGTTGCTTCACTCAGATGTGTCCAACTCTGACAGCTGTTTAAGTTTCATAAGATTTCATAGATCACAGAGTTGGAGGGAGCCTACAAGGCCATCGAGTCCAACCCCCTGCTCAATGCAGGAAACTAGAGGAGGGGTCTCCCATCCAAGTAACAACCAGGCCTGACCCTGTTTAGCTTTCCACGCTCAGACAAGCTGAGCCATCGTGAGCCACACAGGCCTGTTTGACTGAAGGCCTCACTTTATCAAATGAAGGGCCTTTCCAGTCTATGCAAAGCCATGTCTCTTTACTAATTCACATATAAAGTGTAATGGTGGGAGGGCTGCCTTTAATAGCAAAAGGGACGAGTGGGTGAGGCAAGATACATCCTTTCTGATCCCTGCCTTACCTCCCTGCACTTCCTCACCTCTGATACTGGAGGTGAGCCTGGCTGCAGAGAAAAGTGTCTGAAGTGATAGAGCACTGTGGAGATAAAGGTGGGGGAGAAGTCACCTTGCCCAGCCAATTTATTTATTTGTTATATTTATATCCCACCTTTTTTCCTCCTGCAAAGAACCCAAGGCGGCTTATATAATTATCCTCCTCCTCCTCCTCCTCCTCGTAATCCTCACCACAACCCTGTGAGGTAGGTTAGGCTGGGAGTCAATGACTGGCCCAAAGTCACCCAGTGAGCTTCATGGCCAAGTGGGGACTAGAACCCTGGTCTCCCGAGTCCCAGCCCAACACTCTCTAACCACTACGCCTCACTGGCTCTCACCGAGTGCTCCTTTTAAAAAATAAGACCCACCCACCCCTGCTGGAAAGGTAAGTGAGGAAAATGCCTAGACAGCCATCATGTCTAGTTTGGCCCAGGGAGGAGAAGGAACATCAGGAGATTCTGCGAATGGTCAGAAAGAACTTGAGAGCTGCAAATGTGTGGAATTGCATATTAGTTTGAAATAATAATCAGCCACCTCTTGGGCTGCACGCCTTGTTGGATGAATGAATGAATGAGGCACTTGGTCGGCTTCCCCCCCAAAGATTTGCAGAATCCTAGAGCAGCAGAGGGTGGGTAGAGAAGGCTGTGTGAGGTGAGGTGGCCTGTTGGAAAGTGGCGGCCATTTGAAAGAAGCAGGGCAGGTGAGTGTGGCTGTGGTTGCCAAGGAAGGAAGGGGCCTCAGTGATTGGCAGAAGGGTGAGTGGCCTGTGGAAGGGACTGGGGGCTCGAATGTAACCTCCGGCCTGCCTGGATTCCATCCTCCAGGATCAACCCGGAAGCTTTATGAAAAGAAGGTCTATGAATATGAGACGGAGCGGACACAGCTCCCTTCACCTGGAAGAACGGTCTCCTACACAGGTGAGAAGAATCTGGCGCAAATGGGGATTTCATAGATCTCATAGATCATAGAGTTGGAAGGGGCCTACAAGGCCATCGAGTCCAACCCCCTGCTCAAGGCAGGAAACTAGAGGAGGGGTCTCCCATCCAAGTAACAACCAGGCCTGACCCTGCTTAGCTTTCCACGCTCAGACAAGCTGAGCCAACTACGGTAACATCCTTTCTTGCTGTGTGTGTTTTGCCTACTCAGAGCCAAGCAGCAGCGAAAGCTACACACGAGAGACCTTTTTGAGTCCACAGAGCAGGGAAAACCTCAGCTATGGTCGAGAAGGTGAGAGATGTTTCAGAGGGCGCTCCTGTACTGAATTGCTGGGGCGGGGGGGGGGGGGGAGAGGGAGGGAAATAAGTTAAGATTTAAGGGGCTTTAAAAGGATGTTTAGGAGAGATCCGGGGAGCAAGAAGGGCAGCTCTGTCAGGTTTGAATAGAGGTGCATCCCAAGGGGAAGGCTAGAGCAGGGCAGCGGTGTGTGTATTGTTATTCGTGTAGTGCTTTTGGGGGGAAAGGATAATTTCCAGCCAATTTCCAACCAAATTCCTGAATTCATTCTAATTTCTGCCCCTCCCAGCTCTTGGCTCCACAAGGACTTACTTAAGAGAAAACTATGACTCTCCAAAAAAGGAGGAATACTACACAGAGTATGGAAATGAAGGTAGGGGGAGTGAGGGGGGCTTTGGCAGAAAGGAGGTGGATTGTTGGACGCGGAGGGCTGGGGCATGGGGTGGTCCACAAGGGGCAGGGGATTTTTATTTGGGGAGAAAGCATATTTCACTGTTCTTTTGTGTGTCACAAGAAATGCCCGTCTTCTTTTCTTAAAATAAGTCGTCTTAAGTTTTATCAGTTTGATTTAATGTCATAGAATCTTTTGCACAACTGCGCAAAGGGTTCAGCAGCCAATCCTGAAAATAAAGACTCATGCCTATATAGAAAGTTTAGTTGTGCTTAAAATCCCATTAAAATTCATGGGACTTTAGGGTGGGCTTCCTTTTCAATGGATTGTGATGGGACTAAGCACAACTAACTTTTGCAAGATTTTTGGGCCAATAGCTTTGATTTTGCAGCATTTGGGCAGCCTTGACATCGAGGTTAACTGTGACTAACGAGACCTACTCTGGTCTGCACTGCCAAAATCAATATTCTGCACCATGAACAGATACATTCTGTACTTTGTGAACTATACAAATTAAATCTATTTGCATAGATTTGATTATTTTTTACAGTTTCTTCTGTTTTTACTGCTTAAAGAAAGAGGCGCAGAGTGATGCAGGATACTGAATTCCATTCCCACAACAGTTCTGCTCTGCATTCTGAGATTTCACCAGACATCAATGCATTCACGTTCACACTTGCTTTTTGCAGGCATTACGGCTAGAAGCTTGCTTTTTATTTTAATAAAAGCTGGGATTACTAGGATGCTGACTTCTGCTCCCAGTACCAAATTCTGTGCTTGTATGGAAATGCAGTATATACATAATTGCAGTATGTCATAAGCTGGGACCAACAGGAAAACATATCTGATGGCCAGAAGGGATGGGCAAGTTGCCATGAAGGTCCCAAACCTTTTGCAGACACTGGCCAGGTTCACACAATCACTGGGGAAAAGAAGCCACAGTGTCTTCTTTTCTCCATGAATGCTGGTCGCACGGTCCTCCGAACCCAGTGAAGTGCACGGTGGGGGTGGGGGTGTTTGAAACCACCCCAGAATCCTACAACAAGCCATGGATTCTGGAGTGGGGGCAGGTATGATCACTGGGGAAAAGAAACTACTGTGGCTTCTTTTCCCCGGTGATCATGCGAACTGGGCCAATGCCTGCCTTCCACCCTCCCCTTCATCCTGTTCACAAAGTCACAAGGGCTAGAAGCGTAATACTACTTTAAAAAAAAAAAGGAAAGCTAACATGAGTAGAAAGAGGAAGGGGATATTTTGCAAAATATACTTCTTTTTTTTTCTGTGCTTCCCTAGATCCCTGTCCCACCAGATCTTACCTGGGTGATAATTATGGTTTGACCCACCACGAAGAACGCTCCACATATGCGCCAGAACCAGAAGGTAGAACAGAATGGAGACTCTAAACATGGGATTGTGAAACTTTGGGTCCGCATAGAAAAGAGCTGTAACAGTGCACTCTAGAGCAGTGCACTCTAGAGCAAGGCTCTCCAACCTTGGGTCCCCAGATGTTTCTGGCCTACAGCTCCCAGCATACCCAGCCAGCATGGCTGATGGCAAGGGATTCTGGGAGCTGTAGTCCAGCAACATCTGGGGACCCAAGGTTGGAGAGCCCTGCTCTAGAGCATGCTGGAAGTTGTCATCCAACACATCTGGAAGGCACCAGGCTGGGGAAGACTGCTCTAGACCATTCCAACCTTAATAGCCCCTCTTTCTTTCAACCTAGACTGGGGTGTCAATTCTTCCGAGGGTTCCACATCTTCCTACCGTCGATATGTGTCGTCCCTAAGCAGTGGCACACCAGGGTCAGTGAGTGCCCGCCAGCCGGTAAGTTCTCTCTCACATCCATAGAGATATCACGGAAGCTACCCAGGCTGGGTTGTATTCAAAGCCTCCCAGGGAAGGATCCCTTCATTGCTGCCCTGCGCTGATCTAGGCACCCGTGTTCCCTTTCAGATCGCAGAGCCGTATCCTTACAGTTCTGGCCAGAAGGATGTGCCAGCCAAGAGGTGAGCAACAAGGACAATGGGAAAGAATATGAGAGCTGATGGTGCAGTGCGCTGCTGGCTAGGGCATGCTGGGAGTTGTAGGACTTTTTTTCCTGCACCCTTAGTCATTAAGCACTGGGTCTTGTGCCTCACTTTAATTAGTAGGAGATGAGGTCTCCTACTACACTACACTACACTACACTATGGTCTGCTTAACACCCCCCCCCAAATAGTATGTTTTCTCAGTGCTACAGCAGGGCACTTCCCCAAAAAACCCAACAGCACTCCCTGACCACTTCTGGTTCAGCCTAGCCATGGGGGCCACAGCTTACCATTACTAGAAAACTGCAGAAGGCTTCCTCTTGGGCTGGGTACAGTGAAGGGAAGATAGGAGAGAAGGAAGGAGGGAAGTATCCAGGCTTGAGACTCGAATGGCCAGTTGCCCCCCCCCCCTTGCAGATGTTAGCATCTTCAAGTGAAAACAAATAGGGCAGTGTCGTCTTCAGGAGCTGGGACTAGGTGGGCAAAAACTGGCAGGAGCTGGACTTTTGGAGAATTGATGGTGTGTGGGTGTTACTGATACCTGTGTACTAGCAACTAGCCCTTCTGCCGGCAAATGGAATTAAAGGAACCACACAATGCTAGGTTCAGATGTGGACTGCAATTAGGGAGGCTTAATTTTATGTAGGGCACAGGGTGGGGCGGGGCTCTCGCTGGCCTCGAGTAAAAGAAGATGGTTATACCTGGAATTCCCTTTCTACTCTGGCATTTCCTTTGCAGCGACAGCAGTTCCTACCAGAGCATCTTCCATCGGAAATACCCTGGCTCATCCTCTCTGGGGGTGGAGCCCCGCCGGGCCATCCATCCCGAGCGCCAGGCCCAAGCAGAGGAAAATGCTACGCGTGGCAGTGCGGGAACCAAGCGTTACCTACCCCTCTGGCCCCAGCTCCTGCTCTTCGTCCTGCTGGCTGGCTTCCTGACCTTCATCTACTACTTCCTGCAGGGCGGTGCTGAGGACAACCCCTTTGTGAAGTTTCTTAAGCAGTGAGGCCTCAGCCTTGGGCATTATCTTACCCCTAGGCTGGCTCCCCAAGAGTCTGGAATGTTTATCTAGGGCCTTCACTAAGTGCCTTCTTGTTGTTGTTGTTGTGTTTTTTGTAACCCAAAAAGTGAAGTGGTGTATTTGGGCCCGGGATGAGGAGTT